>OY294070.1:109526567-110196567 GCA_958510875.1 Endomychus coccineus | reverse complement strand
ATAAACAAGAACTTCAGTGAAAGTGAAGAAACGTTCAGTGTAACGAAATCATAAATCATAAGTAAAGTGATTACAAAACTATCATGAGATAGTACAAAACATTGAATAATGTTATAGATATAAGTTAGGATTAGTAAATTTGAGTTATGTAATGTTAAAAGAATGTTATTGATATAATATGGTATGTATTAGATTTAAGAATAAGTAACTGTCAAGAAAACCATAAATATGGGAATAATAATATTAATAATAACCCAATCATAGGTTATATTATACCAAAGTGTGGGGAAAAATGTAGGCAATATTAATTTTAAAAAGAAGGAATCACTAACAATTAAAATAAGTTGAAAATCTCAAATAATTCAAAAAGTAAAGAATACTAAATTCTGATTGGTCAATAGGAATTTCCAATGTCAATCTGGTAACAATGAAGACTTGTGTCAGTTTCACAACAATTAGCTTGGCATGCTTGATTTGAAAAGCAATCATCTCATAGGTTGTTTATGACATAAAGTAGCGTCGGTTTTGGAGGCCTATAAAAACGAATCTGAAAGTAAAGAAGTTCAGTTTGCCATTACATCTGTAGAGTGAAAGTACTACTGCAACTCACCAAAATTTTATAACCTATAAAAAACCAGTGAACGAAAGTGTTCCAAACTTCGATAGGTTCAAAGAAACCAAAGTTAATAAGTTTTATTAAAAGTCAACGATAATTCTAAGTATCTGAATCCAGTAAAAAGGCTGTAGTAACCTCCAATTAAGAAGAAATCTCCAACGATTGCAATTCATCAATAATTTCAATAAAGCATCGAAAAGTTTCATGTTTTATCTAAAAGGATAAAACAAAGTATTATCAACAGTTCCTGAGTCTCAAGAAGAAGTAATCCAAATTAGTTACCTGTGATTATTGTGAAAAAGCATAGTATTGTGTAAAAGTGAATCATCAACGAAATTATAAAAGAATTAAATTGAAAATTGCCAACATAGTTAAACACACTTTTGGATATAAACTAAAAGTAAGTTTGTTTATTATATTCCATTGTAGTGTTATTTGTAAATCTGAAAGAAAGATTGTCGTTTGTAATTTTGTAAACAACTATTAATATTGAATAGTTTTGAGGTTAAAGCTAGTTCTATGCTTAGAACATAAAATAAAATTGTAAATTAGAAACCCGAGATAAATAGAGTCATAGAGATTTAAATATAGAAATTTTTCAACATTCAAAGAATATTGTGTTTAATTCCATAAAATAATAATAAAAGAGAAAGTTCATTATTATTCATAATCAATAAATAAAAAGCTAGCCGGAAGAATTAATAATAATTCATAATTAAAAAATAAACTCATAAGAGTTTAATCTTAATAATTGGCGCCCAACGTGAGGCCATTTGAAAAAGGGAAATAAAAAGTCATTCTGAAAAGGAAATTCAAATAGAACCGCGTAATCAAAGTAAATTATAAAAATTCAATTAAATAATAAGGACATAAAATGGAAGCACAAATAATAAAATTGCTTGAAAGTTTAAATTTAAAAGCTAATGAAACAAATAAAAAAATTGAACAATGTAAGAATGAAACTAATGCTAGAATTGAACAAGGTATGAGTGATATAAGAGATGAAATTAAGAGAGTGAATGATAAATTTGATAAAAGAACTGAGGAAATTATGAGAATAGTTGAAACAGAGAAAAAGGAAATTAGAAAACATGTAGAGGAGAGAATAGATAATAAATTAGATGAAGATAATAGCTTTGTAAGTGTAAAGTTTAATAATGTAGAGAAAGAAATTGATATTATTGAAAATCGAATGAATGATATGGGGAAGAATAGTGAAGAGAATGTGACTGTGAATGTACAAAGTATGAAAGAAAATCTGGATAAAATGATAAATGAACAGGATAAAATAATTAATGAACAGGATGAAAGAATAAAAGGAATTGAGAATCGATCAGAAGAGAGAATGAATATAGAATACAGAAATGTGGGTTTTGAAAGTAAGATAAAATTCAATGGAAATATAAAATTATTACACCCATGCATTTTTGTAAAAGAATTAATAAATAATTTTTGTTTGATAACATTACATAAAAGTTGTAAAGATTACACTGAGATTATTTTAAAAGGAAAAGTGTATAGATTAAAAGATAAACCTGTTGGTATTCAAAGTGCATGCAGTGCGTTAGTTAGAAGTATGAATCAAATATTAAATAAATTTGAAATTTTTGTAGTTCATTATATCGATGACATATTAATATTTTCTAGAACAGTAGAAGAACATAAAGATCACATAAAATTAGTTTTGAACGAATTAGATATAGCAGGTTTAAAAATAAATATTGAGAAATGTGAATTCTATAAAACAGAAATTAAATTTTTGGGTTATAAATTAACGAGGGAAGGTTTAGAAATGGATGAAGATAGATTAGATGTAATTAAAAATTTCAAAAGACCCACCAATCTTAAAACTTTGAGGGGATTCTTAGGTCTAATAAATTATTTCAAAAGGCTCATTCCTGATTTAAGTCAGAAGGAGATTCCATTAGTAGAATTACTTAAGAAAGGGGTAAAATGGAAATGGGATAATGAAAGACACGAAGCTTTCCAAAATTTAAAAGATATTTTCATTAAAAAATTAAAAGTCTATCATGCACAATATGATAAACCTTTCATATTAAGAACAGATGCTTCTAAACAAAGATTCAGTGGTGTTTTATTACAAAAACAAAATAATGAAGAAGTGCCCATAAGTTTTGTGTCAAGAATGACAAAAGTTCATGAAAAAAATTACAGCGTTACTGAATTAGAATTAGCAAGTATAGTTTTTTGTGTAAAGAAATTAAGATTTTATTTGTTAGGGAATAAAGTAAGGGTAGAAACTGATCATAGTGCATTAACAAGTATATTTAAAAACAAGTTTGTAAACAGTAGGATTCAAAGATGGATTTTGTTATTGCAGGAATATGATTTTGAAATAAAACATATTCCAGGAAAATTAAATATAATAGCTGATACTTTAACAAGAGAAGAGGGGAATTTAAAAATTGATAAAAGGAAATATAAAGTAGGAGCAAATATTTTATTAGAAGTAAGGGGTTTATTTTCATTAGAGAGCATTAAAAACAATCAAAGTACTTTATCAGAGAAGGATAAAAAGAAATGTAAAATCAAAGAGGGAGTTTATTTACAAGATATAGGTAGGAAAGAATTATACAGAATAAATCAAGACCTAACTTTAAAAATTTTAAATCATTTACATAGTGAATTCAATCACATAGGAGCAAGGAAAATGTGGCTCATATTCAGAGAAAATTATATAGGTAAAGGAGATTACCAAATTGCAAAAGAAATCACAAAGAAATGTGACATATGTCAAAGAGCAAAGCCTAAAAATATAATTAACCACAATTTAGCAAAGAGTATTATAGTAAAGGAATGTTTAGAAATAGTAGCAATAGATTTTTTGAAGTGAGTTAATAGTAACAGAAAAAGGAAATAGACATATTTTGGTTGTAGTAGATTTATTTTCTAAATATATAAAATTATATGCTTGCAAAACGACAAAAAGTAGAGAAGTAATGCATAAGTTAGAAAACTATTTTGAAGAAATTGGTAGGCCAAGAAAGTTAATTACAGATAACGCAACATATTTCAAAAACATACGTTTCAAGTATTTTTGCAAAAGGAATTTAATTTTTCATCAATTAACAAGCATCAGACATCCTCAATCCAATCCATCAGAACGTTATATACAGGAAGTAATAAAATATCTGAGAATATCTTGTGAGGGTAAACATCGTCAATGGGATGAATCAATATCCAGAGTAGAAAAATGTTTAAATCATTGTCCAAATACTACAACAGAGAAAACACCTGTATTAATAATGAAAGGCGAAGAACCAGATAGAAAATGGTTAGATAAAAATTCAGTAGAGCGAAATGAAATTTTGAAAGATATCAGTAATAGGTTAGAAAGAAATGCAAGAAAGTATATGAATAGGGAAATGAGAAAAAGAGGAAGGTTAATTAAATTTGAAATAGGTGAATTAGTAATAGTAAGAGCAATGAGAGTAACTAATAATAAAAAGAATATATGTGGAAAATTATGTTTTGCTTTTGAAGGTCCATATGTAGTCATGAATGAAAATGCTGAAAATAGTTATGAATTAATGAATCCTGAAAACGGAAAGATAAGGGGAATATTTAATATTGATCAAATATACAAGTATAATTATTAATAAATTTAGTTCATGAAAATAAAATCAAAAGATAAATAAATTTTAAATATTAATGTGATTAATATGTTAAAATTGATTTAGGGGAATTTGTTATGATTTCATTTCATAGACAATAAAAATTTAAAAATAATAACTTACCGAACTATGAAAATCAGAAAAGATCAAATAAAAAATATTTTATGGAATTAAAAACAATAATAAAAGCTAAATAATAGTTAGGATATTAATATTAACAATGTAAAACATAATAAACAACGATGTAATAGAATAAGAAGTGATAAACAAGAACTTCAGTGAAAGTGAAGAAACGTTCAGTGTAACGAAATCATAAATCATAAGTAAAGTGATTACAAAACTATCATGAGATAGTACAAAACATTGAATAATGTTATAGATATAAGTTAGGATTAGTAAATTTGAGTTATGTAATGTTAAAAGAATGTTATTGATATAATATGGTATGTATTAGATTTAAGAATAAGTAACTGTCAAGAAAACCATAAATATGGGAATAATAATATTAATAATAACCCAATCATAGGTTATATTATACCAAAGTGTGGGGAAAAATGTAGGCAATATTAATTTTAAAAAGAAGGAATCACTAACAATTAAAATAAGTTGAAAATCTCAAATAATTCAAAAAGTAAAGAATACTAAATTCTGATTGGTCAATAGGAATTTCCAATGTCAATCTGGTAACAATGAAGACTTGTGTCAGTTTCACAACAATTAGCTTGGCATGCTTGATTTGAAAAGCAATCATCTCATAGGTTGTTTATGACATAAAGTAGCGTCGGTTTTGGAGGCCTATAAAAACGAATCTGAAAGTAAAGAAGTTCAGTTTGCCATTACATCTGTAGAGTGAAAGTACTACTGCAACTCACCAAAATTTTATAACCTATAAAAAACCAGTGAACGAAAGTGTTCCAAACTTCGATAGGTTCAAAGAAACCAAAGTTAATAAGTTTTATTAAAAGTCAACGATAATTCTAAGTATCTGAATCCAGTAAAAAGGCTGTAGTAACCTCCAATTAAGAAGAAATCTCCAACGATTGCAATTCATCAATAATTTCAATAAAGCATCGAAAAGTTTCATGTTTTATCTAAAAGGATAAAACAAAGTATTATCAACAGTTCCTGAGTCTCAAGAAGAAGTAATCCAAATTAGTTACCTGTGATTATTGTGAAAAAGCATAGTATTGTGTAAAAGTGAATCATCAACGAAATTATAAAAGAATTAAATTGAAAATTGCCAACATAGTTAAACACACTTTTGGATATAAACTAAAAGTAAGTTTGTTTATTATATTCCATTGTAGTGTTATTTGTAAATCTGAAAGAAAGATTGTCGTTTGTAATTTTGTAAACAACTATTAATATTGAATAGTTTTGAGGTTAAAGCTAGTTCTATGCTTAGAACATAAAATAAAATTGTAAATTAGAAACCCGAGATAAATAGAGTCATAGAGATTTAAATATAGAAATTTTTCAACATTCAAAGAATATTGTGTTTAATTCCATAAAATAATAATAAAAGAGAAAGTTCATTATTATTCATAATCAATAAATAAAAAGCTAGCCGGAAGAATTAATAATAATTCATAATTAAAAAATAAACTCATAAGAGTTTAATCTTAATAATATATATATATATATATATATATATTGTTGGAGGGCGATGAACAGATTTTCAAAAACCTGGAACCAATGGGTTCCTCTGACACCCAGAATGAAAGGGTATCAATCCCAAACCTTAGCCAAACCTCTAAGGCCTTAAAAAAAAATAAAACAAAAAAGTACCTCTCAAGAAGCGCAAAAAAACTGTTTTTGGCCAATTAAACTGGGTGGCACCCATTTTGGTATTTCAACTTTTTAGTATATTATTTGGGCCATCAATACGAACATTTTGAGCCCGGACCTAGACCTAGAAAATTGCACAAAAAATCATAACTGCCCTCCACTATAACGTCACACTCACGATATCGAAGTGAAACATAACGTATTTACAATGAATTAATTACTATGTGATATCATGAAAGTAAGGTTAACTATAAATAATCCTGACAACAAAATAATACACAGAGTATAAAACATAGAGTTGTAAAACACATGTTGTCATTTTGAAGAAACATTTAATGGCATAGTATAATTTAACGTCATTTTGGGTTACCTGTATTTTCTAAGGAAATTATGTTGTCGTCGGAACATGGCTAATTCGTTTTCTCGTAGAATATCGTGAATCGTTTTCTCGTACAGTATTGGTCTCTGAACATGTAATGTCTACCATCTCTTCGACGAAATTCTCGTTGGTAAGAAAATTGACAAATTCTTCTGATAAAAAATTCCCACAATTTTGGTGAATTCTTGAGGCGTATCCCGTTTCCCTACGTGTGTTCATCACAACTGACATATTAGTAGAGGAAATAAATGCATCAACCTCTCGTTTTTTTTTGCAACAGGGTGTATTGACATGAAACCTTCTGCATTCGCTTCATTTTTGCACCCTTCTAGATTTTGTCGCTCGCTATGTACTCAACCGAATTGCTTCAAATTTACATATAGGGGGTTTTAGGGGTCGCTGAATACGAATCCGATGAGAAAATGTGAAAATAGAGGCTGAAAAATGGCGGGTTTAAATATAAAAATTCATTTTACGGCCAAACAGATGATTGTAGAGAAAAATTGCATCAGATATCGAATGATAATCGTCAAACCTGATGAGCCGTGACGACATGTCGTGCCCTTTTTCAATAACAATACCATAATTTTTTTTGAAAGATAACTTTGTCAGAATTGTAACACCAATGGGAGAAAAATGATGCAACTGTATGTTTTTAATTTTTGAGAATCGATAAACTTTGCATTTTCGTTAAAATTCGAATATTACTTATAAAGGATGTATCTACATAACACTGAAAAAATGTAAGGGGTGATTCTCTGATGAAAATTAAGGGAGGTCTTTATTTGAAATTTTTGAAAAAACACTCCCCTGAAAAGTTAGGCCCCTCCAAAAAATCAAAAGAAAAAGATTTCTTTTTTATCATCCCTGTATATTAAGCTAATGAAACGAAGCTTGGTGAACATTATCTGCAAATAAAACAACTCATTTTGAAATTTTTTTAACCTGAAGTATTTTTGTAGTAATTGTTAAATAATCAACCGCTAAGACATTTTTCTTTTTAAAAAACATGTCCAAAAAGCCCCATTCATTTACTAACTTTTTGATCTTTTCAAGTTTTTTTTCGAAAAGTTGAAGATTTACGAGAAAATAAATGTATTTCAATGCATTTTCAAAAGATGAGCGAGGATTTTTTGCCGTAAGATCTAGTGTTCTGTTCTTTGGAATGGAATCCATAGAAACAATTGAAAGCGGGATTGAGCAATGTCATTTATTGTTTCTTTTTCTTAAGGTTTATGATTTCGTCTAGAAAATATTAGTTGGTAACTGAAATTATGGATAACTATTCGAATTTAGAAATGGCATTGGAAACGCAAAGACTTTATGCTGAATAGTACCCATAGCGTACATTACCCCATCATACACAAACTAGTACCAGGAACATACCTAGTGTCCTACACGTAAGCCAAGTTTCATTTCTTTAGCTCACTATACAGGGAAGATAAAAAAGAAATTTGTTTTAAATTTTTTTTGGAGGTGCGTAACTTTTCAGGGGAGAGTTTTTTCAAAAATCTTTAATTTTCAACAGAGATCACCCCTTACATTTTTTCGGTGTTATTTAGATACACCCTGTATATTAGTAACTGTAGGTTCTCCTTTTATCTCCAAAGTACATTGCTTTTAGTATGTGATGTCTTTATATTCTAATATAACTTAGGTTCCAAAATAATTTAACATTTTGCGGTTCAGTCATTGTTCTTTCGGAGGTACAATATGTGCAAATTCTTTGAATATTGTCTAAATCTGTTATGGACCATACCTTATGTTGAATTTGTCCTTTCAACCCAAAAACTGCAGGATCATTATATACTGGATTGATTTCCCCTTCCGGTTGTTCATGTCCAGTATTTCCGATGACCCAGACTGGCCACTTATGTTTTTCATATAACGTTTTCAAAAACACATAGTAAAAATCCAATACCCCAGGATTACCAGGTATCAATAGAATAATATTTTCTTGATCAGACGTTGTCGGTTTTTCGGTAATCCATCTCCCCCATGTACAAACATTTACAGGAATTCCGTTAATATTCACAAATTCCTGTTGCATGTTGTTAATAGGTAAGTACTTGCGTATCTATGTTCGATAGACAATAATATTAATAAAACAGTTGATCATGTTAGTTAGATAACCTTTTGCCATCAAAGTCGATGAGGTCAACAAATAATTCAATACATAGTTTAACACGTTGCCACGGTACATAACATCGTATCCTGATGGTTACATCAAAAATTACAAGATCCCGAAAACTCGGTAACAGCGTTTTTACTTATAGTTAGAAAACATGATTTTCGAGCATTACATTGGGGAGATTTCCTAAAACTTCAAATTCTAATTGGATATGACTTTTAGAAACCAGTTTTCATTATCTTTGCACCATATAAAAGAGTCAATCCATTATAATTCAGATATAAAAAAATTTTAGCTTTTGAACCAAATTCAAACTTACAAGTTTGTGACGTCACAATTCTTCCCTACATTCTAGTAATGTTTGTTGACCTAAGTTGGTGATAGTGAAACAAATTTCAATCTGGAAACCCCTGTACATTAGACATTGTTTTTAAAGGGTCCGATTAGCCACCAGAAGCGTCAAAATCGCTACTGAATAAGTTAAATTTTGAGAAATACGACGTTCAAGTGAGAAGCGCGTAGCTCGCGAGTTAGAAGCGGAAAAGAATGAAGAAGTTAAAAGAAATCTAATAACTGAAAAACAGGTGCTTGAGAAGATAGCAAATTATTTTTACACAAAAATGAAAGAAGATACTGCAGAAATTTTGTAGAACAAAGATGAGTTGGAGCTGTTAGCTTTTGATTATCAACAGAAGAGGTGTACTGTGGGAATACAACTTTTGTGTCTTTGCAGCCAGTTCTGAAAAATTGTGTTTTTCATGTACGATGCAACTATAGCCAAGAAAGGAGCTAATGATGTACCTAGTGCTTTTTACATTATTTTCTTAAAGATTTTGTGATAAAATTATACCTATAATCTGATAACTGCAGCTCACAAAAGAACCACCAACTCTTGGCTCAGTATCTTACACACTTGCAAATACTAATAGATTTGCTAAAATTATACAGATATCCAGAACCAGGACATAGTTTCGTGCCTTGTGATCAGAGTTTCGGATTGATCGAAGAGGTGAAAAGGAAACGGGAAAGGATCGTGTTGCCAGAAGAATGGGTTGCACTGGTAAAAAATACATTGCCGCAAATTCATAGTGGTTCCTGTTTCCCAAGAAATGTTTTTGAAAATTTGGTACCTATATCTTCTTATCGTGCCATGGAGTACACAGCAAAAGGCGGGGATTGCAATAGTTTGACCAGTGCCTTACTTAAGGACTTGTTTACCCTTCAGAAACATGGCGTAATGTTGACTTTACCTCCTCTACTTTGGACCGTTACCAATAAAACACCCCAAATACCTACATGTGCAAGAACTTGCAACAAAATATGTGCCATCTGACTGTATGTGGTTTTATACCTGGCTGAAGTGTCCAGGAGAAGAAAGAACCTACCCAGGCAGAAGAATACAGCTTTACAGATGATTAGTTCGTGCTTATTTATTACTATTCATAACATTTTGTTAATAAATCGCATTGAAATTTGTGTTTGACTTTTTTTACTCTCCGGTCCATAAACAGGGTAGCGTTTTCTTTTTGATATTGTCATCCAATCAAATTTCCAAAAAGCGTATTTTGTGAGTATAATTATGTATTAAGTACTAGAGTATAACCCTACATATAAATAAAACATATGAATTAAAAGAATTCTTAGTAAAACAGTTTCTTGCTTCTCCTGAAAAAATAACTTAAAATGCTGCCTCCTTTTGCACCAGATTTAGAATGATTCTAAAGTTACCAGATTATGAATGTGACATCTAAAAGAAAGAATACTTTTGAAATCTGAAATTAAATACAAGCAAAAACGCCGATGTGACAAAATGTTTAATTATCATACCAGTACCAGTCGGGAGAATGTGCGATTCGCTGTGTACGCCTCGGGTGGGGTAAGAGGAGGGGCGTACAGCAGTGCGTCTCTCTTGTTTATGTGGTATTATCATATCATTGTGTTCCTTGGTGCACGTGTAGATTTATGTCTATACCCCAGAAGAATTGTTTCCGATACTGTATATTTGAGACATGAGGATTTCAATAGCATAAATACATTTCAAAATTTAGAAAATCAGCGGATTCTAAATAGACCGCCCAACCTCATGGATATAACAATAAGTGTTTTGATTTTTGTCAAATCGTATTTTTTTAGAACAAAAACGTTTTGAAGTGTATCAAAAATTCAATGAGCGAAAGCGATATCAAGAGTGCTTACGAATATTCAGATGAGGTAAATCTTTACCAAACATCTTGTTCATTCGTATATCGAGCTACATACCTAAATTGGTAATAGTTAATTGTTGTTGGTACACTCCTGTTGGCAATATCAAATAACTGTTTACAAAAATTGTAGGCATCTGTAAACTTCATAATTTACAATTATTTTCTTATGTAAGGTTGTTCCATATTACCAGGGTAAATCAAACATATATCTTCTTAAATGGAATATCCTATATATTATTTCGAATTTTGTTCAGGCTTATCTTCCCCATTTTTTCAATTAATCGTTTCATATAATAATTATGAGGTATTTCAAAAATTATACAATTTTATTTGAAAATCATTGCTAGTTCAACTCCCGCCCCGTATTTCCAAACGAAACAACGTTACATTCATTTTAAGCCATGGGTCCAGTTTTATGACAACTGAATTTTTTTTTTCAATTAGGCAACAACTAAATAGAGTGAACCAAAAGTTGAACACAAGATTTGCTCAATGTTTCAAGTGCATCATGCACCGTGTAGTTTTATTTCAAAAAGTGAAAAGATAGGTACCTTAGTGGCTTTAATTTTTATTAAGCCCTCTCTATAGCTAAACTCATTAATTTTTGAGATATTTCCAATTAAATAACAAAAATTACTATCCAAATCCAAATGAAGTGATACTGGATTTATTCTATCATTGAATGAGTTGGCAATTGGTTGGTACCAATTGGATTATTATTGTTGTTTAAAGTGGTTCAGTTAGTACCCAAAGGACCTGCAGCATATTGTGCTTGCAATTGAATGGTGTTCCCGCTCAATGCACGCAGGCTGTAACATTGTTCCTTAGCAATCACTTTGGGGATCTCTGGTCCATGGAATTGGCCGGCTCGATCTCCAGATTTATTGAGGATTTGAAGAAATTGAATGTAAAACGACAGCACACATAACTATTCATTATCAGCTAGCTATATAAAAATACAAAATACTTTACTAAGGAGCAAAGATAAACATAGAGTGTACGACAGTGTTAGTTTAATATCAGAAAATTATTTATGTTCTTCAATACTTCCCACAAAACATAACACTCCAAGTAACCCTGTTTTTTATGAAAGATCCTGGCGGTAGATTTTCAGTGAATATGTCGGTCAACTGTCTGTACATGCTCCAAGATAAATTCACCATCCACAAATTTTTCTCGAACAAAGTGAAAACGAACTTCAACATGTTTAGTTCTCCGATGGAATTCAGGATTCCTTATTTAATGATACTTAATGATAATGATACGATACTTTGTTGTCCAAAAGCAAAGTAGGTATCGAATGAACATTGGAGATTTCCTTCTGCACTTGCTTGATCCATACCAGTTTCTTAGTAGCTGAGAACTGTAGTTTCCCGCTCAAAGCTTATTAAGTTATTGCTCATCCAAGTTATTGCTCCTCCAAACGTCATTAGGAATCCTGTTCTAGATCGACGAGTTTTACATTCATTCGCGTCAGAATCATAGTAGCACTTCAACAATTGATTTGAATTTCCTCAATAAAATAAACCATAGTTACAAGTTCCATTGAAGTATTTGATAGCCGTCTAGTCGGATCCCTTAGGATGATCAAGTACTTCTGCAACATCTACAGAGTAAGTCAGATCTAGGCGAGTTGTCATAGCTAAATACAGCAAACTACCAATTGCTTCTCTATAGGGAATTAACATTCTGCAATTCCTTTCACAGGAATAACACGCATCATTGAAATTAAATTTTGAAAGAATGTTTTTCCTATAGAACTCTTGATGCACGAAAATAGATCCATCTTCTTTCTTCTCAACCTACATTCCATGAAAATGAATTGATTTCATCTTCATCTCCAATCATGATTCCATCATCAACGTAGATGGCTATCATCAACTTCCGACCACTACAACATTCCTTGATAAAAAGACAGAGATCAGCATCACTATGTTTCATATCCTGTTTCTCCATGATCTGAACAAATCTCTGTTTCCAGCAGCGTGGAGACTTCTTCAGTTCATAGACACTTCGATTCAAGTTACACACACGACCACTGCCATGATTAAAACCAATGGGCTGATGCATGTACACTTTTTCAGACAATGTTCCATAAAGAAAAGCCGTTTGGACATCGAATTGTCCAGAAACGTATTTCTCAGCTGCAGCTACATTAAGAAGAGCCCTCACAGTGTCAAAACGAGCCACAGGGCTGAACCTTATGATCAAAATCCACACCTGGCTTCTGCGTATAGCCTCGCGCTACCAAACAAACTTTATATCTATCAATTTCTCCATTGTGCTTCTTAATTTTGAGAACCCAGCGATTAGATACCACTTTCTTGTCCTTGGGAAGTTCCACTTGAGTCCAGGTTTCATTCTCAGCTAACGAGTTCAGCTTATTTTGCATAGCCTGTCCCCACAGATGCTTTTCATTCGATTTGACCGCTTCAAGACGAATATTTTTCAGCAATTAACTTAGTTTTCACTAATAAAAGATAGGTTGGTATCTGTCTAGTACAATCACTTCTTCAAACAACATTGGAAGCAACTTCTTCATGTAACTTTACTTCTAATTTATGCAAGACAGGTTGAGTATTTTCGAAACAAAAATTTCAATAACAGATACACTTGTTTCTGTCGGAAACTCGGAAGTACTTTCAACATGAATCACTTTTTCTTCAATCAGAGTTTTGGCAATTGAAGTGTTCACAAGTCTCTGAATGTCACATTCTTTGTCAAAAATGACATCTCGCGACAAAATAAGAAATCATCTTTGAAACAAAAAAAATATTGAGATCCTGCAATTGATTCTTCTTGAAAGGGACCACAAACATCAGCGTGAATTCATTGTCCACATTCTGAAGAACGGTTTGCTCTGTCATGAAAAGACTCTCGGTGCCATTTTCCAAATATGCACCCTTCACATAAATGATTATCAGTAGAAGTCAAATCCAGTCCAAGCTGCTTGATGATATTCCTAACATGTCGTTTATTCGGATGACAAAGTCGTTCATGCCATAACTGCAAACTGCCAACAGATAACGCTAAATGAACTTCAGCAGGTTTATCTGGAACATGGACTTTCATATCTAGAAGATACAGAGCATCATATCTTCAACTATTTATTTGACAAGTTATCAGCTAACTATATAAAAATGCAAAATACTTTACTAAGGAGTAAAGGTAAATATAGAGTGTACGACAGTATTCGTTTTATATGAGAAAATTATTTATTTTCTTCAACAAGATCAACTTGATTTTTTTACTTCAGAAGTTGGAGAATAAAACTCAAATTGTACACAAAACTTCTAACATTTAATTTAAAAATGCTAACAAATTGTTTCACGTGTGGCATTTTCAAAGCAAGGAGTTATCAACTAAAGCTAAATCTAAAAGTATTGCCTTAAATATTAGGAATCAGAGTATGGTACAAATTGAGGGATGGGGTGGATAATGGTGGGAGTGTATTCACAAAATTGTTAACAAGTGGTGAATTATATGTATCGATTTGATCATTTAATATTACATTATTATTGTTTTTTGAGTGTTCCAATATTTCTATCGATTCTAGTATATTAAGTTCATGTCCTTTTTCCTGAATATGTAGAATATCGGGATTAAGGGTGAAATTGTGGTTATGTTCTAACAGGTGATTTGCGTAATTATAGTCCTCTTTTTTGAGCCTATAACTTCTCAAATGTTCGTTGATCCTTACGCTGAAACTGCATCCAGTTTGTCCTATGTACAAAGCACTACAGTCATCACATCTCAGTCTGTAAACTCCAGATTTCTTTAATTTAACCTCTGCTCGTATATTAATAACTCGAAATCTAAAAAAGATAGATTAAAGAAATGTGGAGTTTACAGACTGGGATGTGATGACGGTAGTGCTTTGTACATAGAACAAACTTGACGCAGTTTCAACGAACATTTGAGAAGTTATAGGCTCAAAAAAGAGGACTCTAATTACGCGAATCACCTGTTAGAACATAACCACAATTTCACCCCTTAAGGTTGAGATATTTTTCTTTTGGCCACCTAGTGAAAAATCCTTAAAAAATGCCCTGGATCAAATCGATACATATAATTCACCACTTGTTAACAATTTTGTGAATACACTCGCACCATTATCCACCCCCATCCCTCAATTTGTACCACACTCTGATCCCTAATATTTAAGGCAATACTTTTAGATTTAGCTTTAGTTGATAACTCCTTGCTTTGAAAATGCCACACGTGAAACAATTTGTCAGCATGTCATGACGTGTTACACTATTGTTTTTTCTTTTTTCAAAATTTTTTTTCGCAGTTTCATTACTTTTGAAACATTAGTACGTTCTCAAAAAATCAAATTATAAATTCTGTGAAATAGTTTTGAAGATAATCACAATGAAGTAAGACCATGCAAAACGTATTTTTTTAAATTGTGATAATTCAAAAACACTTGAGAATCAAGGTGTGGTTGTATTGTCAAACACATTCTTAATTCAAAAAATGTTGGGTGTTCCATTTAAAATAAAAAATTTGATATAAACTTCCGCTAAACAGAAAGTGAAAGAAGATTGAAAATATTTTAGAACATTCCACTAAAAAATTCGAAACAATATTCCGTTTAAGTCTCAAGATAAGGTTGAAAATGAACAACTGTAGATATTTAATAAAAACGAATGGTAATCAATAAAATATATAATTTATAAATATATAAATATTATTTAAGTAGATACCTAAAACAAATAATACATTAATAAAAAAAATGATCAAGTTCTAATACCTCACAAATACAAGGGTGGATCAAATACCCCGGAAATTTTTATTTTTCTTTTTTCGTCTAAGAGGTGAGTAGTGCATGGCATTAACCATAGAGATCATATAGTATAGAGGAATAAAGCCCCTATATAGCCTATGTATTCGTTGCGTACCATGTTCGATCTTACGCGATGAGTTATCCGTACCCACCCTGCGGTATTTTAACTCGTTCCCCTTACTCTCCTTCAGCCGTGCGCTTAGATGACCGAGTGTAACTATGGTTAACGCTCGTCACCTTATAATGTCCGCAGAGTGGGGAGCGGATAAGTTTTTGAAACCTTCTCGCGTTAAGACGGGCTTTACTCCTCTATACTATATTATCTCTATGGCCTTAACACATTGTGACAACAGAACTCAGCGGGAGGGCGCGCTTGCAGACAATAGCATCATGACAGAACAGCAGGTCCGTTGCAAAAGTCATTATCAAGTTTTTGACAACAGAGGCGAAAAACCAGCCGAAGCGAGTGACGGTACTAGTGAAAAAACGCTCTCAAAAAAATAGAAAATGAGTTGACGACAAAATTATCCCGCTGAAATTCTTTTGGAATTCGCTAAACCCATTGCTAATCGATTTTCTTCATGCACGCCACGTACAATAAACGTCTATTGTCAACTCAGAAAAAAGCTGACGGAAAAGATTTTTTCTACGGCCATGACACAATACTGCTCTTTCCTAACTGTTTTTGATTAAACAATGAGGTACATTGTATGCCTTCAATTTCATTTCCTCACCTGATAACACAATGAAGTCATTGTGTTTCATTGTGTTTTTATTTTACAATTTATCACGTCTCCCATGGAATGTCAAAATTCAAACAACGAATACTGACAGCTCTGTTTAGTTAGATTTTTGAACTTGAATCAAACGATGAGCAGCGAAAGTGACGTAGAACTGACTCCCCCAGAAATTATTGAAGCCGCAAAACAGGCATGTGTCAATTTAATTCCAGAAATATCAAAAGAAAAATATGTGAAAGCATACAAATCCTTCACAGACTGGCAAAGAGAAAAGGGTACCGCGTCAAATACAGAAACTGTATTTCTTGCATACTTCAATGAACTATCTCAAAAATTGAAATCCTCAACTTTATGGGCGCAATATTCCATGTTAAGGACCATGCTGAATATCAACACAACTGTAGACATTGGAAAATATTCGAAACTCAAAGCATTTCTTAAAAGAAAATCAGATGGCTACAGGCCGAAGAAATCTAAAATTTTCTCCACAGATGAAGTCGACAAGTTCATAAAAAACGCTCCGGATGACATTTATTTACTTGATAAGGTAAATTATTATCTTTTCCGATAAAATTGTTTAGTATTTTTTTTTAATAATTATTTGAGAAAAATATGTTACTCCAGACGTTATTACTAATACCATTTGTACAAGTATATTATTGTGAAGATGAGTTAGCTCAGTGGTTAGGTGCTCGCTTCATAATACGAAGGTCGATGGTTCGATTCGCACATCAAGCATAATTTTTTTTTTCATTTTTTAGGTTCTATTAATCATGGGGATTATGGGTGCTTCTAGAAGAGACGAACTTTATAGAATGAAAACAACAGATTGTAGAGACTTGGGTTCAGCAGCAGTTCTTATACAAATACCCACTACAAAAACAAAAGTGCCTAGAAAATTCACAATAACCGGTGTATTTTATGATATTTATAAACCTTTCGTCCTGAACACGTTGCACAAAATTATTTTTTCGTAAATTATCAAAAAGGAAAATGCACAGTACAAAGGGTTGGTCTTAATAAAATTGGTTATACAGGAACAAGAATAGCTAAATTCTTGAAACTTCCAAATCCTGAGCTTTATACTGGTCATTGCTTCAGACGATCTTCAGCAACAATCCTTATAGATGCTGGCGAAGACATCACCTCACTGAAACGACATGGAGGTTGGAAATCAACCACGGTTGCAGAAAGTTATATTGACGAGTCTATGAAAAATAAATTTGATGTCGCCAATAAAATAATGAATTCTATTAATGATTCTGAAAACCTACCATCTACTTCAAGATCCTATATTTTGGAGCACAAGGAAAATACAAACATGTCATTGCCGTGCCCAGATGCTTCAAATATAACATTTAATCACTGTAACAATATAACTGTGAATATTGTTAATAATTAAATTGTATTTTGACATTTTTAATATACCTAATTAAATTCAAAGTTCAAAATTCTGTTGTAAAATCATTTTGCTAATATATTATGTTATAGCCGTAGAAAAAGTATAGTGTATAACTTGCACGGAATGCTCATTTCCCACTCGTATGATATGCAGCATGAGCCGTAGGCGAACTTCATACTCGTGGGAAATGACTATCATTCCGTGCTAGTTATACAATATACTATAAAATCTTTCTGGTTAGAGATACTTCCTTGTTTCGATGACGCAATCAATAAGATATTCAACGGTTCGGAAAAAAATGTACTTAACAGGGAATTATAAAGAAAAATGAGGAGTGTTTAGTTCCTGTTTTTATATAACTAATCGCGGTTACATTTGATCCACTCTGGTATATACATATTGATTATTAAAAGTAATTCTATCACATAATATCACCATGTGCAGAAACAATACTTTAAGATTAAGATGTCTTCTTTATCCATTTGGATACAATATTTGCGATTTCTACACTATTTTTCAAAACAAATGAATGATCAAATCTCGTAGTTTTCACATCTATGCTTGGATAATCTTTCCTCAAATCTTCACAAAACTGCAAAGGAACCCAACCATCGCTTTCCCCATATAAAAGTGCTAATTTTTCTTGGTTCTCTTTTATTACGATATTATTTCTAGTCTTGAGCACAGCTAATTCGTCAAATGCCAAAAAAAATACTCTTCGTAAAATTTCCGGCTGTACCAAGTCTAGGATAGGTTTTTTGAAACTCTTTGAAATTCCGGTTATAAGCATATATATGGATAAAAGGAAAGTGCTTATCAGTTTTGGTAATGCTACAAATAACCCTGTCATCATTATTATAAACCAAATCACGTATTTCAAATAATTTAAGAACATTTTTCCATGCCGACTTTCCGACATTCGTTCAAATACTGGGAATAGTAGATAGCTTTTAACTACTCTTCGTTTTATTTCTTCATCTTTCAGTAATTCCAATATTATATAGGCCCCAATTGAATGTCCAATGAGATGGAGTCTTGCATTTTCAGGAATGCACTGCTTAATGAAATTTGCCTGAAACATGAAACGATGGAGTGATGAGAATTTGAATGTTCAAAAACATGTATTAATTCTATTTAGTACCTACCAAAGAGTTCTAATACAGGGTGTTCCAGGTTTTAGTAGCAGAACTTCAACAGTCGATAGAAAATTTGATTTTGAGAAAAAAAGTTCCTTTTAACATATATGCACAGACGCTTAGTTTTTGAAATTGAAAAAAAAATTTCGTTTTTTGCAAATATTTCCGAAACCGTTCATCGTACAGAAAACAGCTTTTACAAGCATTTCCTACTCATAGTAAGCATTGTTCTATGCTATAAAAAATATTTTTTTTAGTCATGATTGGTGAAGATTTTGAAGGGGTAGTGGGTGTTTTTCTCCCCAACTTC
Organism: Endomychus coccineus; assembly: GCA_958510875.1. Taxonomy (NCBI): domain Eukaryota; kingdom Metazoa; phylum Arthropoda; class Insecta; order Coleoptera; family Endomychidae; genus Endomychus; species Endomychus coccineus. The sequence goes on along the minus strand of OY294070.1, from coordinate 110,177,437 downwards.
TACGCCACTGGAAGAAGTACGGTTTTGAGACAACCATTTGAACCGCCAATATTTTCTACTCAAATAAGGTACTCCTGGTCATAAACTCTAAAGTTGACCGTTTTCGAGAAAAATCAACTTTTATGTTGAAAAACATGGTCAATTTTTTGGTTTTGTTACTTGTTCTAATGTTTGAATAAATGTTGTTTAATTAGTAAGAATTGACCATGTTTTTCGACATAAAAGTTGATTTTTCTCGGAAACGGTCAACTTTGGAGCTTATGACCAAGGGTACCTTTTTTGTGTAGAAAACATTGACGGTTCAAATGGTTGTCTCAAAACCGTACTTTTTCCAGTGGCGTAGAAGTTGGGGAGAAAAACACCCACTACCCCTTCAAAATCTCCACCAATCATGACTAAAAAAAAATCTTTTCACACAGAACATAGCTTATTATGAGTAAAAAATGTTCGCGTAAGCTGTTCTCTGTACGATAAACGGTTCCGGAGATATTTGCAAAAAACTATTTTTTTTTTCAATTTCAACGTATCTCAAAAACTAAGCGTCTGTGCATATATGTTAATAGGAACTTTTTTTCTCAGAATCAAATTTTCTATCGACTGTTGAAGTTCTGCTACTAAAACCTGGGACACCCTGTATATAGAGGAGACAAGTGGGATTGTACGAGTCGAGCTCGTGGGCTTTCTGTCTGTCTCGCACGATTTCCACCACTCACAGTAATTTCGTAAGAGAATTATGGCCATTTGCACAGTTCACAATTTAAGCATAGCTTTAGAAACTTCAACTTAAATTTAAGAAAAACTTAAGTTCTCTGTGGGTTGCACCGTAGCATCATGTGCGACAAGGACAGATAACCCACGAGATAGAACCAATGTTATATTATAGGTTTAGGACTTGTCTCCTCTATCTATAGGTAACTCTTTGGTATCTATTCAATAGAAGCATCGTATGAAACAAAATATTGAATGATTTCTCTCTATGCTTGTTTATTCCAAGAATGAAATATTAGAACTGACTGAATATACCAATAATCAAATAGTGTCAACCAGTATGTGATGAAAATTCATTCTAAACTCAGAAAAAATAACTATTAAATTTAATAAATAAATGTGAGTATAGCATATAGCTTCTTCAAACAAATATTACAAAGTACTTGTAATATTTGTTTGAAGAAGCTACGGTGTTAGCGTAACTATAGGTACATTTATTCATAAAATTAGTGAAAATCAAACTTTTAATAATTGTTTTATTCAAGTTTAAAAAATATATCAATGTATGGAGTACTTGATCATTTGTATTTACTCTTTTTCAATTAAGAATTAAGCAAAAATTTAAGTATCACCAAACTAAGGAGACCTTTATTAATGTCAAATAACGAATGAAAAAAATTACCTAATGAAAAACTAGTGGCGAAGAGATAATGCATATTCGAAACAAACGATTTGATTTCTGGTTCAAGAAAACAAACCTAATCGTACGTTCAGATCAAAATTTATTTTTTATTGCGCCAACAATAAATGTGCTGGTTGTCAAGTTGTGTTAAATTTCTTAAAATTCAATAAAACAGTAAATGTGAACAAAATAATTCAAGAGATGTCCGAAAAACAAACGACATGCTTGCTACGTCTCTAGTTTGTTTAGATCGTCCACATGAAATTTAATTTGGTCAACAAGCATTTGAGCCCCTTTGCAGCAGTCATTGAAACGCACTTCAGTGAACCTGTCGGACATTATTGAAAATGTGGATGGGAAAAACCTTCCTCTGCATTATTCATTTGCAATGACAGAAAAATGGTGGAATTAATCCACGCAAGCCAAATTTCAAATTTGTCGAGTGGTAATTAAATTATTATCAAGCGACAAACCGTAAAAACTTAAAATTTTAGGAAAATGTATTTGTAATAGGTGTACTGCCACAAGAACTATAATTAATTTGGAATTCTTCCGTCTAAAATATTCAATACTACTACTAATTTAAGCAATATAAAATTGACCTTCAACAAAAAAATTGTTATTTTGGTACTTTTTCATGCATATTTTAGCATATTGAAAGAGCATATGATTCGAAGTCACACGACCTAGGATACAAAATTCATTAAACCTCTATTCTATGCTAAGCTTAAGAATAATTTGGATTATATTTTAAATTTGTAGGACTATTATAACTTCCCTCACTATACATAGTGGAATGTCAGTTTGAGGCTTTCTGAATTCATCGAGACTATTATAACAACATTGTTTTTCTGGTTATAATATATTACACAATCATACATTTAAGCTGCAGAAGTGTCCAAATAGATATTTTGAAATTTGGATTCCTTTCATAAAGATAATCCTAAATAAAATCCATGGACCATAGTTACTTTGTAAAAATGTTACATAAAATTAATAGCTGTGGTATCATAAAAGAAAGGTTGATAATACATGATCCTCCATATCAAGGATTTTGACAGTTCACCTGATTATATTATGATAATACATGAAGTATGAAATATAGTAGTCCAGTCCCTCTGTAATTTTTAGGGTTTTTGGGTGCGTTGATCACGAATATGGACATAAAAATTTCTGGGCCCTATGCTACTCGAGGTATTGGCCATTTTTTGGATCTGAATTGCCTTGCATTGATAGTATTTTGTGTGTAGTTTAATATGAGTTTTTCATTTGTTTGATATTTGCCAAGGGGGTTGCATACGCTCTTTTCGTATGAATCATAATTTTGCGATTGCGGGCCAAAAAATTAACCATTTGATTCAAAACAAAAGATATTGATAGCTTTCACATATTAGTCAAAATTTAACAATTTTGGTTCATATGGGCCGATTTGTGACCATTTTGAAAAAATGGAACCGCGAACTCATGCTAAGGCTTTTGGACCCCACCAGGCCCAATTTTGGATCCTTCGTTATACACCTTGGTTCAGGCTGTAGATGCTTCTTGTGGCTATCTCAATATACCATTAACCCCTCTTCACACTCAAAAAAAAAAAATTAAATGAAAATTCAAATTCTTATCTTATCAACGATGATCTACACTTCCGTTACCCCGGGTTCGATTCCATCAGGGAGAATTTTTTTCCTTTATTTTTTTTATTTTTTTGATAATTATCATACCACATCATAATAATTTTAACAATAATAATAATAATAATAATGATAGGAATCATAATAATAATAAACCGTTTCGATAGATCACGAAACTGTTTATGAGTATCTTTTACTCTGTCGCACTCATCAGAGTTCACGCGCATCGTCTTTGTATGTATATGTGTGTGTGTGTAGAAACATCTGCTTCCTCTCCTCCGATATAAGATGTAACATAGAATTTCTAGCAAGTCGGAGATGAAGACCACGTTTTTTTTCAAACTGAATTTCACTATTATATGTATTTGAAACCTGCCATGAAACCTGCATTTTATTTGTTAATTTTGTTGTTGATTAATTAATTTTAATATTAATTCATTAATTAATAATAATAATAATAATGTAATTATAATTATTATTATTATTATCATCATTATTATTATTAAAGTTATTATTATTTTGTATCACAATTATTGAAAAAAGTTAAAAAAAGGAAAAAAAGTCTCCCGGGTGGGATCGGACCCGGGTTAACGCGACACACATCATCTTTGATAATTAAGAATTAAATTTTTAGTTGATAATTTTTTATGGTGTGACTCGGTCAAACACTGAAGCATGGTAAATGGAATATTGAGATAGCCACAAGAGGCTTTTATAGTGTGAATCAAGGTTTATAACGAAGGACCAAAAAAAAAAGACTTAGCACGAGTTTTCTCGGGATTCAAGCAACCTAGAAGATCGTACTTGGTATCGAAATTTGCGTAAATGTTTCAGCTATCTGACTATGAATTTATTTTCCTGATCCGAATTTTCTAACTTAAGAATTTTTCTCATTTTTTGCGGTTCCAGGTTTTCAAAATAGTCTCAAATCGGCTCATATGATTCAAAGTGGTTGAATTTTGGTTCATAGGTGAAAGCCATCAATATCATTCGTTTGAATTTTGTTTTGAAGCAAAAGGTTAATTTTTTGGCCCGCAATCGCAAAATTGTTTTTTACGAAAAGAGCGATTGCAGCGCCCTCTTGGCAAATATCAAACAAATGAAAAACTCTCATAATAAAGTACACACAAAATACTATCAATGCATGTTAAGCATTAGTTGATATGACAGACAGTCATCTTATGATTGACAATAGAACAAACGTTTGATTTTGCTCAAAAATCGCAATTTTTGGGCCATATATTAGGCCCCTTAAATTCTATCAACTTCTAATTTGCGTTAATAAACTCTTACAACTTTTTCTATCAGAAAATGATCGAGTGAAACTCAGAGTTTTTCTAAAAATTGAAAAAACACCAAAGTCGGGGCAATTTGGGCCCAAAAAATGGCCAACAACTCGAATAGCATAGGACCCAGACATTTTTAATGTCTATATTCGTAATCAGCGCATCCGAAAACATGGGCATTGACCAAAATTAAAGAACGTAAGAATTTTAACCCAAAACATCTGAAAAAATTACAGAGGGACTGGACTGTAGAGTTGTAAAACACATATATGTTGTTAATTTGAATAAACTTTAAATGTGATGACATAGAGTATAATTTTTAACTTTAATTTATCATGTTAGTAAGAAAAGTAGTGAATATTATTTGAAGATGAGTTTTTGGTTTCTAAGACAGGAAATAAAAAGCCAAACACAAAGTACTCTTTCAATACATGTTAAAGGCTATATTTTAACTTTACCTCTCCACATTAGATAAGGTGAGACTTGAATATCATATAACATGGAAATGTGTAATATCTCAATAAATTCTCTCAAATAACAGGAAGATCACCTCAATAACACTGTTAATGAAAGCCAAACATTCTTTTAGTTGAGTGATCAATTATGACATGACCAACCTCCAACACATTATGACAATACACTTTCTACACTCTGTATGTGGTAAGGGTCCCTTAATTATTCACTGCCACGAATGTTCAAATACAATGAATACAACATCTACATCAATATTGAGGGTACTCTAAAAAGGAAGATACATGCAGGTTTTAAATACATGTATAAAGTCTACAAGATACCAGGAGATGGGAAGGGAGAAAAGTGACCAGTGAATAACTGTTACATTTTTAACTCCTATTTCCTATTGTGTATTCACATTTTAATGAAAAGTTATTTATCTCTATGTCGCTTCTCTTGAAACAATGTCAAATGAATACAACAATTCACTCAGTTAATATTAATGAGCACTAAAAATTGGAGTTAATCCACTATATTATTCAGAAACCTTGAAGTCATTTTATTGATACACTTGGCAAATTAGAAGTAAATGTGAAATGAAAGCTTAATGAATTAAATTTGAACTGGGAATTCTGTCATATACCTTGTATTCTACTTGTTCCTGCAACCCATACTTTTCTGGGTCACTTAACAATGGGTTAATAGTTCCTTTAGGTTCTTCATGGGCTGTGTGACTAATAGCCCACACTGGCCAACCATGTTCTTCATGTAAGGTTCTCATGAATTCATCATAAAATCCAATCACTCCAGGATTGCCTGGAATCACTAAAATTATATCTTCAGGCTCAGACGTCTTGGGTTTTTCGGAAATCCATCGTCCCCATGTACAAACATTTACAGGAAGTCCTTTTATGTTGACGAACGCTTGCTGCATATTATAGGTTATAACTTAAATTCACGTTACTCCAACTATCTTTACAAACAAAAAATGAGTGAACCTTGTTTTCAAGTTTTCATTCATCAAGCCAAATCTAGCCTCAAGATCTACAGTTAGTTCAAAGTCCGAATGTGAGTTAATTACTAATTAAATTTAATGTTTTATTTTCAAGTGATCATGTCTACCTTGAGTTGAAGGACTTTTAAACAATATCTGTTATCTGCATAGAATCAAACTCGCCGTTTTATGTTATCTCCGATTCTGCAGAGATAAAGATGATTATAATACAAATTGCTTAATGCATTATCTCCAGGCCCAAATACATTACTTACATCTCAGAATAATACATTAGTCTGAGAAACTTTTTTGCTTAGGTACATGACATGACATTGATATGTATATTGTGTGTATGAGTCACAAGACCATGAACCATGGTCCAATCAAAGATAGAACTCTTTGGGTCCAATATCCTATGTCCTATGTGGAATGTCGATGTGATACATGTGATAAATGACTAATGACAATCAGAAAATCAGATCATAGACTATTATTCTTTGATCAGACTATCAGATATCACTGATATCATACAGTACTATCAACGATCACAGATTTTGAAGGATTAATCTTAGAGTAAGACATAGCCCAATAATAGGAACTATATGAGTAAGATAGTTTGTTTATTCTATATCATGGAGATAACATCATTGCAGATAACATAAACAGTCAGTGACCCACTAAGCTCACTCCGTCTTAAGTAAATTACTGAAAATTAAACTCTTCTATTCATTTTCCATGTTTATTCTGATCTTTGGCGGCGCCTTGTCAGCGCTTATTTCTAAATTGAAATAACTCTAATATGGAATCAATGATTGTAAGCAAAACAATTTAATTTTCTTCCAACTCATTTGTGCTACATTAACTCATTACCACACCATCTCAGCAGGTTATGGAGATTGAGTATCTGAATCAACGAGTTCTATAACTAGAGTGGACAAGTAGGATCCTACCAATGTATTCAATGTATTACATTCATACGCGAGTAGGAATTCTGTCCTTGTTTTTCATCATGCGCTTGAGAGAAAAGAGAAGGACAGACGCACTCGATTCGTATGAATAAATGCCTTACTTGTCCACTCTAGTTATAGAACTCTTTGATCTGAATGTTTGTGCATACTTGCATAGCCTGCTAGATCACGTAGGCTACGGTTTGTGCTAGGAAAGTAAAACTGAAACTAGACATGGTAATAACAACTTGAGAAATTGGAAATTTATGTTGATTGGAAAGGACCTGATTAACTATATAATAATCAGAGCCTTTGTCAGTAGTGAGTAGTGACCCTTATTTATACTGACTTATTGACTTGTATTGATGATATGAAATTTGATGAATTTCAAAAACTTTGTTTTGACTTCTATTTGTTAATTTAATGCAAGAAGCAAGAAAGAAGTCTAGAGACTTCTTAATTCATAGCTGCTCTGTGTTTCCTGATTTGATGTTTACAATACACCTTAACATTTCCGTGGTTTCAACCTTAACCTACTGTTATTAGTGTTTGTTTTGAAAACTTAGTAGAAATAAAAGATTGTTGCTCTACGAATACAAAGAATAAATGTTCAATTTATCTTGTAGATTAATAATATCTTAACATCCTCATAACAATATTCTGTTTGGGAAGTGTCATGATCAGAGCAAAAAATATTTGGGTATTTTGCCGGTTATATTGCATTTCACATGAGAAACCATTGGAACGTGTTTTAGTAGAAAACGGCAAAACTCTAATATCAAGAAATCGCTACAAGTCGAAGGTGAACCTTGAAGAATTGCCTCCACGCACAACCGTGGATTTGGAGACTGTAACTTTACTTGAACACTTGTCTTTGGTAGATTTCACAACTAAACAAAGTATTGAAGTACTGGAGAATTCAATACAGTTTGCAGATAGTATTCAACTGGTCGATACTACAGGAATAGAGCCATTGGTGACTGTTTGTGAAGATAGGTACATATTATTTGTAACAATATAACTATTCCTCATTTATTCAAATTGCTAGAACATTAATCCTAGACATTTTGTGCAAATAATGAAGCAGATACAAATTAAATATGTTAGAATAAATAAAAGCTTTTAATGTATCAAGCTGAATAGTAAAGTAGTTTTGAATAATCAGATAAATATTCATTAAAATATTAATAATATTTGTAAGAAAAACTTCAATTTCCAGGCCTCTCATACTTAGAGAAGATACCGTTGTTAGGGTGAACACAAAGGAAGATATTTTAAAGAATGCATCACTTTTGGAAGAAGATTATTTCGTAACACCCCCAGGAAATATACCACTGCCACCTACAGCATTTTCAGATGATGTTCTTGAAGACAAAAAAGATTCATGATATTGCAGTAATTCTTAAATAATGTTCAATAAAATATTAAGTTTCTGTGAATCAAATGGTTTCTTAAGAACTATTGAGCAAAGTAGTCTTAATCGTCAAATAATCAAAATTGGACCAATAGGTGCTTTATTACAAGAAACGTTAAGAAATGAGTGGTTTCAGAACCTAGTTATAAATAAAGATTTATCTGTATTTTACAATGAAAATGATTTTATAGACACATATAACTATGTTAGACAAATATTTCTACAAATAGTACCTTTTGGTATTGCTGAGAATCTTAGATCAACTAGAAAAATAAACCCTAACCAGTTGCCGAAGGATGAATCTGAAAATATTGATTTTAGCAAATACTTTGATACAGATATTACACTAAGAACATCTGTTTTTGTTCCTTCAACTACTTCAATGCAGCTCTTTCATCAATGGCAAAGGAAAAGAAAAATGTGGTGGAGACAGGTAAGGAAAATGTAAATCAAGAAAGAAATTCATGATTTGTCTTCAATTCACTTAGTGTACATCAGACTTGACACAGAATTTAATAGTGTTGAACATTGAAGTAAGACAAGGGTTTCTCAAGCTTGAAATTTTAAATTCATGTTCTGATTATTTGGTTATTTCAAAACAAAAGTTTTTCCTGAATTTATTGGATTTTAAATTAATTGACAAAATCAGTTGTTAAAGTTTCAGTTCTTTTTTACTGTGGCTCAAAGTTTGTTGTGGTCTCTCTTTTGCTATATCAAATTCATTGGTACCATTTGACAATTATTTCACAATCAACAATGACAGGAAATGTCAAATTTATAAGAAACTATTCATTTTGGAGGGTGGACAAAATTTCATATCTGGGGAATTGTCACTACAAATGGGAGTGCCTCAGGGTAGCGTAATGGGCCCACTTTTGTGCTTAATCTATATTAATGATCTACCACAAGTTATTGTTGATGCTAGAAAATTACTTATCAATTAGGCAGATGATAGTAACATTAAAGTATCTGGAAATCACCTTTGCCTTCTCCAAACTGAAATTGCCTCTGCGCTCTCAAAAATTGAACATTAGTGTATGAATAACAAACTCACATTGAACAAAAGTAAGACAAACTGCATCATTTTTACGTCAAGCCATAGTAGACTGCAAATTCCAGAAACATTAAATTCAAATAATTACATTTTGGAAATGAAGGATTATATGAAATGTCTTGGAATAAATATAGATAAAAACCTCAACTGGTGTAAAGAAATCAAACAACGATGTAAAAGGCTGAGCTCTATCATTTATAGTTTATGTGTCATGAAACCACAACTTGAGAAAAATACATTAAAAGTTTTTTATTATGCCAACTTTCAATCTCTGTTGAGTTTTGAGGTAATTTTTTGGGGTAACAGCTACCAGGCTGATATGATATTCAGGCAGCAAAAAAGAGCAATACTAATAATATTTGGATTAGGATATAAGCAAAGTTGCAGAGGTTTTTTCAAGAAAAACAACTTGCTAACTGTTATTGGAATATACATGTATCAATCCCTTCTTGTTATTTTCAAACATAGAAGATTCTTTACAGATTTCAAAAATTCTTTCAATTACAATACACGTAATATTTCATAAACAGGGTGTTTCAGTTTTTTCGTTCATAACTTCGACAAACGATAGAACTTCTAAAAAGGGTCTATCATGTAAAATTTTTCTCTAAATCACTTCGTTTTCGAGATACAGGCTGTTGAAATTGAAAAATTGCGAATATCTCCAGAACCGTTCATCGTACAGAAAACAACTTTTGTAAGCAATCTCTACTCATAGTAAGCTATGTTTTGTGCGATAAAATAAAATTTTTTTTTGATTCATAATTGGTGAAGTTTTTGATTTGTGAAGGTTTGTAGTTGTTTTCTCCCCAACTTCTACGCCACTGAAAAAAGTACGGTTTCGAGATGCCCATTTGAACCGTCAATGTTTTCTACACAAAAAAGGTACTTTTGGCCATAAGCTCCAAACTTGACCGTTTTCGAGAAAAATCAACTTTTATGTTGAAAAACATTGTCAATTCTTTGGAATAAAATTTATTTTTTACCAATAATTACGAAATTTCTTTAAACAAGTAACAAAACAAAAAAATTGACCATGTTTTTCAACATAACAGTCGACATTTCTCGTAAACGGTCAAGTTTAGAGCTTATGTGTAGAAAACATTGGCGGTTCAAATGGGCATCTCAAAACCGTACTTTTTCCAGTGGCGTAGAAGTTGGGGAGAAAAACAACCACTACCCCTTCAAAATCTTCACCAATTATGAATACAAAAAAAAATTTATCGCACAAAACATAGCTTAGTATGAGTAGAGATTGCTTACAAAAGCTATTTTCTGTACGATGAACGGTTCCGGAGATATTCCTCAAAAAACGAATTTTTTTTTCAATTTCTGTATCTCGAGAACGAAGTGATTTAGAGAAAAAAATTATATGAAACACCCCTATTATATTTAGAAGTTCTATCGTTTGCCGATGTTATGAACGAAAAAACTGAAACACCCTGTATATTTTGAGCACATACGCTTACACTAACAGAGAAAAATTGTCCCTATATGTGCATCAAATCTTTCAACAATTTGCCAATTGATATTCAACGTATAAAGAGGTTCAGTGAATTTAAGAATAAAATATTCAATATTATTGTGCAATGTGAACCATACACTGTTAATGAATACTATATAAAAATTCTCGGGAAATAGGTCACAATAACACTTTGTTTTAAGTGTTTTTGTGACCTATTTCCCGAGAATTTTTATATATAATTCATACTGGGTCAAGAATCTTATTGTTAATGAATACTTGAATAAGTAAGTTTTTGTCTTTGTATTTTATTTTAAATTTCTTCTGTATTCTTTGACTTGTTTTCTTATAATCTTGTTATTATTTTACAACAATTATTATTGAGAAAATAAATTTACTTTTTTACTTTTCTATACCAAATAATCAAAATTTTAATCGAAGATGAAACATGGGAGGCCTCCTTGTTATTAGTTCAAACTTGCAACATTATTGTCAATTTCTATGTTCAGAGGCATGATGAATAAATACAAAATAATGAATCATTGAATAGTTTCAGTTATTGTCTGTATTCCGGAAAATTGTGTAGTTGTTAATCCAAATACAGATGTTCTACCTATCATGTCTAATTGTGTAACTTGGAAGTAAGAAAGTCTAATCTTACTCCCATAAAAACCTTCAAAAATTATATTAAAAAGTTCACAATCTTCTATGTTTTCTAGACAAGTAGAAATAATAAAACAAATTAACTCTTTAATAAATAACTTTTCTCTTGGAATAGATGATATTAACACAGTAATAGTAAAGGAATTCCTATTTTATTTTATAGGCCCTCTGGTTCATATATTGAACCTGATCTTAAACGGGTGAAATCCCCTAGAGTTCATTTTGACAAACATGTTTCGTCCAATTAGTGTGATAATAAATTTTTCTACAAACGCTTAACAAAGTAGCCTTTGACGCTTTCAGATTTCAACGCAAAGTTGACGTTTTCCGTGAAATGTCATTTTGTGACAGCATTTGCGCTCTAAAGCGGAAATATTTCGAAAACGCTCGCTTCTCCAACGTATTTCTGCATGATGATTGATGATAGTGACAGTGAATTATCAAACACTCCTCCTGATGTAGCAGAAAGTGCAGAAATTGTTACTTTGAATCTCCTACCAGAGAAATCAAGGAAGAAATATGAATTACAATACGGTAAATTCATGACGTGGTGCCAGTCGAAGAAGGTGAATAAGTATTCAGAAAACGTATTACTGGCTTATTTTGGAGAAAAATCATTGATTTGTAAGTCAACTCTTTGGTCTACGTATTCGATGATACGGACATGCTTGAATGTTAAAAATAACATCGAAATCAATAAGTAATATTTCATAAACAGGGTGTTTCAGTTTTTTCGTTCATAACTTCGACAAACGATAGAACTTCTAAAAAGGGTCTATCATGTAAAATTTTTCTCTAAATCACTTCGTTTTCGAGATACAGGCTGTTGAAATTGAAAAATTGCGAATATCTCCAGAACCGTTCATCGTACAGAAAACAACTTTTGTAAGCAATCTCTACTCATAGTAAGCTATGTTTTGTGCGATAAAATAAAATTTTTTTTTGATTCATAATTGGTGAAGTTTTTGATTTGTGAAGGTTTGTAGTTGTTTTCTCCCCAACTTCTACGCCACTGAAAAAAGTACGGTTTCGAGATGCCCATTTGAACCGTCAATGTTTTCTACACAAAAAAGGTACTTTTGGCCATAAGCTCCAAACTTGACCGTTTTCGAGAAAAATCAACTTTTATGTTGAAAAACATTGTCAATTCTTTGGAATAAAATTTATTTTTTACCAATAATTACGAAATTTCTTTAAACAAGTAACAAAACAAAAAAATTGACCATGTTTTTCAACATAACAGTCGACATTTCTCGTAAACGGTCAAGTTTAGAGCTTATGTGTAGAAAACATTGGCGGTTCAAATGGGCATCTCAAAACCGTACTTTTTCCAGTGGCGTAGAAGTTGGGGAGAAAAACAACCACTACCCCTTCAAAATCTTCACCAATTATGAATACAAAAAAAAATTTATCGCACAAAACATAGCTTAGTATGAGTAGAGATTGCTTACAAAAGCTATTTTCTGTACGATGAACGGTTCCGGAGATATTCCTCAAAAAACGAATTTTTTTTTCAATTTCTGTATCTCGAGAACGAAGTGATTTAGAGAAAAAAATTATATGAAACACCCCTATTATATTTAGAAGTTCTATCGTTTGCCGATGTTATGAACGAAAAAACTGAAACACCCTGTATATTTTGAGCACATACGCTTACACTAACAGAGAAAAATTGTCCCTATATGTGCATCAAATCTTTCAACAATTTGCCAATTGATATTCAACGTATAAAGAGGTTCAGTGAATTTAAGAATAAAATATTCAATATTATTGTGCAATGTGAACCATACACTGTTAATGAATACTATATAAAAATTCTCGGGAAATAGGTCACAATAACACTTTGTTTTAAGTGTTTTTGTGACCTATTTCCCGAGAATTTTTATATATAATTCATACTGGGTCAAGAATCTTATTGTTAATGAATACTTGAATAAGTAAGTTTTTGTCTTTGTATTTTATTTTAAATTTCTTCTGTATTCTTTGACTTGTTTTCTTATAATCTTGTTATTATTTTACAACAATTATTATTGAGAAAATAAATTTACTTTTTTACTTTTCTATACCAAATAATCAAAATTTTAATCGAAGATGAAACATGGGAGGCCTCCTTGTTATTAGTTCAAACTTGCAACATTATTGTCAATTTCTATGTTCAGAGGCATGATGAATAAATACAAAATAATGAATCATTGAATAGTTTCAGTTATTGTCTGTATTCCGGAAAATTGTGTAGTTGTTAATCCAAATACAGATGTTCTACCTATCATGTCTAATTGTGTAACTTGGAAGTAAGAAAGTCTAATCTTACTCCCATAAAAACCTTCAAAAATTATATTAAAAAGTTCACAATCTTCTATGTTTTCTAGACAAGTAGAAATAATAAAACAAATTAACTCTTTAATAAATAACTTTTCTCTTGGAATAGATGATATTAACACAGTAATAGTAAAGGAATTCCTATTTTATTTTATAGGCCCTCTGGTTCATATATTGAACCTGATCTTAAACGGGTGAAATCCCCTAGAGTTCATTTTGACAAACATGTTTCGTCCAATTAGTGTGATAATAAATTTTTCTACAAACGCTTAACAAAGTAGCCTTTGACGCTTTCAGATTTCAACGCAAAGTTGACGTTTTCCGTGAAATGTCATTTTGTGACAGCATTTGCGCTCTAAAGCGGAAATATTTCGAAAACGCTCGCTTCTCCAACGTATTTCTGCATGATGATTGATGATAGTGACAGTGAATTATCAAACACTCCTCCTGATGTAGCAGAAAGTGCAGAAATTGTTACTTTGAATCTCCTACCAGAGAAATCAAGGAAGAAATATGAATTACAATACGGTAAATTCATGACGTGGTGCCAGTCGAAGAAGGTGAATAAGTATTCAGAAAACGTATTACTGGCTTATTTTGGAGAAAAATCATTGATTTGTAAGTCAACTCTTTGGTCTACGTATTCGATGATACGGACATGCTTGAATGTTAAAAATAACATCGAAATCAATAAGTATCCTAAACTTATCGCATTTCTGAAGAAACAGTCTGTTGGATATAAAGCGAAAAAATCCAAAACATTCACCACTGAAGATATTCACAAATTTTTACAAGAAGCGCCCGATGAAGAATATCTACTAAAAAAGGTAAATTTTAATATTTCATGCTCTTAGTAGTTTGAGAAGCGGTTAGTATTTTTTTGAATTTAGTGCAATTTGGTTAGCATAGACATTTGGAATAGCTATTAATTGCAGTTTTTTTTATAGGTTATTCTAATTATGGGTATTGCTGGTGCCTGCAGGCGCGATGAGTTGGTCAAAATGGAGATTGGTGACATAGAAGATAAGGATTCTATTTTAATAGTCCGAATTCCCGATTCAAAAACGAGAATAAGCCGTGTTTTTACGATTGTTGGTCATAATGAAGAGAATTCAGTTGATTATCTTTCAATTTGTAAAAAATATATTGCACTCAGAAAACATTGTCTGAATAACAATACTGTCCAACGTCTATTTTTACGTTATGAAAAAGGTAGATGTATAAAACAAGTTGTGGGTATGAATACAATCGGCAAGACTCCCAGTGACATTGCTGAATATTTGAAATTGCCCGAGCATAATTTATATACTGGACACTGTCTCCGACGAACCTCTGCTACTTTATTGGTGAATGGTGGAGGTGACCTAATACAACTGAAAAAACATGGTGGATGGAAAAGTAACAATGTAGCAGAAGGCTACATAGATGATTCAATCAACAATAAGATTGAAACTACCAAGAGAATATTCTCAAGACCATCTACATCTCGTTCTGTAGATTTCCAATATTCGGGGGAATTAATGTTAGATAAATCTACTGATCGTCCATCAGGTTCAGGAATAATAATTAAAGAGTGGCACAATTGTACATTCAATTTTAGTATAGTCAATGATAAATTAAATCAACATTAATCAGGAATTTATAAACTGTACTTGATGTACTTTTGTTGAATAAAGCATCTGGTGTTTTTTCTTTTTTTTTTTTCTGAAAACTGCGTTTGTAGAAAAAATCTTGTGTGTATTTCGAGCACAAAGTGTCATTGTCGCTCTCCAAAGTTTGTCGAGCGACAATATATCACTTTGCGCTCTTAATACACAAATAGCTTTTGCGAAATTACCTTAAAGGTTGCTTGATTAATTTTCTTGAACGAAATATATTTATATCGCATCGTCACACTTCACTGCTTTGAGGTGAGGGACTCTGCTGAATATTTATTCTGATTATCTGGGACACTGGAAGCAAGTTGTAAAAATCGGTGGCATAACTACTGATCCATTGAAGATAATTGGGGTACCTACATAAGGGAACCGTTGTAGGCTCCATTATTTTTATACTATATATTAATTCCTTAATAGCGATACAGATGCCAGATGGGTATATAATATGTTATGCTGATGACAATGTAGGGGTGTTTAGACTCTTGGCATTCTCTCAACGATTCTCTGAGTAGGGGTTTAAATAAAATTAAAAATTGGTTTGACTATTGTGATTTAACCTTAAATGTCCTATTTTAGGATAGTTTCAACCATATTCTTTGGCAACTCAAAGAAATGAGAACAAACAGATTCGGTCAGAAGGAAATTTACCGCGTCGTTACAAATCTACGAATAAAAATATTTCGATTTTCTCGACCTTCCTGAGATGTGTGCACTCGAACACAAACGCGAAATCAATTCTGCAAATAGCTTCCTCATACGTGATTCCGCAGGAAGAATAGTATAGTATACTTTATTTCCCGTCAATTATTTACAAGGTACGAGGGCAAGGTGAAAAATAAAACAGATGGCGCCACAATCGAAAATCCTATGTGACATTTGTGATGTACCATCTTTAAGTAGAACGCATTAGAATTTTCAGACTAATATGTCATTCCGTTCTGTTTTGACACCCATCGAAAGCGAGCGACCTTGAAGATTTTTGTAAACATGGAGAAAAATGAATCTCGCGTCTTGATTAAACATTATTTCTTGCGTGGAAAAACGTTACTCAAACCAAAGCATCGCTTGTTAACCGTAGTGGGAACTTTTCATCATCGATTGGAACGTTTCACAAATGGTTTACTGATTTTCGTTGTGATAGTACGACCATAATAGACGCCGCACGTCCTGGTCGTCCAATTGAGGTTACAACGCCAGAAATCTTCGATAAAATCCATGGTATGATGTTGGTTAAAAGTTAAAGTGCATGAGATTGCTGAGGCTTTGGGCATCTCAACCGAACGGGTACGGAACATTTTACATAAATTTCTGAATATGAGAAAGCTATCTGCCAGATGGATGCCGCATTTGCTCTCTGTTGACAACAAGGCGCAACTGTGTGACAACTTCAAAGGAGTGTGGCGAATAAGAATAACTTTTTGCGCCGTTTCTTAACCGTGGATGAAAAATGAATTCATCACAACACATCAGAGACCAAAGAACAGTCGAAACAGTGGACTTGTCCTGGCGAAGCGAAGCAGAAAAAGGCCAAAATGGATTTATCGGCCAAGAAAGTCATGGCGACAGTTTTTTGGGATGCACACGGTATCGTCCATATCGATTACCTTGAAAAGGGCAAAACAATCACCCGCGTATATTATGCAGAGCTGTTGGATCGATTCGACGCCGATTTGAAGCGAAAGCGGGTGCATTTAGTAAAGAGGAAGTACTCTTCCACCAAGACAACGAACCGGCGCATAGGTCCGCAGTCGCAATGGCAAAATTACATGAATTGCGGTACGAATTAGTTCGTCATCCACCGTATTTTCCAGATTTGGCCCCCTGCGAGAGACTTTTCACCTTACCCTCATACGCCACAAACAATATTTAACAAGATTAAAAATTAAAAATTTTAAACTTTACAAATATTTGAAGTTTACCTTGAATAGTAAGTAGGTATACGTACTTATTACGATTTAAGAAACGAAGAATAACAAATATATTAAATATTAAATTAATAAGAATCTAATCTAATAATATGACACCCTTTCATCCCGCCTAGGATTCATTTTCAAATTTTTGAACGCGTTCAAATTCAGCCGTCCATTTTGGTTTACAGTAAAAGAAGGTCTAGTATAACTACACATTTTTCATCCCATCGAAAATTGTATTTCCTCTACTAGTGGAGTAAATCTGGCGAGAAAAAAGACAAGGTTGGCGAAAATTTTACGATGCTTAGCGACCCGGTGGAAAGTGTTTGTTAGGGTATCAATAACAACCCCCTGAAATTTCTATTTCCCAAAGTGGGTGCAACCGCTTTTTTTTTGGCCAAAACAGGGTTTTTTGACATTTTTAAGGGTAGTTTTGCAAACAAAAACTAATATCTCTGGTTGTTTTGAAAATTAGGGAACCAAAGTAGAACCCTTTTATTGTCAATGTCCAAGGAACTTCCAGTTCAAATTTCAAGTTGATCCGACCTCCCCCTTTTCAATTGAAATTTAGAGGGTAGTTTTGAGACCATAACACCTATCTTCAGTCGAAATTTCAGCCAAATCGGTTGAAAAACGACCGAGTTAGCCGTTACGCAAGATTCCTTGCATATATGAGTATATATATTTCCATTACGGAGAGGGGGGAGGTCGGATCAACTTGAAATTTGGACTGGAAGTTTCTTGGACATTGACAATAAAAGGGTTCTACTTTGGTTTCTTAATTTTCAATACAACCGGAGATATCAATTTGTTTTTGCTAAGCTACCCTTAAAACTGTCAAAAAAAATCTTTTTGGCCAAATAAGGGGTTGCACCCACTTTGGGAAATAAGGAATTCCAGGGGGTTGTTATTGGTATCAGAACAAACATTTTCCACCGGGTCGCTAAGCATCGTAAGATTTTCGCCAACTATTTGCCAGATTTACTCCACTATAAGGGAAAGATGATTGAGTTTTGTAAATTTTTACATTTCTTAATATTCTATCATGATTATCAATATCTCTCTCAGTTTATCGTCGACAATGCTGATATTTTCATTTTAACTATGCACTTTCAACAGATCGATTTAATACGTTACAACTATCTATGCGGCGGATATGAAGCCACGATGCTTGGAAAAATAGATACGTACCTTCATTCATATGCTAGGCCATAAATTTCCTACACATCAATCTGTATGTGGAACATATGTTCGAATATGTAGATTTACATATAAATTCTCAATTATGCCTATTTTAATTGATAGTCATTTTCAGCTAGTCTCATTTAATTATTTTTGAATAATTTCTGCGGGACTGTTTGCCAAAATTTTCACATAGAACTTGTAAGTATTTGCAGCAATATACTAATTTGTAACTCTTTCTACCGAGGAGACCAAGAGGTCGAAACCGTTTTCTAGGAGCATGTGCGATCTGTTCCAGACTAAATGTAACTATTATGCTCAGTTTGATCCAGCCATATACAAGGTGTTCCATCTCAGACGAGCCACCCCGTATATTTCTTATCCCATAGTGAGTGGAAAAATCTCCCGAAACACGTCGAATGATTTTGTTTGGGGGACATCTTTTGACATATATTTGAGGCTTGAACGAGCAATCCCCTAATAGGGGGCGCTTCAACCCCTCAAAATTGAATAGGGGAGAGGGGTTGAGTGATACGTCATTTGAAAGGTCTTGGAAGCCTCTTTACAACGGTGTAAGAAAAACGTAAATTTGATGAACCGTTTTCGCCAAAAATTAATTTTGTTGCTCGAATGCGCCACCTTGAATATTTTGGTTATTTGTACAATGTACAAGCTCATTTACATATGAAATATATATTTGTTCAAATGCAATCTATTGTTCGGGAATTCAAAGATGTTTCTAATCAAAACATATTTGTTCTTGATTGTTGTTTAATTTATGTTCATGGAGGAATGCTGCACGCTACTGTAATAATACAAATGTCGAAACATGTTTTCTGTTCCAGGTTTCAGCTTCTCCTGGAAGATACAGTCTCACGGACATCTCTGGATCCAACAATTTTGAATCTGCGAGCGCTGTAAATATTGAGGCAAAATATTCTTGGGGCAACCAAATCGTAGAGAGTTTAACTCTACATTCAAATGGACATCCAAAAATTGCTAAGTCAGATATGCTTGTGAGTTTATAAATAATTGATTACAATGATCTAAATTTAAATCAATAATCAGGTCGACTTGAAAATAAGTTGAAATGTATATTTTCAATTCTTAACATGGTAGTTTTATCTTATCTTCATTTCTTCTGATCTATCTACCTTTGCAGGTAATAGATCTCAAAATTTAAAATACTCCAGGCTTCAGTCCCTGCCTAAAATAATAATGACTGGGAAGTAGATTTCATATTACCTAATGAAAAATCGTAGATTTTTCCATAATTCTTAATGAATGCAAATTTTTTTGAAAATAGATGTTCCGCTTTTTCACATGTGTAAAATAATAAGTGAATATGTCGCTAAAAATAAGAACCCTTATCCGCTAAAAACACTGTTAAAGT
Organism: Endomychus coccineus; assembly: GCA_958510875.1. Lineage (NCBI taxonomy): Eukaryota > Metazoa > Arthropoda > Insecta > Coleoptera > Endomychidae > Endomychus > Endomychus coccineus. Next base: position 110,157,684 of record OY294070.1, on the reverse strand, counting down.
ACTGAGGACCTTTCGGCTACCAAATAGTCATATCAGAGTAAACTAAATTATAAATCAAAATTTGCCTGTTTAAATACTATTTGGGAATAATAATGTAAACAAGTGCTTACCCTCAGCTGGAGATAAATCGGAATTTAATAAATTCTTTTTTTGTTTATACATTTCCATCCCTTCTAAATTACCTAGATATTTGTCTGTACTGATTTCCTGAGAAATGGTGTGACCTGTATTCAAAATATGTTTGGCTAACGCTGATTTTTCACCATAATTTTTTTTATATGGGTTAAATTTTCCTTATATCGAGTTAAAATATTCCTTCCAGTTTGACCCACATAGCATTTTAAACACGACTCGCCAACGATTTTGTAAATCCCGAATTTTGTCGAAGTGGGAAACTTAACAAAGGTGTTGCCTAAACGGTTTTTAAGCTTGATGTTACCTCTATAAACTGGTTGTACTACAAATTTAGAAAACAAATTAGGGAATTTATTAGTTACTGAAGGATGATGAGTAAAACTTTCAGATTTTATTGATGTATTTGAAGGTAATGGCTCTAATTTGGTTAGTTGGCTACGTTCCAATTTCTTTTTATGTTTAGAAATTAAATTATTGATCAAAGATTTGTCGTAACCATTTTCCAACGCTATTTGCTGAAGTTTCGCAACTTTGTTGTTATAATTTTGCTAGTTCAAAGGGACGTTCAATAATCTATGAACTAGACTATTAAATATTATGTATCTTATAATTAAATGATGTAGCTGAATCTACATACCCCGGCAGATTCAACTCATTAAATTATTCTTTATTTTGACAGGTTTGTTTTTCGTGTCATCACTGTTGTCGTTTATGCTATATATGCCATACGTCCATTTCAATTTCCAATATTGCAATTAACCTACTAGTTTGTTACGTTTTGTATAACATTTTATAATTTTATTTCTGGGCTATCTATATATTTCTTAGAATCTAGGATATAGGTACTTATAAATAATGACTGAAGAAGAAGGAAAAACAGCGTTTAAGATGATTTAATTTTATTGCGGGAAGTTGTTTCACGGTAAATGCCGATGCCTGGAATGACATTACAAAGAGTGTATTTGTACGAAAACAATTTTTAATCAAGAAAGCAGCTCACGAATCAAGGTGCCATATTATCATATGAAATACAAACTTTGTAGCGAAATGTTTAGTCTTTGTAGGTTAGCGATCTGTCACATTCGTTTTTGCCATAGCCTTGTAATAGTTTAATCTTAAACTACTTTAATAGCTGTTCTGTTAAAGTCAGCGCTTATTTATAAGTTGCAATAAATTTTTATTATACATAAACAGTACTTTATTAAATGTTCTTTGAGAAATTGTCATATTATTTCACAAGCGATTTTTTTTTGATCGCCTTGTATATTATACTGATTATTCAGACGTATACTCTCTTTGCATTAGAATGTGCAATGAAATATAGTTTTACGGGATAAGCATATATAACACAAAATGTTACTTTCAGATAAAAGCAATTTGATAATTTTCATCAAGGTTCTTAGAATATTGATAAGTATTCCGAAAACTACGGGCACTTAGATTAGATTAATCAGGGGTGTCATGTGTAGTGGGGCCTTGGACTTAGAACTATCATATCCCCCTTACTGATTTACAGTACACCGGTGGGTTTTATTTCTTTCCCAGAATGTAATTTTTTGATTAATACATCTCAAACAGGAGAAAAAATTGCATGATCTCTAAAAAATTTTGGAATGAATTCTCAGGTTTCAAAATCCGGACCCAGGAGAATTACCCCTCGACCCTTCTTCTAGCCGGTTGTGAAAATAACCAACATTATTGATTATAAAAATATTATCCTTGAATGGTCCCTACTGGGAATCGATTTGAAAATACGCCCGACAATTCAAAGTTTCGCCGCAAATGATCATTCTAATTATTATATTAGGTTTCTTTTTTTGCAGGTGAAAATTGGCAGAAAAACATTGCCGGCTCATCATATAGTTAGTGAAATTAAATTATCAACTTTATTCTTGAATTCACTATGCGATGCTTATGAAGAATTATTATTTCAAGACCAAACCAGAGTTATATTGCGATTTCACAGAAAATTGGCACCTTACAAAATTAGTTTTGCTGTGACAGCTTCTAGTAAGTAACATTTTGAATACTTGTAACGTTTGTTTGTTACATGAGTGTAAATTTAGTTTTTGAGAACCCATTTTGATTTAATTTTGGTGTATTTGGTGATGAAAATCTCATTTATTTTCCATGTGGAAGAAATATCAAATCACATTAAATGGCTCGCTTTCAAATTAACTGTCAAATATATTTGAACAGAGAAGGGCGACATTTGTTCTTATATTGCTGTGGCGTTAGTGTAGAATCGGATTGGTTGTGCTATTGATTCGTATTTTTTGGGTGGACTATTTTTTTTATACTTTGACTACACGAGAGTGAAAACCTACAATGTTCGAAGAACACCGTGTGAGCCAGCAGTGGAATGTAGGGAGAGAAGATAGGCATTCGTATTTTTCTTGAAGGTTTGGAGGTTATAGGCATAGGGAAAGACCGCACTAGGTAAAGAGTTCCACAACTTCGCTCTTCGATAAAAAGAATGACTGGTAGGAAGAAGTACGCAGGTCTCGAGCTTGACGGTGAAGGGGTGACTAGTTTGAGCTCGTCTAGCCCGCTTATTTGGAATCTCTCGTGGTGGAACAACAGACGAGATTTCCGATGAACACCGACCATGGAAAAGGGAGAGATCTCCCACCTTTCTACCATGTTCTAGAGAAGCCAATGAACTCGTAAGTGTGACATCAGCAATCAAACAATGGAATCCAAGAGCTTCAGCGTATGTTTGGGAGTCGAACTCCAAGCATGTAAGCAGTACTCCAGGACAGGAATCTGTGCTTTGTAGATTATGAGGACCTGCTGGGATGTAAAGTAGCTCTTGGCACGGCATAGAAAACCAAGTTTTTGTGAAGCGCTTTTTGGAATGGACCTCACATGATCACCCTATGAGAGGGTGCTGCTGGTGGTGATTCCGAGCATTGTTATGGAAGAGTTTATAGGAATAGTTGTACCTGACATCATGTTATTAGGGTTTGTGGGATCCGCCTTCTTGGAGAATATGCATGCTTGAGTTTTGGCTGCATTAAAGTACTAGATTATCAGATCCCCATTTCAAAATCTTTGCCAGATCTCCATTAATTGTGTCAACCTGTCCCTGTCTCGCTTCTCTGGTTTCATTGGATGGTATAGGGGCTCTAGATGATAAAGCGGTATGAAGTGTACCATCATCTGCAAAGCTGTGCACACGTCAGGTGGTCACTTCCAGCAGATCGTTGATATGGAGCAGAATCAAAGTTGGTGCCAAGACAGATCCCTTTGGAACACCAGATTGATAGCCATTGTATCGGAAGATACTCTGTCAACCACCACATGAAGTGATCTATCTGATAGTAAGCGACAAAGTTGAGGCGGCAAACCATATGACGGAAGTTTCCTAAGAAGGCTTTGGTGCCAGACTCGGTCAAATGTTCTGGAGATATCCAATAATACAGCTAGAAATTCCCCATGTTTTTCAATATATTTCTGCCGTACATGTGTTACGTAGGTCCTGTTGATCTCTGCTGACGAAAGCCATATTGCCGGTCATTCACGATTTTGTAGCTGTGGGTATTTGATTAACTCGATGTTGATTGCTTTCTCCATTACTTTAGAGGTCACAGATAATAGTACAATGGGTCTATAATTATTAGGAAGAGTATTCTCTCCTTTTTTTGGAATTGGTTGCACTCCAGCTATCTTCCAGATGGAAGGAAACGCCAAATTTGTATGGAAGGGTAAACAACCTGCAGAAAACTGGTGGTAATTCAGGCACACATTCCTTGAGAACGACAGGTGGAATTCCGCCTGTCCCCTTAGACTTTTTGGTATTGAGATCAAGCAGAATGCGCCTAGTTTTGCGCTGACGAAAGATAATTTCAGCCATATGGCTATCGATGGCAGCAATATTAGGAGGGTCTTTCTCTTGTGGATCCAAAGTTGAATTTACTGCAAACATTCCTGCAAAAAGGTTGGCTTTTCTTGTGGTGTAGGAGCTAGTGTACCATCATCTCTGATTAGGGGAGGGATTGTACTGGAAGTGAAATTTCTACCAATTGCTTTGGCGAAAGTCTTATTTTGGCATTATATGCCTCTTTCGAAACGTTTATTGTTTCATTCCACATATTTCTGACTCCAACATATTTTGCTCTGGTCACCAGACATTGGTTACCGCGTTAACGACGGTATGCTGTTTGTTTTGAAGCGACGGCCTAGAACAGACTATTAAACCATCGTTCACCATGATTTGTTGGTATGGGGTATGTAAGTTTACATTCCTAGCCTGATAATATCCGATATCTCTGTGGCACATTGCGTTGGGTCATCAGATTCAAACCGTACGCTTCTCCAAGAAAACTCGGAGAAAAACATGCGAAGACTGTCCCAGTCGGCTGAGTTGTAATGCGAAACTGTGCGTAGAGGTGTTGAATTGGTTCATGGAGTGATATAGGGACAGGTCGTAGTGATGAGTGAATGGTCAGTTTCTCAATGGTGCACGGACCTTTACTTCATTATACTAGATAATAGAGCAAAAAAGGTTTCAAGCTTGTACCGTTTCATTCTCATTGGCTATGATATTTCATATAAATATTGTTGATTTCTTTTTTATATCCAGGTTCTGGGGTACTGGAAGAGCTCAAAGATTTGGCCTCATATTTATGTAAGCAATTACGGGAAAATCAAATATCTTGTTTATTGTTACCTTCTTGTGCAAAATATACCCTTGATGCCCAGTGGAAGCAGTATGATCAAATGGGAATACCTTATAATATTCTCTTGAACGAAAAAACCTTGAAAGATGGAATAACTTTATTACGAAGTAGAGATTCAACATTAAAGGTGATTATTATTATATCGGTTCAAATTAAATTATCAGTATTTCAATTTTATGAATCCCAGTTAAATTAATAATTGATCATTCAAATATGAAATGGTAATAAAATTAATAATCGGTCCGTACATTTAATAAACCGTCGGTAAAATAATAAAGTGTCAATAAGGTTAGCCAGTACGGATTAATAAACCGAATGCAATGTTGTTACTGCATCAGCAAGTATAGCCCAGCCGGTAAAACCCCAGTTCAAAATAATTTTGCTTCAAATAGCGTAGTTTCAAAACTCCAAGCCGCAACGTTACCGCAGGTTTATAAAATTTTTATATATTTTTGGGACTAGTAGGTTAGTAGGTTATTTGAAAGTTTGTTTTTGTAATTTCTTGATTTTCCTTGCCCTTGTACACATACAGGAAACAAAGCGGCAACGTTATCGCAGGTTAGATTATTAAATTTTAAAAATACTAGGTTAGTAGGTTATTTGAAAATTTGTTTTTGTAATTGATTGATTTTCCTTGTCCTTGCGTATACATTCCAAGCGGCAACGTTATTCGCAGGTTAGTTTGTAAAATTTGTATATATTTTTGGTTATTTGTTTTTGTATATTTATTACCGAATATTGCGTCCTTCGCAGATCTATTAGCAGCTAATCCATATTGACATTTTATTAATTTTTACTGCTCATTACATTCACAATAGTGAAAAAAAATACTGCCAAATAGTTATTTCACTGGTCCAAAATCCCATTTTCACATGTCAAATTTTATGAATGTACCTACCTAGTTTTTTTACAATATTTTACTGACTAATATTATAATGTACATAATGAATTAAATACTGTTCAGTTTATTACCACCCTTATTGTATCTCATGGACATAATTTTGGTATGGTATGGTATATTAATTTTTTTTTTTTTAATCAAATTCAATGTATTGATGAAGTTCATGTTAGACTAATCTTATAATTAAAATGAAATTTGTCTTTATCCACAGGAACAAGTCCATGTTACAGAATTGGTTACCTACATAGACAAGTTATTTAAGAATTACTAGATTATATATAATTTTCTGTATACCAAAGTGTGTTAAAAATAAAGATTAGAATGTTTATTCACTTTTTTCTTTCCATAATTTAAGTATTAAGTAAAAAAATTAAGAATAATTTGTTAATTTACATACGGAGAATGAAGAGGGGTGCTTATACATACTTTAGTTTGTCGTCCGTATCTGCAATTAATTCGATTGAGGCTCTAATTGTTTATGTGAGTGTTGTTATGTGTATAGAATTATTCATCAAACATTTACGAGTAATTCTGAACAGCTAGTATCAATAATGGTGATTATGCTTAATGATGCAAATTTCTAGATCAACTTCAAATAAGTCTTTTGATTACAAAATATGTAAACACCAATAAAGTATTCAAATTCAAAGCTATGTCATCTAGTATCAAGATTTTTTCAAATCAAAAAATAGATTTGAAATAGAAACGAACCTTGTTATAGTTCAAATCATCAATTAGCAATTATTATTAAATGGTAAATATGATGTTTCGAAGTTCGAAGAGGAAATATTTGGAACAATAAACTACTAATATTGATGATATTGGTATTGAGGAGAAGCTTGGTTAGCAGCTAACTTGACAGATAGCACTCACGCACGAAGCACTATTTATTTTCAGTCACGCACACTCACGGGAATTTTCGTGATTATACCGTAGCCTACCAGAATGGACGGCTTAATATAATCCAGTCAGTGGAGAATTCCATGTTCGTCAGTCAGTCGGTGAATATATTCGTGCTAATTACATTACAAATAAACCATTATAGTCTGAGAGATGTGTTACGATTGTTTGTTATTTATTTCCAGTATTGTTGTTAGGTTAGTGTTATACCCAAGATTGTTATTACGTGTTTTTAAGCTATTGCATAGCTTTTATCGCGGGCTATGACCGCGGCGACCGAATCAAGAAATTCCGTAACGAAAATAAAACCTAACACCCCCCACTCCGCCTACCATGTAGCTCGGCCGAGCGTGCGCTTAACGTGTATGTATATGGTACGACTGTACGAAGCTCGCACGGATCGAGACGAGCTGCTCCGAAATCAGACGAATACGTAAGCAGCTGTTTGTGAGAAAGTATATAGGTGTATAGGTATCTATCATATCTTTATAATGCCACACCGCCCCGTAAGTATATATGTAGGTATATATACTGTTGTAGATACTGTTCCAAAAGGTGGGGTAGCTATTTATAAAAATAATAATAATGTTTATTATGAATCCGAATATTGAAATAAATATTGCACACGTTAGCGATGTTAATGTTAGGCGCTCATTTGTTTGAGATATTTGTGCGTGCTTATGCAAACTTAGAAATGGCCTACACATAGTCATGGTAGCAATTTACATTTCTCCGAATCCAAAATTGGACGAGGTAGAGCATTTTATTCATCGCACTTTACTGGAGTACACTGAAGAAGGGTCGAAAATACTTGGTACAAATGGTAATAAATTTCCACTTATCTTGGCTGACGATTTCAACATCAACTTCGCTGATAAAAAATCAGAGCGGTTGACAACTTTTCTTTCGGAAAAATTGAATGTGAAAATGAATAATGATCCACAAGAATCCACAACAAAATATGGGAACACCATTGACGCGGTATTTTCCAGATATTTAGAGGATATCAAGTCTCAAACTTATGTTTCTTATTTCCGTTACCATAAACCTATAGTTTCAATGATAAAAATTCCTGAATAACCTACATCTATTGTAAGATAATAAAAATAGTTTAAACGATATTAACTTCTCATTTATTCAATAAAAGAAAAACATTTGTTTTCTTATCGGTCACCACGCTCAAAAAGTGTAACTTGAATTAATGTCAAAGAAAAAACTTGAATTAATATCAGAGAAAAAAAAATACTGCATAAATTAAAAATAAAAAATAATTATAATTGCATAATTTGAGAAAAAATGCTATGCAACAGCTTTACCGCGGCAGTCCCCGAGTGCCACACGTTTTTTTTTTCATAAATTTTGTGTTGTGTACTACCCAAATACAATATAGCAATTATTATGTCAGTATTTCCGATAAGACTCATTATTCAACATTTCCTGACGAGAGCTTAAAACAAAAATAAAAGAATATGTACCCGTGTTTCCAAGAAAACTTCCAAAACTTGCTCCAGATTACGTACTGTATCTATTATTCTTCCGAATCGCCCGTTCTATTTGTCAAAAAAGTTTCAATCAAACGTAAACATCCTGGAGAGAGAGAGAGAGAGAGAGAGAGAGAGAGAGAGAGAGAGAGAGAGAGAGAGAGAGAGAGAGAGAGAGAGAGAGAGAGAGGCCATGAACATCGCGATGGAATTGATTTCCAAATCTGGCTTAAAGAAAGATTATGTCTTAAATTACAATTTTTTATTTCAAAATTTAAAAACAAAAGTTTGAGTGAATTTTTTCATTAAACTTTCTTTTAATTATTTTTAATGAAAATATGAATGATTTGGAACATCATTCATATTTTCAGGTTTTAGTATCGACCGCAATTTAAAGATTTAATTTTTGCAGAATATAAAATTACACATTCATCTAAATTGTATGGCTTGTAGGAAAAGAAAGACTATGTTCAACGTGGTCTCCATTTGATTCTATTATCAGTCATGAATTCATTCAATTCAATTCTTCTTGGAGTTTATAATAATTGTATTATGAGTCTCGCCAAATTACAACTATTTGAAAAGAATAACCGGTAATTTCATATGCCATAGGGTTATTGAAAAGTAACAAATTATTTATTAATATTATTTTAAATGTTATCCAAAGCTGAGTAAAATTTGAGTACAACGCGCTTCGATTATTCAAAGTTTTAGTATCGGTAGCAATTTAAAGGTATAATTTTTTCGGAAGATAAAATTATACAGCATCTAACGAACTTTGTTCAAAGTGGTCTCAATTTGATTCTATTATCAATCTTATGTAAATTCACTCAATTCAATTTCCTGGCTCTTATAATTGTGTTAGTAGCGTGGAGATTTGACTTTAACGAATTTAAATGTCTTACGGTAATTGTAAAGGCACATATTATTTATAATTTTAAACTATGACGTGTACCTTGTCGCTTTTCGGTATTTTGCTTACTGCGTAAGCTTCAAATCCTCAGGCGCCAGATTTTTCTAAAGGTTAACTCCTTTTTGAAGACTTCTGCTAGGGTCCTCACCACAAGGCTTGTCACTCTGCTATCTATAGATAGCCTTGTCCCTAGGGTAGCTACAGTAAAGTATAACCAGAGTCCAATGGGCAGAAAACAGTATCAACATTGTAGTCTTTAGTTACAATTGATACCTGGTTAAAACTTAGCTCGTTTGAAGATGGAGCAGAAATAATTTAATAAAACAGGGAATTCCAAATATTAAAATATATAATGATTATTATAAGTACACTTTCGGAATAATCAATATAAATGCAATTGAACGGTATTATTTACAAAGATTTCACCCAGACGGAAAATGTAATGAAGCTCAAACGGTATATGAAAACTCTTTCACCATATCTACTCTACGATATGTTCGGTAATTGATTTCAATTGAACGGTACGGAATCGGTTGACAAATGATTCACATTTATCAATTTGCGGAAAATACAAATCAAACAGGTCCTAGCGTAATGAGCGATATTCGGTAAATTTTAGATAGCAACAATAATAAATGAAATGTTCAAATCACACTACGATATATTAAACGGTTAAAATTTCGGTCGGATCGGAAGATATATCGTAATGCCCAAAATATAAACTATTTAGCTATCATTTACCTTATGAAACAATTCACTTAAGCGGAACACTATTGTTAATTCACAGTTTAAATCTGACTTGAACTCGGATAATTACTTCGATTCTTATTATAATCTCACTTCAACGGTACTATTTGAAAACCAAAAGAGCAACTGCCCTGATTGAAAATTGAAATCACAAAAAGAGCAACGGTACTGATTCTAAATCGAAATCACCAAAGAGAGCGATCTGTTATCGGCCACGGCTTTTATATGTTTTCCGAGGTTCTGGACAGGTCCGCTCCACCAATTTCTTATTTTGTGCCGAGGGTTTTTTACTTATGTCCTTAACAATGCTTAAAAGTGACGCTACTTTTCAGATCTAAAATTCGCGTTCATGATGCTCCAGTAGTTTCGCTCGGCGCAGTAAGCAAGTGTTATCAGAGTTTTTTTTTGTTGTTCGCCTTTTTATACATAATGCTGTTCAAAGTTTGGTGTCTTAACTTGGCCAGACCCCTGTTTTTGCAACATATTTTATCGGAATGAAATGCAATTTTGAACGGGCATGAATTAGATTCATCTATTTGAATAATTACATTTATTCGAAATTACGGAGATCTAGAAAAGTGACAATCACGGAATATACATTCGGAGTTCACGCATATTTATTGAAATTAAGTTTGCCTGTAATATCCGTATTTAGTTCCTGATCTAAATTAAATGATTTTCAAAATTTAAGCTTCGTTACAAAACGTTATTCAAAACCGAATTAAATTAGAATACAACGTGCTTTGAATAGTAGCGATATCTGTACTTTCAACAGAAGCGAAAATTTTTTAATTTTAAATAAATTCAATAATGTACCTTCAGAGGTTAGAGTCTCTACATTACATCATTTTAGAATAAAATATTTAATATCAATAATGTACCTTCAGAGGTTAAAATAATTAATAATTGAGGCACAAATTAATTACAATAATTCGTATGTCTGAGATATAAGGAACCATTTTGCATACACATAGGCTTAATTATCAAATAAAAAGAACACTAATAATTAAACAAGAATCAGCAATGCATACACATTAAAACTGATTCATAATATTTTGTTATTAGTTTTTAGTTTTGAAGAAATAATCTAAATAGTTATAGTATATACCTATAAAAAGTATTGTGGAAAAATTAAATTTTTTTACTTACCAGAATAAAATTTTTTGAATATGTACATATTTTATTTACGTATTCAACATTTTACATTTGAAATTATAACAGGAATAATAAATTATATAATTTAAATTATAAAATAGGTTATTTTGGTGGAGCATAATTATGTAATGTTGATTGGGGTAAGTATTTTTGATATTATTCTGCACTATATATTATTTTACATATCTTCATCAGCAGCTAATACAACATGAGTAGTTAATCATTGCAATAAGTATATTTCTATAAAATCCCAAATTTTTTCATATTATATTAACTTGGCATAGGAATTGCAGCTACCTATCATCAATGAATGGCATCCTATATTCTTTGAATTGTTAGTTATTGAAATGAAGTCATAATCAAAAATCATTTTTCAACAATGGATATTTCTTTACATTTCATTTTAACCTAGATTCTGAGCCTATTGTACGAATTTAGTTTTTGAGATGTATGCTGTGCGTTTTCAATTTTCATAATTTTTAATCACCTATATTTTGAACTTCAACATTTTTTAAAATGAATTAATTGAAACAAACTTGAGTATTTCCTGCCTGCTTTTTTCCACTGATGTAGTATAAAACTAGGGATTTTTTTTTATTATTAAATGAAAATTGAACACATTCATCAAATTAAATATTATTTTGTAATTATAACAAAGTATCAGCTTCAAATATTTTGACTAAAAATGAATACCTGGCATGAGAACTTTTTTATTATGAAATATTTTCTATTCAAAATTGGGCAAGTAGTAGCTTCAAGATAACTACAAGTGAACAAATAATATGTCCAAATCAAATCTACTGAAAAGTTTCAAGAATTTTTGAACAGACCCACACAGTGTATAAATTGAATTGTTTAGATTGTGATGGAACCTATACTGGAATCTCTAAACGAATTTTTGAGATTAGATGTATACAATACAATTCAAATATCAACATTCAGAAACTGGTCACACATCTGTATACAGGGTGTAAATAAATAACTGCAAAAAAGGGGTGATTCCTTGTTGAAAAATAAGGTGGGTCTTTCATATAAAATTTTTCTCTAAATCACTTCATTTTCGAGATACAGGGTGTTGAAATTGAAAAAAAAAATTAGTTTTTACGAATATCTCCGGAACCATTTATCGTACAGAAAACAGCTTTTGTAAGCAATCTCTACTCATAGTAAGCTATGTTTTGTGCGATAAATTTTTATTTTTTTTCATAATTGGTGAAGATTTTGAAGGAGTAGTGGTTGTTTTTCTCCCCAACTTCTACGCCACTGGAAAAAGTACGGTTTTGAGATGCCCATTTGAACCGCCAATGTTTTCTACACAATAAAGGTACTCCTAGTTATAAGCTCTAAAGTTAACCGTTTTCGAGAAAAATCAACTTTTATGTTGAAAAACATTGTCAATTCTTTGAAATAAAATTTCTTTACACAAGTAACAAAACCAAAATTTGACCATGTTTTTCAACATAAAAGTTGATTTTTCTCGAAAACGGTTGACTTTAGAGCTTATAACCAGGAGTACCTTTTTTGTGTAGAAAACATTGGCGGTTCAAATGGTTGTCTCAAAACCGTACTTTTTCCAGTGGCGTAGAAGTTGGGGAGAAAAACAACCACTACCCCTTCAAATTCTTCACCAATTATGAATAAAAATTTTTTTTTATCGCACAAAACATAGCTTACTATGAGTAGAGATTGCTAATAAAAGCTGTTTTCTGTACGATAAACGGTTCCGGAGATATTCGCAAAAAACTAAATTTTTTTTTCAATTTGAACACCCTGTATTTCGAAAACGAATTGATTTAGAGAAAAATCTTATGAGAAAGACCCACCTTATTTTTCAACAAGGAATCACCCCCTGAATTTTTTCGCAGTTATTTATTCACACCCTGTATATCAATGTCAGTTCTGGTAGAAATCATTCAATTTTTGAAAACTATGCAAATACCTTCCAATTTATTCGAAATTAGATATGTTGGTAACCTTTTCATTTCATGAACTGAAATGATTTTAATTAATCAATAATTGAATAGCGTTCCAAGTTTCAATAGAAATATAATTGTTAGATAAAAAAAGGACCGGAATGAGTGGTTCAAACCTTTGATTTGAACAATACTTATAGGAACAGAACACACTCGGCACCTCTGCTATAGAAATGAACCCAGACTAGAGAGATGGTGCACAAGAATCATTTTTATTCTTTTTGTGCATGAAAGTAATATTCTTGTGTCATGGCTACTTTTAAATTAATAGATCAAGTGTACATATGTTGATCATGTCCCTTCAAATATAAACATTGGAACATTATACAGTTTAAACACTGATAAGGCTGACTTTAGAAGATGCTAGTTTCTCAATCACATAACACTTTAAATCAGGATGTGATTAACCAAATCATTTTGATCTGAATATAATATTGAACTTTCATGTTGCAACTTATGAGGTAATACATTTTACCTACAAGGAATTTAAATGGTTAGTTACATATATTGTTCCTATTATTTATTTTCATTTATTTTTATGTCGCTTCAAATGCACTTGAAGTTGTTGCTTAGTCCGGAATGAGCTTGCACAATGTTCACAACAAAAATCTTTAACATCTAAATGTATTTTCATATGCACTTGTAACTGTTGTTTGAAAGTAAACTTCTTCTTACAAAATGTGCATTCAAATATTTTAATTCCAAGATGTGTCAAATTATGATTATCCAGCTGTTGTTTGAATTTGAAAGCCTTTCCACAAGATTTACAACCAAATGGTTTGAAGTCAAAGTGAACACGTTGGTGATTTTGTAATTGTTGCTTGAATTTGAATGCTTTTGGGCATTTATCACAATGAAAAGGCTTTTCATTAGAATGTGATTTTAAATGACTCATAAGTTGTTGTTTCAGTTTGAAACTGGCAGCACATATTTCACAACAAAATGATTTGACATTTTGATGAACAGTTTCATGCTTCTGTAGTTGATTTTTAAATTTGAATGATGCTTCACATTGGTTACATGAATATGGTCTGATGTCCTCATGAACTTTTCCATGAACTCTTAAACTCTGAGATCCTTTGAAACATTTTCCACATTCAGAACATTCATATTTATCTTTAACTCCTTTATTGGTTGCTTCAACCTCAGCCTTCAGTAAATTAGCATTGCTAAGCCTTATGGTCTCTTTATCAACATCATTTTTTATATCACAGTGATTGCCAAATGGGATGCTTTCTGGAGATAAATTAAAACTTGTGTTCTCATGGTTGTTTGATGATTTAATCAGCTCCGAACTATTTATATTATCTTTTCCAAGTTTTCCTTTACCTCTAGTGATTTGCTGAAATCTGGTATTATAGACATCATCACTTCTAGCTAATTTTCTTTCAGGAGCTTCGTATTCTAGTTCCAATAAATCGCTTACACAAATATCTTCTTCGCACATTGGAGTATTCAGAAATTATTATCTGAAACTTCAAAGGTAATTTGCAATTTTCTTGTGTCCTCTGCATTGACATACTTACAGACAGATAATTTACAATCATAAATTTATGGCAATTATGACCAATATTTATATTGAATTGCTTTATTTACCTTTTTCACAGACATACATGATTATATTACAATACAACAATATTTGATCTTATTATTTTCACATATTTGACGTACATGTCATTGACAGGCAAAGAAAACCAACCATATTCTTTGCCGAAAACCTGTGGTTTCAAGAACGTGTTATCATAATACATATTATTCTCATAGAAATATAATATCTTTGATTATTCCTATAAGGTAATCTAGCGATCTGTCAAAACGAAAGCAATATGGCAGCTGAGGGCAAACATTGTGTTTTGTCATAAGCGACCAGGTGATAAAAGGGCTTAGTTTTGTTATTTTCTGTGCAAATTTGGGTAGTTTTTTAATTTTGGATTATTATAAGTGTTTCGATTGAGGAAACATGACCGTTACTTGCATTGTGGTTGGCTGTGTGTCTCGTCACGACAGGAATAAAGTCGGGTTTTAATCGGTTCCTACAGTTGGAAATCGCAAGTTTTTATCCAGTAAAAATGACTTATCGAGGAAGAGACGAGATTTATGGTTAGCTGCAATCAAGCGAGAGTATCTCACGAATTCGAAAATCAGATACCAGAGTCTGCAGCAGACATTTTATAACAGGTGAGTCGTTGCAAACTTGAGTGTCCACTGAAAAATATTTTGCATGTAGTGAACATTTATTTATTTGTATGCAATTATTTTCAAGAAGACTTGCTCTTTTAGAGGACGAAACCAATCCTGACTGGTTTCCATCACAGAACATGGGACATTCTTCACAAAATGTTGGAAATAATGTTGATGCAGTCGAAAGAAAAGCAAGGTTAGACAAGAGAAAAATCAAACTAGAGGCACAACGTTATGTTATGAAATGATTTTATTTTCCAAAGTTCCTAATAACATTTCTTTCTTCCAAATTTTCAAATCAGCTTATGAATATCTTGGATAGTAGACTTCCGCGGACAGCTAATCTTGAAAAATCTTGTCTTCCGGATGGATTCCGCTCACAATAGCTCGACTTGATGCCGACGTTTCGCCAACCATTACAGGTGGCATCTTCAGGGCAGGCTTGAGGCTTGAACTGAAACTGATCTTGGATTGTAGACTTCCGCGGACAGCTAATCTTGAAAAATCTTGTCTTCCGGATGGATTCCGCGTCACAATAGCTCAGCCTGCCCTGAAGATGCCACCTGTAATGGTTGGCGAAACGTCGGCATCAAGTCGAGCTATTGTGACGCGGAATCCATCCGGAAGACAAGATTTTTCAGCTTATGAATGTTCACGTACCTCCTCAAAAAACGTTATTATAGCAGACTTATTAATTACTGTAATAAAAATTTTCCTTAGTATTCTGGTGATTTAATAAATAGAAATATTTTGAAATATGTGTGTTTTTCAATTTGAACCTTTCCTTTATAGATATTTCAGCCAAATGTGGGAAGAGGTAATCAAGGTTTATGACAAAGAGTTCTATATTATATAGAACTCTTTGTTTTATGATGGGTGTGCTAAATCTTTTAGAGAGCCTTGAAATTAATAAGGACAAAAAGCATACTTGTTCAATGACCAGAGTGACTTGAGTACTTCCCCATTGTTGAATATATTTTACTTTCATGACCATTTGATGACTTGTTAAATCTTTCGTTTCTATTCTAATTCTTAGTATTAGACAGCTAATCTTTTGCACCTGTAATAATAACCCATCTCATCTGATATCAATACAAATTACATTTTGCAATAGTGATTTAGTGAAGCCTATTTATATTGGATATTGGTTTCAAGTTATTTGATGATTGGTATTTAATTAAAGGTACTTGACTGAATTAGTAAAGTAAAACAAGGAATGAACAACCATTTATTTATTGACACAAACAACTAAAAATGCATAATAAGGGATAAAGTCATGATATCAGTTTTTAAATATAAATAGTATTCTTATCAAAGACAAACGGTATATATAGATTCATGTAAAGGTATAATATTTTTTTAAATGAAGATCATAAGATAGGGATGTATTTTCAAGCATACCGTTCACCAACGTCTCTGCTTTTCAACAATAGGGACTCTCCATCTAAATATTATTGATTAATAACACTAAAGCTTCAAAAATTTCCAACAATACACCAACTAGCCTAACGACCACACTGACAATGATGTTCTTTCTTATGGTGATTATCAATTTGTGTGCCCTCAACCGCCATATTGGGTCACGTGGTGTGGATTGCCCTCAAATCTGCCCTGAAGATCCCACCTGTAATGGGGGGATCATATACATTAAATTACATTACATCTTACATCCTAGATAAATGATATATCTAGGCATCACATCATGTCATCATGATATAAATGTTTATTTTATTCCCGTTCTTCTAACCAGGACCGAAATGTAGACCCTGGTCAGAGATAATCTCTGCCCTGGTTCTGAACCGTGCTACTTCTAAATATAAACGATTTTTCGATGAAATCGTGTAATCGAAAGCGTTGCGCTACAATCTACATTCTACAATACAAACAAATAGAAACATAGCCTACTCTTGTCAAGACGGCTTTGAGAAATTATCAAAATCAACACTTCAACAGTCAATCAAAATCAAACAACACTAAAAATTACGTAACGTGACAAACCAGTCGATGATTAATTTCTTAGATATTTTGAGAATGCCAAGAATTTGAGATAATCTGTTGTGGGAAATAACACATTAATGAGTTCGGAAATTAAACATAAAATCATGACATGAAGGAAGGCAGTCGTGGACAGTAACTTGTGGTCGTCGTTATGTTGTCATCTGTACATGTATTTATTATTTTTTCTTTAATAACAACAGTTGCATATTTAGCCGGATTGTTGACGTACTTTGCTGATAGCGATGAAAGTAAATGTGAAATGACGTATATGTTCGAATATCCTCAATTTGTGGTAAGTAGTTTTTAGGGTTATGTTTTTGTATTAAGCCGAAAAATTTTTGATGTGATGGTTTGGATATAATACGTACATCTTTGCACTTTATGTTGCCTTTGGCTACTAAATAAATTTGTGTCAACTCCGTCCTCAAAATTAGCGTGGATGCTTAATTCCAATTCGCATATGTATTTGGTTAAATTTTCACAATATTTTCCATTTGATCCATTTCTAACTTGAACGTTAGAAAAATTCTGGAGGTAATAATTTTTGCTGAACTAAGTACCACTATTATTTATAAATTAGGTTCCTTTACTACCTATGAATATTGATTTTTCTAGGATATTTGAAAAGGGTATGGAAAAATATATATAAGCTGTATCATGGCCTACATACTTTGCAAGGAAGCATAACAGGAACATACCATTTAGATTTCCAAAAAAGAAAAATTAACTATTAAGAGATAATTTAAATACATAAAATTACTTAAATTTTCTGAGTCAATGAATCCCACCTGAAATGGGTGAACATCTTAAAATTCTGGAACATTTATACATTATTATATTTATTATTTTTATACTTTGTACCTATTGGGATGATACAAAGTATAAAAATTGTAAAAGCATTTAAAGATCACATTTGCAATTGTGAGAACATCCATTCTTTCAAAACCTTTTAAGAGTTTCTATCTAGAGATGAGAGAGTGGAACCAAAAATATTGTACGTTCAGTGTTCACCTCTTGGTCTTTGTTTGAGTATACATTAAAGTATACATTTATGCATGAATTGGATAAATCACACATTTAAAATATTATTTCTGGGTTCAACAATAAATTCTATATTTTGCTGAAGACAATATAAATGAATTGATTTTACTACAAATTAAAATTGAGTGTGTAAATCCAGAAATTAAAATTGCTAAAATACTTAATGAAAAGACAATTAAAAATAATATCGTGTTCACTAAAGCCGACAAAGGTAATACAATAATTGCAATAGATAAACCTACATATTTAGAAAAAATTGATCAATTTTTAGATCCAACAAAATTTATAGAACTAAAATCAGACCCTACAATGAAATTCCAGGCAAATATTAAAAATTCTCTCAAAAATATCCAATATATTTTGACTGAATATGAGAAGCCTCGTTTAATGAACATGAATCCTCAACCACCTTCTCTTTATGGTTTATTAAAAATTCACAAAGACGATACTCCCATAAGACCCGTCTGTTCATATATCAATGCACCCTGTCAAAAAATAGCGAAAAAGTTAGTCAACATAATATCAACATATACAAACTTTAAACCTAAATACAGTATAAAAAACTCTTTCCAGTTAATAGAAAAAATAAAAGATGTAGAACTAAAGACAAATATCAAACTTGTATCTTTTGATGTCAAGAACCTTTTTCCAAGTATTCCCACACAATTGACCATCACTCTAATTGAAGATCTTTTAATCCGCAATAATACTTTACCGGCAATAACATAGGAAATATTAAGTTTAATCTCACTTTGCATAGACCAAAATTATTTCACAATTAACGATAAATATTACAAACAGAACACCGGACTCCCCATGGGTTCGCCATTATCTCCGTTGCTAGCAGAAATATTTATGAATTACTTGGAAACTAAGATTTTAAATTCCAATTTTCAGCACATGTTTGTATATTGGTATCGCTATGTTGACGACGTAATCGCTTGCTATACAGGCAGTAACCGTCAAATAAATTCTTTTCTCACCTATATCAACAACTTACACCCAAATATAGAATTCACATTAGAGATGGAAAACAACAAGTCCTTAAACTTTTTAGATCTGACAATTTCACACACAAATAATTACTTTTCTTTCGCTATTTATCACAAGCCCACCCACACAGATACCACAATACACAACACTTCTTTACATCCACAATCACATAAGCTAGCAGCATATAATTGTATGATACATAGATTAATTAATGTCCCATTAAGTAAAGATAATTTCCATTTAGAATTAAACAGAATCGTAGATATTGCCAAAAATAACGGTTATAATGTCAAGATAATTAATAAAATACTCCAAAATAAACTCAATAAAAAAGCCTTAAGCATAATTTATCCGCAAATTAATAATAATACAAAATCAAATTTCACATGTCTAACATATTTAGGTAAACATTCACTAAAAATATCTCAATTCCTTAAAAAACAGAATAAAAACGTCGCCTTTAAAACAACAAATAACCTATGCTCGTATATTAATAACTCGAAATCCAAAAAAGATAACTTAAAGAAATCTGGAGTTTACAGACTGAGATGTGATGACTGTAGTGCTTTGTACATAGGACAAACTGGACGCAGTTTCAGCGTAAGGTTCAATGAACATTTGAGAAGTTACAGGCTCAAAAAAGAAGACTCTAATTACGCAAATCACCTGTTAGAACATAACCACAATTTCACCCTTAATCCTGATATTCTACATATTCAGGAAAAAGGACATAAACTTAATGTATTAGAATCCATAGAAATTTTGAAACACGCAAAAAACAATAATAATGTAATATTAAATGATCAAATCGACACATATAATTCACCGCTTGTTAACAATTTTGTAAACACACTCCCACCATTATCCACCCCCATCCCTCAATTTGCACCACATTCTGATCCCTGATATTTAAGGACATACTTTTAGATTTAGCTTTAGTTGATAACTCCTCGCTTTGATAATGCCACAGTGTGGTGAAACAATTAGTCAGCATTTTTAAATTAAATGTTAAAAGTTTTGTGTAAAATTTGAGTTTTATTCTCCAACTTCTGAAGTATTATGAATTTACACTACGTAAACGCCGAAACCATAGATATATTGAGTGTGTTACTTAATTTTTTTCTATTACGGGTTATTAAGATTAATATTCTCTCAAATTGTATTGAAAGTGAGTTATGAGAATATTAGTAAAAAATATTCTTGATATTGAATGGTTTTGAGAATTTGATTCTGCCTTGCCAATTTGATCTCTAGATGATATTATTTTTATTCTTTCTATACATCGAGCAAGTATTGGTCCCTTGAGTTCAGAGAAGTCATTGTATGTCTGTGAGTGCTTCTAATCCGAGTTACCCTATACTGACTTCACCTAGGAGTACAAATATGTCAGGTATTCAAACTCAATTAGGCATCAATTATTTTGAATACAAACATTGAACTTGAAAGGCATATTACTTCATTATTATTCTAAAATTACATTTGATGTAATTTCCGGTTAAGTTGGAAACATTAATGGAATATTTGAACATTATATTTGTATATTATTAATTATATATTTATTAGCAATTCATCATCAAAATGATTGGGTACTATGTTAAAAAGTTGGTATCTCAAAGTGTATTGGTCACTGACCTATAATAGAGATCAGTGGTATTGACTCCACTATTATCTATACCTACAAGCTTCCCTTGGTCAACCAGTGGAGTCAAAGCCCAAAGTTCTGGTCAGCTGTTTCGAGAGTAGGTTGTGATGTCGGAATTTTATTATACCCAAATATAATTGTCGATCAGCGGCATCATCATCACAACCCTACTCGTTTCGGTGATGAGACCGAGAAGGCGAGACACCAATGAATTGTGATGCCACAGGTTGACTAGAGAAACCTTAACTTCCATTAGTACTTAACAAGTGATCTTTGTTATATTTACAATGAATGGTATTGTCTAAATACATTTTTCATTTCAATGCTTGGCCTTTGGTTCTGACATTTCTCTAAGGCTCTGGCGTGTCTGCGTGAGCCGCACCATTAAACATGTATATTTACTGATGTTGGATACCTTATTCAGAAGATTCAGAAGTTATAATTCTTTTGATTTTTTAGTATGTTATCGAGTGGTGCATTAGACTTTTTATATTATAAGGACCAATTGTAATAAATCCTGTGGTAAATTATTTTCCTTACTGCAATGGGGTTCGTAATATGCTGTATAATGTGAATGAAATGCTTAGATGAGTATCATATCACTGTGCTAGAACACCACTAGGACAACTTCAAAAACATGGTTTTGAGATTTAAACGAGTTTTAAAGTGTTAAAACTACTTATTTTTGTTATTAATATAAATATTCCAAACAGATATTAATAATCAACCAACTTATAAACTGAGTTTATACTTCCATTTTTATGCCTTCATAAAGTTTGTTGCTCTCACAAAAAAATCTTAAATTTGAAGTTGACCTTGTTTTGCACCAGATTTTTGCTTTAGCATTTTGGTTTATCACGTAAACTATGATTATTCGTTGTAAATTATACCCATTTTGTCAAATTTGTCTTAGTATTGCATATACATTATGGCAATTTGTTTTAGTTAATATCTTTCTTCTTCATATTTTTTTTACTGTAGCACTGACTTTTCCCAGACGTTTGTTGAAAAAAGTACTATTTTCATAAAAAAAACTTTATTAAATCTATGTGAATATAAAATTAATTTCAATATTTGATTAAAATAAATTGGAAATTCTTTAAATCATTTCATTCTGGTGTCCTTTTTTCATTGACTTTTGGTTTTTACAAAATTGATGGTACTGTTGGGGAATATACGGCAAAAGGCTTATTTTTTTATAGGTAATTTTCGGTTCCTTGTCATATGTTATATTGATTTCTTTGTGCAAGGTGTCTTCAAAACTTTCTTTGTAAACAATCGTATTTTTGTTTTCCTTGTTTATATGAAAAACTTTAATATTATTCCACACAATTTTTTCTCCTGTTCTATTTTGTGACAAGGGTTAAGATTATAAAACCCACCTGATCTAAAACGAAATCTTGAGCGGCAGACTGTGCAATTTCCTTAGCTATTTCAACAAGTCGTTTTGTCCTTGAAATTATTTTCATAATAATAACAGTAAGTACAAGTATTATTAAGCGTAACAAATACCATTGTTACTTGACATCTCTTCGTTGTTAGCTGCATCTCTGATGCAAGAAAAAGATAAGTTGAATTGAAGCTAACACATCATTGAGAAATTACAGAAACTGTAGAACAACTCGTAAAAAGAGACTTAAACATGTTGTATTCGTTTTGACGATGTATGAGGACTTTTTAAAATGTTTTACTATTTCACTACAAATTGTGGGCTATTTAAAGAATTCATCTCTATGATAAAATAAAATTCTCTCTTCTCGTTTATTTATTGCACAAACAATAAACGACTGTTGAAAAAATGCAAGACTAGTATATGCTTTTTTTTTGAACTTGAAATGTCTATTTAAAAAGTTCCACTATCGCACCAGTAAATATAGCAATTTAACATTCAGAATAAAATTAACTCAAAATCGAGTTTTTTAAGTTGTCTTAGTATTGTTCTAGCACAGCGATATTAGGACAGTTATTACAGCATATTGACGTTAGAGAGAGATCTTGATACATATTATTATGACTATCAAATTCTAGTTGGCATACTACCAGTTCATGAATAGAAATTCCTGCATTACTTCAGTCAATATAACTAGGTTTTGGGCCAATTCATAATATGCAAATTTTTCAGAGTTTATCCTTATGCAAATCAACGTTAGTTGCAGGCCTTAGTGTTTCACTTGCACTCGTCAAATCATTACTGTCAGTACATTCAACGGGCACTGATTCTTATTTTCCTAATTATTGAATTTTAATTTCTATGTAATATAAATTATATTACAGACAATATGGCTTATAGACTCATGAATATTTGAAAGAAGATCAAAATAACCAAATTAAAAAGAAAGTCGGTGACTTGAATAAAATTCGATTTTCACCAATTTAATAGTAACTATAGTTACTAATTTGTAATATTTGTTTGAAGAAGCTGTGGGGTTGGCGAAACTATAGTTACATTTAATTATTAAATTAGTGAAAATCGAACTTTTAATAGTTATTTTATTTAAGTTTGGAGTGTTTCATCACGTAATGGCTTATTCTATTCAATTTTAGAAACTCCAGAATTGAAACATATCCTGCATCGAGTTTTGTAGATTTTCCGGAAGAGTAATCGCGAAAATGTCGTCAACATATCTATACCAAACTTTTGGAAACTGATTCAATTTTGATTTTAAGGAAGTTTCAAGTTCGCTTAGAAACAATATTGGCCAAAAAAGGATAGAGAGGATTGCCAATTGCACATCCACTTGTTTGTTTGAAGTAATATATGTTAAACGTGAAATAATTTTGGTCCATACATAAAGATGTAAGGATCACGTATTCTGTGCAGTTTCTATCGGGGATATTATATTTGAAAGCCATTTCTTTATAATGCTTATCGACCCAGGGATTGGAGTATTTGTAAATAGTGAAAAAATCATATAAAAGTTCCTCCAATAACTTCAATAATATCTGTAATCTTTACTGTTATTTCTTGAAGGCAGATAAGGGAAATTTCCTCGTATTTATGGGCAAAGAGGATTATCATAATTCGGTGAATACCTTGTTAAATGATGTTCCCTATGAACAGATTACCAGGAATCCGTTATCAAAATGCGTTAAACTAGTCAATAATTCAATAAAATCTTGTAGAGCTGTAATCTCGGATAATTTAAAATACAAACTTAGATTTTCAAATCCTAATCTTTCTAAACTGTATTGCTTACCTAAGATTCATGAACCAGGTAATTCCATGAGACCAATCATTTCAAACATTAATTGTCCTACGTATAATATAGCAAAATGGTTAGTGAAGTTTGGTATAGATATCTTGACGACATTTTCGCTATTTCAAAATATTTTGCTTTTTGAATATGCTTAATAGCCAATTTCCTTAAAAGATGGTAAGATGGATTTCGACATAATTATACAGAAAACCCACTCAAACAAATAGGTATACCTGCGGGTTCAGCAACACTATTTAGATTAAAAAATAGCTCAATAATCTAGTTCATTGATTGTTGAACGTCCCTTTGAACCAGCAAAATTATAACAACAAAGTTGAGAAACTTCGGAAAATTGCGTTGGACAATGGTTACCATAAATCTTTGATCAATAATTTAATTTCTAAACAAAAAAGGAAATTGGAACACAGCCAACTAACCAATTTGGAGAAATTACTTTCAAATACTTCCATAATATTTACTTATCGTTCCTCAATAATTAATAAATTCCATAATTTGTTTTATAAATTTGCAATATAATCAGCTTATAGGTGTAAGAACAAGCTAAAACACCGTTTAGGCAACCAACACCTTTGATAAAGTTTCCGATTTCGACAAATCCGGGATTTACAAAATCAATTGTGATGTAACATGGTACTCTATTGATGAATATCTATAAAACTTTAGTCAAGGAATTTATATTATTCCCAATCCTCAATCTATTTATTTATTAACAGTGTGGCCATTCAATTTAGAGAACCATGGCACGTTGGAGTTTGATCCCAATCATTGATTAGCCAGAACAAACGTGAAAAATATCATTGACACTTACCTTTTTCTTTCACAAGACACTTAAGATTTTAACACACTGGAAGGTAAGTGGAAGGGGTAAACGCCAATATTAATCAGATAAACTCTTACTCAACAACGACAATAAAATTTAATAATAAAAATAACAATTAAATGATAATGAATAATAATAAAAGAATGTCTAGATAATTAAAGATAATGAAAAATGAATATTATAATTAACTTTATTACTAATAAGAATAAAAACTAAGATCAAAATCTAAACTCAAATAAAACAAACTTAGATAATCTAAATTAACTAAAAGAGAAATAAAACTAAGATTATCAAATTGATAACCAACCAGGATGAACCTAGGGGATCGAAACTGAATGAAATGATTTGAAAGTATTATTGAACTTAACTTGAATAAATAACAACTTTGATCAAAAATTTAAAACAACTCTGACTTAGCGAAATCCCCCCTTCTTACCAAAAACACTCTGAAGAAACTATCAAGTTAAATTAATTGAAATTAAGTGTCACGTGATTTCTCGAGATACTAATTCAAGCTAGAAAATATAACTGAAGGTTTTAGGCATTATCTCTAGTATTTGTAATGCGTCCTTTTCGCAAGAACCAATCTACAATTCGGAAAAGGATCCCTGAATTGTTTGACCAATAAGCAATAAGATTCTCCTCTTGAGATCTCTAGTTCAGAATGTTTTCGGTGGGGATTTCTCAATCTATCTGTCCTGTAATAAATATCACTAACTGCTTTGAATGTACATAAAACATCCCCAGATGGTTAACATTAAGATTTTTCATGTAGCTACCCATTAGTTTCTCGTCCTATATTGGTTATTCATCTTGACAGGCTTATGATTTCCTTTAGAACGAAACTTTTGTGAACTTATTGCAACCCTCTTAACCATATCAGCTATGGTATCATATCACCCTCGTTGAAGCGAGTGTGAATTGTCTTATATTTATTTTAGAAATTCCTTTAATTTTCTCAAGTTACTTTTGTTATTGAAAACATCTGGCAACCCCTAGATGTTCTTTACTTTTAGATATTTCAATTGTACATGAAATTTTAATTTTCTAAGAATTATTTTGTTTTTAAATATTGGAAATAACTTGTACATAACCCTTATTATAGTGAGTCGTGTTCGAAATGCTATGTGAACGAACGAGAAGGAACATTTTAACTCGTTATAAGGATCATTTTGCCCATATGAGGAAAAATCAGCGGTAGCTCAACATATTTTGAATACAGATCACACTATTTCTCAAGAAAGTTTAACATTTTTAAAACGCAGTGCAGACAAATATCTAGGTAATTTAGAAGGGATAGAAATGTATAAACGAAAAAGCAGTTTATTAAATTCCTCTTTATTTCCAGCTGAGGGTAACCCATTGTTTACAATTTACATCATTATACCCAAATAGTATTTATACAGGCACATTTTGATTTATAATTTTGTTTACTCTGATGATGGCTATTCGGTGGCTGAAACGTCCTCAGTACTTTAATATTATTTTTAGTGGATAAGGGTGATTATTTCTTATCAATAAGAGTTATTGATGTTTTGCCAAAAAGCTTAAATCACTATAAATATCCCGGGTGAACTCATATTAAAGTACCAAGATATCCTCGTTAATACAAAAGCCCGCATGAAAGTTATTTTATCGCGCATTATAAATGTATAATAAGCATACATTTGGAGGGTATTTGTTGTAGTCATTTCTTTAATCATCTAACTTATGAATATGTGAAATACTGAATAAATTTGTATCATTGGACTCGGTTTTTTAGTAGGATAATAATTAGTGGATACATATAATAAAACGGCTTATTGCATGTTATCCGAGTGAACAAGATGTTCCATGTGTTTGAGTTGATTTAACAGGTAATCTTGTTTACATTCTGTTCTACGATTTTCATTGCTACCATGAAATCATTTTATGATGTGAAAATTTCCTTCGAGCGCGGATAAGATTTTCAATATTAGTCTGTGTTGCTATAGAACCGATATAATAAAAGTGTGGTTACACGCAACATCCTTATTCGAAGAAAATTCGTTATTAGCTTTGCTTGAATTGTGTAACACCGCTTCTTATATTACAATATGCTGATTCAACACTCGTTCAAATCACAAACATCTAAATAAGATGTGTGTCACTACTCACAATACCTTATACAGACTTTTACAGGCTTTCCTAGTGTTTATTAGTTATTGCACATATTTCCGTAGAAATTGAAATTAGATAAATGAACCACCAAAGTTGATAACTTGGGAATTGAAATAATGAGTACATTAGTTAATGTAGTTGATAATATATATTACCTATATAGTTAATAGAGTACACTGCCGTCACTTGATGAAATATTTTTGAAAATAAAATACGTAAATAAAACACACAATATGGATATTTAATATTTATATTGTGAAACCTTACTTAGTGTCTCACGTGCGTATATTATTATCAATATAATTTAATTAATTGAGATTCTATCAACTGAATAAATCTTGAACACCCCTAGTTAATACTGCGATGGATATTGAATTACAGGAAATATTTTCATAAATATTTTATTTACTTTCCATATTTTTAAAAACTAAAATTGTAACCATAAAAAATGTTGGCACGAGCGGCGCAAAGCTCCGATAATTTTATCGTTCTTTTGAAAAGACACATTTAATCTTATAAAATATTAAATGCATGTAAGATATAGGGAAACTGTCGAAAGAAGGCATTGTTTTAATTAGACTTTAGTATGCTACCTACTTTCCACTCATAACCTCATTATGACATAAGTAACAAAAGAGGTACTGCAGGTGACTAGACACGACAGTGGAGATGGGGGTGGTTCTATTCAGTTTTTAAAGCGCCAGGTAATTTGTTATATTAACCTCTCTCGTAGGGACCTGCAACCAACCTGTATAAATTACCAAACAAGGTTAACGCAATTACAAACCGAAAAGTAAGAAATACAGTCTGAAACCCTTGTAAGAAAATATAATGTTCAGTTATCAAGTGTTAATAACACTAGACAAGGAGGTTTGTTAATAACATGTGAAAATAGTACAGATCGTGAAAAAATGAAACGTCAAACCGAGCTAAAATTGGGAGACAAATATAATGTAACCATTCCAAAAGGAAAAAAGCCATTGATTAAAATTGTTGGTCTTGAGCAGGAATTAAATGAAGCAGACCTAGTAGAAGCAATGATGAACCAAAATAAATTTATAAAAGAAACTGCAGACATAAAGCTTATAACCACCAAGAAAATGAAAACTAGATGGTATGCCATTATTGAATGTGATGGAAATACCTACAAGAGTATCCTTGAAAATGGAGCTTTATGTATTCGGTTTGGAGCATGTTCTGTCTATGAATATTTTAGTATCTATAGGTGCTATAACTGCTCAGGTTTTGGTCATAGTGCTAAAGACTGTAAAATAGAAAGTGTTTGTTTGAAATGTGGCAATCATGGTCACTCTGGTAATAATTGTGATAGTGAATCAAACAGATGTCCCAACTGTGTAGAAGCAAATGACAAATTCTCTTTAAAATTGAATTCGAATCATTCCCCATTCGATTATAACTGTCCAGTATTAGTTCAAAAAATTAACAATGAGAAACGAAAATTAGAAATGGAAACAAATCAATAGCAATTACCTAATAACAAACTCGATACCTCTAAAATGTCAAACTTCTCTAAAATTTTACACTATAACATTCAATGTCTAAGAAACAAAACTTCAGAACTAGAAGCTTTTTTAATAGGTAAAAGTTATGATATACTTTGTATAAATGAACATTGGTTGGGATCTGACGAATTAAACACTCTGAACATAAGTGGTTTTGTAAATCTCTCAGCTTTTTGCAGAACAACGCATAAACATGGAGGAGTGGGTATTTTTTCAAGTAATATCATAGAAGCAATTCCGTTAGATTTTGATACACAAGAAATATCTGATGAAATACATTTTGAAATAGCAGGTATAATGTACAACAATATACAGGTACTGACAATCTATCGCTCACCTCTTGGGGATTTTGACATATTTTTAAATAAATTAGATGCAACACTTAATAAGCTATCATTACACAAAGGTACTATAATAACTGGGGACTTTAACGTACATTTCCATTCAGATAGTAAAGAATCTCAGTCACTATGTAATATGTTTGAATCCTACGGACTACATAAAACTGTTCATAACTATACTAGAAACGAAGCAACTCTTGATAACATATTTACCAATTTTAACAGCAATTGTTATGTTGCAACAGTAACAGATCCCAATTTATCTGATCATCTTGCTATATCATTTAATTTTGAAGTGGGAAACAAAACATCATTAAATAATAAAATCAGAATAACCTACAGACCAATAACAGAACAAGGCCTCTTTAAACTTTATAATTATGTAGATAAAGTGGATTGGTCATTTGTAAACAATTCTCAAATAAATGTAAATAACAAATTTGATCATTTCTTAAATCTGATAATAGATGGCTGTGATTCTAGCTTTCCAATAAAAACAAAATTTATAAAACAAAACGAACCTAACATACCTAAAATACATTGGTTTAATAACAACTTAAGACAAAGTAGAGAAAAATTGCAGTTATTAAGCAGTTTAAATAAAACTAATCCACAAATTATTTCCAAGGAATCACTTAATAAATTTAAAAAAAGGTATCGTGAGGACATTAATAAAAGTAAAAAAGAAGCTAACGATAAATACATTAACAATTCAAAAAATATGCAAAAGGCATTGTGGGATATCATCAAATACAAAAATCCGATTAAAAGAACTTCTCAACCTAAAAACCTAAATGCCACTGATTTAAATATTTTTTTTACAAATATAGCAGAATCCTTAGTCAAGAATCTTCCACCTTCACAAAATAATCCTATTGATTATATTAAAAAAATTAATTTAGTCTTCCATTCAGAATTTAAATTCATAGAAGTTACATTCAATGAAATGAGAGATATAATTTCAAATTTAAATAATAGTCCCAGCAAGGACACTTATAATATAAATGTTAAAATAGTAAAAACTATTCTAAATTTGATCATTTTTCCTCTATGTAAAATTATAAACCAATGTATCACCTCTAACAGTTTTCCTGATTCCCTCAAAATATCTAAAGTAGTTCCGATTTACAAAAAAGGCTCATGCGATGATGTTAATAACTATAGGCCAATATCAATTACACCCATTTTTGGCAAAATTTTTGAGACTGTGCTGAAACGGCAAATAACATACTATTTTGAGGCAAATAATTTGTTTAATAAATGTCAATTTGGATTTCGTAGCAATGTTTCTACTACAGCTGCTATAAACAAACTTACTAGCTATGTTCGAGAATGTTTTGAGGAAAAGAAGTTCATGCAAGCCTCCTTCTTTGACCTTACCAAGGCTTTTGACTGTGTGTCCCATGATCTGTTGATGCAAAAGCTCAAAGAATACAACTTTGATAGCAATAGTATAAATCTTATTAAATCATACTTAACTAATCGTATGCAATATGTATCATACAACAATGAAAAGTCGACAAGTAAAATAATCACATTTGGTGTTCCACAAGGATCTGTCTTGGGGCCAACCTTATTTTTAATATACTTTAATGACATTAGCAATTCTCTGTTAAATAAGAACAACATTATTTTATTTGCCGACGACACAACAACACATGATAGTGCTGACAGCTTGGAGCAATTGAGTCAACAGGCCTTGGAAACACGAACCAGTATTTGTAATTGGTTCCTTGCTAATAACCTTAGCATTAATGATAGCAAAACACAAACTTTACATTTTTCACTTAGACCAGTTAATTTAAATATTGAAACCAACATAGTTAAATTCCTCGGCGTTTATCTCGATGCAAGATTGACATGGGAGCATCATATTGCACAACTATCAAAAAAACTCAACAAAGTCATTTTCGTTATACGAAATCTAAAAAATACAGTATCAGAGAATGTATTGATGAATGCATACTATGGTTATTTCCATTCACATATGACATATGCAATACTATGTTGGGGTCATTCAGCGCAGGCCTCAAGGATTTTTGCAATTCAGAGAAGGTGCATAAGAGTGTTAGCAAACCTAAAATATAGAGCGTGTTGTAAACAAAAATTCAAATCCTTGAAGATGCTCACTTTTCCAAGTGTTTTTATATTAAATTGTATAACACATGTTAAAAAAAATCTGGTTGCTTATGTTAAACACTCCAACTATCATGAATATAACACCAGGGGAAAAGACAATCTTGTTGTCAACTTCAATAGAATCAATAAAGCTAGAGATGGACAAGGCCACTATGGCATAAAATTATACAATGTTCTACCAGAATCTATTAAAAATTTAAATATCAGAAATTTTGAACACAAAATGAAAACTTTTTTACAAAATGAAGCATTCTATAGTATAGATGAGTATCTAGGTTTTAATTTTGAAGACATTGAAAGTAGTCCTATGTAATCTACTATGGTGTTTTATTATGATGTATCGAAAATTTTATCATATAATTAGTTGTATTTATTGCAATTTATTATCATTTATGAAAATCTTAATGTAAATTTTATTATTATTTATTATAAAAATTATTCAATTTAACAAGTGATTCTCTAACTGTGATACATCTGATTTATTAATGTCAAATACTATAAATTTTAAATACCATCCTTAATAAATTCTTTTGCATTGACTTGTGTAATACTATGTTCTGTAATTTAGCACCAATAAATTTCTTTCTTTTCTTCTTTCTATGGTATACAAAAAAATAAACATATAATAATCTATAGTGATAAAATAATTATTGATAGTATAGTGAACATACAAATATTAGGTTATTATTATTTTGTTACCAGGGTTTAAAATTTTATTTCTTACTTTTCGGTTTGTAATAGCGTTAACCTTGTTTGATAACTTAAACAGGTTGGTTGCGGTTCGCTACGAGAGAGGTTAATATAACAAATTACCTGGCGCTTTTAAAATTTTATAGAACCACCCCCATCTCCACAGCTTAGTCTAGTCGCGTGCAGTACCTCTTTTTTACTTATGTCATAATGAGGTTATGAGTGGAAAGTAGGTAGCACATTTGGCGCCCAACGTGGGGCCGCCTATGTTTCACCGAATAACAATAACGTGGGTTGAAATTTCAACTGGCACAGGTCAGGGTTTGAAATCTCAACCAACAATTATAATTATTATTGCAATATTCAATAATTGTAGCATAATACCTCCACAAGGTACGAACTACTGACTTTGAATTGTAACAAGTTTTCGAAACTAACCTCCGTTCATTCGGGTCGGTGACGAAAATGCAGGTGGCATTAAATGTTCAGCTTTCGGGTCGGTGACGAAAATGCAGGTTGATTTAGTACTTTTATTGCCTTGATGACGAAAGTGCACTCCCATCGATATTGTATAATTGAACACTACTATGTTACTTCAGATTGGGTGTTTCACGCCATCTTCAGACAGTATTAAAGGTATTTGAATACAGTCGGAAGATGCTTGGGTAACCGAAGTTAAAAATTGAACTGATATTATGATCTTAGCGTTCAATTTTACAATATGGATAATATTTCTTATCACATAGTAAAGGGTGAAACGATAGAATTTCTTATTATTATTGATAAATGCCCAACACATCATCTTTCCTCTTTTCGGTTCTTAACTTTTTGGGCATATGCGCCCAAACCTACTACACTGGCACTGGCACGCAATTTATTGTCATCGTTGCCAGTCTAAATCACCATCCTCTGGTAGGGTTTCATCGGTATTGAATAACATGTTCCCTGTCCCTGCACCAGTCTGACAATTTTTGCGATACACAAACCCATTGAAATGAAAATGAGCGTTGATGCATGTCTTGTGTTTTGATACCATAGTCCGGTCAATTTAGACATTCGAAGGTGCATAAAATCCCAACAAGCTGAAAATCAGTAAAATCGTTCAAAATATAATTATAAATAATATTTAAAAGTTCCTCATCATTCCCGTGTATGGAAAAATTTTTATTCAAGATCAAAGGTCAAGAAAATGATTTTCAGCAAAACGGTAAGTTTTATCATGAAAGTACCTCAGACAAAAATTGTAGATCATAAAATTATCTATGAAAAATTTATCAATACTTTTTTCCTACGAGCCACCGTTTCTGAGATATAACGATTCAAAAAGTTATAAAAGTTGTTATCGTCATAATATGCACACGTTTCCACGCCACCTATGAGGTAGTGTACTTAGCGCGTTTTTTTTAACGTGGTTTCCCCAGTAGGCCTACTCCACGGGTCAGTTGTGATCCTGTTTAATGTGAAACTATTGCAAAATAACGGAAATTTTCAAAGATTGGAAAAGATAAAAGCGATGTAAATTAAAAAAAAGTGGTGAAGTTCATTCGCCTGATTCGTAAGTTTCAAATTCTTCTTGTTCTTCTTCTAATATATTGTTGACCAACATCCAACCCCAGTCTGTAGGGTCTAGCTGATAACCAAGCCACACTTGAACTTGGTAATATACCCGAAACAGATGTTGATGAGCAGCAACTGAGGTTGGAGGAAGACAAGCTAATTGAACTTGTTTTTTATTTTTAGTATTTTTAACGAAGCATGCATATCGATGCTTATCTAAACAGGTAGTTTTTTAGGAGCTCCGTACATAGAAAGAAGAAAGCGGATGCCGTTGGTGATAACTTCTTGTTGAGTTGAATTACTCTTTTTAAAAATTTCAGCACATTGAACTAAATCTTGTTTTTCAAACATTTTTGCGTGTAAAAATAGTACATGATTTTGACACTCTACAAAAGTAGATAAACTTTTTGATGAATATATATCTGATTGATGTTGAGCTTCTCCTGGTTTTAAGAAAAAAATAGGTTTTTCAGTTGGCGTTCGAGCAGTGAGTAATACGAGTAAGTCTACATCTTCACCAACAACAATAGTTGTATTTGTCAAATTAAATTGCTCTATTGCTGTTTCAATAATCAATACATCAGCATCATTATATAATATATATATATATATATATATATATATATATATATATATATATATATATATATATATATATATATATAAAGTAAGTTGTGGGTTCTCTTAGGTTTTTCAGCAATTTTAAATGAATTATCTCAATGAAACAATCTTTTCATTCGACGCGTTTCGGCTTTCGCCTTCTTCAGGAATTTATTCATTGTTTACATTATGAACTGAAATTTAACAAAATATTTTTATATTAATTAGCTGTATGCACAATCTGTATTTATGACAAAGTTTTTCAGTTTGTTATGAGCATTGACTTTAGTTTCATATTTAAAATTTATGTGTATAATAACATAATAACTAACTTAGTTCGGTGATTATGTACAAAATAAATTAATTTTTCATGAATTATTTGAATTTTGAATATACTTATTACGTGATAGAATACCAACAGATTTCGTTTGCGTATGTTGGGGTTTGAGATCTTTCTGATATTGGTGACTAGTATGTTTAATTTACTTACGTGAGTTGATTTTACGGAAGCACACACTCATCATGGCATTGAAATTCAGACTGAACACAGTTTGCAGAATGGGTTTTTGTTCTGAATGTAAGGGTAAGATACCCTGCTGGTTGACCGTTTGTTACACTTGTTAGATATCACTGCCTGTTTGCATTAAAATTTAATTGCTAACATGTGGCTCTTGTATCATATGTCTGTTTGACTGGACTATTTCAATTTAGTTACTTTAAAGAATTATATTATATATTTGCGAAAGATTATTCATATCGGTCTTATCGTTTACGCAGTTTTGATTTTTTTTGATGTGTACCATTTCTAAAAATATTCGACTCTTCTCATTTTGTTCTTTTTCTATTATGTCGAAATGCTCAAAATTGAATTTATGTTTAGTATTTGTCTCGTGTTTTTTTAACGCTGTTGAGTTTTTTTGATATTTATGACCTTTGATTCGTTCTTCTATGTTTTGTTTTGTTTGTCCGATGTATATTTTGTCACAGTCTGTACACGGAATTTTATAAATACAATGTGAAATTTTATTTTTGGGAATTTTGCTTTTAAGTTTAGAATATAAATGTTTTAGATTATTATCATTTTTATGTGCTATTGTAAAATTGTATTCTTTTAGAATAATATTGAATTTTTCTGAGAGATGTTGAACGTATGGGAGTCTTATATATTTTTTAGTTTCTGTGTCTTCGTGGTTTATGGTTTTATTATTTTCGTTGTAGTATTTGTGAATTCGGTTTTTAAAAATTTTGTTTATGAATTTTTGTGGATAATTATTGTCTGTAAGAATAGCTTTTGCTTTAGTTATTGCAGAATTGCGATATTCGGGATCGCTTAAAATGATTGCTCGATCAGCTAAACCTGTAACAACATTTCTTTTATGATTGTTCGGGACTATTGCTTCATAATTCAAATATCGGCCCGACCAGGTCGGTTTTGTATACCATGATGTGGAAATTTTGTTGTTATTATTTATTAGAGTGAGGTCAAGGAAGTTAATTTGTTTCCTTGACCTCACTCTAATAAATAATAACAACAAAATTTCCACATCATGGTATACAAAACCGACCTGGTCGGGCCGATATTTGAATTATGAAGCAATAGTCCCGAACAATCATAAAAGAAATGTTGTTACAGGTTTAGCTGATCGAGCAATCATTTTAAGCGATCCCGAATATCGCAATTCTGCAATAACTAAAGCAAAAGCTATTCTTACAGACAATAATTATCCACAAAAATTCATAAACAAAATTTTTAAAAACCGAATTCACAAATACTACAACGAAAATAATAAAACCATAAACCACGAAGACACAGAAACTAAAAAATATATAAGACTCCCATACGTTCAACATCTCTCAGAAAAACTCAATATTATTCTAAAAGAATACAATTTTACAATAGCACATAAAAATGATAATAATCTAAAACATTTATATTCTAAACTTAAAAGCAAAATTCCCAAAAATAAAATTTCACATTGTATTTATAAAATTCCGTGTACAGACTGTGACAAAATATACATCGGACAAACAAAACAAAACATAGAAGAACGAATCAAAGGTCATAAATATCAAAAAAACTCAACAGCGTTAAAAAAACACGAGACAAATACTAAACATAAATTCAATTTTGAGCATTTCGACATAATAGAAAAAGAACAAAATGAGAAGAGTCGAATATTTTTAGAAATGGTACACATCAAAAAAAATCAAAACTGCGTAAACGATAAGACCGATATGAATAATCTTTCGCAAATATATAATATAATTCTTTAAAGTAACTAAATTGAAATAGTCCAGTCAAACAGACATATGATACAAGAGCCACATGTTAGCAATTAAATTTTAATGCAAACAGGCAGTGATATCTAACAAGTGTAACAAACGGTCAACCAGCAGGGTATCTTACCCTTACATTCAGAACAAAAACCCATTCTGCAAACTGTGTTCAGTCTGAATTTCAATGCCATGATGAGTGTGTGCTTCCGTAAAATCAACTCACGTAAGTAAATTAAACATACTAGTCACCAATATCAGAAAGATCTCAAACCCCAACATACGCAAACGAAATCTGTTGGTATTCTATCACGTAATAAGTATATTCAAAATTCAAATAATTCATGAAAAATTAATTTATTTTGTACATAATCACCGAACTAAGTTAGTTATTATGTTATTATACACATAAATTTTAAATATGAAACTAAAGTCAATGCTCATAACAAACTGAAAAACTTTGTCATAAATACAGATTGTGCATACAGCTAATTAATATAAAAATATTTTGTTAAATTTCAGTTCATAATGTAAACAATGAATAAATTCCTGAAGAAGGCGAAAGCCGAAACGCGTCGAATGAAAAGATTGTTTCATTGAGATAATTCATTTAAAATTGCTGAAAAACCTAAGAGAACCCACAACTTACTTTAGATAAACCAGCAAAAGAAAACCACAGCGAATTTATATATATATATATATATATATATGTTTCTTCTTAGGTTCTCGCGGACGTAATGTGTAGAACTGGATTCTCGGGTATTGATCCGCGTTGTCTGGTTTCGGTCCTCAAACGGACCAATTTCACGACGTTTCGGCAAAGTCGCATTTGCCATCTTCAGGTGATTCGACCGTAGAGTCTGGAAAATCTAGGCGTGAAATTGGTCCGTTTGAGGACCGAAACCAGACAACGCGGATCAATACCCGAGAATCCAGTTCTACATATATATATATATATATATATATATATATATATATATATATATATATATATTTATAATCCTATGTTAAATTATCTAAGTTATCTTCATAATTCAGAAAATTTAATTCTATATCTCTTAAGTTATATATATATATATATATATATATATATATATATATATATATATATATATATATATATATATATATATATATATATATGTTTCTTCTTAGGTTCTCGCGGACGTAATGTGTAGATCTGGATTCTCGGGTATTGATCCGCGTTGTGTGGTTTCGGTCCTCAAAAGGACCAATTTCACGACGTTTCGGCAAAGTCGCATTTGCCATCTTCAGGTGATTCGACCGTAGAGTCTGGTTCGCCTAGATTTTCCAGACTCTACGGTCGAATCACCTGAAGATGGCAAATGCGACTTTGCCGAAACGTCGTGAAATTGGTCCTTTTGAGGACCGAAACCACACAACGCGGATCAATACCCGAGAATCCAGTTCTACATATATATTGTGTGGTTTCGGTCCTCAAAAGGACCAATTTCACGACAATAGAAGCCGAAGAGAACAACCAATTACCATTTCTAGATGTTTTGGTAACAAAGAAAACTGACGGCAGTTTGGGACATACAGTATTCAGAAAAAAGACCCACACGAACCGATATTTGAATAGTAACTCGCATCACCATCCATCCCAGCTACAATCAGTCGTAAATACCCTCATGACAAGGTCAAAACGTCTCGCTGATGCGGAGAACTTCGATGGAGAAATGGAAACCATCCGAGCAGCCCTTAGGATGAATGGCTATTCAAGAAAACAGATTCATAACTCTCAACGCAAAAATGAGAAGGATGTCAACAATGAAGATCAACCAGTGGGAAACGCTTTTCTACCTTACATAAAAGGCACAACTGACAAAATCTGCAAAATACTGAGCCGTCATGATATCAAAACAACCTTCACAACAGATAGGAAAATCAAAAATGTTCTTCGGAATCCAAAAGACAGAATTCCTCTGGAATGCCAAGGAGTGTACGAGGTGCCATGTGGTAATTGTGAAAAGACATACATCGGACAGACCAACAGACGCATTGATGTGCGAAAGACTGAACATGCAAACGCTGTGTCGAAAAACGAAACCACGTCTTCACTAGCTGAACATGTAAGAAGTACTGGCCATATGATCAACTTTAGCGGCACAAAGACTCTAGCCAACATTGAACACTTCTACACCAGAATAACCAGGGAGGCAATAGAGATCGAGAAACGTCCACATAGTCTTAACAAACGAGATGACGGACTAAGATTACCAGCAACATGGAAACCCGCTTTAGAAAGTCGGAAGATACAACCAAAAACAAGAGAGAACGTGGTATCCAGTGCAACTGCAACAGGTCACGGAAACTTTCCGGCTGATTCCAGCGTCGCAATGACGTCATCCAAACGTGTCACTCGGAGGCAAACACGTAGAAATCAACCAAGCGTGAAATAGTTCGAAAGTCCAAAGGTCAAGCATAACGGGGGATATAAATACCTGTCCCTCCAAGTAAGCGTCAGTTCGCCTAGATTTTCCAGACTCTACGGTCGAATCACCTGAAGATTGCAAATGCGACTTTGCCGAAACGTCGTGAAATTGGTCCTTTTGAGGACCGAAACCACACAACGCGGATCAATACCCGAGAATCCAGTTCTACACATTACGTCCGCGAGAACCTAAGAAGAAACATATATATATATATATATATATATATATATATATATATATATATATATATATATATATATATATATAACAAGTTTAAAGTTTCTTTGCAATCCTATGTTAAATTATCTAAGTTATCTTCATAATTCAGAAAATTTAATTCTATATCTCTTAAGTTATATATATATATATATATATATATATATATATATATATATATATATATATATATATATATATATTATAATATATAATATATAACAACTCTAGAGATGTATATACGTGGCGTGCTCATGCATATTATGACGATAACAACTTTTATAACTTTTTGAATCGTTATATCTCAGAAACGGTGGCTCGTA
Source organism: Endomychus coccineus (assembly GCA_958510875.1). Lineage (NCBI taxonomy): Eukaryota > Metazoa > Arthropoda > Insecta > Coleoptera > Endomychidae > Endomychus > Endomychus coccineus. Next base: position 110,118,646 of record OY294070.1, on the reverse strand, counting down.
GGAAAAAAGTATTTATACATTTTATAGATAATTTTATGATCTACAATTTTTGTCTGAGGTACTTTTATGATAAAACTTACCGTTTTGCTGAAAATCGCGAAAAACTCATTTTTTTGACATTTGACCTTGAATAAAAATTTTTCCATACACGGAAATGATGGGGAACTTTTAAATATTATTTATAATTATGTTTTGAACAATTTTACTGATTTTCAGCTTGTTGGGATTTTATGTACCTTCACTCTCATTTTTTGGTCTAGATTGACCGGACTACCAACTGAAAAAGTGTAAATTTCCAATGTTCACACAATGCATACAGTAATTAATAAAGTACACTTTGGATCACTCTTTATAGATATAGGGACATATGATTTATTAGCATCGTCATCTATGCTTCGCATTTTTCTCAAACATTCTGGAAAAATAACGTCTTATTCATTGTTGCAGAAAATTTCAACAGTTTTTGATACTGAATTTCCGAAATATGAACTGTTTGCCTACAGCGAAGGAAGAAACACAGAAAGGAGTCGTCGTATGTATTTTGATGGAATACCAGTTCTATTTGTACCAGGAAATGGAGGTTCTTTTAAACAAGGTATCTGAAATTAGCTATTCCAAATTGATAATTGTTATAATAATTGATTTTTTTCAATCGGAAATGAATGCATTCTCTATGTTTATAATTTTCTATAGCTATGTAAGGTTTGTCGCTGTATTTTAAGTGAGCGAGTCCAGGATTTGTGATTGTAAGACCGGTAGGTAGACATGGTTTGCTTCGGCGGACTTATCAATGTTATTAGTACGAACATGATTAAAAAAACCGTTTTGAACCTGGTGTGGACATACCTCTCAGTTAAGCCAATATAACATTTATCACAGTCATATTCGATTTATTAAGATCTGACATTCTACTAAATGTGTTACCAAGCAAGTGTTTTAATTTAGATTTGCATTCAAATGAGGGTTTAAGGTAGACTCTCCTAAATGTATATTTTTTTCTATATATTTTGACACTGTTCGCCCAACATCGGAGATAGGCATTGGTTAGTTTATTAGCGAATAGGCACATTGCGAAAACAATTTTAAATCAGTTCAACGTTTTCCCATTTTAGCAGCTGATAGTTGCAAAATATTTAATTTAAACGAAACTGGGAATACGAAAAAAATTGCACCCAAAAGTGTTCACAAGACAACAAGCAGAGAACGCAGTGAATTGGTCGCTGGTTTAGTAGTAAATGATGAAAATGTAACAGGTTCGGGTTTGCAACTGCAGTAAGTGCAAACGTATATCAAATGATTTTCTCTCGCCAGCAGTAATAAAGCACAACCAAGACAGCAAATACGTAAGACAAGGCAGAAATGTAGAAGGGCAGTTATTATGAGTACGCCAGAAAAAAAATTGATAGACGAAAAAATTAATAAGACTAGATGTGGAAACGTACCTCAAATGATTTTCTCTCGCCAAAAGTAATAAAGCACAACCAAGACAGCAAATACGTAAGGCAAGGCAGACATGTAGAAGGGCAGTTATTATGAGTACGCCAGAAAAAAAAATTGATAGACGAAAAAATTAATGAGACTAGATGTGGAAACGTACCTCAAATGATTTTCTCTCCAAAAGTAATAAAGCACAACCAAGACAGCAAATACGTAAGATAAGGCAGAAATGTAGAAGGGCAGTTATTATGAGTACGCCAGAAAAAAAATGGATACACGAAAAAATTGATGAGACTAGATGAGCAAAAACTGAAATTGGACAAAATAAACAAGAAAATTAAAACCAATATAAAGTATTTCCTAAAAGGCGAACCAAACATTACAAAGAAAAATACAAGATATGTGAACAAATTTTCAGACACAAAAGATTATGAATTATATGTGACCTACCAAGAGGTGGACTGCATCATGAGGAACACCAAACGGAGATTATGAAAGATATAAAGAAATTTATAAATAAAGATAACATAATACCTGAAAAGTTTGGTCTCGTGGATTTCCCAAAGAACATTTATTACATTGCGAAAGTACTAAGCACCAATTCACTGCTCAAGGAAACGTGAAGTGTCGTTCCTTCGAGAAAACACCTAGCTTCTATCTACATTTTTGTTGCCCAATATTCTGGATGTCTCCACAATTGATCATAGTAACGTAAAAATGATACTAGCTAATCCAATTGTTGAAAACAATACAGCAGTCATATGAAATATAGTATAATATGAATTGTTATGTTTTGATTCTTTGGTTTTTTTTGCGGAGGTAAAGAAAACCCTCTATGGGGAGGTTATGAGCCTTTGAGTCTCATGGTCTACTGTGAGAGCCACTATTCCAGGCATACTCACTAAAAACTTTAGTAGGCTTGTCTGGCTATTGCTTCCGGTGACATTTAGGCCTACTGGCCCATTGTATCTCGTCTATGTTTTATTTCTTTACGGTATCCACTCGAGTATTTTTGTTCCTTGAACGAGTTTGTACAAGTCCTTTACTGGGTGAGAACTGTATAATTCTTGTTCGCCGTTAGGCTTTCCAAAAATTGACTGTCTTTTGCGATACAGTGCCTCGCATTTACACAGTATGTGTGTCACTGTTTCTTTATCCTACCGCAAAGTCTGCATGTCAGGTCGCCATTGTACAGTCCCATTTTGTTTAGGTGCCCTTTAACTGGCGCATGGCTAGTCTTGAGCCCTGTTATGACTTTTATTTTTTCCCATTTAGTGCTAATAGGTCTGTCGTTCTTTTGTTACACGAGGCTTTGATGTATTTCTTCCTGTGATTTTTCCCAGTATTCTTTGTGGTTTTCCATTATCCAGTCTTCTACAGACCTTCGTGCTGTACGTTTTGGTACCCCCGTGGTCTGTTCTGGATGTGAAGCGTTCTCCGACCCTCTTTTGGCAAGTTCGGCGGCTTTTTCATTGCCTGTTGTTCCCTGATGTCCCGGCACCCAAATCAACTTAACGCGGTTTCGGTCTGCCAGTATTTCAAGTTCTTTTTTGCATGTCCACACCAGACGGGATGTCACTTCCTGACTTCTCATTGCCTTAAGTGCAGCCTGACTGTCAATATGTGGATCTGATCATCGTCGATGGCTCCCCGATTGTTTTTCTTCACACATTGGAGGATTGCATATACCTCTGCTTGGAAGACAGAGGTGTGTCTACCATATGAATAGCTCAAGCCAGTCTTTGGGTTTCTTGAGTATACTCCTGCACCTGCACCTTTTTCAGACTTAGACCTGACTGTATACCAGATACCCTGTAGGATGTCGCCCAGGTATCTATGTTCTCATACGATCTTTCTGGTATTGATACCCTAATGTGTTGTTAAAAGAGTGTCGCTTTGGAATGTAATCTGTTCTCATGCCTAACACGTCCCCTGGTCACGATTTTTACGATACCCATGTATCCTGGCCCAAAATGAACATTCTACAGTGTATTTTGTATTCTGAAAGCACCAAGCCTTCCCTCTCCATAGATTACCAATTGGAGGGGAGGTAATCCCAATAGTGTCTCCATTGCTGCAGTGGGCATATATTTTATGGCCCCTGTGATCCCAAAACATGCAAGTCTCTGAACCTTGATCAGTCTTGTCATGGTCCCTCTTTGTTGTTATTTAGGTCACCATACCAAAGAGGCGTATGCTATTGCGGGTTTAACCACCATGTTGTACAATTACGAAGGGAGCGTCTGGCCACAAATAATGAGGTCTCCGGTTTTTTAATTACTTTCCTCAGATGTTGGACGTGCTGTAATAAAATATTGTTTAAGATCTTGTTCTGAAATCGAAAGTTTTTCAAAATAAAGTGTATTTCTAAGATATTGCATTTTATTTGGTTACAGTTGACCCGTCTCACTTAGAACCTTTGTCTGTCTAAGTTAACACAACGGTTGGGAGACACTTGCAGACCGTTTAAAAAAATCCCCACTTTTATATTACGACTTTTAATATATTTGACTCATACATAACGTCGCCAAATAAATAATATCCGATAGAACAGGCAAAGCAATATTTAAGAAATATAGTTCCTTGATTTTTTACAAATCGATTTGTGATTTTATTAGTGTGAAAAATATAATTATAACGCAAAATTCTTCTTTCAGTGCGATCCTTGGCCTCCATAGCCTTGAGGAAGTCTATTAATTCAAGATTCGCATATCACTTTGACTATTTTAGTGTTAGTTTAAATGGAGAGCTGAGTGGACTGAGCGGTTTTTTACTAGATGATCAAATGGACTACGTAAATAGATCTCTGCATTTAATTTTACAATTATATGAAAATAGGAAACATCGCCCCACTTCTGTCGTACTAATTGGGCATTCTATGGTAAGCAATCTACTCTGTTTATTCTAATGATGGCTATTTGGTAGCCGAAAAGTCGTCAGTACTGTAATAGTACTTTTAGTGGATAAGGGTGATTATTTATTGTCAATAGTGCTATAATATATCCACAGTGTGAACTATTTCATAGTTTATTCATCTCCTTACTGCTTGATTAACTATCCTTTTACAAGCAAATGTAATCTGTCCGAGTCACATGATTCTTCATAAATAAGTTGGAAAAATTTCACCTGCTATTATCAAAACGTGCAAATATACTATATTCATTAAAAAAGATAAACTTTCCAAACCTCTCCTAATGGCTATTTCGAAAAAAATGCTGTTTGTAAACTGAATAAATTTTAGGAAATATTCGAGTTTCCATGGAAACAAAATATGTAGAAATACACAGAAAGCACAAAAGGAAAACCTGTAAAAACACACGTTTAAAGGTGTTCTACTAGCTGTGGAAATTCTAACTTTTGGGGAATTACCTCATGCAAATCTGAAGGAACTTGGCAGTAGATTTAAAAAACTCTTCGTATTATACGAGGGCAAGGTGGAAAGTCCCTGGAAAATAAAACAGATGGCGCCACAATCGAAAATCCCATGTGACATTTACGATGCACCATCTTTAACTAGAACGTGTTAAAATTTTCAGACTGATTTGGTCATTCTGTTTTGTTTTGACACCCAACGAAAGCAAGCAACCTTGAAGATTTTTGTGAACTTGGAAAAAAGTGAATTTCGCGTCTTAATTAAACAATATTTCTTGCGTGGAAACAACATTAGGCAAACCAAATCAGCTCTTGTTAAACATTATGGGGACTCTTCACCATCGATTGGAACGATTCACAAGTGGCTTACTGATTTTCGTTGTGCTAGTATGTCCATAAAGGAAGCCGAACGTTTTGGTCGCGACCGTGTGACAACTTCAGAGTACTGTTTGGCGATGTTCAAGCGCGATAAGAAAGACTTTCTGCGCCGTTTCGTAACCGTGGATGAAACATGGATCCATCACAACACACCAGAGACCAAAGAACAGTCGAAAGTAACCAAAGTGGGTTTACCAGCCAACAAAGTCATGGCAACAGTTTTATTGGGATGCACACGATATCGTCCATATCGATTATCTTGAAAAGGGCATAACGATCATCGGCGTATATTATGCAGAGCTGTTGGATCGATTCGACGCCGATTTGAAGTGAAAGTTGCCGTATTTGACAAAGAAAAAATGGTCTTCTATCAGGACAACGGCGCAGAGGTCCGCAGTCGCAATAGCAAAATTGCTTGAATTGCGCTACGAATTGGTTCATCCACCATATTCTCCAGATTTGCCTCCTGGGATTTTGTTTTATTTTTGAAGAAATTGCTCGGCGGATAGAGATTTGGCTCCAACGATGAGGCCATCGCTGAAACAAACGCCTATTTTGAAGGATTGCCGAAAACGTATTATTTGAAAGAGATCGAAAAATTAGAAAAACGTTGGGCGCACTGTATCGGGCTACAAGGAAATTATGTTGAGAAATAAAATAGTTTTTCAGGAACTTTTCACCTTGCCCTCTTATGATGAAAATGAAATAATGTGATTGTGTATAAACGAAACATTATCGATTATACACTTCGAATTCATGTAATTAATTGCTTTTATCTCAATTATACCTACAGGGTGGTGTTATAATAAGAAAACTGGCCCAAAAGAAAAACAATTCCATAAATATTGCCATCACATTGGCATCACCTCAAAAGAGAGCTCCTATTCTGTTGGATCACTATTCTCAAACATTTTACGAAAATATAAGTGATCCCGTAGACGAAAATGTTACTTTTGTTAGTGTATCAGGGGGATACAGTGATTTGTTGGTGCCCACAACGCTGACGGATCTCCGGGAACCGAATGGTATTTATACAGTTGTGAGTATGATTTTTTAATTACTTTAAAAAAAAACAAAGTTTTCACTATTTTTTATATAATTTTTTGACTTTTAGGGCGTTCTATGAGGTCAATCTAAAATTTCCTCCTCATTTTTTTGCTTCTTATCACTTGTTTATTTGAAGAAAAATCAAATTAAAATAATATAGAACGTTGAAAAGTGAAAACAACAAAAATGAACTGTGATCAAACGATGAGTGACTCCTTTCAGTTTTGTTACCAAAATAGCTTTCGGACACTTTTGCGAGTCAAATGTATGATCATAGGTACAGAAAATATAATCGAAATTACGTTAAGTTATACTCTATGTTACATTGAAATTTTATACAAATGGTCTACATAATGAATTTTTATTTCGTACTGTTTGGAAAATTCAACGTAATAAATTTGAAACTAGAAAGTGGAACATTACATCACTAGACCGGAAAGTGTTATCTAGGAACACTTTCTGGACTCGTATTTTACAAGAAATTCATGAATTTTCATAATTTTAATACAGCTAGAGTCCAACCAATTCGAAAAAAGGAAAGAAGACCCTTCCTAATAATTATAGACCCATTGCACTATTATCTGTGATCTCTAAAGTGATGGAGAAAGCAGTCCACATGGAGCTCCAAAATCGTGAATGACCGGCAATTTGGCATTCGTCAGCAGATATCAACAGGAGACCTGCTTGCCTACGTAACACATGCATGGCAGAGATCTAATGAAAAACATGGGGAATCACTACCTGTAGCATTTGACTGAGTCTGGCACCAAAGCCTTCTTGGAAAACTTTCGTCATATGGTTTGCCGCCACAACTTTGTCGCTTACTATCAAGATTTTTCTCAGATAGGTCACTCCATGTGGTCGTTGATGGAGTATCCTCCGATACAATGGCTATCAACGCTGGTGTTCTACTGGGATCTGTCTTGGCACCAACTGCTGGAAGTGACCACCTTTCCTGTCCATATCTTTGCAGATGATAGTGCAATTCATATCGCTTTCTCATCTAGAGCGAGCCCTGATACCATCCAATGAAGCCTGAGGAGCGAGACAGACAGGTTGACGCAATTAATGGAGATCTGGCAAAGATTTTGAAATGGTGATCTGATAATCTAGTAGAATTTAATGCAACCAAAACTCAACGTGCGTCTTCTCCAGGAAGCCGGATCTCACAATCCCTAATATGATGATGTCAGGGGCAACAAATCCTACGAAGTCTTCCACGTCCATGCTCGGGATCACCACCAACAGCACCCTCTTATAGGACGAACATGTGAGGTCCATTGCGAAAACGGCTTCACAAAAACTCCGTTTTCTATTCCCTGCCAAGAGATACTTTACATCCCAGCAGTTTTTCATAATCTACAAAACACAGGTCCGACCTGTCCTGTAGTACTGCTCACATGCTTAGAGTTCGGCTCCCAAACATACGCTCAAGCTCTTGGATTATATCCAGAAGAGAGCTATTCTTTTGATTGATGATGTCACACTTACGAGTTCATTGACCTCTCTAGAACATCGTAGAAAGGTGGAGATTTATTTCTTTTCTATAGATACTTCCATGGTCGGCGTTCATCAGAAATCTCGTCTGTTGTTCCACCAAGAGAGATTCCAGATAAGCGGACTAGATGAGCTCAAACTAATCACCCCTTCATTGTCAAGCTCGAGACTTCATTTTTCTATTGAACAGCGATGCTTTGGAACTCTACGTAGTGAGGTCTTTCCCTAAGTCTATAACCTCCAAACCTTCAAGAAAAATACGAATGCCTATCTCCTCTCCCTACATTCCACTGCTGGCTCACACGATGTTCTTCGAACATTATAGGTTTCCCTCTCGTATAGTCAAGTATAAAAAAACATTATTTTTTGCTTGGAATATTCCCAATGCTTTGTTGCTTTTAAATTCAATCGGCTTACGTCGCCCGAACAAGATGTAGTGTACATTTTCTTGACAGATCGCTATCAATATAGCGTCTATTCAAAAGTGACTTAATAGAACTGACACTACGGATTGAGATTAAAAATTTTTTAGTGAAACATTATGAAATAAAACATTTTACGATTCATGGTCGTGAAATACTAATAAAGTCCTTGTTTAGAAACAGTTATAATACGTTCGTGCCCTAAATGACAGGTTAACAGGACTATAAGTATTCACGATCCAATACTATTTATAAGAAACACTTTCACCTGCCACAATCAGTTCCAATGGATAAGCCATGTGCACGATACAAATGTGGGGGCCTGGATTATGAAAGCACTCATGAAAATTTTTTCACTAATAGAACTGCATTCACTTATTATTGATTGCTAAAACTGATTCTTGAATCAATGAATTTCAGACCACTCAAATTCCCATGTGCTGGGTTTCAACAGACCATTTGTCTATCATGTGGTGTAAACAAGCATTAATGGTCCTAACGAGATGTCTTTTCGACAGTGTCGACTTGAAATTGAAACAAATTAGTAATAACAAACAACTTAGGAAAGGGGCTTTTGAACATCATTTAGTCAAAGTAAGTAGTTTGAGCTAATTGGCTAATATTTTGGATGCAGGTGCTTAATTCACCCAATATGAGATTATGTTCATCGCTGCATGGAAACTGCTTTGTTAGTGCGAATAGGCTTGCTTTTTTGTTTCTTCCAACTTGAGCTTATTTTTAGTATCGATTGTTTGTCCCATTATGAGTTTATATTTATCGTTGAAATCATCACATTGAAAATTATTCATAGTCGAGGAAATATAGGAAAAAATCTCTAAAAATATTCTAGTCAACGGAATTAAATGAATGAGGCGTCAATCGACGTGGAATTACGTATAAAAAAAGTCTACTAGTAACCGTTTGGGGGTGTGGCTCACTTGCATTGCTGCACTCAAAAATGCATATAAAAGATGCATTTTCCAAAAGGCATTTTTTCAATTTGTGAAAACTAGAATAACAATCCGTAAAATCAGCCCAATTTCTTTTGTCGGGGGTTTTTCGGGTCGCTGAATACGAATTCGATGTCCAAAAATGCTACGGTGCAGCTGGTGCATGTCACACCCAGGTCGCCTACCTCAACTTCGAAGATTAATTTTAAAAATCACGGATTGCTTCTGATTTCGTTACCTGGGGGTTTTTCGGGTCGCTCAATATGAATTCGATGTATATATGCGTATAATTATTCAAGATGAGGTAGGCGACCCGGGCGTCACGCAGGTGTACCGTAGCATTTTTTTAAGATCGAATTCGTATTCAGTGACCCCAAAACCCCCCCGAGAAGAGAAATTGGGCTTATTTTACTGATTATTGTTGTAGTTTTCACAAATTGAAAAAACCTTTTGGAAAATGCATCTTTTGAGTGCAGCAATGCAAGTAAGCCACACCCCAAACGCACACTAGTAGACTTCTTTTTAGACATAATTCCACGACGATTGACGCCTCATTCATTAAATTCCGTTGACTAGAATTTTTTTTCGAGATTTTGGCGATTTTTCATATATATTTCCTAGACTATCAATCAACTTCAATTTACCATATTTGAATTGATTTTTTTTTTCAGTTAAGTAAAGGAATGTTGTAATAAAATCGGTACTAGTACTTTTGTAGTAACTTGATAAGAATTTTTTGTGGGAACGTTCGTTCTGAAATTGGGGTTGATTCTTTAGTGTTTTTGTAAACATGTGTAACATTCGAAACGTTTCTACTTTTCAATGAATTAAAAATAACGATCTTCTCGTAGTTTTGGACTATTGACAAGGATCTAATTATTTAAAATTTGATTGACCGACCACATCCCAATTGGGGGAAATTGTTTATACGGATAATAAACAATAAATAACAATAAATAAACGACGATACTGGTACAATATAAAAAAAAACTTAAAAATGGCTAATTTCGACTGATTTTGCATGGTAATGCATATATATTCATTCATTCAATTGAACGGTAGAATCAATATTTATAACAATTTGTTAGTAATCAATTAAGGATATAATGCTTTATAAATAATTGACGAACATATTGACCAAAGATTATGCTTATCAAGTCTAAATTATTCGAAATCGACTGTAAACTAAAACCTCGCGCCAATTATTTTTTTTTCGTTCATTTATTCTTAACTAACAAATTGTTATAAAGATTGATTCTGCCGTTCAATTGAATGAATACATTACCATCCAACATCAGTTCAAATTAGCTATTTTTATGCAATTTTTGTAAAATATTGTACTAGAATCGTATATTTATTGTTATTTATTGTTTATTAACCGTATAAACAATTTACCCTAGTTGGGACGTGGTCATCTTTTGTCTATAGGTGATTATGAATCGAAGGTGTCATTGTAGATCAAAATCGGTGACTAACGAGAGAATTTACGAATCAAAGCTGACTGGACTAAAAAGTAGAAACCACATTTATTCTAAATTAAGAGACGGAACTCGACTTTTTGAAAAAATATCTGATTATTGTAATAAAAATGATATAGCTGCTCTAGCTAATATACACGCCGAAGACTAACACGATTTCAATTTTCAACAAACTATTCATTATTCACAATAAAAGCGACATTAATTTTAATGAAACTGAAATGAGTTTGTAAAATAAAGGTTTAAATTTTGCAATTGATTCTAAAAACTTACCTACGGAGTATTTAATTAATGATATTGAAAATACGATTTGGTCTCTCAACTGTCAAGATAAAGCTGTTATTCGTAACAAGTGCAAGACAATTCTTGAGCATTCAAATAAATCAATGACATTTTTTTTTAAATTTACTTTTAGGGCATATATAAGGACTTCATGTTTAAATGGGGTTGCCAGACATGAACTGAGTCCTTAGTTGCACCCATTTGCTTTTTAAATTTGGAAAAACAAAATTTATATACGAGTTATTATTGTAAAAAATACTACTCCAGTTATTATGATGATTACCAACTACTGCATGTATGTACTTGATTTTCTACTTTTACTTGAAGATTTTAATTGATCGTTAGTTCTTGAGCAATAATTATTCAACAATATGTTACTTGTGCGTTTAATAATGAAGTAAACAATATCCTTCTCTTTGTGACTTTCACAAACAAGAATTTTGATTTTTTAAATAATTCATTGAAAACAATATATTCTAACATAACCAAATGTCTCACAGCTTTTTGTTCTGTTATTGTTGATACGACATCAGATTTGGAAAAGTGCAATATGCAAATTCTTGAGTATGTAGAGGGGTTGAAATCTTTCACAGAGACAGCCGATATCCATTGTTTTCGTAGTTCATTTTTAAGACAAACTAAACATCTGAACTGTACGTACGACACAGAACGCGGGAAGATCCAACATAAACATTCTCTTAGGAACCCATTTTGCAATGCACTTTAGTCATAACACTTTTATACCCGCTTATTTACAGGTAAAAACACTTTCCAATCATACAAGAACACTTAAGGAACAGGTGCTACATGTAATAATTTTCCGTAAGAAATAGATAAAACTTTGTTAAATTGTAATATTTAGCACCTGTCAGTCAAAACCGGCCACGCGCCGTTACGACTAAACTGTCGTAGCTTTGTCTCAACTGTAAGCCTCTTGTTGATGATGTCACACTGACTTTTGTACTCAGCGTATAGGCCATGTACGATAGAGGGTATTGGTCGAGTTCATAATATCTTAATATCTGTCGAGCGGTAATCATTCTTTTAGCAACTCTGTTTACTGTTTGCGACTATTACCTCTCCTTAATCCGGACAGGATAACTTATATCTAGCACAGTATACACTTCTCTACGCTCAGCTGCTTGGTATCTGGTATGATATTAGGTATAACGACTACTGGAGAAGGAGGAGCCATTCAGTGGTCACGACATTTCGAGCAATCTCCGCGTAATGTTTCCGTGTCACGGTTTCTATCAATTGGGGCCCCTTTCTTCTATGTTAAAATAGCCTTTAAATACACGCAAATTTTTGATGCGATGGTGCAGTTTGAGATCGTGGTAAACAGAGAACTTCAGTTTCGGAAAAGTGGGGTTAAATGTGACCTTTTAATGAATAGCATAGGCATTTATCGAGTAAAGCTATTCAGAAATACATAGAAAATTTCAGAGTATCTGCTACTTTCTTTTAGAAGAGACAACACTGCCTGTCCGAAAACATGTTGAAAAGAGATACATAGTTTCAAAACTATGTATCTCTCCGTAACGTCTAATAATCCACCCAGCGTGTATGACCCTGTATATAAGCAGCGAGAAGATGATAGGGCGAAATTTGCCAAAATTGGTTGCGGTACTTTTTGCATCTGCAGATATTAGTGGAGTGCGAGCTGCCATTATCAAACTAAAACCTGTGTTTGTTCATGAATAAACACCGCCTACTGCAACGCATGTATCAATTCGCCTTAACATCGATTGACAAACTCTTTTGAATATACCTTATGTCTAATTAATGATGGCACATTATTCAAATATCCTGTTTCTCAGATCTTGTCCATTTTGGACTGGAATTTTGTAAACTAACTAGTAATCCAAAAGATTCAAATCAGGTGATTGGGAGGCCAGGCTTGCGGTCCCGCTCTTCCTATCCAACTGTTTCATCCAGAAATCGTCACCCAACCAAACTAAAGTGCAGTTTAAAATGAACAAGATCTAAGAAACAGGATATTTGAATCGTGTGCCATCATTAATTAGACATAAGGCATATTCGAAAGAGTTCGTCAATTGATGTTAAGGCGAATTGATGCATGCGTTGCAGTAGGGGGTAGTAATTTTCAGCAATTACTGTAAATATGAACTCATTGGTAGAAGTAGTTTAGTCTTGTAAATCATCTAATAGTTAGTCACATCACAATACAATCAATAAAAGACACATTTTATCTCTTATATTTCAAAATTCAACATACAAAATTCCAACGCAGATTTAACTTTAAACCCGTTTTTTTCCAAAACGGCTGCTTTCAGCGACAAATACTGAGAGTACTTTTTGTATGTAAAATTGAAAGTACAATAAGTCTGTTTAGTCAAAAATTACATACAGTGTGACACAAAAAAGTTATGGTTACTTCAATCCAGGTACAACGCTGTATGTGGCGCCCTCTAACATTAAACAAAAAACCAAGTAAATATTTGAATTTCTCATCATTAATACTCCCAGTATCCCAAATTTTCTAAAATTGCCATTTTATTGAACAAAAATATAATCAAAAAATGAGATAAAACTGTTCTGGACGCCCTGTATCTCAAGAACCAAGCCGTTGCGGATCCATGTTCATATGAACTTTTTATCTTAAAATGAGTCAAACAATCACCTTTTAAAGTTTGTACAAGTACTTTATAAACAACCTGTATATTATTCAAAGTCGACCTAGTGAAGCGGTTTCCACTCAAGAGTTTTCACCAGGTTCCGGAGGTGAGCGAACAGCTACCTATTCAACACAGAGTCGGGACCGGTCACGTGGCTAATGCTCTGAAGAGATTTAGCGCAATCTTCGCATCTAGTCTCTGGATCTCCTCAGCGTCGCATAGCTCTACAGGGTGTGCTCTGAGTTTTGGGGGATCAGTGTTACGCATCTACACACTATTAGTTATTTTGAATAGTAGACTTCCGCGGATAGCTAATCTTGAAAAATCTTGGCTTCCGGTTGGATTCCGCGTCACAATAGCTCGACTTGATGCCGACGTTTCGCCAACCATTACAGGTGGCATCTTCAGGACAGGCTTGATGCTTGAACTGAAACTGGTTTTACTGGTTTCTGTAGCCGTATTTATTGTAGGAAAAATCCTTCACGCCTTTATTCCGGTGGTTAACTCCGTTCCGGCACCTGACTATTAGTTATTCGAAATATATTTGTTGGAGCAATTATTTCGCGTTTGGAAGCAAGTTCGGCCAATTTAGAAATTATGCCGAATCGTGATATCTCTTAAGTGAAAGTTATTGAACTGTACTCTTTTAAAATAACAATTACAATATCTTGCATTTGTATAGTCTCTTCGAATTCGCATGTTTGACTGAATCTAATGGTTGACGGATTGATATCATGTAAAAAACGATTCTGGATAGTTGATTCCTTTTTAATATGGCTACGTATGCGCTTATATAGTTTAAATTATAGTTACAAATGCATATAATATTACTTTGCTTTTATTTTAGAGCCACAGTTTGCCTTTTATTTTCTTAACTAACACCACTTGCATGTTAATTTTCTATAACCGGATTTAATGTTATTTGTTAGAAAAGCAATAAAAATTTTACCAATTTCTTGAAAATCTCATTAGTTGTTAATGCATTTCATTATGTCTGCTTCAAAAACTAGTCCCAATCTTCAAATAGCTGTCATATTGAAGTTATTTTTTGAATTCTTTTATTGCTGAATAGTCCAGGCATTTAAGGAGGAAAATCGACGATTTTTGTCCGAATTTCCGCGAGGTCTAATTGTGGTCTATTCTTATGTATTTTGACACGCTGAACACGATGGTGTAGTTTAAATTTGGATTAACCCTGTGACCCAAAAATGGCCATTTTTCGATTTTTTGCGTTTTGAGACAAAACTATAAGTTGTATGAAGAAATGTTTGAACAAAAGTTGTTGTAAAAATTGATACGCGATTTTTGGCTCCGGTTTCAAGTCGATTCGATTCCAAAGATCGTGTGTTTTTTAAGCACATTGAAAAATTGAGTATATGTCAAAGAGTTTTTGTTTTCATATTCTGTTTCAGTGAAAAGATTGTATTCCTAATTTTCTTCTTTTGGTTTCTCGTGTCTTGACCTACCCTATTTTTAGGCGCCAAAATCGGCCATTTTAAAAAATCCGTATTTTACGAATTTCAAACTAAATACTTATGTTATCGATCTAATACCAAATTCATTCGAAAGATTTCATTATTCTGCACCTAATATCCAAAATTCAAGCATTTTGGTTCAAAGACATAACTTTGGCGTTATTTTGAAAATTTTGGACCTCGCGTAAATTCGGACAAAAAAAATTCCTTAAATGACTGGAGACTAGAAACTTATGTTGAATATACTCGTTTAATTGATGTTCTAGCATAATGGAATCAGAGTACAGAGATTTGAATATTATAATAGAACAGTAACTATAGAGGGAGACTCGAAGTGGGTAGAAAATTTGGCTAGACAGTATTCAATTCGTTTGTTGCACGGTGTTAAGAATTTACATTGGTATATGGTAAGGATTGTTAATGATCCTAAACATGAGATGTTGACACTTGTGGCTCTAAATTTAGAAATAGTTGATTGGGTTTACGCCTGTGGTGCGCATATTCCCAGAGGAACATACAGAGCGTGGTGAGTATGGTAGATCGAATATTAACGCAACTACGAACATTTATATTTAATAGAGGGAAGATATATGTAAATTCTTGGGAAATAGGTCACATTGACACATATGCCTATTATAATTTCGTCTTTACGTACGTTTCGATCTCACGACCATCATCGGAAGACGTTTGAGAACTAAATAGCATCAACTAAAGCGCGAGATTATATTAAGCACTGAGCGTCTTTATCGCATTAATTTCAATTAAAAATGTCATAACAACGAACGAAATACGAATAATAATGTTTCTATAGTTGAAGACAAAATAATACATCTCATAAAGTAATATTACAATACAAAGACACATACTAAAAGCAATGAACGTTTAACCTACTGAAATATTGTAAAAGTAATATTCGGATTTGACGAAAATACAAATTTTATCTAAAAAATAGTTTCGTCATCGTTTTTTCCAAAAAGCCGTGATTACTACTTTGAAAAATGTGTGCACTTACGTCGATGTTCACACAGAGATATCAACCATCTCGGCGGATGGTCACAGCATAACTACCTCTTGCGACGTTGTTGACGCCAGAATTCTTTACAAACCGATAACGACCCATCTACCCGGAATTTAGGTGAGTTAACTTTACGGCATTGCTTCTCTGATTTTTCTAGCAGTTCAACTTTATCCCTCCGATATGTCCTCTATAATATTTGGCCTGTGAAGTCCCCTTTCCTGTACTACATGGTATATTTTGTGTGAGCTAACGTAGATGATTGATTTCAGTGTCGCTTCTTGGTGAAACATTTTTGAAAATAAAATACGCAAATAAGATACCTGGTAATGTTATTGTGTCGTGTCTTATTTGCATAGTTTAACTACCGTAGACTTTAGACAATCTGCTGTAAATAACATAACGCTTGGGGCGACAAATGTAAGGTAAATTTCAAGACATATATATATTGACTTAAGGGGAAAAGCCCCCAATTTGATTAATTGCCAATTTCGAAGAAAACTCATTATAAGGGAAAGAACCGGAAATTGCTTCATATCACGTTTAAAGCTAGTGACCAATTTTGAATTTGTCATTTTGATTTTAAAGTGATAAACCAGTTTGCCTAAAGCTTTATGATTAATTTTGCTTTTAAAAATATTCAGTATCCTAGTTGTTATTGTTTTTTTTTGTTGTATTACGTCCATTGAATTTGGCTGACAAATCAAAATCATTTGATTGCATTTTTCTTTAATTTTGCTATATACAGAAGGAAAAAACATGATTTGAGGGAACATTTTTGCTATTGATTTCAAGTTAGTTAAAATAATTTGACAGGAAATATTTCTTGTCACTTATAAACGTAAAACAAAAGAAACAAAAATAATGATCGTGAGAAATATATGGATTCGGCGTTTCTTGATGTAACTTCATTTTTAAAAAATATTTGAAATGAGGAATTGAGACGTTAATTCAAATTTATACGAACTGAAAAGTTTTTAAATGTCGACAATTGTTTCGTCACACATTGACATTTTCAGTGTTGTTTATAGACCACTTTGATAATGTCTCTGTGTGATTACACATTTGTCAGCAATTAAACATTGCAGTTCGTCTAAATTTAAATTCTTGGCGGAAACGCAGTTCGTGTAAATTTAAATTCGTGGACGAAACCATTGTCAGCAATAAAACTTTGCAGTTCGTGTAAATTAAAATTTTTGGATGAACGAATTGTTAGCCATCAAAATTGTTCGTGTAAATTTAAGTTCGTAGACGAAACCATTGTCAGCAATTGAACTTTGCAGTTCGTGTAAATTAAAATTTTTGGATGAAACAATTGTCAGCAATCACACTTTACAGTTCGTGTAAATTTAAATTCTTGGATGAAACAATTCTCAGCAATTGAACTCTACAGCTAGTGTGAATTTAAATTCTTGGATGAAACAATTTTCAGCAATTAAACTTTACAGTTTGTCTAAAGTTAAATTCGTGGACGAAACCATTCTCAGCAATTAAACTTTGCAGTTCGTGTAAATTAAAATTTTTGGATGAAACTATTGTCAGCAATTAAACTTTGTAGTTCGTGTAAATTTAAATTCGTGGATCAAACCATTGTCAGCAATTGAACTTTGCAGTTCGTGTAAATTTAAATTCTTAGATGAAACAATTGTCAGCAATCACACCTTTATTGTTCGTGTAAATTTAAATTCTTGGACGAAACCATTTGTCGGCAATTAAACTTTGCAGCTCGTATAAATTTAAATATGTGGACGAAACCATTATCAGCAATTAAACTTTAAAGTACGTGTAAATTTAAATTCGTGGACGAAACCATTGTTAGCAATGAAGCTTTGCAGTTTGTCTAAATTTAAATTCTTGGATGATACAATTGCCAGCAATTAAACTCTACAGTTCTTGTAAATTTCAATTTTTGGACGAACCTATTGTCAGCAATTGAATTTTAGTTTCTGTAAATTTAAATTCTTGGATGAAATCATTGTCAGCAATTAAACTTTGTAGTTCGTGTAAATTTAAATTCTTGGATGAAATAATTGTCAGCAATTAAACTGTGCAGTTCGTGTGATTTTAAATTTATACGTTCGCTTCAACACATTGTATAGATTTGGGATAATTTAAAATTTTGTCTGATGGTGGATGTAATTTTTTTTCAATTATTATCATTGTAGCGACGAAGCCATACACTTGACGCCACTGTCGACCATATCACCTTCTGTGAGATATAAGAGGAGATCGCTTACGATTAATATGCAAGAATTGAAGAAAAATCATAATCATTTAACGCATGTTGTGTTCAAAGCGTTGCCAACGGAAGAACCCGTAAGTATTACCTATTAATTTTCGATTCAGGTAATGCAAAAATAACATTCAAATTATTGCAGGTCGTATTTCATGTAGACGTTTATAATGCAGCACGAAGAACAGTACAAATCAAACTGCCAGTATGGTGGAGTACTTCTAAACATGTGATAATAAGTCAAACCGCCCAGAAAGCGATTACATATCAACTTTTGTTACCAGATCTTGTACACGTAGTGCAGTCTTTTAGTTTATACGTAGAACCACTGGAATGTACCGCAGAAACTCATCATGCGGCTGCAGTTCTGTCGGTACCATGGGGTAATGAAGATACTGTCAAGTTCTTCACGTAAGTTACAAAAACATTTGAACTTCTTGTCCTGTATAATTGATTAACGTAAATTAATCTCGTCTTTACGTGATGCAGTATATTGATAAAATAACTCCTGTTACCTATTATGAGCTTATATCAACATAAATATCATTCTAGCTATTATGAAAAGGAAAGGTTTCTCTTGATTGATCAGTAACAACACAGGCAAAGGTACTCCTAGGTAGATGAGCTAGAAAACTTTGGTCTATCTAACAATCTGTTAATATTCATACCTCGATAGAACGGTCCACTAGTGTGACATCACAACCTACTCGTTTCGCTGATGATCCTGAGAGGGCGAAGCAAATTTCCGGATCTTTTAGTTGTGTTCTTACTGGTCGATCTAGACTCTAGATGCACAAATTAATTTCTGTATAATTTTGGTTACCGCATGAATTCACGTCACACGAGCACGACTATGCACCTAAGTTTCGTCAGGCGTTATGACATCATAAGTGACATGCTTGGAGCAGGCTGAAAATGAGATAAATAAGGGCGATAGGCTGTTTATGCCTTCGATGGGGATCTGAAGTTTTCAATACCTGTTTCGATACAAATGGCAGTTCGTATGAAATGGCGATGTCAACATTTTTATTTCTAGAGCCCCACCTCTAAGATATCGTATTCGGCGCGTTTATTTTCAAGCGTCGTATTTCTTGTAGATTCCATATCTCAGTTTAATCAATCCTGAAAAAATTTGTTCATATTGAAATTAATCTTGTTCTATATGTTTATAATTTCTTCTTTGTGTTCCTGTTATTCTCATTTTTATTGTTCCAAGAAACAAGATATTTATATTATCCTTTAGTGCCAGTTCTACATTCATGGGTCCTGTGACAAACAAGTTGTCGGTGACTTGTCCAAGAATAAAAGTGTAGTTCGAACTTAAGATGACGAGTCGTCGCTTGAATTACGATTAAGTACAATTGGGAGTAGAAGGGACAATGTTCGACTGACTCACAAGAAACCTAAACCTACTTATAGCTATTATGGTCGATTTTCTTCCAGTTGCTCTTGGCCTTTCTATCTTAATTCAATCTTTTCTTAACTCGACTTCGAAGATCATAGGAAAAATAACTTCAATTTTCACCCCAAAGGAAAAAAATATCCTGGTTGCGTTTGTACTACTTGTAAAATAGTAGTTGATTGAGCAACAGCTGTTGACAACATGAACAATTCGCCATGCTGTTGACTTTTAAAAGTCACCAACTGCAATAAGTATGTATTTTTTTAATACTTTGACTTATGAGAGGGAAACCGATAATGTTGGAAGAACATCGTATGAGCCAGTGGTAGACGCTCGAATTTTTCTTAAAGGTTTGGAGGCTATAGGCATAGAACACCCTGGGGGTGTCTACTTTGAGTCTCTCTGGAATCTCTCGTGGTGGAACAACAGACGAGATTTCTGACGAAAACCGACCATGGAAATATCTATAGAAAAGGGGAGGATCGCCCATCTTTCTACGATGTTATAGAGAGGTCAATGAACTCGTAATTGACGAATAACTCTCTTGGATATAATCCAAGAGCTTCAGTGTATGTTTGGGAGCCGAACTCCAAACATGTGAACAGTACTCCAGGACAGGCCGAATCTGGGCTTTGTAGATTATGAGGAGCTGTTGGGTTGTAAGTAGCTCTTGGCACGGAATATAAAACCATGTTTTTGTGAAGCTATTTTCGCAATGGACCTCACATGATCATCCCATGAGAGGGTGCTGTTGGTGGTGATCCCCAGCATGTTTATGGAAGACTTCATAGGAATAGTTCTACCTGACATCATCATACTAGGGATTGCGGAATCCGCCTTCCTGAAGAAGAGGCAACCTTGAGTTTTGATTGCAGTAAATTTTACTAGATTATCAGATTCCCATTTTAAAGCAAAGCTGTGTACGGGACAGGTGGTCACTTCCAAAAGATCGTTTATATGGAGATCAAACAAAGCTGGTGCCAAAACAGATCCCTGTGGAACACCAGCGTTGATTGTATCGGAGGATACTTCGTTAGCCACCACATGGAATGATCTAGAAAACTCGATAGGAAGCGACAAAGTTGAGGCGGCAAACCATATGACGGAAGTTTCCCAAGAAGGCTTAGTTGCCAGACTCGGTCAAATGCTTTGGAGATATCCAATGATACAGATAGAGATTCCCTGTCATTTTCAATAGATTTATACCATACATCTGTTACGTAGGCAAACAGGTCTCCTGTTTTTCTCTGCTGACAAAAGCCATGTTGCCGGTCATTCACGACCACAAAATCTTAACTGTAATGTCTTCTGCGTTTTCTGAGTGCATACTAAAACTATACACGTTGTAATTATTTAAATTTTGTTAAATTTAAATTTTTTTAAAACGCGATCGTATCGTGTCTTCTAGAACGCGAAGTATTTGGTGTAATGTGAGTTTTGTGACACGAAATTGATTGAAAAATTCCTATTCTGCCCTTTTGGAACTGATTCTCTTAGTTTCTCTTCAATCAGCACGTTAAAACCTTGAATTGTGACAGGTCACACCAACGTTCTTCAGTGTTCACAGCCAAAAGTGCTGTTAAATTGGCCTTGAACCAAGGTTAACCTACCATAATCGGTAAGTAAGGAAATCCACGAATTGAGTATAGATCGAGAGATGACCACTGATCATGACATCCATTTTGACTTGAACTCTAGTTCACTCCTGGTTGATGGTTAACTCATGATTGTACAACTGACCCCTAAGTTCATTTCTCATAATATCTTCATTTAAATTTGACACATACTGATGATAATGCAAACCAACTTTCCAACATCCACAATGCTAAATAAGAGTATTCGACAGTATGTTTGAAGCAGGTTCTTCATAGACTAGCCCGTTTCGGAGACATAAATGGACTTGATAGAACTCTACAAGTCTAGTCTAGAGTAAGAGGAGATCCGCGCGTCCCCATTCCCGAAACGTGTGGAATAATAAAGAGTTTGCCACGTCGCCACGTTGGCAATGCTAAGGACCTTATAGATGGTATGGACGCAACTGGTCGTTAACGCGATTGGAGAATAGAACGATTGGAAGCGGAAACAGCAGTTTATTCACATAAGTTTCGTATACTAATCTTTGTTTATTACTGAATGCAAGCTAATTTTACTTATTTTATTATTTTATTCATAAATTCACGCTCACAAGCGTTAAATAGGTTACTGGAGTCCCAAACTTTTTGTTACGTTCACAAACAATTGGACAAACACCGACTGATTTGTTAACATCTATATGCAGTTGTCAAAATCTCGTCTGACGTCACACACCCGCCGTCCGCCATTAATTGGCCGAAAGGATTCGGAGTTCTCGCTCTAGTCTCTTACTTCAAGCGTAATGCTCGTGTTCAAACTTTCTATGTAGGAACGTTAGGAACCACCCAATGCAAGATTGACCTTTGGCTTCGCCTGACAGCACTTGGGTCAGCCAGTTGTAGACGTAGGCGGAGCCTATGATGCCTAATATATGAAAGACTGTACACGGCCGGTCTTGATGTCCTGAGACGCATTAATGGCGATGGCAGTAATATAAACACTGACCTCTGTCCTTGTTCTGTCTGGCGTCACACAGTCCCGAGTAAATGCACGTGTCCAGACCTTCACACGTGGGGTCTTCGTAAACCCTTGAATATTCCATTTTCGGGATACGTTTAACATGGAGATGGATCTCCTTATACTTTAAACTCTTTTGTAAACTCGATACAAATGTTAATAAGCAGTACGAGATGTTGGAAGATGACTACAATTGCATGATTTTGTTATCACGCCAATTGAACCAATATTCTTGGTAGCTTCTTACATAGCAGGAAGAAGTCGATTGCTCATTGATATTTTCGATATGGAAGAGGTAAACAGCTTTTGACTCAGTTCAGTTTGAAGTATCATCAGATGGAGTCTATTTTTGGATTTTTAACCATTCTGAATTTCTTATTGAATTCACATTCCTCAAATAAAGGCAAAGATCCTGGTACTATATCCAGAATTTACGTGAACTTCTTGGAAATCATCTTTCTAGTTTTAACTATATTTCAGCGATATCAAACATGGACCATTCCAATTACGTTTATACAATTCCATCCCCCGTGGAAGAAATGAGTCGGCTTTCGTGAAATTAACCTTGGACCCGACGTGTCGCTACCGAATAAGGTGCGTATGATTCTCTTTCGAAAACATTCCTGGCCCAGCAGGACAATTCAATAAAATTAGTATTAGAATTATTTGAACACTAATAAAAAAATCAGTAATATATCAATTATTATGAAAATGTATTTCATATAACTTGTGAAATGTTACAAAAAGTATTCTGACATAATACTATGCTACGCTATGGATTCGGCCTTTACTTGATAATAATTAAATTTCATTTAATAAGAGCAATAAGTTTACAAAATACAAAATATATACACGTGAATAAAGTTGATAAATGGTAAGTGCTGTTACAGTATTTTTCCAGAAAAATACCATAAAGTAAATATGAATAATGATATAAACAATATATAATGAAAAGATACTATGTCAATTTAATATTTCAAATATCGCAATTAATGTAAGTTTATTTTAAAAAGATGTAGAAAAACGAAATAAAACAAATTTTAATTTACACCAACTGCAAACTTGCTTTTGACAATTGTTTCATCACAAAATGACAGTTTCAAAGCAGATCATAAACTGAATTACAACTAGAAATGTCATAATTAAATAAAACAATGTGTGATATCCCGAAGGAATTCATCCTGAATTAGATGACTAACTTTTCTTATATCATAACAATGTTTATTGAATATAAACATACAACATATTTGTTATTTCTATTACATGGCATAGCAAATGATGAGTCGACAAGGTTCCAACCGTGAGTGCATGACATGAATGTCAATGCCGGCACGTAGTTCAACCGTCGCCGAACTATAGCATGGACTATTATTAGAGAAGCAAGGCTTCTCCCTTGAGAATAGATATTTAAGTAAGTTCAGTAAGTTAGTATTAGAAAGTAAAATGAAACCATACATCACATTTGGTACCTAGTGCTTTGATTCCAATCATCTGTCCCCATGTCTAAGTAGTGAACATTAGAATCATATATCACATTTCGTACAGAGTGTTGTGATTCCAAACCATGTCTAAGTTCCATATGACACTTCTACCATAACCCAGCACCGAACTTGTTAGCTGACATGGTGTTCCTTGCAAGCCAAAGAAGGAACTCTTGTTCAGATATTATCGCGCTACACTCAGGCGCGGATCCAGACTTTTGTTTTGGGGGGGTCACTCACAAACATGCATACATTAAAATTGACAAAAGCTTGTCTTAGTCACATACGATATTGTTTAAATTAAAATCCTTGTTATAATCAAAATAAATTGGCTCACAGATGTAGTTACAGATGTAGTGCTGACTTTACAATTTTTTGTCGTTTACCATATCAGTTTATTCTCCAAAAAATTTTTTTTTGTTCATCATTGGGGGGGTATGACCCCCGTGACACCCCCCCCCCCCCGGATCCGCTACTGGCTACACTGCCAGCCTTTTCAACAGTTATTATAAATGCTACAATAGTATAATGTAGGACGGTCGGGTGGGGGCAAATTGAAAACGGAGCCTTTAAAACTTCGACTAACTTAATATATTCCAAAGTCTCGAGTTTATAAGTTGAAATGTGTAGATTGTAGTCCTGCTACGTAGGTCAGACGGGAAGAAACTTCAGCATACGTTCTCAGAACAATTAAGAAGTTACCATCTTGCTGATTGTTATTAAATCACTAATTTATCCTGTGAGAAGATGCAAACACCGCGATTCCGTACCTTGGTCAGCAATTGTCTCCTATATGATGTCGTCACATTGCCATCACTGTGTCATAAGAATTTCAGTAAATTTGAAAGCTCTAATATTTTATCACACTGGGAATATTGCTCTCTTAGAACAAATATTTGAGAACATCCAATTCGAGGGTGGTATACTTAGAATATCTGGAACTGTGATGAGATAGGTTTGCTTTATTATTATTAAAAAAAAACTGAAATTAAACGTAAATTGTACCGCCAGGATTAGAACCAGTTGTGGGGTTCATATGTCCGAAATAATAACAAAAAATGGCAATGTGAAAATAAAAAATCACCCATATTCACAAAAACTACTGTTAGAGTACTCAGGACTTTTCAGCCACCAAGCCATCATTAGAGTAAATAGTTTTCTTTTTAGTGGGTAAGAAGAATAATTGTTTCTTTTTGTAGTATTATAGTATATCCACAATTTAGACTCTTTTATAGTTTTATTAACAACAAATGGCATAAGATTTTCTTTTAAATAAACCGAAAATTCGATAAACGAGGACAAGGTGAAAAAAAGTCCCTGAAAAATAAAACAGATGACGCCACAATCGAAAATCTGGCATTTGTGATGTACCATCTTTAACTAGAACGCGTTAAAATTTTCAGCCTGATATGTCATTTAGTTCTGTTTTGACACCCATGGAAAGCAAACAACTTGAAGATTTTTGTAAACATGGTAAAACGTGAATTTCGCGACTTGATTAAACATTATTTCTTGGGTGGAAAAAACATTAGGCAAACCAGAACATCGCTTGTTAAACATTATGGGATTCCTTACCATCGATTGGAATGATTCACAAGTGGCTTACTGATTTTCGTTGTGGTAGTATGACCACAAACCGTTCTGGTCGTCCAATTGAGGTTACAACGCCAGAAATCGTCGATAATATCCATGGTATGATATTGGACGATCGCCGAGTTAAAGTACACGAGATTGCTCAGGCTATGGGCATCTCAACCGAACGGCTACGGAACATTTTGCATACATTTTTGAATATGAGAAAGCGCGACCGTGTGACAACTTCAAAGGAATGTTTGGCGTTGTTCAATTCGTAACATAACGAAATATGGATTCATCACAACACTCTAGAGACCAAAGGACAGTCGAAACAATGGCCAATCGAAGCCGAAAAAGGCCAAAGTGGGTTTATCGGCCAACAAAGTTATGACGACATTTTTATGGGATGCATACGGTATCGTCCATATCGTTTACGTTGAAATGGACTAAACGGTCACCAGCGTATATTATGCATATTATTCGAAGCCGATTTGAAGTGAAAGCGCCCGCATTTGGCAAAGAATGCTTTTCCAACAGGACAACGCACCGGCGCACAGGTCCGCAGTCACAATGGCAAAATTGCATGAATTGTGCTACGAATTGGTTCTTCATCCACCATATTCTCCAGATTTGCTTCCCTGCCATTTTATTCTATTTCTAAGCTTGAAGAAATGACAAAATGACTCGGCGCAAAGAGATTTGGCTCCAACGAAGAGGTCATCGCTGAAACAAACGCCTATTTTGAAGGATTGCCGAAATCGTATTTGGAAGGGATCGAAAAATTAGAAAAAGTTGGGCGAAGTGTATCGGGTTACAAGGAGATTATGTTTCTTGTTTAATTTTTCAGGGACTTTTCACTTTGCCCTCGTATACCCAACATAAAGAATTAAACATTGCAGTTTGTGGAAATTCAAATGTATATTTTATTTCATCACTCTACATATTTTTTCAAGAAGGAATTTACATCAAGGAAACTCCGAATCCATAGTTATAAATTATTATGAAAGGTAAATTCGAACATTATTCACATTTCACTATTCAATCATTATTTCATTAGAGGACTGTCTTCATCAGATATGTTTTCTGGTGTTAGTCCTCCAATTTATAATTTGATTTTTGATAGGAAAATGCTAAGAAAAAAAATTCGGTGTCTGTCTATACCCAAAAACCCTTACGATATGAGAAAAATATTAAAATGACTAATAATCAATTTGCTCTCCAGGTCCTTTATGTGTTGTATGTTTTCAGTATTCGTCGGTCCATTCTCGGAACTTTGAGTCAACTGGCCAGGTTTTATACTCCATTACTGGCAGTGAATATATCTGTTGTGGTTTTGTTAATGGTTAAA
The DNA here is from genome assembly GCA_958510875.1 of Endomychus coccineus. Lineage (NCBI taxonomy): Eukaryota > Metazoa > Arthropoda > Insecta > Coleoptera > Endomychidae > Endomychus > Endomychus coccineus. The sequence goes on along the minus strand of OY294070.1, from coordinate 110,092,026 downwards.
ACTCAATTAGAAAGTCTTGGAAGTTCGAAAGGATGCTTACAATTTTTCGTGGCCTTAAAATCGGCCACTAAACCGTTTTACGTCTTCATCGGCGCTAAAGTGGCAACAATGTTGATCAGGTGAGACTAAAACCACATTTCATCAACTTATACACAATGTCAGTCACATAAAGCGTTTCATATAAAATTAAGATAGATTAATAATAATTTTATGATTGTTAAAGTTATTAAAATACATTACAGAAATTATTCATTTTAATTCATATGAAATATATAAGTACGTCTTAATATACATATATATTATATGAACAAGAGAATTTTATACTTATTATTTGATACATATATTATTAAGCAACTTAGAAAAAATCCGTCTGTCTGGAGGTCCGTCACGAAACTTGTCTACACGATAACTCATAAATGAAAGGTCCCATCATATTCAAATTTTGACAAAACATCGTTTGCTGTTCGGTGACGAATCCTATTGTTTTTCAGGAAAATGGTGTAATAAACACACCATTTTCTGAAAGTTTGAAAATTAAAGAAAATTATAACTCCCAAAATATGCATTGAATCGATTCAAAACTTTTACAGTAAATTTAAGTTAATTTAGAACTGCTTTCACCCAAATCTCAATAAATTCATAACTAATGGCGATGTGGCTCGGGTTCGATTCCCAAAAACAGAAAATTTGTTTTGTTACAACATTTTCTTAAAAACATTGTTAATTTGAATATTATTTTTTAGTTGTGTAAACATAATGAAATAAATAATTTATTTCATTATCTTTATACAAATGCGAAGAGTATCGTATAGAATATGGAACAATTATTAAAAAATTAGTAACCAAATCAAAGGATCTATTCCCCAAGCGGCCACACTTTTCTAGGTTGGGATTGTGTTTGTAGGAAAAGTAAGTATTTATTGTTTGATTTCAACAACAATAATTAAATCTACATTAGATATAAATCTAGTGTAGAGCATATATTATGAAACACCCTGTATACCAACTAAGAACTAAAATAATGTTGCACCTCCCTGCCTCGAGCATTCCTGCAAGGACAGTATCACCACCATTATACCAACGGTGTCTAATCTGATTTTATCAAGATGTAGATAATAAGAATTAATTTTGAAATTGCTCAATAATTATATTTCAGTGTTGACCCATTAACAAGGATTTTACCGACTACGGATTGGGCCTTACTCAAGGAAGACGGCACCGACTTCTTCCTACTGCCCTATTTGATGTACACAATCAGTTTGGGAATAGTGTGGATTTTTGCATCGTGTATTATTCTATGCATAACATTGTGCGAATCAACAGTTCACAAATTGATTCTTAAGTATGTAACGTTAAGACAATCTTTGATGAAGCTCATGCCGATATTTTCCAGATTTGTTGCTCAAACTTTGTCTTTTGCGGTCAATTGGTCTGATTATGTGATATCTGCGTTACAGAAAGTTCCTTTTGTGGTAGCGGGACTTCTGATTGTAATAAGTTTCTCCGCGTGTGGTGGATTAGCAATAGCTTTGGGAACTATCTTTTACTTCTTGAAGGTGAGTAGTTCCATCTAAGAGCGAAATATGTTTCTGGTTTCCTAAGATATTACAACAGCATGCTTTTCCTTTCCCCATTTATCATTAGATTTATTTCTTCTTTCACATCGCTGTCCACATCCGTAGAAATCGTAGTTCATCTATTGCGATTATTTACTCGATTTCAAATAACTTTCTTATTTAAGTGTACATGCATGGTCGTCAAGATATGTGTCTGCTCTAACTGTCCTACCGAAACTAACCGAAATAACCAGGAAGCTTTAGTCAGTGTCGCATTGACTACTAGATGCCCATGCTTCATACTGTTGTTTCTGTTTCAGCTAACTCAAATGTCCCAAGATTACATAGAAGATTTTATTTTTAAGGTAGTTAAGGATTTTATTAAAAAATATAAAATAGGTGCAAAGAAGCAAAATAAAAATGAACAACCCAAGACCGATAACGTAAACTTGGGAACTGTAACTGACCAAATCGACGAAACGAAAGTCGTGAAAAACGGTAAAGCAACGTTGATTCCGCATTCCAAAGACTCGAAAGAGGAATCGAATTTCGAAAGCAATGCAGCTGAGGTTGTGCCTGAAGAATGTGAAGATAATCCAAATGGTATTTGCCACGAAACTGATAAGAAAAATGATGAAAGCCCGCGTGTGAAAGAGATCATTGCAATTTACGACAACATTCCAATTAGGAACGACTCTCGAAATGGAAATAAAACTGATGTAGATGATGCTAGACCGGGATCCTCTGTTGAAAAACTGCCAGAATTCGACAATAAAGTTAGTCGGAAAGAATTGAACGAAAGAACAAATGATGACGCTGAAGTGAAAATCAAAGGAGCAGCTACTGAGGCGAACTCGACAGATAATATACGTAATGCTTTATCGTTTCATGGAGCTATATTTCTATTATGGGTTATACTAACAGTCATCAATATCCCGTCGGTGATTACTTGGGCCAGAAATTACAAGTAGGTTACTTACTACGAGGATTGGTCAATAAGTCCTTACAAAACAACAGAAAAACATTAATTTCGGTTGATTCATTTTATTTCACAACATAGTAGTTTCCTTTCAGCTTTCACTTTGCCCAAGGCATCTTTAACATTTTCAAGCAGCCCAAAAAGTAAGATTTCGGAAGGCCATCAACATAGGCATTTGTTTCGACAAGGGTCTCCTCGTTCTGGCAAACCGCTTCTTCATTTTTGACACGGGAAAAGTCGCACTTTGCCGAACATGGTGCCCTACATCGCCTTGTTTTCGTCTCAACCGATCCAATAACGACGCACAATACTCCAATGATCGTGCTTCCGTTTTCCAAGTAATTAAAGGGATGTTTCCGGGTGGATCCCAAAAACCGTGGCCATCACATTGCTGGCTGATCTTGCCGTTTTCCAAACGATTGCTTTTAATCTCCATTGTTAACAAACGTGGCACAAATTTTAATGATATCTTCGTCATACCCAACTTTTGGTACAATGTGTATCACATGACATGTGGTCTCAACAAGCTCGCTCACTTCGACCCGTCTACCACTCAAGACCATATTAGAGATTAAAGATGTTTCAGATGTCAGCCGCGATTTTGGTTGCCCTCGATTTTCCAAGCCTTTTATCCGGAATGCGAAAACGCTGCAAATAACCGTGGAAGCGATAATCGGGAAATCGTGAAAAAATTATATAATTACTTATAGGAACTGTTACATTACATCGAGCTCATCGAATACCTAGAGAGTTCCAAAATCTTGAATGACCGGCAATATGGCTTTCGTCAGCAGAGATCAACAGGAGATCTGCTTGCCTAAGTAACACATGTACATCAGAAATCAATTGAAAAACATGGGGAAATCTCTAACTGTAGCATTGGATATCTCCAAAGCATTTGAACGAGCCTGGCATCAAAGCCTTCTTGGGAAACTTCAGTCATGGTTTGCCGCCTCAACTTTGTCGCTCACCATCGAGTTTTCTCTCAGAAAGATCACTCCATGTGGTGGTAGTCGGAGTATCCTTCGATACAATAGCTATCAATGCTGGTGTTCCACAGGGATCTGTCTTGGCACCAACTTTGTTTGAGCTCCATATAAACGATCTTCTGGAAGTGACCACCTGTCTCGTTCACAGCTTGGCAGATGATGGTACACTTCATATCGCTTTTTCATCTAGAGCCCCTATACTATCCAATGAAGCCAGAAGAGCGAGACAGAGGCAGGTTCACGCAATTAATGGAGATCTGGCAAAGATTTTAAAATGGGAATCTGATAGCCTTTTTTTTCTGTGGAGAGGAAATGCGCACACCGTCAGCTTTATCTATCACTTCAGGTAGTGTAGAACTCACTCTAAGTTACAGCATACCTGCTAGAACCTCTCCGATCTTCATCCATACCCCGGAACCGCTTATCGCATTACTTCAGGATATGGACTGCGTCTTTCTCTTACGTTTCTCGATGTTATATCCTTTGGTGTTTATGTTGATAATAATATTTTTGTTACGTCGATATCTGCATTGTAATATGGTTGATGCCCAATTTTACGGTATTTTTTAGTCTTGGTGATTTATCTCTAACTTTCTATGGTGTTTCGGTTTTACCGATGTTACGGTTTCTGGGTTTTCAGTACTTAATCTCGCTATGGATGTTTCCTGTGGTGTTTCTGTTTTGTACCAAAATATTGTTTGTTTCCAATATTAAGGTACCTGTGTCTTTAGTACTTTATCGCTTTTTGGATATTTCCTATGTGTTTCAGTAAGTTATCTATGATGGGATAACTTACCCTTCTGGAACATATGGTTCCTCCGTATCAGCCACAATCTATCCGTCACCTTCTTCTCAGGAACATGTGACTGGGTGTACCATTATCTATCCAGGGTCTGTGTGCCTGTTGGTCCGCGGGATCATGTCTACTCCTACCCTTGACCCTGCTGGCAACAGAACCTTCAGCATTCCCCTATCCGCCACCTGGAGACCTGCCTGGTTGTGGTTTCAGGCTCCGCGCAAGAGAAGAGGCTCCTGCTTCCCAGGGGATCTGATAACCGTTGTAGTAGTGTTTAATGCAACTAAAACTCAAGCTCGCGTCTTCTCCAGGAAGGCTGATCCCACAACCCCTAATATGATGATATCAGGTACAACTATTCCTATGAATTCTTCCATATCCATGCTCGGGATCACCAACAGCACCCTCTCATGGGATGATCATGTGAGGTCCATTGCGAAAACAGCTTCACAAAAACTTGGTTTTATATTCCGTGCCAAGACCTACTTTACATCTCAGCAGCTCCTCATAATGTACAAACACGGATTCGACCTGTCCTGGAGTGCTGTTCACATGTTTGGGGTTCGGCTCCCAAACATAAATTAAAGCTGTTGGATTCTATCAAGAAGAGAGCTATTAGTTTGATTGATGATGTCACACTCACGAGATTAACCTCTCTAGAATTCTTATCTCCTCTACCAGCATTCCACCGCTGGCTCACACGATGTTCTTCGAATATTATAGGTATCCCTCTCGGGTGGTCAAGTATAAAATTTTTTTAGTTGTATATAATTTTGGATGGATCTATAAAAAATATATTCATAAAAATTGACAAAAGTCCATTGAAGGATGGTACTTGTCAGGAACCAACTTGTTTCGATCATACAAGCGTTGGATTCTTAAGGAAGGACTTATTGATCAACTCGTATATAAACGCATGACTTAATTTACTTGAATACTACTATATAGAACCTGTGAATAATTCTAAAGGAAGTTGGTCCGTTAAGACAGAGTTCAAAAATAATCGTCAATGCATACGATCCGATGCAAAACTCGAGAGCAACGTTGCAGTAAAAGTACGGAAAGTGTCACCAGATGTCTTACCAGGTCGACTGTACCTCAGAACATAACCTCTTGATATTTTAGTCTGATTTACTGATGTAACATTTGTTAATGAAGACCTCATTGACAATTATTCTAAAAGTCTTTCCTTATGCCTATAACCTCCAAACCTTCGAGAAAAATCTCCTCTCCCAAAATTCCTATTGTGTATTCTATGTATAAAAAAAACAAATGGTGCCTGTTTAAATACTATTTGGGGTTAATAATGGAAACAAGGGGTTACTCTCAGATGGTGATAAACCGGAATTTATCAGATTGCTTTTTCATTTATACATTTCCATCTCTTCTAAATTACTCAACAGTCACATTTTGATTTCTAATTTAGTTAACTTTGATGATGGTAGCTGAATGAACCTCAGTATTTTAACAGAGTATTTTTAGGGGATAAGGGTGATTATTTCCTATTTATAGTGTCAACTCTTATAGTTCATTATAGTTACTCTCATTATAACTCGTTTGGCTTCAAAATGATGGATATTATGGCAGCCACAGAGTTCTAACGAAACGCAGCCGTCAACTCTTAGCAACTTTGTTAACATAATGATGTGATCCGAATCTACAGTGATAAATAATTTTCATTCCAGTTACACATTTCAATTAATTTCTAATGAATTGCAACCTAACGAATTAATTATAATTAGAAAATGAATTAAATTGAACGTAAATGTATTTTGGGGTAGGGCTTTGTGCCGTAATAAAAATCCAAATAATGTGAATTTTCCAAAGAATGTCATCAATTTGTTGGTAAAAAAGAGTTTCCATTAGTTAAGTTGTAACTGTAAACATTCAAAGCCAAATTGAAACCTAGAATGAAATTTCTTCTTGATATTTCTTCTACTAGAAATTGTTGTTTTTCTTTGGAGATATTAGCAAGAAATAGGATTCATTAGATGACATCTCCAAAAATCCGCCTTTTTTCAGATACAATGCAGTTCTCCGGCCTGACCCATCTTTCATTCCTGGTATCGTTCTAAGTGCATGTGCGTTACCATTGTGGCAACTTGATCTCCCAAATGTACGAAAGTAAGTACACATGATAATATATTTAAAATCTACGTATATTTGTAAAACCTAACCTAAGCTACTTTCCCGAAACTCCGAAACTATCATCAAAATTTGCTAAACTTTTGGAAACTGGTTTTTATTTCAAGGAGGGTTCAAGTTTCTCTTAGAAAAATATTCGCAAAAAAGAAGAGTGGATTTGACCATTGCACATTCGCTTGTTTGCTTATAATAGTTTTCGCTAAAAGTATAAAAATTTTGCTCCATACATAAAGATTCGTATTGGGGATATTGATAATTGAAAGCCATTTCTTTAGAATATTTATCGACTCAGGGATTCGGCTTTTTGGACATAGTGAAACATTGAAACGAGAGTATCACCAGGTTCAAGTTTGAAATCTTTCAATTTTGCAATTAGTTCCAAAGAATATTTTACAGACAAACTTGGCGCGGGTTGCAAGTTGCTAAATTCCTTAACTAACCGTTTTAATATGTTATGGGACAATTAATTTTTGAAATGATTGGTCCCATGAAATTATCTTATGAAATTTAAATAAGCAATAAAATTTATGAAGACTAGGATTCGAAGACCTAAGTTTGTATTTTAATTTATCGGAGGTTACAGCGGTACATTATTTTAATGTTTGATTTACTAATTTAATGAATTAGATATTTAACTGAATTGTTATAATCCTATTTACAATGGAATTTCCTTTATATGGTTCCAAGTAATGATAGTTTTTCTCCTCTAATGATTTACAGATTTAATTAAAATTATTAGATGTATTTTTATATGATTTATTTGAATGTTCAAGAATTTATTTGTTGAGAGACCAAGTCATATTTTCAAAGTCATTATTTAAATCCTCCTTAGGTAATTTAGAATCAATTACAAAATGTATTCCTTAATTTAACAAACTCATTTCCTTTCCATTGAATTTAATATCAGTTATATTGTGAATAATGTTAATATTCTTAGTTTCTCCTCTAGGGATATTTGATTACAATTTCTGAAGTTTGATTGATTGATTTAATTTTTCTTTTCTATTGCTTTTTGCCGAAACTGTTTAGTATGAAGTTGTTTCAAAACTCTGTTTTAAATGTAAATTATAAACTAAAAGTTGTAAATGATCTAGTTTATGATATTTGTTACTGATTTCTGATTTTACCCATCTTTGTTTTGCTGAGAAAATGATTTTATCTAGTTTCGGGTTCTAACATTTATTTTAATGAACTTTGAGAAAACGTTATTTGACGAACAATCTTTGAAACGTATGCCTACTTTTAAACAGGAAATTTCGGTTTTTAACTTATTTAATAATTTCAAGTTCAGTTTATTACATTTATCATTGTCATAATTGTATTGCACAAGGTAGAACTTGTCAAGATGGCTCTGAAGAGAAAGAAAGCTATATACTGTTTCTGGTTGCTATGTCTCGTCAGAACTCGGAGGCTACCTTACACTGTTCCATCATTTTCAAACTTATCTGTAACTACAACCTCAATTGCATAATTGAATCTGAACAAAACAGCTCATAATGTTCACAACTAATCTCTCAGCCGAAAAGCTAAACATTCAAGTTCCAAAGAGTATGCAGATTGAAATATTTACCAAGAAATTATTCTCAGCAATTTTCTCTTTACCACAATTGGTTCAAATAAGTTCCACATAAAACGCAATCACAACGCAATGTAGAATTTTTCATGCAATAATAATATGGGGAAACAGTCCTTATGTGGGGTCCATCGCTGAAATAGAAAAGAAATTATTAGATAAATGTGTAAGGTTAGTTATTGTACAGAGTGGTCCAAATTGGACACTTTTGATAGGAAACACCAATTTCTAGAGAAGATAGAGAAAAACTAGCCTACATGTTACGAGGTCGATTTTTGAGAGAAAATGAATGCCGAAAACCGCACTTTGATATCTTGACTTGTTCAAAAGATACAAGGTGTTTTTCAATTTTGTGCATTTCTGACCCACCCCCGTAACTTGTTTATTTATGAATATTTCTGATTTCTGTGAAAACATTCTTGAGACACTTTTTTGAAAGGAATCTAATGGTGTTCCTTGGTTTTTATTGAAGAATATGGTTTTGAAGTTATGACATAAACTTGTATTTTTTCTTATGGACCATCCTGTATATTTTTACATATTCGTGTTTGAAATAAAATTCTCTTTTCAAATATATATAATAGTTGCTACTTCTCTTTCAAAACATTTATTTTGTGGCTGTTTTCGACTTATTTTAGATGAATAATCAAAATCTGGGTTACCATGCCTGAATACGAAACAAAATACCTTAGCAACTACAGTCTATGCGTACTGTCAAACAATTATTGATAATTGCAGTTTGCTTTACAAGTTTAGTGTGCTTCTTTGAACTGGGTTTTGAACTTACGACAATATTTGTATCTTCCTGTTAATTCAAAATGTATGAAAATTACGAAAAATATGATATGCTAAAGTGTTATTGGGAATCACATGAAGATGCACAGGCTGCCAGCAATATTTACTTTGACCGATACCCTGAAAGGAGACAACCGTTTCGGGATATGTTCACTAGATTGCAGCAAAACCTAGTTAATTACGGTTCTTTTTCAAAACCAAGGACAAGAGTTTACGAAGCCAGGAATAGAGATAGAGAGTTAGAAGAAATAACAGTTTTCGGGGAAATACAAAATCAACCCAATATTTCACTACGCAAAATGCAGTTGAATACAGGTATTCCAAAGACGACAGCAATGCGAATTCTAAGAAAAAATAAACTCAAACTGTATAGAGTAAGAAAAGTTCACAAGTTACTACCAAATGACCTACAATTCCGGCTCGAATTCTGCCAATGGTATTTAGGAAAATGTGCTGAAAACTTAAAATTTGGACAGAACATCATATGGACTGATTGGCAGCGCTGGTATTTTTAATAGATACAATTCTTACAATTGGACTTTGGAAAATCCATATATTACAGTGGAGACACAAAATCAAGGCCGATACAGTTTTAATGTTTGGGTCGGTATTTTTAGAGGAAGGTTTATCGGTCCCCATATCTATGAGGGTAACCTTACACTACCTTACAGCAGCCCGATATGTGGAAATATTGCGGGAATTTGTCGAACCTATAATGGATGATTTGCCATTACAACAAATTGGACACGTATACTTCCAACAAGACGGGGCACCGTGTCATAACGCACACATTATAACGACGTATTTGAACGAAATATTTGGGGACAATAATTGGCTTGGCAACCGGGGTCCTGTTCATTGGGCGGCAAGTTCCCCCGATCTTACGCCTCCAGATTTTTACCTCTGGGGAAGAATAAAGGACCTCACGTATAAACGCCATCCTGATTCCCGAGAAGCGTTGGTTGGAAGCAGCAGTGCGACATGCCTTTCGTTCAATACCTGCGGTGGAATTAATTAATGCTGTCAATAATGTTAGGAAGCGAAGTCAATTATGTTTCGATTTAAATGGTGCTCAATTTGAACACATGTTGTAAATATGTAGTTTAAAAATGTAATATTTTTGTTCTTGTTATTCTTTTTTTTGATTGAATTAATGAGTTATTATAAAATAGGCACTAATTATTGTTTTCAACAGCAGTTATGTAGAACTATTTTGTTTCGTATTCAGGTATGGCAACCCAGATTTTGATTATTCATCTAAAATAAGTCGAAAACAGCCACAAAATAAATGTTTTGAAAGAGAAGTAGCAACTATTATATATATTTGAAAAGAGAATTTTATTTCAAACACGAATATGTAAAAATATACAGGATGGTCCATAAGAAAAAATACAAGTTTATGTCATAACTTCAAAACCATATTTTTCAATAAAAAACAAGGAACATCATTAGATTCCTTTCAAAAAAGTGTCTCAAGAATGTTTTCACAGAAATCAGAAATATTCATAAATAAACAAGTTACGGGGGTGGGTCAGAAATGCACAAAATTGAAAAACACCTTGTATCTTTTGAACAAGTCAAGATATCAAAGTGCGGTTTTCGGCATTCATTTTCTCTCAAAAATCGACCTCGTAACATGTAGTCTTCTCTAGAAATTGGTGTTTCCTATCAAAAGTGTCCAATTTGGACCACTCTGTACAAGTTGTAAAGACCTATTCAAGAAAACTAAAATACGACAGTTACGTCAGTGTACATATGAGGGCAAGGTGAAAAGTCCGTGAAAAATAAAACAGATGGCGCCACAATCGAAAATCACATGTGACATTTGTGATGAACCATCTTTAACTACAACGCATTACAACTTTCAGAGTGATATGCCATTCAGTTCTGTTTTGACACCCATCAAAAGCAGGCAACCTTGAAGATTTTTGTAAATATGGAAAAATGTGAATTTCGCGTCTTGATTAAACACTATTTTTTGCGTGGAAAATAAAAAGGAAAACCAAAGCATCGCTTCTTAAACATTATGGGGACTTCACCATCGCTTAGTGATTTTCGTTGTGGTAGTATGACCACAAAGGATGCCGAACATTCTGGTCATCCAATTGAGATTATAACGCCAGAAATTATTGGACGATCAGCAAGTGCACGAGATTGCTGAAGCTATGGGCATCTAAATCGAACGGGTAGGGAGCATTTTGCCAAAATTTTGGAATATGAGAAAGCTATCTGCCAGATGGGTGCGCACTTGTTGACAACAAGCGCGACCGTGTGACAACTTCAAGGGAGTGTTTGGCGATGTTCAAGCGCGATAAGAAGGACTTTTTGCACCGTTTCGTAACCGTGGACCAAATATGGGTACATCACAACATACCAGAAACCAAAGGACAGTCGAAACAGTGGACTTGTCCTGGCGAATCGAAGCCGAAAAAGACCAAAGTGGGTTAATCGACCAACAAAGTCATGGCGAAAGTTTTTAGGGATGCATACGGTATCGGCCATATCAATTATCTTGAAAAGGGCAAAACGATCACCGGCGTATATTATGCAGATAAGTTGGATTGATTCAACGCCGATTTGAATCAAGGTCGGCCGCATTTGGCAAAGACAAAAGTGCTCTTCCACCAGGACAATGGCAAAATTGCATGAATTGCGCTACGAATTGGTTCGTCATCCACCATATCCTCCAGATTTGGAAAGAGATTTGGCTGCAACGAAGAGGTCATCGCTGAAACCTACGCCTATTTTCAAGAATTGCCGAATTCGTATTATTTGGAAGGGATCGAAAAATTAGAAAAACCTTGGACGAGGTGTATCGGGCTACAAGGAGATTATGTTGAGAAATAAAATATGTTTTGACCAAATTAATCATTTCTTGTTTCATTTTTCAGGGACTTTTGACCTTGTCCTCATACCTGCTTGCATCCAAATATATCCTTGGAAATGAAGATAAAGTCATACTCAACGAATTCGGATATACTAGAATAAGCTAAAGTCATTTTTGAGTATCGCCAACATGTCTCTCTCCCACCATACTGTCATCTAGCTTCCCAGCAATCGTGTGGAGAAATAAAGATTGAATAGAGAGATCTTCGATATTGGCACTCGTAATTCGCCGCCGCTAATCGTGTACCTACTGTCAAGAAAAGTGACATTTATTTGAAAGTGTAGTTAACGAGTTCCGATCAACTTAACCTGTCAAATCTTTGAGTGATTTTGGTGATACAGTTCTTTGTTCTTTCTACTTTCTAGAAAATTCAAGAAGCTAACGACTTAATAAATAGATGTAGATGAACAAAGTAATAAGCAGCTTATAGTCTGCGCTTCAATATAGTTACTTGCACGCACACATAAATCGGTGAATGGTAATCACCAAAAGAAGAAACGACCATACTATTATACAAATGTGGTCAATAAGTGAATCAGTTTAATTGCCAAAATACCAGTCTTTTTCTGTAAAACATGGAAGAAACCCACATTTGTCATTAACATTCCTCTAGGTCCAGGGCCGCCGCCAGGAAAAATTTTAGGGGGGTCAAAAATTTAAAATTCATTTAGTGTATAATTAAAACCAAAACACAACAAAAAATAACCCAACTTTATTTTCTAAAAAAAACCAATAAGCAAAACTTTATTAACAAAGGTTATTCGCTAAATAAAAATTGCAACCTTCTTCGATCTTGAGCGAATTTATCAATTACTTTACATATAAAAGCATCCTTATTTTTAAGTACTTGTTGCCTGTGGACACTTAACAAGCACAACCCAGATAACCTATCTTCTGATATGCTCGATCGTAACCATGTTTTAACACGACGCAGTGTACTGAAGGATCTCTCAATGGTAACACTGGTTGGTGGTAGTGCCAAAAATATAGTTATCGCTTTTTTAATTGACGGGAAGAATTGTACGTCGTTGCTTAAAATTTCTTGAAAATCTAGGTTTTCCTTAACTGTTTTTGTTCGCCAAAGTTCTATCCATGTTTCAATTTCTTCTGCAAAGTTGTCAAGATTATATTTCTTGGCAATTTCATCCTTTTTAAGTATCAGCTCTCTTCCTAATTTACTGGGATGAATTTCTGACAGTAAAAATGCGATGCTGGCGTCGTCAGAGAATCTTATTGAAATGGACTGTATAATAGAGTCTATATATGGTATAAAAAGAGACACTTTATAGTACTCTTCAGAATCACTTGATAAATAGTTAGCTCTATGTGTTTGTCTAGATGTGATTCGCGGTATTTTAATTTCTAATTTAAATTTGGTGGCGTAATCTACACTTTTGTCATATATTTCCCGAAAATAGGTATCAGGATCATTTCTGTGTGATATAAATAACTGAAGTAAGTCGTCTAAATGTCTTTTAACTGATAGTAAGTTCATGTCTTTAGATTGCAATATATTACAAATTGGTTCTAATTTACTTGAATATTTTGTCATAATAAACAAGCAAACAATAAATTTGGAAGCTGATACACAGGTCAAAAGTTGATTGGATTTGGTTCGTGTTTGTACATTAACATCCGGACTAAAAGCTAAGGTCTCAAGTGCGTTTGTGATTCGAACGAAGTTTGAAGCAAAGATTCTTTTGGATTTGTACTTAGCTGACCAACGGGTTTCAGAAAATAATGGCAAATTAGGGACGTACTTTCTTCGTAAAGGGCTATCTCGGAAAAAATTTATAATTTCTTTGATTGTTGCAGCTGTGTTTTGAATATCTTGCATTTTATTTAAGTCATTAATTACCAAATTTAGCTTATGGGAAGCACAATGGAAAAAGGTCGCTTTTGGATATTTATCCCTTATTATTTTTTGAACGCCATTCTCATGCCCTGCCATAGTTGAACATCCATCAAATCCCAAACCCACCAGCTTGTCCATATTCAAATTATTTTCTAAACAGTAATTTAAAATTGTTTTAGCAATCCCATCGGCATTTAAAGCCGTTAGTTCAGAAAATCCTAAAAATTCTTCTCTTACACTGTTTGTTTTGTCCACAAACCTAACACCAAGGGAAATTTGTTCTATAGGCTATATCAGCACTCTCATCCGCAAGAATGGAAAAACCATCACTGAAATTAACCTCCTCTATGATTTCCTTTCGAATTAGTGCTCCACAAATTGAAATCAATTCATTTTGAGTTTGATGTGAGGTATATTTTGCATTTTTATTACAAGTTGTTAAATGGTCAGCTAATAAATGATCCCCACTTTCCACTCTAAAATCAAGAAGGTCCTTAAAGTTTCCTTTTATCGCACCACGTAAAGGTAAGTCATGCGTACCACAAAATATTATAGTCGAAATAATTGGGAACAGTTTTTTGCGATTTGTCTCTATCAGTTCCCGTTCTGCATTATTAACCTGCTCGTTCACAGGAAGAACTTTGCCTTCAATAGCTCTTATAAAATTATGCGCTTCAATTGTTGACTGCTTATGCCAATCAGAAGACTGATGAGCCTTGGCAGAAGCCATAAAATCGTTATATTTTATGAACGGCTTTACTATGAATGCTCCTTGTAGGCCTCTGTTTACGAAAGGTCGAAAAATAACACAGTTTTTACATAGGGCTCCTTTAAGCTTGGAGGAGTACGTCAACCACTCAAACTGTTGAAACCATTCGTATCTAAATGGTCTTTTTCCATCCCTTGAGTCACCTTTAAAATTATAATTATTGCTTGGTTTAAAAGGACTCTTTATAATATCATATCTAATATTGTCTGCTAGCGGCTGTTGCGGATTAATAAAATTACCCAAATCTAATTTATGATTATAACTATCAACATCATCGTTGGAATCACCACTTAGATCAGTTTTTCTATTGCCGCTAATCTTAGGTTTAAGAAATTTCCTGATATCCATATTTAACACCAATCTAGAAAGTAATGTGTTATGTGTTATTCAATCTATAATTGCAGAATTATTCACCGGGCGAGCTTATACTCAAACTTCAAGTAACTTTGTAATTGTAAAAACTATACTTTTCGACTTACCTACTACTTTACTACACTGATAGAGACCGCATTCGCAAAATTAAGTCAGCACAAATTACAACAGTATTCATTCAGTATCAAAACAAAACAGGTCCAGATCCAGCTGACCAGCTGACGGAAAAAGACACTGGCGCCATCTTTGGCCGCCCCGCCACCGCTTCTTAATAAAATCTTACAGTACACTGTACTGAGTACAGCGAACTGAAAACAAATTGTTTTGGAAGAGTTTTCGCATAATGCGTTTTTGCAGTGACTTTGTTTCATTTTAAAGTATGTAATATTGTGATATTGTTTCAAATTTTTAGTCGACATGATGAAATTTATGAATTTAGATAAAAATGCTTTTATTTTAAGCTGTTTTTGAATTTCCAGGGGGGGTCGACGGACCCCCCTTGACCCCCCCTGCCGGCGGCCCTGTCTACGTCTACAGCTACACTGTTAATATTGGTTATAAAGTTTTTATTTTTGATGTTTTAACAGTTTAAAAAAAAACGTACCTTACTGCCTTATAAATAGTACGCCCGTGGCGTGGGGTACCCTGGAAATCTGTTTAAAATACCCTATACAATACACGCCTATGCCGTGGGGTACTATTCCTCTATCCGTACTAGATTTCTACACGTCATGTTGGCGATACAAAATTCCGTAGTTACGAATAGACTGACTAACTCTAGTATATCCGAGTTCGTTGGTCATACTAAACTGTGATATCTATACATCACCGTAACACTAGAAATAAAAACAATATTGTGATAGCATACCACCGCTTAGATACCAGTCAACATGGCATAAACCGTATGCATTTAGACATTATGTACATCTATTTGGCACCCAATGCAATGCCATTGGTCAGATTCGAATTTAAAACCAATCACAGTTAGAGTGCATTGAAATGTGCATACAGAATGTATATCGGTGCCAAACGCACGTATGGAATGTCGTCACAGCTGCTAGCATGCATATATGCGCGTGACGAGACCAGAAAATGCAGCAAAAACGCGTGAATGTGCGGAAAATAGGTAGAATATTTTTCCGAGTTTGGATATATTATGCTCTCCTGGCTAAGGCAAATACACAAGGAAATCGAAAGTGCAAATATGTTTATTGTATGAAACAGAAGCAATAGAAAACAGATAATATAAGAATGAAATATTCAGTGCGATGATCCATGTTTAAATGCATTTGGTTGAATACTTCTTACATTTTGTGAGAGATTATGCTTCTTTTTAATTCTTTTCTTGGTAGGTTCTCCACTTGCTGGACGGTCTAATGGCCTTCTTTTGCTTCCCCTTGTTATGCCGACTTTTCTTCTGCTTAATGCTGTAAGCTGCACTTTGTAACTAGACTTTGTCCTGTATCGCTGGGCACAAGAACTTCCAGCGGTGCACAAAAAAATTTCCCAACCTGTACTAGTCTTCACTTGCTTCAATCGTTCGTAAAACGTTCTGACGGTTGCGGTGCTGGTACCAAATTGGCTATTTTTGGCGAGCATTAAATCGACGACATTCTGAAAATTGGTGAAATCTTCAGCACTTGTCGCCATTTCAGTTGCATTTGAAATTTTTCCTTTCTCTTTAGTACTATTGACATTTATGGGAACTAACTCATTTTGTTGAGATATACTTTCTTCGCAGTTGGTTACAACGTCACTGCGTGTTGATGGTTGTGAAACAAAAGGCTCGTAAAATGACAGCGGTAGGATATTATTACCAAAGGCAAGTTTAACCATCGAAATACGTGTTTCCGAAGAGGCTGCTGGCGCGTTAGTACAACGGGCTCCGAAGAAATGCAAAATAGCAGATTGATGTTTGCAGAACCTTCCCAGCCTGCCCTCTTCGCAACTGCAAAATCCGGCTTGAATGTCCACGTCATAGTAAGTTCCATTATTTTCACTGCTTGGAACTGCATAAAGAGAAGAGGATATTTTTTTCATATTTTCCTCCTGTAGATTCTCAATTTTCTTCAGTTGTCTGTTTAAAAACAAACGATTGGAACTATCTCGATTATTAATAAAATTTCTAAGCCGACGCTGATAATATTCTTCCAAAAGAGTGCAGGAAAAGTCTATTAATGCTATTGCATTATATGCTTTATTCATGTTTACGACAACATCTTTGAACAATTTTACTGTAATCTCACTAAAATTATTTGTTTGGTGTCCGTGTGTTAATGCATTTCTATAAGCTAATGCCCAATCTTTTCTATTCTAATAGTTTGTAATATACTTTGCCCATTCCGGATAATCTTTACTATTGTTAATAGCGATTTTAAATGCCTCTAGTGCCGCTTCATTGGTCGAGGCTTGCAAAATTGCTTGAAAATCCTTGTAGAGTACTTGACGGATTTCTTTTGGAACATTATTTTTCTTTTCCCAAAGCCAACGCC
Source organism: Endomychus coccineus (assembly GCA_958510875.1). Classification (NCBI taxonomy): domain Eukaryota; kingdom Metazoa; phylum Arthropoda; class Insecta; order Coleoptera; family Endomychidae; genus Endomychus; species Endomychus coccineus. The sequence continues at coordinate 110,074,818 of OY294070.1, read as the reverse complement.
AAATTGATTGACAAACAAGGAAGCGGCACAAAAGCGTTTTACATTCTGGCCATACAAATTTTAGGGCGTTCCTTTCTGCGTCACTATCGTCTGTCATGAAAATCTTAGGATATCCTTCTCCACAGAACGAATTGGGTACGTTACTTTTAATTAGCTGAAATCCGGCAATATAGTCATTTTCAGTTTGCCCCTCAGGTATTATGACGCCTAGAGGAACGGCTCCAGTTTCACAAGGCGTAAGCATAAATGTGACAGAATGATTCAATGAGTCACAGCAAGATGTACTATCTGTAAATACAATATCTTTAGAAAATGGTAAGGAATGCGCCCGTTGCATAATTTTTGTTATCACTACAATAGCAAATGGATTCTCTTGAAATTTTACAATAATTCCATTTTCCTCATACGTTTTTTGTTTTTGATGTATTTTCTGAAACAATACTATTATTATTATTAAATACAAATTACAGGGACATTTACGTACCTCCAAAACACCTTCTCTATCAGTGGCGGCTCGTGAATTTTTGAGAGAGGAGGTTGGACATAAAACGTTTTTATGTCCATGTCTATTCACAGCCTTTTAACCTTTGCACAGCGACCGTACCAGCTACTTCAGTGACAAAATTAATTGTTACCCAGCAAGAACCAACGTGGAGGTATAGAGTTTCTCTTGGCAAAAATTTTTTTTTTTCGTTTTTTGTCTTTTATTTTTTTTGGATTTTTAATATTTTTCCTTTTTTTTGGAATTTTTATATTTTGTTTTTTTTTAATTAATTCTATTATTTTTTTTATATATTAACGGAATTCTACGGTCTTTAGTTTGCGAAAAATGATCAATAATATTATCAAAAAATGTATCATTTTGTTTTAAGTGTTTTACTAAATCTTTTTCAATAGATATTAAACTAACATTGTGTAAACGATTTTGGCCCATTGTATTTGGCATGTAAGTTTTAATTCGTTTGAGAGTAAAAAATGATCTCTCCACCGATGCCGACGTGACAGAAATGGTGACTGTCAAACAAAGTAGTTTATAAAACTGAGGTAAAACTTGTTGCAAATCATTGTCTATCATATATTTTATCATATCGGCGTGACTGTCATACTGGCCTAAAATATCTTTATCCGAGTATATAACGCATAATTCATTGTGCCGTGCTATTTTATCAGAAAATTTATATTTTAGAACTAAGTTATCTTGAAGTGTATTGGGGAACTCTTTTGAAAAAGATTCGAAAAATCTTCTATTCGTCAAGTCAAAAAACTTCAATTCATGTAAATCGGAAAATCGAATCTCAATTTGACCTTTAATAGTATCTAAAATTTCATAAAAAAGTTGTTTATACTTAATGTAGTTTCTTGTCTACCAAATTATATGTTTTCCTCCTTTTCGCGGGAGGAGCCTCATCAGTTGAAAAATTTTCAAATAAATATTAAAATGAAATTCTGTATTACGGAAACTTGAAATTTTTCCAATGAGATGTTTCAAACGATCTCTTGAATTTATGTTGTAAAATTTGAAAAATAAGATCAGTTTGTTCAAATATTAATTTAAAATTATCAAGAAAAAACAAAAATTCTTCATTTTCTAAATAAGATTTTAAACCAACAGCAGTATTTAATGAAACCTGATCTGTTGAAAAGTCATCACTGTTTAATACAAAATCAAATGTTTCAATTAATTTGTCTTTATTTTTATGGATGGTAAATACTGCAAGTGATGTAAAATTCCATCGAGTTGGAGCATTACAGGGAAATCAATGATTTTTTTAAAACTTCGTCTTGTCAATATTACTATTAGTATTAACAACGATCGATTTTGATAGTTACCTGACATTACTAATCCTTTCAAATCCGGTAAAGGCCGTTTATTTAAAAGAAACACTTTTATCATATGTTAATTCACTAAATGGATTTTCTAAAAGGCAGCAACTAACTCACTAACACTCATTTTAAATTTACAACAGACAACAATCTAACCTTACTTGGCGTGACAACACATAAACAAACAAGCACTGACTGACCTACTCAGCAGTCGGCAGAACGCAAGTTTGGTATGTCATAGATTGCTAGCGGCTGCCGCAGGCTAGCCTCCAGAGGGTGTTGCCGTTTTCGCTGATTTACCCAGTTGGTGTTCGGACTGGTCGGAAAAACGGCAACTGCGTTGAACAACACATGCTCAGCGTTTGAGATATATAGAGAGTCTAGCCTCAGGTCACTGTTGCCAGATTAAAAATAACTACTGAGAACGGGGAATTAATTGTAAAATTTTAAAAATTATCAGAGAAACAAGAAATAAAATGGAGAATGACAATTAAGATAAATTGGTGAGGAGGCTGAGCCTCCTTAGCCTCATTCGAGGAGCCGCCACTGTTCTCCATGCCGCGGTCCCAAATTTAAAGTTCTCCATTTGTTGTACCAAAAAGACACTGTTCGATATTTAGGATTTAGCAATGCATTGGCTAACTCAATGCTTCCCACACCATATTTCAATTCTAATTTTGATTCATGATATTGAATAGATTCTGTAATTCCTAATCCACTATCGAAATAGGTCTCAAACGCATCTCTCACTTCATGTGTAGAGCGTAAATAACCTAGACTCTCTCCATAGGTCAGACTATGGCTATGATTGTTTGTAACTGTAATTAAGGCCGGTATTCCTTGCTGCGAGCAAAAATTTTAAATTTAATTCTGCACTCTTTCACTTTATACATCATATAATCGCCTCACTTTTACATATTTGTCTTTTTTTCTCGTATCTTTGGTTGTATGTTTTATCGCAATTTTAAGTTTCGCATTACAACTACAGTTTTTTGATTTCCCTTTTGCATTTTTATTTGGCTCCACTCTACGATATGATATGTATGATGACAGTTGTATTCCAGACTGAAATATCAATTATTAGTTGAAAAAAGACTACCTACTTAATACTAGTAGTTGCCTAAATCAATGGCAGAATAATAATACACCTACCTGCATATGTAATGTGGCGTGTTCCTTTTGGTTTTAAATATTCTCCAATTGGTATTTGTCAAAGAAACGTATTCATACATCCACTGCTTCGCATCACTCTCATTTAATAAATTTGCCCTATATTTTCCAGGCTCTATTCCAAAATATTTATAACGAGATGGTAAATTTGTCGCATTATCCATGGCAGCCATCTTACCGAAACAATGACAGCCACAAAGTAACGCCTGTCATGGCGACGCATCTGTAACGACATTCCATACGCGCGTTTGGCACCCATTTACATTCTGTATACACATTCTGCACTCGAACTGTTATGACATTCTATACGTGCGTTTGGCACCGATATACATTCTGTATGCACATTTCATACTCGAACTGTGATTGGTTTTAAATTCGAATCTGACCAATGGCATTGCACTGGGTGCCAAATAGATAGACGTAATGTCTAAATGCAAACCGTATGTGTATTATATTTTACAAGATTCCAAATTCCTTTAATAACTTGAGCACTAAACTTTTGTTGAAAAAGAATGTAACAAAAATTGTATTACAGAAAACGATTTATCATACAGTGCAGAAATCTGTATTCTTCGTTTCACGATGTGTCAAATGTATTTCCGATTTTTAATTTGTTCGTTGTAAAGTGTCTTTATTTTATCTATACAGTCTTTAGTTAATAAGTAACTAGCGTAAATGTCTACTAGAAAGTGCTAAGCAAAGAAATATCACCTATTTTCATTACATTTTATTTTATATTGCAATTTATATGTCGTGTAAATACATTGCCAACACTGTCTACTACGATTAAATCTATTATCTTGAATTGTCTGTTTCAGAAAAGGGTACGAGGAACTGAGCCATATAATAAATGTGATAGTCATTGTGAGCCTAGTGTATGCCCCAATCTATCTTTATAGGTTAAACTATTTGTTGTCAGTTGTAATTGTCCTCATCGCACTACAGCAACTGTTCGCGCCGACGATAGCCACAGATGAAAATCAAGAAGCAAGTGAAGAACGACAATCGTATGACAATATCAAAGTCAAACTGGAATAATTTCAGTTAAAATATGTTTCCGTTTTTATTGCTGCCCTCAGTATTTATTTTGGATTTATCGTTTATATTGGTAATTTTCTACGAAAATCATCAGTTTTATAAATTTGAGCTGTAAGCTCGACCGTTGCTCAAATATAGTGAGAAAAGGATTAATTTCCGATGCCAGTCATTTGATGGCCTAGTAGTTGCGAATAATTATGCCAGTATGATTAATTATTTATGTTTAGAATTGAATTCCGATTAGATATTTTAGTGCTAGTACAATTTATGCTGTGAATCTCATAGTTTTGTTTTGATAATAAATTTGTCAAATGCTGTTACATTTTGCATGGTTCCTATTTTGATTTATTTCCTTGAAATCCACCATTACAGATATGGAATGCTGTAAACTAGAGGACTTTTTCGAACTAATAGTCCAGGCAACGAACCGGGAAATAAAAAAAAAAGTAATCTAGAATTTCAAAATTTTCTTTGCATTTTATTCCTAATACCCCATAGATCATTCATGGCTATCAAGACCCCCCTCCAAACGGGATTTCAACCCCTTAGAGGAGCATTCTTATAAAAGCAATCCAAAAGTTTAGAAAATTAATGAATTAAGAGCCGAAAATGACCCCTAGTATGTTTTTTGGGTCACTGATCACGATTCCGTTGTTATTTTTCTAAAAAAACTCCACATGGAAAATTCGGGAAATTTGAGATTTTCCTGAGACGGTTATGAATAATAAAGTATAATTTTGTTTGCAAAGATGACCTCTAGTAGGTTTTTTGAGTCGCTGATCACGATTCCGCGTTATTTTTCCCAAAAAACTCACCAGATGGAAAATTCGGGAAATTTGAGATTTTCCTAAGACGGTTATGAATAATAAAGTATAATTTTGTTGCAAAAATGACCTCTAGTAGGTTTGTTGAGTCGCTGATCACGATTCCTCTATTATTTTTCCCAAAAGCTCTCGCCAGAGGGAAAATTCGGGAAATTTGAGATTATCCTGAGACGGTTATGGATAATAAAGTATAATTTTGTCATTTTTGCAACAAAATTATACTTTATTATTCATAACCGTCTCAGGAAAATCTCAATTTTCCATCTGGAGAGAGTTTTTTGGGAAAAATAACAACGGAATCGTGATCAGCGACCCAACAAATCTATTAGAGGTCATTTTTGCAACAAAATTATATATTATATATACATTTTCCAAATTTCCCATCTGGAGGGATTTTTCCGAGAAAAATAACTGCGGGGTCGTCATCAGCGACCCAAAAAACATACTAGGGGTCATTTTCGGCTCTTAATTCATTAATTTTCTAAACTGTTAGATTGTTTTTATAAGAATGCTCTCTTGAGGGGTTCAAATCCCGTTTTGGGGGGGTAGAAAGGTTGACCCCCGCGGTCTTGATAGTCATGAATGATCTATGGGGTATTAAGAACAAAATGCAAAAAAAATTTTGAAATTTCTAGCTTACCATATATATTTTTTAATTATGGCTTTTTTCCCGGCTTATTGCGTGAACTATAAGGTTTGGCAATTCATATGCTGAGTTTATACAGGGTGATTATTAAATTGTCACATAAAGTTGTTGAAATAAAATAGAATACGTGAAATTCAAAATAATAATTGAAAATCCATTAAAATTTCATATAGCAAGTGTTCGAACTTATTTTCATCATTTTCAATACACAGTTGGATCAATGTCCTATATAGTACAAGGCCTATATGCTGAGCAGTGGCGGCTCGTGAGTTATGAAAGAGGGTGGTCACAAGAAAAAACTTAGCTATTTTTTGTACATAAAATCCATTCTCCTGTTTTTCATGATGAAAAAAACGTCTATGACTTTGTTGTCAAAATACAGGATATACTGGACGAACTTCTTTTCTATTGATAGAACCGCCAATGCGTTCAGTCGATCTTCTGACATTGTGCTTTTCAGAAAAGTTTTAATCCGTTTGAGGGTGGTATAAATAATATCCAACAGTTTGTATGTTTTCGTCAAAACCTTTTTTAGGTTGTAGTCTGTTATGAACACTAAAAGTAGCAAAATACCACCTACGTCACACATGTCATCGCGCTCATAAATTGCTGAAAATTCACGTTTTAATATTACACTGTCCAACATAGGGTAAGATTTCACAGTTTTATCAACATGTTTTTGTGGAAATGCATGTCAAGTTTTAAAATTTTGAGAATCAAATAATTTTGCTGCACTTAAGTGATCCCTAAAATCAAATCGGTCGCTAATTTGGCTTAAATAGTGCCACATACTTCCTTTGCAATAACAGCTCTGTTATCTCCAGCTGTCGTTTTTGTCTTTTCCTAGCAGGTTCTTCATTATTGCGTTTCTGATTGTCAATTTTAGTAGAATTTCTAATTCGAACAATTTGCTGTTTGTAGTTGAGCACTGTCAATCCCGCGCATTTGAGTCTGATTAAATAATATTTCAACATGTGGCATGATGAAATGAAATGTTTTCGACCAGTAGAGAAATTCCGGGCGATTCAAATGTTTCAATAAACCACTTTGCTTCACTAATAGTAACTGAATCAATCCCTTCTTCGTCAATAATTTTGTCTAAACATTTTTTGAAAGAATCCTAGTACCATATTTCATTGTGCAAAAAGATTTAAGTAAAGTTTTGAATATGCAACATGGTTTGTCTCAAAAAATTGACCCAAAATATTTCGAAAAATCTAAAACAACTAAGACCAGTCCACCATACGTTTTGAAACCACGACAATATAATGAAAGGTGCGTGTGACGTCACACTCGGAGACAATATTATTACAATTAACATTTCAATAAACATTGTGATTTCGAATAAATTAACTGCATATTTATTCATTTGAATTGAAATATTACAAAGTAACGGACAGCTACTAAACTTTCTCAAATAATTGATTAATACAAATTCAATGCATTTAGTTGTGTGGTCCTGTCTGACTGATCTAATGAACTAAAGTTCAGTACCTCGAAAATAAATATAATTTTCATCTGAACCAAAAATAAATAGGCATCTTTATATCGAAACTTGATTTAGTAGATTTCGTTAACGCTTTACAGGTCACCATTTTATTACAGGTTTACTTCGTGACTATATTATAGTTAAAGCAGCACGAGGGCGCTTCTCTACAGTACCTGTTGCAGAAAGGGTAGGTATAACACCGAAGATTGCAACGCGGTTTAAAAGAAAACTTTACTTCTGGTAGGGCGAAGGTAAAGTTAAAATGAGGTTCAAATTAGTAACATAGTTGTCATCAACTCTGTTCCTAATTCACATTCCGTAATATGAAAATTCTAAGAAGCTTATTGAGAAATTTAGATCCAGATTAGTTTGTCGTGTATCGTCCATATCGATTACCTTGGAAAAGGCAAAACGATCACCGGCAGAGCTGTTGGGTCGATTCGATGCCGATTAGAGCGAAAGCGGCCGCGTTTGGCAAAGCAAAAAGTGTTTTTCCACCAGGACAACGTATCGGCGCGCAGGTTCGCAGTCGCAATAGCAAAATTGCATGAATTGCGCTACGAACTGGTTCGCCATCCACCATATTCCTCAGATTTGCCCCCCTGCGATCTATTTCCAAACTAGAAGAAATGGCTCGGCGGAAAGAAATTTGGCTTCAACGATGGGGTCATCGCTAAAACAAACGCCTATTTTGAAGGATTGCCGAAGTTATTTGGAAGTCATTGAAAAATTATAAAACGTTGAACGAAGTGTTTGGACCAAATAAATCATTTTGTTTCATTCTACAAGTACTCTTAACCTTGCCCCCGTATATGAGGTACGACTGTGGAATGTACTACAATATAATCTAGTTTACCCTATCAACCTTTTCCACTTAAATTTTAACTAATGTAAAGCACTTTTCGGCTGCGATACAGTAGTTTTACAAGCTTTGATAATGGCTGCATCGTAGTGCTTTAGATTAGTTAAAATTCAAGTGTAAAAGGGTGCTAGTGTAAAATAATCTTATATACAGACGATACAACCGCATCAAGGGTTAATACAGACTTAGTTGACTTACGAAATTCACTCATGGAACTGATTTGCTTAACTGGTTTACACATAATAAATTGAATATTAATAACGGAAAAACTGGGACCTTCAATTTTTCCTTAAGACAATTATTGGATCCTAACAATTGTGAATTTATAACATTTCTTGGATTACTATTAGATAATGGATTAACTTGGAGGAAACATAGTGATCAAGTTGCTTCGTCAGTTGATAAAGGAATTTACGTGCTAAGAAACTTAAACAAAATTTTATCTGTTAATGTAATGCTTACATGCTTACAACTTATTTTGGTGTAATACACTCGAAAATTAGTTATGGTATTTTAGTCTGGGGTCACTCAGCAAATGTGTCTCATGTTTTCAAGATTCAGCGTAAAGCAATTAGCCTTACCGACAAGACTGTAAGCATGCCTTTAAGGACCTAAAAGTTAGGTCTCTTCCTTGCATTTACGTACAACATTGTCTAATATATGTTAAAACACATATTAACGGATATTACATTACATTAGAGCGAAATATAGTTTACACATTAGTTATTACCGCATAAAACGTAGCAGGAATAGCGTTAATTACTGGGGTCCAACTTTTTTCAATAGACAACCACTACTGATTAGATTGCTCCCACTTGACAATTTTTCAAGGGTTATTAAAATTTTTCTTACAAAACTTTGTTTTTATATTTTTAAGGAATTTTCAGATTTTCAGTTCTGATTGGGGCCACTGCAGTTCGAGATTACGAACTTAGAAAAAACTCTTTATTGTTTGGCGGATGGTAGATCGCCAAGTCGCCGTAAGTCAACTGTCACTGGGTGAAGAGGAGGGAGAGAAGGTTGTGTCTGGAGGGAGAAAAGTACAGAGCTTAGGGTGGTGGTTGAGGTTGTAAGGTTTTGAGGTTGGGGGCCATTGTAACAAGGTTTTGGAGTGACCTTTTATATCTAATGATCCCAACTAGCGCACTAGGATATTTTACACTCAGGGCTTGTAGTGATAGGTGTTCTTAGATTCTTGATTGATCAGATTACCCAAGGCGCCAACTGCTTTAGCCTAAAAAAATAAGAGAGAATCCTCAATCAAGAATTTCCGGCACTACGAGGTGGATCAATGTTGATGATTATATCAGAGAAATAACGAAAAGTTTCAACTTTTTGGTTTCAATCTTCTAGGGATTTATAATTGGAACAAAATTAGTTGATTAATATGCTTATTGATGAATTAACAAAGATCAATACTTAGAATAATTGGAAGTGAAACAAATTAGAATCATAAATAATTTGATTAATTAGACTGAAATTATGAATTTTATGAAGAAATTTAATTCTTGAACCAAAGGTGTGAATTTAAGAAGTTAATTTGTATATGAAAACAATTTTGGTTCGAGATCATAAACAACTGATTATGAAAATTTGGTTATTCCAACAAAAAAAATGTTCCCGTCCTTGAAACTTAGATGTGCTAGGAATTTTCTTATACAACACGGCACGGGAAAAATGATGGAGACGTCTCGATCGTTTGAACCCTGAAATATAGACAATACGAGCAATACCTTGGCCACAACTTCGAGAGACAAATAACTAAATCAGCAGGAATAATCAATATAATCCCACAACTGATTATGTTATCTTCCCAATTTGTATGATCAAAATTTTTACAAAAATTGAAATCTTGAAGAGAACGAGTGAAATACAATTGAATATGAGAGAGAATTTTTGGATAATAGTTCACTTATTGAAGTTATGACAATTTATACTACAGGTTATATAAAAAAATGGTAGTCTTAGAAAATAAGTGAGTTAATTTACAAATTTGCAAGAGAACAGTTAGATAATAGTTTATTGAATATAATATACTGAAATCGTGATAGTAGTACACCTAAAAGAATAATATGTTCAAGCAATATCAGATGACTTACTCGGTACTCCCATAAAGTAGTAAATAAGAATTTCGGCTTTATTTAAGTTTACCCAGATCAATAGTTAATCCGTTATCTCACCAAGACTAGCCCAAAGAGACATATATCCATTGCAATTTATTATAAGGAAAGACAAAGAAGAGTGATACGGAATATTACATAACCACGTGGATCATTGCTAGGTTGAACAAGCCTTAAAGAACGATACAAACCAATCTGACTATTAATTTGACAAATAAGATATAGATAAGTAGACAAATTAGACAAGAGAAAGAATATAAGTGAATGATAATCTGATTTAGATCAGAATAAGAAAAAGTGATCTGGTGTGGCCACGTGGTGAGTCGATATTCATATAATTATTGAAAAATATATTCGATCAGAGAAATATACACGTCTACTACAAGGTTTAGATATAATTAGACATCAACTTATCAGGTTAACTATCTATAATAATCCTTCAATATATTTAATTACTAAAAGATAAAGGTATGAAAATAATTCGACTCGCCCCAGATAAGGTCACAAACCAGATGAGATCCTGTCGATTTCCGTTTTCTAGTCTACCCTTTCATCGCGTGTCACGGGACCTCTCTCCATTTTTCGTGCATTAGTAAAATAATCGATGCTCGCTTAAAACAGATGTCAGTCATAGTCTCCTTCCAAGTTCAATTATCTATAATTTCAAGCGGAAACCGTTATTAACATTATTCAATCTATTAGAAACTCAGTAACGCACATCGTTACAAGTAGTCCAGGAAATAAAGTACAAAATCGACCCTAATTAGAAAAATTTGAGGTAAAAGACCGATTTTGATGTGTGAGGGCTCATTCGATTCGTTTTGACCTCTAGATCTGCCACAGCTACATAGGGGGAAATTTGTCCTATTGTTAATAAACAATAAATAATGGCCAATAAATGGCATGTTTTTGACATAATAAAAAATAAATTGAAAACGCTGTTTTCCATCAATTTTTAGCGGGTAAAGTAGAAAAATGCAGTTATTTGATCAATAAACAATGTAAATTTGAGGTTTATAACAATTTGTCAGTTATCTATTTGTTAATAAACAACAAAATGGAAATTTCCGAAATAATCAAGATTAGATTCATTTTCAGGTAATTTGAGGTCGCTGAATACAAATTCGATGTTATTTTTCTGATTGGCTGTTGATCTAATTAGTTAATTAACAATTTGTTAATAAACAAATTAGCCCAAAAAATGGAAATTTAAAAAATAATCAAGGTAATTTGAGGTCGCTGAGTAGTTTGATCTTATTTTTTTGATTGAATGTTAATATAATTATTTAATTAATAATTACTTGGTTACCGAATTAACAAAAAAATTCAAAGTCTCAAAATAATCAAGATTGGAGTCAATTTCGTATAATTTAAAGTCGCTGAATACGAATTTGATGTTATTTTTTGAATAAATTGCTGGGAAACTATTTTTTATCAATAACATGAAAAACCACTGTTCCCCTTTACGGCTACGGCCCTGGAGGTTGAATTACTGGTTCTGAATTCAGCTCATACGTCCCTGCACTTCTCTCAGTTACCATGGCAACGCTATCAATCAACTAATAATATGAACAATTTATTGAAAAATCACATTAGATTCAAATTTAACTACTTCAAATTATCCGAAATTCACTGTAATCTCGATTATTTTAAAAGTTTGAATATTTTTTGTTGATTCGCCAGTGAATTAATTAATTAATCGAATTATCATTCGATTCAAAAAGTAACATCAATTTCATGTTCAGCGGCCTTAAATTATACGAAATTGACTCCAATCTTGATTATTTTAAGACTTTGAATTTTTTTGTTAATTTGGTAACTAAGTAATTATCAATAAAATGATTTAATTAACCTTTAACTCAAAAAATAACATTAAATTCATGTTTAGTGACCCGAAATTACCCGAAAATGACTCTAATCTTGATTATTTTGAGACACTGAATTTTTTTGTTAATTCGGTAACTGAGTAATTATCAATTAATTAATTAAATTAGCATTTAATCAGAAAAATAACATCAAATTCGTATTCAGCGATCGCAAATTACCTGAAAATGACACTAGTCTTGATTATTTTCAAAATTTCCATTTTTTGGGTTAATTTGTTTATTAACAAATTGTTAATCAACTAATTAGATTAACAGCCAATCAAAAAAATAACATCGAATTCGTATTCAGCGACCTCAAATTAGGTACCTGAAAATAAATCTAATCTTGATTATTTTGAAAATTTTCATTTTGTTGTTTATTAACAAATAGAAAACTAACAAATTGTTATAAACCTCAAATTTGCATTGTTCATCGATCAAATAACTGCAATTTTCTACTTTACCCGCTAAAAATTGATGGAAAATAGCGTTTTTAGTTTTTTTTTATATATTGTTATAACACATCATTTTTTGGTCAATATTTATTGTTTATTATAATCTGAGACATTTCCCCCTATGTAGCTGTGGCAGATTCTGATCTAGAGGTCAAAACGAATCGAATGAGCCCTCACACAACAAAATCGGCCCTTTACCTCAAATTTTTCTTTTCAAAACCTTTATTTCCTGGACTAAAGGTATCGTCCGATACGGGAGACTGTAGATTTGGCAAAATAATTGAAAAGTTGTGGTTTGGCCGGGATGGGCCACTGAAAATTAGTGAAAAATCGAATCAAAAGCTTATGGTTCTTTAGATATCTATGGCTGATGTGGGCCGGGTACACTAGTTTTACTTTTAATAAGAGGCTAGTTTGTCGAGCTATTTCGATAGGGCTATTTTGCCAGGCTGATTTTGGCGGGGGTGGTTCTGACATGATACCACATTAATGTGTCAATTCTTCAAGAATTCAACTGGCTTGTTAAAGATTCCAAAACATGTATATTATGGAAATTAATCAGAGTATTTCATATTTAGCATATAAAACTACTACCTACGTTGTTTATGAACATACCATTCAGTCTGTACTGGAGGCATTCGATCAGACGCGACCATGCATGTCCAAATGGTCAAGAACTAAATTGTTTTCATCAATAAACATGTGAAATCTTCAAAGTGCTAATATAAAACTTGCCGATGTGAAACATTTTCATCGCTTTTCTAATGAAACTTTTCGAGCACAACTCTTTTGGCAGATAGAAGCGATAAAAGTGCTTGAATGAAATATGCATTCACTCCACTGGAATTAATCAAATTAATCTAATTCCTCTAATACAACCCTAGGTGGTAGTTACAGATTTCAAAATAATTAACTACATTATCTTAAATAAATTGGATTTGGGGTTGGTGTAGATTGTAAGCGAGCTAAGTGCCTGTAATTTGGACGCTCGACAAGGGATGATACTTAGTTCTACATCAATCAGTTGTTGTTCCTTTTTGCATACACATAGCTGTCGCTGCGGTGAAATATAAGCAAAGTTCTTCCTTTATTAATTCTTCATTGATCTTCTGTAATGTTAGGTAAGTTATAGCTTATACAAGATTATTTTAACTTTAACTAAGTATCTCGTGTATTTAGGTCCAAGAAGTGAGAGCATTTATATTACATTATTCAATTTTTGAAAAATACAAAGCCATGTGCTGCGCTAGAAGAACATCAAAACAATGAAGACAAAAAAGTAACAGCTATGATTAGGAAATTATATAAGCAAGAAGATGGTATGATATAGTAATAATGAGGATAATGATAATAATAATAATAAAAATAGTCTATTCAGAAAATTTACATATGATTTAGATATGATAGATAATGAGCAAGTTTTATAATTTGAGATAATACCCATGGAGGCTAAGTAAGACCTTGTGTATGAGGTTTTTATACATTTAATAATAAATTTTACAATTATCGCGAATTAAATTTCAACAATTTCGCTACCAATAGGTATTATGATGCTGAAACTAGCAGTCGAGGAAATGAATCCGATCCGAAAAGGTCAAATAAAAAAGTCTCAACCGATTTTGACTATTTTTTTATAATCTAGAAGTCATTTAAAAAAATGTTAACAGTTTGTTTTTTGCTTACATGCATTTCAGCATTTATGCAGAGGATAATAAATGCACTCTTAGGAGCTGAAATTTAATGTGAAAAAAAGTGGCCAACTATCAAGATTCTGAAGTCGGATTGAAGCAACTACGCACATGGAAGCCAGGGCATCCTGGTCCCCACATCGTCTCCAGGAATTCTTGAAAATGTCTTCTGCTTTGGAGTGAAACTTATTAGGGAGGTTCTCTTGAGGTTGCCGGACATTACCATGACCCTTAATAGTCACCTGGTGGTCAGGATACCCTGATTATCTAGGTTATCTACGGGGATTATTTTTAATATGCTCAGAAACGCAACTAAAATTGTCTCGGGGGTTTTTGGGGTCGATGATCACGATTCCTGTACCAGATTCAAACTACGACGCACCTGGGGCTCCAGGGAATTCGTGAAATTATTTTTTGGATTGGTATGAAACTTGTGAGGGAGGTTCTTTTGAGGTTGCCGGTTGTGTCCATGACTCAATAGTCATCTGCTGCTCAGGATACACTCATGAGCTGAGTCGTCTCTAGGGATTGTTTTTTAATATGGTCTGAAATGCAAACAAATTCGTCTCTCGGAGTTTTTTTGGAGCGCTGATCAGAATTTTGGAGTCGGAATCAGTGATAATAATAATAATAATAGAAAAACTACTTGTTTTTTACTCATATAATATTTCTAATAAATAATTCAGAAAGTTGAAGTTTTTTGTTGATTCTTAAAAAAACGAATGTGATTATTAAAATTTTCAACATTTTTTAAAAAATATTTCACTATTATTTTTTTTGCACTTGAAAAACTTGATTACAGTGCAAAAGATATTTTTTGAATTCTTTGTTGCCGACATCACAGATCTGTCCATAAGATGCATCGTCGATTGATTCCGACTCTAGAATCGTGTCAGCTCCCCAAAAAAAATTTCCGAGACATGAATTTGGTTGCATTTCAGAGCATATTAAAAAACAATCCCTGGATACGACCTAGGTTATCAGGATGTCCTGACTACCAGGTGACTATTGAAGGTCACATGTATCGTCCCACACCAAAACATAATTTCACGAATTCCCTGGAGACAACGTTAGTACCAGGATGCCCTGAGCCCCAGGTGCATCATAGTTTGAATGTGGCATCGGAATCGTGATTATCGACCTAGAGACGATTTTGGTTGCGTTTTTGAGCATATTAAAAACAGTCCCCGGAGATCACCTTTTTACTTTGGTCTTTTTCGGCTTTATTTCCTCGACTAATATTAGCAATTGATAACATTCATTTATAACGTTTCTGTAACATCTTGAGGAAATTTCCCTAGCTTATGAGTACATATTAATTTTAGGTGACTTTAACACACCTACCATCCTTCATAAATGAGAATATCATTTATAAACTTTATTTGTTATTGAAAAACTGATATCACATGTCAATTGTTTAGAGACAATGCTTCCTTAGTTGAAGAAGATTCGTTTCACTCCCATTCTTGATTGAGATGTCATAGAGTAAAGCACATAATCAGAACTTGTATGAGTTAAAATAACATCTATTAAAGAAAGAATAAACAAAATCTATAATGGAACGTTATATATAAATAACATAAACGGTAATACAGATAATTTTATAAAATTACCATACATTCCGGAGACCTCAGAGAAAATTAAGAAATGTTTACAAAAGTATGATATAAATGTTGCGCATAAATCTACTTTCTGTGTTGGGAAATATTTTTCAAATCTAAAACCTTCAATACCTAAAGATAAACAAACACACACGGTATACAAATTAAATTGCTCAGATTGCGATGGGACTTATATAGGAATCTCTAAGCAATATTTACAAAAATGAATAAGTATAGTACAAGAAACAAAAGTTTAGAAAATTCCACCGCCCTTGTTAAGCACTGCTTTGATTAAAATCATCAATTCGATTACAAAAATCGTAATATTTCAATCAAGGAAACCAATTATTATGAATATTCTGGAGATGATTCACATAAAACGTAACTTCAAATCTGACAGATATTCAATCATTAAGTCAGATTTATACTAATTTAATTAATTAGAACCCTTGCAAATTCCTACATGCGTCTTTATAATGTTAAAAGTATATTTTAGGTAAAATGCTCAAAAGCAATAGTTCTAATAAGGTCTGACAACCTTTTTCTATTACCTCATAAAACTTGAACAGTATATTTTTAGTTCAGTTCTGTAGTCGTATTACATATCGTGATTCGATATGTATATAGAGCTTATAAGAATTTTGCTTCGTAGCGGAATCTTAATTTATATACATAAAACATTAATTGTGTTATAATTTCGATTGTTCGTGTTTCTGTTCGTTTCGGCAACGTGGGCAGTTTTAGTTGAAATTAGTGCTATAAGGACGCCTTGTGGTGATACAATTAGTTTCAAGAAATCCCGTTTATACAGTTATACGTCTTCTGATGATGGTCGTTAGATCGAAACCTACGTAAAGACGAAAATAATAAGATATGTGTTAGTGTGACCTATTTCCCGAGAATAATTTCACGTTCAATATTAATACAAAATAACTGATAAATATAAAAATTTATTATTATCGTTCTATTCATTATACAAGGACCTAGGGCTTAACCACTGAATGTTTCGGATCGATTTCTAATGTAGAAATAAGATTTTTTCCTCTTATAAGCATGTGTCCTAACTTGATTTGTTTTTGAGATATATGGTGTCAAAGTTTTTAGAAGAATTCAGTTTTTTATTAATTACCTACTCAAAAACTTTTTGGCTGATTTTGATAAAATATTACTTGCTCATTTGCGGTAAAAAACCCTCAATTGTTGTCGAGGCTATTTTTGATCTGATTTTTGTTTGAATGAATATTTTCCTGTTACATGCAGGGTTTCAAAAACGAAGTGAGATACGAAAAAAATTGAAGAGACAAAAATTTTTAGTTGCAGTTGCTTAGTCCACAAAAATAAACATACAAAAAAACAGTGGCGTACAATGATTTGTCTGTCCTAATATCAATTTGATTACCCTCAGAGACGCCACTGAAATCAATAATTTTATTCTAATTACATTAAAAAAAGATCGTTGTTGTCGCAATTAACCATGCCAACTTTTATCGAAATAAGCCAAAAGGTTTTTGAGTAATTAATTAAAAACTGATTTTTTCTAAGTACGTTGACACCCAGTACCTTGAAAACGAATAAAGTTAGGATACACGCTTATAGGGAAAAAAACCTTATTTTTACCTAAGAAACCGATCCTAAACGTTTGGTGGTTTAACCCTGGTTCACCCTGTATAATCGTAACGAATACCACTCAAGCAAACGAAAATATTCAATTATTCTAATAGTCTAGGAGCTAGAGCGATATTGATGGTCTGAACATTAACCCGATGGCACTATGGTTTATCGTTAGAGGACGGTTCAATGAACAATTCATCTCACAGACAGAATTTTCCCCGGCTGCTAGATCTCGAGATACAGCATCCGCATTCTTTTTTTTTGACTGGAGGTTAACCCTTTCCAAGTTGCGGTTACTTGAAAAGCATGGCATTCTTATAAACTTCTACCATGTGCCATCATTTTTTATTGTGTCCGTTTATCAGGCCTATCAGTTAAAATTGAACCGAAAATGGACTGCAAGTTAACCCTCCCAAACCTGGTGGAAAATGTTCATGGGTGTTAGCAATTGTTAACATACCCTATGCTATCAAAAGTTATCGATCCATTTCCGAGTAATTGGCCATTATTTGGACCAAAAATGTTCATTTTTTTATTTTGTGGATAAAACTTGCGGGGTACAAGGTAACATGATGGCACCCTGTTAAATAACTTTATTGGAGGTCACATAAAGATTTAAAATTATTGCCATCACTCCTTGCCTATTTCAACCCCCCATGGTGGAAGTGTATAAGAATGGCATACTTCTCAAGTAACCGCAACTTGGAAAGGGTTAACCGCTAGTCAAAAAAAAGAAAAAAATGCGGATGCTGTATCTCGAGATCTAGCAGCCGGCGAAAATTCGGTCTGTGAGATGAATTGGTCATTGAACCGTCCTCTAACGATTAACCATAGTGCCATCGGGTTAATGTTCAGACCATCAATATGGCTCTGGCTCCTAGACTATAACCTCCTCACTCGACGTATATCTTGCAGGATACGTCTCATGACTTGGAAGTATAATCGATTATTTTCTATGCCCTTGTGATATTAAAATGAATGTAATATAATAATTGAAATTGGCTGGTCCATTCTTAATGAGGCTTTCTTTGAAATCTATAGTATGATTATTCTTGTATTTGATGCGAATGTATGTGAAATTTGACTTCGGCATCGATTTTTGCTTCAAAATGGATTAAAATTATGCGGATAAATGCAACTACTGCTGAACGATAGGTCATAAATTACAAACCAGATAATATTTCAACCGAATTAATCTTTCATCGGAAGATAATCTAAACATGTTCGAACCAGAGTGCAAATAGAAAGTGAACTCAATATTCACACAGTATACATGAACAGGTTTGCGTGGAATTAAAATGGACAAACCACTATATGCATGAAAGAACTAATGTTGTTGATATTGCCTATCGCATAGGCACGCATTATAGTTACCTACGTGTTACTCCACCAATCCGATAACGTGTGATACATGACTTTTTTATATCTTTAGACGTTTTACAATAAATATATCTCGTGCTAATTAGAAGCCAAGCTAATTTCGACTCCGTTTTTCTAATTTTTGCATTTACATGCAAATAATTCGCTGCAACAAATTATTCGTAGTTATCTTGAACTACTTTCACACGAAAATAATTCGGACAAAAATACATTAAATTCATACAATTTGTACATATTCTCAGCAGGTTTATTCATAGACTTGTGGGGTGCGTTTTTTGTTCACAGCTCTTTATTTCCTTACTTTTTTTATTTAAATCTAAGACAGTTTTAGAGAGAGCCAATTTGTAAAGCAGAAAATTTACTATTTTTATGTTATCGACTTTTTTTTAAATTGCTCATTTTCATCGCTAGCACGCGCAATAGAAGGTGCGCGGCTATAGATAATCAGCTTTTTAAGTGATTTTTCACATTTTCAGTGTGGAACGGAAAATTTCGTATTTTTATGTTGCAAAAGTTAAGGCTAGAAGCCTCGCGGCTATAAATAATCAGCTTTTCAAGCGATTTTTCACATTTTGATCTGGATCATCCTGATGATGTACTAGAATAGATTGGTTTGCCCTGATATTGATATGAGTTTGCTGAATAATCCACTCCAAGCATCATCATCGGAGGAAGAAGTATATAGTGCAAGTAACGACGAGAATGAATATATGAATGTGAAAAGAGAGTATTTCGTACTGAAAATATGAAAAATCTCTTCAAAAGCTGATTATCTGTAGCCGCGCACCTTCTACGGGCACGTGCTAGTGGTGAAAATACGCAATTTCAAAAAAAAGTCTTTGAACATAAAAATAGTTAATTTTCTGCTCTACAACTTGACAGCCTTTTATGGCACGGTTTAGCGGTGAAAATACGTAATTTCAGGAAAAAAAATGTCTCTGCAACATAAGAATAGGAAATTTTCCGCTCTACAACTTTGCTATCTAGATAATTTTCTCTAAAATTATTATTTCACACTGAAAAATCACTTAAAAAGCTGATTATCTATAATCCACGACCCTTCTTTGGTGCGTTCTAGCTGTGAAAATACGCATTTCAGAAGAAAAACTTTTCTACCATAAAAATAGTAAATATTCTACAACCTTGCTCTCTTGATAATTTTCACCAAAATCAGTATTTCACACTGAAAATGTGAAAAATCACTTGAAAAGCTGATTATCTATAGCCGCACACCTGCTATGGTGCGTGCTAGTGGTGAAAATAGACAATTTCAAAAAAAAGTTTTGGAACATAAAAATACTAAATCTTGCACCCTCCAGCTTGGCTCTCACGTACATTGTTAAAAACGGTCAACAAATATTTACACAAAAAATGACAATTCCAATGGACTAATATGATATTAAGTTTGTAGATGAGCGGATTCAGCTGAGAACTATGAAGTCTGCCGACAAGCAGAATGTACAAAAAGGATAAACTAGTGGATTCTCGGTGCCTAAAGATTATTTAGTGCAATAATCTCTATATTAGAAGGCCTGGACGCTTAGTACAAATGTCAGTGTAACGTCATCAACGATAGGCTTTGAGAAGATGCGTAGCATATGAAAGTATCGTTTAGTCTTAGCGACGCATAGCCCGTATTGATTGTGACAGGTGATAAATATTACAATTAAATAGAGTTTTAACTATTTATTGTGCAAAAATTATATGTTGCACCTGTTCTTAAGGTATGCTGGTGTGATTGGAACGTATTTTTACCTCTGCATAAGCGAGTGTAAGAGTATGACTGGATAAATGACTTCGTAAATCAATGTTTATGTAGGTTCTTACCGTGTTTTGTGCCATACGTACAGTTTACTCACATTAGTTAATCAATTACTTAAGCCAAAAGAATATTGTGCTTCTGGCTGCAAAGGAAATAACAACAATGAGTCAAAGTTCTAAAGCTTACTAATAAACTATGAAGAGTTCACATTGCTGATATATTATAACACTATTGATAAGAAATAATCACCCTTATCCACTAAAAATACTATCAAAGTACTGAGGACCTTTCGGCTACCAAGTAGTCATCATCAGAGTAAACCAAATTATAAATCCAAATGTGTCTGTTCAAATACTATTTGGGGATAATAATTTAAACAATGGGTTATCCTCAGCTGAACATAAAACGTAATTTAATAAATTGCTTTTTCGTTTATACATTTCCATCCCATACTGTGTTTTAAGAAAGATAAACTTTCCTGAGAAATGGGTGTGACCTGTATTCAGAATATGTTCGGCACCCGCTGATTTTTCACCATTATTTTTCTTTGTATGGGCAAAATGTTCCTTATAACGAATTAAAATGTTCCTTCTAGTTTAACTGACATAGCATTTTGAACACTCACAATTGATTCTGTAAATTCGAGATTTGTCGACAAATTTTGAAAACAAATTATAAAATGTATTAATTACTGAAGAATGATAAGTGAAACTTCTGATTTTTATTGAAGTATTCAAAGGTGATGGCTCTAATTTGGTTAGTTGGCTACGTTCCAATTTCCTTTTCAGTTTAGAAACTAAATTATTGATCAAAGATTTGTGGTAACCCTTGTCCAACGCAATTTGCTGAAGTTTCTCAACTCCGTTGTTATAATTTTGCTGGATCAAAGGGACATTCAATAATCTATAAACTAGACTATTAAAGGGAGCTATTTTATATCCAAATGGTGTGGCTGAATCCGCCGGGGTATACATATTTGTTTGAGTGGGTTTTCTGTAAATGTGGGAATCTAAGTGATTACCCTATTTTATAATGTTAATATCAAGGGAAGGAAGCTGATTATCTATTTCTATTATGACAGTGAATCTCAGTGAATCAAATTGGCTATTAAACGTGTTCAAAAAGGCATGTAAATCAAAATCTTTACTTGTAATCGCGAAAATGTCAACATATCTATACCAAACTTTTGGAAACTGATTCAATTTTGATTTCAAGGAGGTTTCAAGTTCACTTCGAAAAATATTGGCCAAAAAAGGAGAGAGTCGATTGCCCATTGCACATCCACTTATTTGTTTGGAGTAATTTTTTTAAGAGTGAAATAATTTTGGTCCATACATAAAAATGTAAGGATCACGTATTTTGTGCAGTTTCTTTCGGGGATATTAATATTTGAAAGCCATTTCTTCAGAAGGTTTATCGACTTAGGATTTGAAAGTTCAAGTTTGTATTTTAAATTATCAAAGATTACACAGCTGCACACGATTTTAATGAATTATTGACTAGCTTAAGCCATTTTGATAGTGGATTCCTGGCCATCATTTAAAAAGATATTCACCGAATTGTGATAATCTTCTTTGCCTATAATTACGAAGGAATTTCCCGTATCTGCTTTCAAGTAATACTAGTCTTTTACTTTCAATGACTTACAGATATAGTTGAAGTTATTGGAGGAACTTTTATATGATTTATTTGAATGTTCAAGAATTGTTTTGCATTTGTTACGTTGCCCTAAAGATTGTTTGTCAAATAACGTTTTCCCAAAATTCATTAAAATATATACGTGTAAGAATGCGAAAATCATGTTCTCTGCAAAACAAAGATGGTTAAAATCAGAAATCAGTAACAAATATCATAAACTTTTATATGATTTATTTGAATGTCCAAGAATTGTCTTGCGCTTGTTACGAATAATAGCGTATATCGGTTTTATTGTGAATAATCTTTATATTCTTAGTTTCTTCTCTAGGAGTTTTAGGTAACAATTGTTGAAATTCATGGCTGATTGAATAACTTTTCTACTGGTTTTTGCCTGTGTTCAATAATTTAGAATAGAATAGAATAGAATAGAATAATTTATTGATCCGTTTGCTATTTACAGAGAATAGATAGGACAAGTCAATACAAGGCATTTAATTAAATGGTAAAGTAAAATAATACTATTGAATAAAATAATTCATGTCTAACATGTAGGAAGCCACTTTGTCTATATAAGAGATACACTTCACTAACATGACAGTATACATTAAAAATTAAAATTAAAATATTTACATTTACATATATTTACAATAATAACATAGATTACATATTAAAACACAACGAATTAAAATTGTCAATTCAGTCATTCATTCCATAATGTGATTTTCAATAAAATATAGCATGTTTTGTTGTAAATCACTAAAAATGTTTAAAATCATAATGCAAAAATTCAAGGTAAGAATAAAAACATTTATTCAAAAGAAATCTTTTTATATTTATTTTTAAAATGCTAAAAGTTATTTTTAAATCTTTTATGTAATCTGGCAGTTTATTGTAAAATTTCAAAGACAAACAGACATGTGAATTTAATGTTTTGGACAATCTGTATCTAGGTAATGTCAGCTGACTACCACACCTTGTATCATAGCAATGGACATCTTTCCTTTTCTCAACATTGCCACGCCGTCTCACATACAATAAACACTGAAATATAAAACAGCATGGCAATGTCGTTATGCCAATTTTTGCAAACAATGGTCTATAGTGCTCCCTTTGTCAAACTTTCAACAATACTCTTACCGCCTTTTTTGGTAACAAAAATAATTGTTCAGCGTGACAAGAACCTCCCCATAATACAATAGAGTATGTCACTACATTGTGAAAGATCGCAAAGTAGGCCATTTTTCTGGATTCAAGTGAAACAGAACACGCCAATCTTTTGAGAACATAAACAGAAGTTGAAAGCCTTTTTGATGTGTAGTTAATATGATCTTGCCAATTCAAAGAACTATCTAAGTATACACCCAGAAGCTTTACGGATGCTTCACTTTTATATTTTGAGGATATTAAAGAAAAATTTCCGTTTTACTCAAGTTCAAAGTAAGATGGTTGCAATAGAACCATTTAACTATAAATTAGCCGACTTCTTCTGTAGGAAAAATGGAAACCGAGGTGGCGGAGTCGCCATATATTTAAGTGAAAACGTGAAATTTAGTGTTCATCATCCGGATACAATTAGATCTAAATCGGAGTTTGAATTTTCATCTATTGTAATTTCTATAGGCAATATTTCTTTAAGTGTTTCATGTATTTATAGACCACCTACATATAACTTGAATTTGTTTAACTATAATTTAGATTTGTTACTAGACAGTTTTAACAACTCCAATATTTGTTTGTGGTGATTTTAACATAAATTTACATCATAACCACAAAAGTTCAATAGCAAATGAATTACGCAATACATTTACAGCATTTGGTTTAACACAATGTATTTTAGAGTACACCCGTGTACAAGGAAATTCTAAAACAGTAGTTGATAATATATTCTCGAATATCAATATTGAAAATCTCTCTCCACAGGTTATTTCTAGTAATATATCTGATCATTATTTACAAAGGGTTACTTACAATTACATTACTAATAACTTGAATCAATCTCAACAAGTAACATTTAAAAGAGACTTTTCAAATAAATACCACATAGCATTATTCCAGCATCTAATTGCCCTTGAATTCAGTAATGAAACCTTAGATGATGAAAATATAGATGTTAATACTCTCTTTTCGTCGTTCCATGAACGATTTACCACAATAGTTGATAGAGCATTTCCACTCGAACGCATTGTTAAGAAAAGACAATCTTCCAAACATCTGAAGCATAAGCCTTGGATCTCTACTCATATTCTAAATCAAAGTTATCTTCTGAGAGATTTATTTAGTTTATACAAAAGTTCAAATGATCCACTAATTGGGGAAAAATATTCAATACTACAAGAACAACACCAAAACTTAATAAATAAGTCTAAAAAACATTATTATGATTCAAAAATTGCTCATTCTAATAATAAATCATCAACGGTGTTGAGTATGTATAAATGGACTGTAGATAATATATGTTTTTATTGAATATTACAATTCAGTAATATTATAATACATGAACTTCTGAAATACAAATCTTAACTTCTTGACAGTTGTTATGACAGTCGTTTTATTTAATTTCAAAAACAAAAAACAATTATTGCTTGATGGAAGTGATACTATTTTTAACGCCTCCCATTTGTCGCGTGATTGAACGTTCTATATTTTAATGCTGTCCTCAACAAACGGCTTGGACTATAATCAAAGATCAGTTTAATTTTCAACGCAAAGAGCAATTGCCGGACAAGTTTTTACTAACTGATGGCACTAAAATCGAATTGAAGGAAGCTGCACAGAAATTCAGTAATCATTTCTATGAACTCAATCATTCATACAATTTTTCTTCTAAAAGTAATCATGTCCCTTTGATACTACACAAGCGTATAACCTCATCACTTTTTCTTATTCCATTAATTCCTGATGATGTGGCGTCATTGATGCGGAAAGTAGCAAAAAAACATGCTCAAGGATTCGATGGTATACCATGGTCTCTATTACTACATGTGGTAGATGTTTTAAAATACCCCTTATGCAATCTTATAAATTTATCCTTTCGGCAAGGTGTGTTCCCTTCTATTCTGAAAAATTCAATTTTAATACCTGTTTATAAAAAGAATGAGCGTACCGATATGGCTAACTATAGACCAATTTGTCTTCTTTCAGTCTTTTCGAGAATTTTTGAAACTGCGTATTGCAAGATTCTGCAATCGTTCATAAAAAAACACAATATCATTTCTAAACAGCAATTTGGCTTTCAGTTGGGTCTCTCTACTCAGGATGCAATATTGAGATTTCTTGAATTTATTTTGAATAGTTTTGAACGAAAGCAACATGCTGTAGGAATATTTTTTGATTTATCGCGTGCTTTTGACATGGTGGACCATAATATTTTAGTGCAAAAACTCTCCCTTTATGGTATCAGAGGTGTAGCGTTGGATTGGATTGCTTCCTACTTATCTGATCGTTCGCAACATGTCCTAATAAGACGCAATAATGTTGAATATAAATCGGACCATAAGATAATAAAAATGGGAGTACCTCAAGGTAGTACACTAGGACCTATTTTATTTTTATTGTTTATTAACGATTTACCTCTTCACCTTCAAAAATACTGTTTAACTCAATTTTTCGATGATACTTCCGCTGGAACTAGTGATAGCAACATAAATAATCTCTCACCTAAAATTAGTATGTGTCTAGATACGATGCAAGCTTATTGTTCCGACAACAGGTTGATTCTAAATCCTCTTAAAACTGAATGTGTACTATTTTCAGCTAGTGAAATCAACTTTAGCATTTTGATTCGAATAAATCAAAAAACTATTCAACCTTCTAAGTGTATTAAATGTCTCGGTTTAAACATCGACAATCACTTAAAATGGAACAACCATGCTGAGTTTTTAAGTAGGAAGCTATCTACCGCATGTTACGTTACATGGCAACTTAGACAATATGTCAGTCTTGCCACATTAAAAATTTATTACTTTGGACATATACAGTCTATATTGAACTATGGCATTATTTGTTGGGGTAACTCACCTAATGCTCGATATTTATTTGTTGTACAAAAGAAAATAATCAGAACTATGCTTCATAAAAAACCTACTGATTCTTGTACAAGTCTTTTTAAATATTTAAATATATTGACAATACCATCTTTATATATATTATCTTGTTTAACTTACATAAAATCATATTTTCTATTACTTATTCAAATAGAAGCATTGATTATAATTTAAGAGATAAAGATAAAATCCTACTTCCTCATCACAACTTATCCATTACAAGTAATAGTCATTTAATTATGACATTTAAATTGTACAATCATTTGCCAGTTTCTGTTAGATCTATTTCTGACATAAAACTTTTTAAACGTAAAATCAAGGGAGAACTGTTAAAACATTCCTTTTACACGGTGAACGAATTTCTTAATTCTAAGTCCTTATTTACGTAGATATGTCTATATTTAATTGTCTTTACTTTTATATGTCTAAATTTAACATTGTGTTCTGACGTTTGCTCAAAAAATGTTGTTTTGTCAAAAAAATTTTATAATAGCAATAAAGAAATATTTATTTATTTATTTATTTATTTGCAAAGATTTTGTTCAGTTGCTTTTATTGTTGATTTTGTGATATCTTCACTTTCATTGCTTGTGAAGACGGAATAATACGAATTCGAGTTCTTGAATTCGTATGATGCTGTTTCAAAAGCAAGTTTTTTCCGATTTTGATGAATCCGGGATTTATTTTGATTTATAATTTAGATTACTCTGATGATGACTACGTGGTAGCCGAAAGGTCTTCAGAACTTTAATACAATTTCTAGTGGATAAGGGTGATTATTTCTTATCAATAGTGTTCAAAAGTTTAGTTTTCCTAAAGATGATGAACTACGGAAACAATGGATATCGGCTATCCCTGTGTCCATTTAAAGCTGGTTTCAATTTGTCTAACATTCAAATCCTGTTCATTCAATATTCTTAAGAAATAATTTCATCTCCAATGAAGCAAAAGTTGTTGGAACAGCTCACAGTAGGAGTACAGCCAATCAAGATTAGTAAACTAGTAATATTCACGAAAAGCTAAATAGAATGAAGAAAAACTCTTGATATTTATGAGTTCTTGCGTAAAAAGTCGGAACGACGACAAACGCATTGTTTTTGTAAAGCACATAAAGAGAGGTGACTAACAAGAAACGAATGTTAATTGATTTTAAAGGCACGCCAGTAACAAAACTGCGACACGCTCATACAATACGACTAGAATGTCATTAT
This sequence comes from Endomychus coccineus, assembly GCA_958510875.1. NCBI lineage: Eukaryota > Metazoa > Arthropoda > Insecta > Coleoptera > Endomychidae > Endomychus > Endomychus coccineus. The sequence continues at coordinate 110,047,591 of OY294070.1, read as the reverse complement.
GTATAATATAATCAAAGATTTTGGTTCGCTTAATGCTCAAATCGCACGCGACAATCCCCTAGTCTCCTGGTGAAAAGGCAAACAACTGCGCTTTACTGATAAGACATCATAATGATAGCTTACCACCTACCAATCAGTCAAATATTGAATTCGTTAACTGGAGAACGTGAACTTGAGCCTGAAAGCAGACCTATTAAAAGAAATAAGGTTCTTTCTAAATGCAAATCACATACGTGCTCCGTTGTCGTAAAAAGACTATTCCAGGGATTTCAATATGAAGTTAAAGTAAACCTGCTCTTTCTTAACATTAGAAATAAATATGTACAATATATACAGCATGTTTCACAACTTGAACGTTGTTCAAGTTACAATATTAATTTTTCTATTGAACAATTTGCTTATTCATAATCTACTCCAATTGATGAGTAGTACGTAAATTTGATGAGGATTTTCAGCGTGGAAGGGAGATTTTTGTTATATACAAAATTTATTATTTTTTTAGTTCGTTCAGAACACATTAAGTCAAGCACACTTCACCATTTGGTAAATCTCAATTAGTTCTTAGAATATTTTAAATCACAAAATTATTATTTTAATTTTTCTCACTAAGTCATTATGCTGCTATTCTAGAACGCAAAATCTCACTTAATGAGTCTTACCACATATTATTTTTGTGATGAAGTTACCACTGAGTGAGTTTTTATTTTCTTTGACATAACCTAAAATAACAACAGGGTGTTTTTTTTACTTTGACTACACGAGAGGGAAACCTACAATGCTCGAAGAAAAGATAAGATAAGATAAGATAATGTTTATTTGTTCCTCCTCAAAGCATATAAATACATACAAGTCTCATAGGAGACGTGGAACGTGTCAAAATACAATATACTAGTATATAATAATATAATACAGAAAATATACACATATATACCTATACATACACACATATATACTTATATACATACATATACATATATATATATACAGATATACATACACACATGCATACATACGCATGCATACACACATACATATATACATCAAATCAATTTATTTAGTTCAAACAAACACAGAAAATAGAAAGAGGTTGTTCAACATAAAATAGAATACAATATAATATAAAATCCAAAGCTCACAAATAGTTAAAATATTAGTTTAAATTATAAGTTATAGTTAAAATTATATAAAATATACACAGATGACGCCATATATATTACTATTGGATAATATTATCATTTATATATTCGCTTATCTTGTAATATGCCTTTTTAATAAGGATGTATTTCAGTTTAGTTTTAAGGGCATTTATAGGTAAAGTTCTTAGACATACTGGTATCTTGTTATGTATTTTTAACAGACAAAAGTGTACATTGTTTAGGATAAATGAGAAGTTACAGCGTCAGTAGGTCCTTTTTAGATCTAGTGTCATGTGAGTGACTTCTAGAGTATTTATTAAATAAGTCCTGATTCTTCTTTACGAATAAGACTGCTTCATATATGTATATACCTGTAAGGGTAAGTATTGAATTTAGAATGAAGTAGTATAGTGATTTGCTTTATATTGAAGATAGCTCTTAACATTTTCTTTTGTAGAACAAATGTTCACTCGAAGTCAGGTGATCCCGCCCAGAAGATGATTCCGTACCTAAACCTAGATTCAACATAAGCATTGTAAGTGATCAATGCAGTTTCCCTATCAATTTCAGCTGCTTGTACTTTTAGTGCATAACAATATTTGCCTAGTTCTTTGGTGAGGGAATTAATATGTAATATCCAATCAAGTCTGTGATCTATTTTTATTCCTAGAAATTTTATTTCATTTGTTGACCCAAGTTTGTGTTGATTATAATGTACAATAAATTGAGAGTTTTCTTTTAGGTATGAGTATTTATGTGTTTTTTCAATGTTTAATTTTAGGTAGTTTTCCTTAAAATATTGTTCCATTTTTATTAGTTTCTCACAAATTGTTTGTTTTCTTCATTCTCTTCAGATATATTGCAAGATGTATCATCTGCGAACTGAACGACGCCCTCATCCAAGATATCAGGCAAATCATTTATATACAGGAGATATAGCAGTGGTCCCAATATGGACCCCTGGGGAACCCCTCTTATAACTAGACAGTAATTTGATCTGACTAGATCCTCTTCTTTCTCTGTTTCTACTATATATTGTTTACTATTTGTAAGGTATGATGAAATGAGCTTCAGGATAATACCTCTTATACCGTAGCATTCTAGTTTATGGAGAAGTACATCGTGTGAGCCAGTGGTGGAATGTTGGGAGAGGAAATAGGCGGCATTCGAATTTTTCTTGAGGGTTTGGAGGTTATAGACATAGAGAAAGCCCTCAGTAGGTGATGAGTTCCACATATTCGCTGTTCGATAGAAAAAAGAAGTGTGGTAGGAAGAAGTTTGGCGAGCTTGACAATGGAGGGGTGACTAGTTTAAACTCGTCTAGACCGCCTATCTGGAATATCTCGTGGTGGAACAACAAACGAGATTTCTGGCGAACACCGACCATGGAAATATCTATAGACCCTTTCTACAATGTTCTAGAGAGGTCGATGAACTCGTAAGTGACGAATAGGTTTCTTCTGGATAGAATCCAAGAGCTTGAGAGTATGTTTGGGAGCCGGACTCCAAACATGTGAACAGTACTCCAGGACAGGTCGAATCTGTGCTTTGTAGATTATGAGGAGCTGCCGAGATGTGAAGCAGCTTTTGGCGCGGAATAGAAAAGCGGTTTTTGCAATGGAACTGAAATGATCATCCCAAAAGAGGATGCTGATAATCCCGAACATGTATCTCGAAGACTTCATTGGAATAGTTGTACTTGACATAATCATATTAGGAATTGTGAGATCCGCCTTCCTGGAAACAAAGCAAGCGGTTTTTGCAATGGACCTCACATGATCATCCCAGGAGAGGGTGCTGTTGATGGTGATCCCGAGCATATCCATCAATGTCTCTCATTTTTCGTAATTTTCTTTACTGTTCTATCAGATATTTGTTCAATTTCCTAGTGTCTCCTCAATTATTGTAGAGCTCATACGTTGGATTCCATTGTATAATGAAATCTTCGAATGTTCTTGGGTGTTTGGATCATACCATGCCCCCCCGCCTGCTTTATCCACTGCCTATTTTCCATATAGATTGATTTTCCAAAATCCTTAAAAAAGATGATATTTCTACTCGGTTTTCCACACTTTCAAAACTATCTCAATTTTACAAACCTATCAAAGATCCCATTCGTCTTCATTTAGAAGATGTTCATAGCATTCCCTGTTCTTGCGGTAAAGTCTACATCGGTGAAACAGGTCGTACAGTAGCTACTTGTGTGAAAGAAGCGATAGAAATCCTGAAACATCCAAATAATCTAAACCGTAACTCAGGATATTACCTTTCCAACATTTGGAAACCCATCCTCGAACATTCCACTTCGCACATGATCACACAACGGCAGGGCCAGGTGCCAGAACGGAGTTAACCACTGGAATAAAGGCAGTGGACTGTGTAGCATGAAGGTTTTTTCTACAATAAATACCGCTACAGAAACCAGAAGAATCAGTTTCAGTTCTAGCCTCAAGCCTGCCCCGAAGATGCCACCTGTAATGGTTGGTGAAACGTCGGCATCAAATCCTGCTATTGTGACTCGGAATCCATCCGGAAGTCAAGAATTATACCCGTATGCTATTAAGATATGTCTAATCGTCCGTGGAAATTTCTTCATGGGACACCATTCGACATCAGCTTCTTGTTCTTAGATCTAAGGGTTTTCAATGAAATTTATTGAAAACTACTAACTAATAAAAATATTCCTAGCGTTTTATTCCTTCGGCAAGTGGAAAGTGTAGAGAACAATCTAAAAATCTATTTTCATAATTTTCCTCTAATATTCTCGTCAATTGAGAGTTTGTTAGATATAATCTTCTGCCAATAACCAGCTCTGGTGAACATTATAAAATACATGGTTCATCGATATTCTTATCACGTATCAAAGACAAAGTTAATTTTACTTCCATGGAGGTAAACAAACTATCTTAGTGACCTTTATTTGCGGATTAACTCCTTGACACATAAGTGCCACCAACAATAATTATTAATGCTAAATCTGTTGACTTTGCGGAAACCTTAAATAGGTATGGATACAAAGCAGCCGCAAGCAGCACACTACTAAATCTGATGCTGGTTGTTACGAGGATGACTCAATATATTCAATTATTATTGTGCAATATGTGCTAGGAATATACACAACTGCCGAATAAATAATTTTTTCGGCAGAACTATCGAAATGTCTGTTGCGTTAAAGTTGATTTGCAAGACGAAGTCGAGAGCAATAATAATAATAATAATAATATTGATAATGATAATAAAACGTTCAAGATAATTTTCTGAACGAGGTGTTATCCCAGATATGCCTGAATCATTTTTTGTTGAATTTTTAAGATTTTTTTGTTAATAGTCTGTAAATGATCTAGAAGTGGCATTAAATAAAAAACAAAGGGTTGCAAACTTCAAAGTATTTTATTTTTAATCTCCTTTTAGAAGGACAATAGGAATAAAAGAAAACATTCTAACATATATAATAATTTTACACTTTATACTTATCGTTTTAACTTTTATATGACAAGCTCGACATCTTGTTTGCTTTTCCTGTTGACCTACTATGTAATCCAAATGGTCAAACGGAGAATCTGTATTTTCAAGAGAAAATATTCTTCCTCTTTTTCTAGCTTCTGCTCTATCTAATAAAGAATTCGCAATTCTTCGGCTATATGTCAAATGGTCCAATTCCTCCTTGACTTATATGAAGATGCCAATTATTTTGTCCCATTAGGTCTAAGCCAAATGCTACTAGGAAAAATTACCATTTTTTGCCACGTATATTGTATATTGATAAAGACTAATGTTCTGGTCGCAACGGTTCACCCAACCCATATTTTTATTATATTTTTAAATATTCTGAGGTTGTTTTACAGTAATTTTTCTCTTTTCTGTTATATCTGGAGACATTTTGCTTGGGGAAAGCTGTGCATTCGAGGCAATGGATATTGGATACTACATTGTTATCTTACCATTTTGCCACAATAATGTTGTTATCTTTGATGGACCTGTATTCCAACTGACCTTTTTCTAGTTTCTTCGTTCCACTTTTATTACTGAATAGTCCATGCACCACGAATGCGGTTTTGCGACAAAGCTTTCAACAATGGAATGGTAGTGAAAAAGTTATCAAAAAAGAGATGGTAGTGATATTTAGCAGATGAAGAAAGTACATCGGCATATTCTAATATAACTGATTTGGAACCTTGATAGGGCTCTATCCAGTGAACGTAGCCTTTACTTGTTCAACCTATCCAAACTTTATATTCAAACCGGACAGGGTTATACAAAATACACTGTTTGCAACCGCGCTTCCCAAAATATGGAACCATGCCCTCATCAATACTGTGATTCTCGGTTGGAGTTGAAAACTTTAAGAATTGTTTATTTATTGCATCGAAACAAAGCAGAATTTTCGCAAATTTATCAGTTTGATCTAAATTATCATTATCGCAACAGGGAAGATTTGACATAATGAATTCGAATCTGTCTCGTTGACATAGTGACTCCCACTACTTCGTTGGGGGAGTCACTTATAGTTTCCCAATACATTCTTCTTCTTAGCACCGAAACATAGCCACTAAGAAGTAATATTCCGGAGAAAGTTCTTATTTCGTTAGAAGTTACATCGTCATTTTTTTAGCTGCATCTGAATTTGTATTTGTTACAAAAATATTAACAATTTCGTTGTCAAAATAGTTTAGGAATAAGCTGGTGACTTATTGTCATAGTCAAAGAATAAAGGTCTGTTGGAACCTCCCTTCTACTCTTTTTAAAATTCGAGTCCAAGCTGATTGGTCGTTAATTTCGCGGGAATGTCGCTCTCTTGAATTAAAATTTAAAATCATTATGTTTTAACCACGGTCGTATACACAGGTCTGGAAACTATGGTTGACTTGAGTCTCTTACTGGTCGCCTAACTCGTAGTCCCTCGTTCAGACACCAGCTAGCGCTTGGATCACGAAGTGGTAAAACGATTTCTTTTCGGAATCGCAAGCAGTGTTACTAAGTATCCTGATTTGAGAAAGGAATAGAACTGTTACTCTTGTCAAAATGTATTATTCACCTTGAAAATAACTTCCCCTTTTTCGCACACATAAAAGACCACTTTAAAACGATTTCTTTCCGGAATCGCAAGCATCCACTTTTTTCGCATTTCCGCATCTTTCGGCACTTTAAGAACAGAAGTTTCTTGCTTTACACTTTTGTACCCCGTTTTGCATTTCGGCACAATGCACGATTTCGTAATTTGTTTCTAAAAACGCAGGTATTCCTTGTGTTGACAAGTCAACTGACAGTTGGCAGAAAATACTCCTACGTGACGACTTTTGGTACTACGGGCCAGTCGACGCTTAGCGGACTCACTGCTCACATAGGAAACAACCTCGAGTTACCAGATCTGTGTATACGATCGTGGTTTAAACTCTACAAAGCATAGTAGAAGCGGGGATGTGACCTTTCACCGATGAGAGCAAGGCTGTGATTGGAGGAGACGGGTGACGCCACATGGCACGAGAAACGATGATAGGGAGGCTCCAACCCACCTGGTTTATTCTTTGACAATGACTCATTGTTATGTGCGCTAGAAACCGGCCATTGTACTTCATCTGATTTGATATCATTTATCCATTTGTACTCATTACTTTTTTTACAACCTACCTGTACAATAGATAGAGGTATATTATCTTCGTTAACAAAGCTATTGTTGATTTCAGCCTCAGCGTTGAGTTGACTACCTGGTAGATTGTTCTTTGATACAAAATACTCATCAGTGAGATTGCCACAGGAATTTGTGGGAGGCATTATAGTTATATCAATTTCATTGGGAATATTTTCATCGTCGTCATCAAGTTTCGCCATTAACTCATGAAGTGTAAGACCACTGCAAAAGATAAAGTGACCATTACTTTTACAATAATTACAAAATCTTATTCATTGGAAGCGAAAATTACTGAGTATTTATAACATCACATAATTAATTCACAAGAAAACAACCAAGTAGTCAGTCGTTCATATAGCACCAAACTCTATATACTTTGTACGTTTTTTGATGAAATAATATACATTCGTGTTCCTAGTGTCCTTCTATAAGGACATCATACTTTATCACTCAATTGACAGACCGAATTCATTTTTATATTACTAAACCTACACAGTTAAACAAATGCACTATCTGTAAGTTATGTTTCCGAAAAGAACAGCAAAAAATCTTTCAAATCAAATTTTGCACGATTGGAACCATTATCTCTGGTTAACAAAATTTCGCAACTACTTATGATCTGAATATTAACTACGAACCAAACCTGTCGTGATCGCCAAATGTCATTTTGTTTTGTTATTTAAACTAAGTAATTATGAGGCGCCATCTATAAACTAATAGCTATAATAGCTGCTGGAGCGTCTTAAAGGCATTTGTAGCAAGTGTACTTATAAAAGGACAATATCTGGGTTAATACAGGAACATAAGATAGATAAAATGTGAAGTAAGGTGTTTCGGAACAATCCAACTTACGAGACTTCACTATAAATGTTGTTCTGAGTGAGGTTAACCTTGTCGAAATACCTACAAGTGGTAAAGAGCCTAGATAAATATCTGGTAGAGAGGAAGGTAATGAAGTGTGTTATCACAGTCACAGTTGCATTGTTCTACACTATTTGTAGACGTCGATCGAATGCCCAGTCTGACCGTTGGCAACGAGAATAGTTCTTACGAATTTCGGATGTTGCAGCACTGACAGAGCAGGCACAAACTGTGGCTATTTACCGAGCCAAACCGCAGAGACTCCCCGGACAGATTGATAATCATGAAATGATAAACGGCCAACGTGCTATTTTTCTGCAGTGTGTAGAGTGGCATTACATAGTGCTCGTAGCGGACGGTCACGTAAATTTGGGTTATTTATCACTCTTTAGATTAACGGTGACTTCTTCAAATAAAAACTAAACCTATTCAATCCACATCCACTGTCCGTTTCGACGTATCAATCTCTGATTACTATATCAGTTTCTCTTTATATATCTCTGGGATTCCGCAACTCTATTTCTTCTTTATTCTATGTTTTCCTATTCATTTATTTATATAAAATATTTAATGGCATACAGCAAGGAGACATAATAGAATTGTAAACAACATTAAAAACAACCCTTTAAACTTAGAATTAACCTAATAAATTATGAGAAGATTATTTAATAGAACAAGAATGATCATTATTATGGTATTTAAACTACATTACATATCTATATTCTTCATTGTTGTTTTTGTATCCTAAGACACAGCCAGCTCTATACTAGCCAGGAACAATGCTGAAGCTGGTAACATTGTAAACAAGCATTAGAGAACGACCTAAACCATTCTGAATACTAACTTGACAAATTAGATTCTGAATAAAGACAAGAGAAAGAGTAAATGACTATCTAATCCTGATTCGAGCAAGCAAACGTGATTTGGTGTGAACACGTGGATGAGTCGATATTCATACATTATTGAAAAATAGCATCGATCAGAAAATCTGCACATTTAAAACTAGGTTTAGGTACAATTAGACATCAAATTATGTGTTCACTGTTGATAATAATCTTTCAATATAGCCAATTAATAACGGATAAGATAAACAATAAGAATACGACTTACCCAGATAAAAGATGAGATCCTGTCGATTTCCGTTTTCTAGTCACCTCTCTCATCATCGATTTTCGCTATTAAAAACACAGATGTCAGTCATAGTGTCTTTCCAAGTTTAATCATCTATAATTCCGAGCGGAAACCGTTACTAAGATTATTCAAGCAATTAGACAAGTAACGTATATAACGTTACAGGCTATATTATAATCATACTTGTATATGGTTGTGTTTTCAGAATGTAGATCAAATTATCAATCTACTACAAAGAAAGAGGAATCGAAGAGCACTTTTGGTTTTCCTAAGGAAGATTTATTGAAAAGGAAATGGTTAACAACAATTACATTATGATATTATTCAATCAATTTTTCCAAATTTGCCAACATATTCATCAATAACAAATCAGTAATAAGAATCCGAAATTTGCATTCGGAAATTTTAGTAAAATATTTACCAGTATTATTAAATGTAACAAGAAATGAAACGGTCCCTGCCACAAAATTTTATTCACAAATGGTACAAATTAGTAGTCTTCGAAGTTCTTTGTATGATAACGGATAATCAGAGAATCAGTCGAGCAATGCTTACTAGTATGATATCTGAGGGACAAACAAAAATCTTACTAAAAACGGGGAACAAAACTAAGAAAAGAAAGCTAGATATATTCATTAGTGAATGAGGGTGAATATTTCTTATTCATAGTGTTGTATTTACAGTGTGGATTCTTTTATAGTATATTTATTGTAGGTTTAATACATTTGCGGAAGAAAAATTTCGAAATTGTAGTAATTGGGGACTAGCAGAAAATACTTTCTATGAGACGCTGTTACATGAGTGATTAAATAAAACAATTCTGTACTATGATTTTCATAATGCATTCTTTTTTGATTTTCCAATTACGAGGGCAAGGTGAAAAGTCCCTGAAAAATGAAACAGATGGCGCCACAATCGAAAGTCCCATGTGACATTTGTGATGTACCATGTTTAACTAGAACTCATCAAAGTTTTCAGACTGATATGTCATACGTCATTCAGTTCTGTTTTGACACCCATCGAAAGCAAGCAACCTTGAAGATTTTTGAAAGTATGGAGAAAAGTGAATTTCGCGTCTTGATTAAACATCATTCCTTGCGTGGAAAAAACACTACGCAAACCAAAGCATCTTTGTTGAACAATATGGAGACTCTTCAGCATCGATTGGAACGATTCATAAGTGGTTTACTGATTTTCGTTGTGGTAGTATGACCACGCCAATTTGAAGCGAAAGCGGCCACATTTGGCAAAGAAAGAAGTGCTCTTCCAACAGAACAACGTACCGGCACACAGGTTCGTAGTCTAGATGGAAAAATTGCATGAATTGCGCTACGAATTGGTTCGTCATCCACCATATTCTCCAGATTTGACCCCTTACGATTTCCAAACTTGAAAAAATGGCTAGGTGGAGATCAGGCTCCAACGATGAGGTCATCGTTGAAACAAACGCCTATGTTGAAGCATTGCCGAAATAGAATTTTTGGGAAAGGATCGAACAATTAAAAAAACATTGGACGAAGTGTATCAGGCTGAAAGGAGATCGCCTTGAGAAATAAAATAAGTTTTGACCAAATAAATCTTCTTTTGTTTCATTTGTCAGGAACTTTTCACCTTGCCCTCGTAAAAAATAGTTTCGTTAACAACATTTTTTGATAAAGTATAAATATAATGTTCCTTTCTACGACTTAAGTCTTGTCTAAAATGGATACAACTGTGGTTATTTCCCTGCATTCTTTTTGATGTATCAAATGCAATGACAATTATTTTCTATATCGACTTCATTGAACCAACACCTTCAAGTAATACTGGGCAGTTGAGAATATTGAGGAACTTACTTGTAAAATGCCAATAGGTTGGAAGGGTCACATTTCGATTATTCTACTAATTACCTAATCTGTTCCGTTGTGAATATTAATATTTAATTGCCTTATTTCTCAATTCAATGGAAGTAATAGTTCCTATATTTACTAGAATTTAGAAGTCATTCATCTTATTTGGGTCTCCGTCCTTTAAGCTGTGCAATCTATATTGCTTGGTCATTTATTGAAATCTCCAATTTGTGTGCCAGTGGAGTCTATTATGACTGTAATTATTGTTCGAACGTTATACCTTCATTATTGGAAAATTTAATTAATATGAAACTTAATACGAGGTTGCAGAACATTGAGTAGATTGTTACTAATTTCCATTTAAACTGCTTTCTGGAATAAATTGCAATCGATATTCAAGAACACGTAATAACAATGAGATTGTATTACAGGGAGGATTAATGGCTACATAACTTGATCAGTTTCGAATTGCAAAGGATCAGTGTTCACATCGTCCGTTCTAACACAACTTTACAAAATTCTAAATAATTATTCTAAGAATATTATAAACGTGCAGTCATTTTACGGAAAGTGGGATTTTTTTTTGGGAATTGAGTTAAGTGAATTAAAAGGTATAATATATATTTTCAGGGAAAAATAGTTGAAAAATGCTTCCAATCTCGAAAGATATATCTATATATTGTTATGATTTCATTTCAAGTACCTATAAACGAAAATGGTAAAATTATGATTTACTGAGACATTAAAAATAGAAAAGTTAAATAAGTACATAATATGGAATTAAAAAACGTTATTTAAAAGTTAAATATAATTAGAATACGAGATTAAAGATTGTAATATAATTAAAACCAATTTGTAATGCAGTTTGTAAGAGTGTAAAGAAGAAATAGTGAATAGTGGAAAAACGTACAGTGCTACGAAGTGAGAAAATCATAATTCAAATGATTCAAAGACTATCTGAAGATAGAAGACTATTAGAATAGATTAAGAATATGTTATAGATGTAAGCTAGTATTAAGACATTTCAGTTATACAAAATTGTATTTTGTATTGTTTTATTTATATTTAAAATCATGTACTAAATTTAAGAAACGATAAGGTCAAATAAGATCTAATAATGGGAATTACTAGGTTATTTGGAACCTAATCATAGGCTATTATATATCAAAATGTGAGGAAAGATGTTGGTAACATGAATTCATAAATTAGAAGGAACAATAACTTTAATCAATTAGAAAATCTTCAAAATATCAAATATTTCAAAATACCAAATTCCTATCGGTCGAATGATATGAAACAAGCTTCCTTTTGTGGGCCCTATAAAAAGCTTCATAGCAGAGTGAATGTGTTTCATGTGGATTCTCAATAAAAATAATAGAAGAGGAAATCAACACCAACGAAAGATTACCAACATTTATTCCAATTATTATTCCATCATTTTGTGAAACCATTTGAAACTCGTATAGCAATTAAAAATAAACATTCACTCAATAGTTGTAGATTAGAATCATCGACATATACATATGGACTGCGCGTGGCAATGATAAGCGCGGCTAGTGCAGGCGAGAGAGAGGGAAACGAAGAGGCCTAATACTGTCTATGCAGCATGACTGTAGCTAGTATGTTTACGTCCCGAGCCGTCCTCTCCGTTTTCCCTCTCTCTCGCCTGCACTAGCCGCGCTTATCATTGCCACGCGCAGTCCATATGTATATGTCGATGATTAGAATAAGAAAATTGTGAGGTTAAACATTGTGAACATAGAGTAAATTTTAAAAGTATAAAGCAAACATAGAAAGATTTAATAATAATATATAAGGTTATATCAATAAATAGATAAACAGAGTCTTAAAATTTTAAATAAGGTTTTATTCCATTCCATATTATATCAATCAGATTATAATAAATAAAATAAAGGAAAGAGCTAACTGGAAGAAAATCAGATAACAAATAGAGTTCATTAAAAATTAAATAAACTGAATAAAGAGTCTCATATTAATATATACACATATTTTCACGCTTTTTGGCAAAAAACCATTAATATCTCAGCAACTATGTTTTTTTTTATGAAAAATTTAAGAGAAACTAAGTTGTTCCTTGGAATATTTTCCATAAGATGACATTATTTAAAATTGACAATTCGGATTAATTTTTCTGAAAAATTGAGGCCAATTGTATATACAGGTGGTCCAATCTATACGACACGGTCTCTCAAACGAAAACGCTTGAATATTTTGCGATGATATTTTTTACACTTATGTAGACTTATTGTGGGCATAATTTAGAAATATTGTTCAATATACAGGGTGTTTAAAAAAAACTACATATCAAAGTTATACTTTCGTAAATAGAATATCCTGTATTTGAGGTCGAACTTGGATTGTAAAGATAAAGTAAAGGTGAGCTGCTGTAACATGTCCTATATCTATCTGAAATAGTTTTTGAGATATTCAAGGATTTATCAAATTACAACATAAATAAAAAAAAATTACAAAATATAAGTGATTCACGTGACGTATCAAGTGTTATACCTCGTCACAAGAGTAATGTTTGGAGTTGTGAAGAAAAATAGTTATTCGTTAGAAAAGTTATACAGAGTGGTAAAAAATTGAATTAAATTATAGTCAAATTAAAAGGTGTTTAACTCTATTATCTTAAATAGAACGACCTACATCTAACAACAAGAAATGATAGATTTTTTCAGCAAAATCAGTATATTTATTAAATTTGATAAGTTAAAATGAGATTTTGGAGTCAAATAACTATTTGGTCAGTATTGTGAATATAATGGACCGTAAAAATTAATAAGATGTCAGTATGAATTACCTGGAAAAAATTTGCAAATGTACAGTAAGAATTAATAAATGACCAGTATGTAATGGTCGGTAATAAATTTACAAGGTGATAGAAAAAGGTTGTCAGACCTTATTAGAAATATTGCTATTTGAGTTTCTACCTAAAATATACTTTTTCTGAAATCGCTCAAGAATGTCTATTTCCTCGGAGCAGCTTCAGACTTTCCAGGAAACGAACTTTCCTGGACCGAAAACAGCAAACATTTTTCCGACATAGGCCGTCATCATCGATCTCTACCGTTTCTTTATATACATTTTAGACAATAAATAAATACACGCAAACAACCAACTCACATTAAGAACATTTATTGAATATATTATTACACATATACGTTTATTATAACTATTAAGTGTGAGTGTGAGTGTGTATATAAGTGTGAGTGTGATGTGATTTGAACAAAAAAGCACCAATAGTTTTCCAGTTATTCAATTCGTTTATTAAGTTGTTTATTTATTGTTTATTAGGGAGAAGAGGTATTTGCCCCATATCTCACTGGGTGTATTGTGTTATGTAGAACTAACTTGAGACATTACAAAAGGTTTCAGAAAAAAAAATTGTATCTCAATTTTTCTTAATTCGACCGTTTTTGTACATTTTTGACTTGACTATATACAAACACTTGTAACGCAGCCGTTACGTGATAACGAAACTCAATGCATGAATCGTGAAGTAATTAACCACATAGCAAGGGATAGTATATCGTGCAGACAATATTATATCTTTCTAATGTCAGAAAGTTCTCAAATGAGTGAGGAAGAGAACGCGTAGCGCCTGGGGGAATGTAACATCATCTTGACAGAAGGAGACATCTCAGTATCTGACGCCAACATAACGTACTTATTTAATGTTTAATTCGGCACAGTCAATAAATTCAATGAAATTGCGGCGTAAGGGTGCATATTATACCCTATCGGGGTGTAAAGTATTAGTCATCAGAGCTATATGCAGCGAGAACACAGTAATATGCTAATTTGGTAGCTTTATGTGAAGGATTTTAAACGCTCCAATTGGTATAAGGAGCGAATTGAGGCATCAACTTCTAAATAGAATATTTACCCTCGGCTTCATTTTGCCGTTGTACGGTTAGCATTGTTATATATTCACTCGATTGTGAATATGGACTGATCAACTATTGCTCATTTCTATCCGTCTATGTTTATTAATTTCCTCTCTACGAGGATGAGTAGAGACACACAATATCTATGAAACAAATAATCTATCTATGGTTTCGACGCTTACGTGGGGTAAAATCATTCCAACCTAAAGTCGGAGAAATAGAATTTGAACATACACAACACAAATGAGTATTTATTTCATCACTCTGTGGTATTTAGTGTTGAGCGATTATGAATGATATAATCGAAATATTTCGATCATGGCTATACGAGCCCTGTCTCAGTGAAGTTGGCTCAACGCCCCAAAACATGATATTTGTGAATTTATTTGAGCGCAAATTAAAATTTTATTTCAAATATAATATTTTTGGTTTCTTCAAATGCTTATGGAAAGATAACAAAACCGACGCAGCTATTTTTAAAGTGTTTTTATTTCGAAGTTGTCTTCTTTGCAAAATGATTTATGTATATACTGCCGTCCTAACAAGAAAGGTCCTATCTGCAATATTTAAGTTTTGAGAAAATCAGGTTTTTGTTTTATTTTATTCTACAATACGTAATATTTTAAGAAACTTTTCATATTTTATATTATACATTATGTCGGAAAATAGATTCCAATTGCTAGTCATAATTTTGATTTACCTCTTCCCGATTAGGAGAAATTTGATAATATTGTTACTTAGGACAATGTAGGTTAGTATATGCAATTAGATTGTTTCCAATTTCACTTACTGAATTTGTCCTAAATGAAACTAATATTTAATACTGAACACTTTAATTAAATCATAATATAGAAAACTGAACATATTATTTATATAATAATATAAATGTAGGAACATAAAAAAGAAAAAAGGGATAATAGGGATACTAATCATTTTCTTCATCAAAACCATCTTCGTTAACCTGCAAGTCTTCCCAAAATTTCATACGATTTTGAGGAATGTGCGCTTTTAATTGGGATATAAGATTATTTTTTCGATCTAAAGACACACCGCGACATGTGTTACGAGCCTGCGGCATCGTTAGCGTGCCCTTAACATACTTCATCATGAAAATATTCTTCAACTCAATAAATTCGTTTTCAAATTCTGTTTTGTAAGAAAAAAAATAATTTCCTCTATCAAAATGAAGACAAACCATGTCTTTTAAATAAACTCGAGAAGTAAGTTTCTGTAACTTGTATTTAGAAGTGTAGTCTGTAAAGGAAAAAAATTGTGCAACTTTCATTTTTACTAAGTTAACTTTTGAAGAATTCGCATGTTGTAGCACATCACAAAAATCGTCAAAATCGTATACCTTCTTTTTTCTCTTTAGGGCAAGTTCAACTTGATGGTGAAAAGAGTTCGCTGCCATAAAAGTATGGCCTGGCTCGAAAAATATTTATTCACTTAAAAATGCAAAAAACACCGGATATATAATGATAACAAACACAGTTCATGTCACTTACTTGATGTCACATTATGATTCTGTCATGCTACGCTTAATTGTCCGAACTGATGTCGCTCAGCACAAAATGCTAGGTTAAAATTGTCCTAACTGCATTTTTGAAGGCAGAACGGACTATTTCTGTTAGTGAATGTTTGATCGGACAATGTATGTTAGCAAACATGGCATTTTATTCACTTAGGACAAAACATTTAGGAATAAAATAAAGCATTTAAGACGCAGATAGGACGTTGTAACTTTGTAAAGATGTAGATAAAATGTTAACGATTACTATGAGCCATACATCTCAATTTACCAAATTTTGCAGATAGGACCTTTCTTGTTAGCACGGCAGTATAGCAAAATACATGATGGAGACAACTTAAGTTGAATGGTCTATTTATTCGCTTCGATAAGATAAAGCTAGGCTTTGTAAAACAAATGATAACATTTTACGTTGCTAAGAAGCCGATTTTGACGTTTAAATCAACTTTCAATGCATTGGTGTTGTTGTTACCAATTGAAAATGGCTCGTGGTTAAGCTGTTTCTGACGCAATAAGAAAAGTGATCATTCGCTTGAATTCAAAGGCCAAAATGCTTCCCAAATCGCCGACAGTGTGAACAAATCGAGGTATACAGTTCGAAATATTACTAAATTGTACAAAACAACTGGATCTGTGGGTAAAAACCCAGAACTCGAAGTCGCCCGCGTTATTCCAATACCAATTTGAGAGCCTTAAAACGGATTATCAAGGAAAATTGGCGTGCTAATTATAATGAATTGAAAATTATATTATAGAATCAGGCAACCATAAAAAAGTTTTCAAGAGCAATTTGTCACAGAGCTGCCCAAAAACTGGGATTTAAAACTTACAAGGAATACAAGGTAAGCTTAAATTGTTTTTCTTATTATTTGTTTTCAATTCAGTGATTCTAGGCGAAAGAGAAGTCCTTACTGACAAAGATTCAGAAGAAAAACAGACTAGCGTGGGCCAAAGAACACAAATTATGGTCTCCGAACCAATGGAACTACATTATTTGGAGTGATGAAGCCAAAATTGAAGTATGCGTTGGTGATAGTAGGAGTCGTGTCATAAGAACTAAAGAAGAAGTATTTCAGAATGACTGTTAAGTTTCCGGCTTCTTTTATGATTTGGGGATCCATGTCGGCTAGTGGAGTGGGAAACTTACACTTTGTGGAAGGTATTATGAATGCTGATAAGTACATTATAGTGCTTCAAAATAACCTAACACCCCAAATGTGTTCAAACAATATTGAATGTATCTTCCAACAAGAGGGTGCCGCTTGCCATACGGCTAAAAAATAAAAGATTGGATGTCAGAAAACAATATTCCAGTTTTACAATGGACGTCAAGTAGTCCAGATCTATCGCCGATTGAAACTATGTGGCAAATCATGAAGAAAAAGCTCCGATCGAATCCCGCAAGAACCGTTCCAGAATTGCGAAGCAGAAATTTGGAACAGTTTTACATCAGATGACTGCCAAACATTAGTTGACACTATGCCAAGACGTATCGAAGCAGTAATCAGTCGAAGAGGCAATGTAACGCAGTGGGGATTTGCTGCTATTTGGTTTCGTTGATTTTTATAAATCGATAGTTTTTTTGGATTTTTAAGATTATTTTTTCTCTGTTACAAAGAAATGTAGTATTTTAGACTAATATTAAATAAAAATATAGTATGCTATCAGAAATACATTTTAGTTTTTAATACGTTTTCGCTTATATGACAAATTTCATAAAAAACGTAGTTTTGATAGTTGAGCCAACTTCACTGATACAGGGCTCGAATAATCGATCATTCAATTATTATTGCAATCCAGTGATCATTCAATTCGAAACGATTTTGAATGATGAATTTACTTTACTCCGAATACCATCTTTATTATCTTATGCAACCAACAATTCTGTTAAAATATCATGGCCGTTGGCAAAAAAATATGGGGCGGGGGGATGGTTAGAGGCTGATTGGGTTCAAAATCTCATATAATAATGAAGCTACGCGATTATAGTCTTATTATAATTTATCGTGAAATTAAATGTGTATACACAGAATTTTGATAAAAAAAGCTGTGATGCATCACGTAACTTACTTCACTAGTTAGCAAACTAGCTTTCGGACACTCCTCCGGACCATATGTATAAATTGAGAAAAATAGCTATCCAGATTGAATATTTCATCTTAAACGTATATGTTCTTGAATTAAGGAATGCCATAAGAGTGATTAGAAAGGATGAATAATCATAGATTTTCACCACCCTTCATCATCATAATTTGAGGGGAGGAGGCATAGCCCCCAAATGCACTCAGCCTACTGAGTTCGGTCCATTTTGCGCCTTGGGGTCAGAAGCCTATTCTATTCTAGCAGGTTTGTGGCCAGCCAGAAACCCAGAATATAGCCAACGTTGGTTTCCATAAGCTCTTCCGGGAGCAGTTTCGATTCTTCGAAGTAACGGTGCCTGAGGGGTGCCAATGTAGGAGATTCCAACAGGATGTGAGAGGATGTTTCTTCCGCCTCCCTGCATTTCCTACATATAGGATCTTCTGCGATGCACGTAGTCTGAAGGTGTTTGTTAAGACGACAGCTAATACCAGTTTTGATTCCAGTCATCACTCTGATGACCCTTCTGTTCAGTGAAAGGAAGAAGATCTTGACTTGTCCCATTCGTGGTGATTCTCGCCTCAGTTGCACTCTTTGTTCAATTGACCCACTATCTATAATTTCTAGACTAGTCCCTGAGTACGCGCTCTAAGCGAGCAAACGCTTGCTAAATTCGCTATTACTATTGTGTACAAACTGTACTTTATTATCACGACCTCGACACTCGACGACACCTGGTGGTCACATGCGGAAATAGGTAGCGGTTGTACCCATTATCGCTAACAGATAGCGCTAGTAGTTAGTTTCGAAAGCGCAGTAACAATTAAACATTCGCGAATAATCTTGTTGTTTCGAGAAAGTTCTGGTGTATTCCACTCACTTCTAGATCACAGTAATTGGAGTATAAAAAGGCTAGAGGCGCGACCACGAGTCAGTCTGCATAGGGAAGGCGAGGGAAGTGTAATTGCTGAAAAAGTGTTTTTGCGTGTTTAAAAGATGTTTTCGTAACAGTATTTGCATTTGACTTGATGTGTTTGTGTGTTTCACTAGTATGGCAAAAATTAAACAGTGAATGCAGAACATTCAAAGATCAATGGAACTTTCATAAAGTCGTAATTGAGTTCAGTAAGAAGGCACTATGTTTGATTTGAGATGAAACCATAGCCGTTCTAAAAGAATATAACATTAAACGTCATTATGAAACGAAACATTTTCAAAATTACTCAAAATGTACAGGAAGTTTGCGGACAAAAAATTTGGAGCTTTGAAGCGCGGATTAATATCGCAAGCAATCTTTGTTTACGAAGCTTAATACTGAACAAGAGTAAATTTATCCAAAACTCAGTCAGCAAACACCGTGGCTCGGAGGATAGAAGACATCGCAGAAAATATATCATCTCAACTGTCTGTCAAAAAAGGACATCTCTAGTTGTTTTCTCTGGCCTTGGATGAGTCAACAGATGTGTCAGATAATGCTCAGGTATTCGAGGAGTAGATAAAATGTATGAAGTATATGAAGACCTTTCTGATATTGATAGTATTCACGGCACTACTACTGGGAAAGATATTTTTGAAGGAGTTGAAAATGCCATTAATAAAATAACCTTCGATGGAAAAACTTGAAATCTATTACTACTGATGGAGGCAAACACATGTGTGGTACAAATAAAGGAGTGGTTGCTTCTGTGTCAAAGGCTGTAGAAATTGATGATGATTTAAAACCATCCATATCAGTTGTTAATTTCATTAGTTACACTAGGCTGAATCACTGACAATACCCCGAGCTTATTGAAGAGATTGGAAAACATGATTTACCATATAACACTGTCGCACGCTGGCTTATTAGCGGAAAAGTCCTTCGGCGCTTTTTTTAACTTCGAGCAGTGATCGAAATTTTTTTGAATAAAAAGCATCTCCCTTTTACCGAATTACAAGATAGCGAATGACGGTGGAAGTTGGCACTCCATCTCGATTTGACAAAACATATGAAGGAACTGAATTTGAAATTTCAAGGAGAAAATCAGCTTCTCTTCAATTTATACACTAATATAAAATCATTCCGGCAGAAACTAATATTATTTCAATCACAATTAAGTAGAACATATTTCACACATTTCAAAACATGTGAAATAGTCATCCACACTACTGAGCCTGTGTTTCCCGTCGATTTTGCAAACGAAGCTTTGAGTGTTTTGAAGATAAATTTTGATACTCGTTTCCCAGGCTTTGATGTCGTTGCGAATGAAATTATTGATTTACAATGCAGTGATATAAATAAGAACAAATAGCAAAACTCATCTTTGCTGCTACAATGTGATAACTTGCATAACGGACCCCGCAAATTCCTTACGAGAATTGGGTCTCGGTGGATATTTCTGAATTTTTGATATGATGTAGTCCATGTAATTCTGAACGAATGTTACCATTGCACCAACCCCCAAAAATGAACAGATTCCCTGCTAGGAGGGGTTATATTTACATTTTACTCATAATAGACTATTTATTTCAGAAGATGGGAAGAATATTTGAACATGCTTCATTGTAGCTTATGCTGCATAATATTGTTTTTCTCCCATAAAAAAATTTGAAGCCCCCCCTCAATCCCCCTTGAATAAAAAAATATACCTTTTTCTGGATCACTTCAAAAATCATTGTAAAATGTTTTAATAAGCTTAAATACGGAATCCGCACTTGTATATCGGAAATCAACTCGCCTCCCCAAATAGGGGATGCACAAAAAATTCCGGTGGATTCTTCTGAATTTTTGATATGATGTAGTCCATGTAATTCTGAACAAATTTTATCCATGCGCAAACCCTGAGAAATGAAGAGTTTTTCCGCTAGGGGGGGTTATATTTACATTTTACTCATAACAGACTCATTTCTGAAGACGAGTACAATATTATTAACCGATGAGCATCTTAAATCTCTTTTAATAATTAATTGATACAAGTAAAATTGGTCGACAACTACAAACTATTGTCAGTGGAAAGTCACAATTACATGAATCTTATCAGTATTTTATATGTTATAATGTTTATAATGTTAGTGGGATTCATTTCAATTATCTGTTAGTTATTATGCTTAAGTTAACTTTTCTGCGTATTATACCTGTCATTAAGCTTTACCTACCAAGTGAATAAAGCCGAGTTATTATCATTCTGTGTATTTTTATTCTACTTATTACAACAACAATAACAACAATAAGACATTAACTGTCGCGGGCCCGATTGATGACATTGACTGGCCGGATTTGGCCCGCGGGTCGTAGCTTAAGCCGGCTACACACGGTCCGGCAGGCCTGTCAGTTCTAACTGAACAGTCCGTCTGAAGACCTGTCGCTTGAACGTGTATATACTCCGGTCGGCCTGTCAGTTAAAACTGTTCAGGCGGCCGGAAAAAGTTCAAAAATATGTTCGTCTATCCTGCCGGCCTGATGCAATCAAAGACAAGTCTGAACGTTTGTATGGCACGGTCGCCTGTCGGATTGTCGGGCCATCAGTCAGATAGTTCTAGTGTGAGTGCACCATGTGTCGCGTGAAATAGAAAACAGGTGTTTGGAGGAATTTGTCGCGACTTATCATAGTGAGCTGTGTCTGTGGAGTGTGAGATCGATAAACTATCACGACCGTGATAAGAAAGATGAGGCATATTTGAAATTGGTAGAAAAATGGAAAGAAATCGATCCTTCTTGTACGAAGTCTACTGTTCTCAAAAAAATTAATAGCTTAAGGAGTAGATTTCGCAAGGAATCAAAAAAGTGGAGGATTCAATGAGGACAGGAACAGGTGCCGATGAAGTCTACCATCCCAAACTTGAGCTCCTTATAGGTCTTTCCAGTAGCTAAAAACCTCAAGGTTGCAGTCAGCTTTCGTGAGGTGGGATTGCTTCTCTCATTACAGTTCTTTTTTTCTATCAAAGGCGCTACGAATGATAAAAGCTGTAGATACGTATCATCCATACGTAGATGATTGTCCCAATCCTTTGGAGCTAATTTCAATTCATTCAGCAAATTCACACCACTTTTTGCACCATACTGCACGTTTCTTCTTGGGATTCTTTTTACCTTTACCCAAAGCGATTACTAAACCGAAAAACGCTAACGCGTCGTCATCAGCAGAGGTCATGATAAATTGAGACTGAAAAAATATTTCAGATTCACCTGAACTTTTGGAGGGTCGTCAGCCCATTCGGCGACAGGCCTTCAGGCGGACTGTTCAGTTAGAACTGACAGGCCTGCCGGGCCGTGTGTAGTCGGCTTTAGAGACCCTGCTCTAGAATATGTAGACATATAGATTTGACAAGTTAAGTTTGTCCATTCGGCTCATGATCAAACACTGTTCTATAATTCCTAAGGGTCGTATCTTAAAATATAAGTTGGAATCTTTATTGAAACCACAACGAAAATAACCAAGTAGATATTCCGGTCTAGTCTAGTTCATGAATGGGTGAACTCCAGTGAGCGATACTCATCGTTGAGCACTTTTTTCATTGGCATACTTATGTGCTAATTTGTGCTATTGAAATTCCTGGTACTCGTAGACTCCGTCCTCTGAGGTTAACGTGAACAACTGCAGATAACAACAACTACTGCAGCAATGTGGTTTTTATCTTTATTAGCTATTCATATAAATGGGGCATCTTCAGGACATGTATGATATGAATTAGCCAATTAAAACCTGCATTTCCAGTATTCGAAGTTTCTTTGAGTGTACTCTTTGCAGTTAATATAGTTTCGTTGAAGGTAATTCTGTGAAGCAGATCGTAAAAATAAACATAGGTTACTCGTGTTATTTCACGGTTGAATAGTTTACATATTTCATATTATCCTATTTCGCTACTTAACTTATTAAACCAGAACCATGTCGAGCGTACACACTAAGTCCCGTTTGAAATGTTTATAAACTAAGTATTTACGAATATATTTTACAGGATAACGTAGATGTAGATCCTGAACGTTATTCAAATGCAGACGTACGATTACGCTCAATTACTCAACTAACTTCCGACTACGTTCTTTTAGAAGTCAGTGTATTTGACAACCAAAACTACTTTTTAATCCAAGATAATTGCATTGCACAGTGTTGACTGGAATAAGCCCAAGAAAATATTTGCTGATAACTCTCTTTCCTTGCCGTCCAATTTGGAATAGTTTCAAGTATTAATTCAGAGTAGGAAGTATGGAAAATGTTTTGTGATATTAAACGATCAGCTTACAGTCCACATTTCGCAGATTCCCTTGAACGCTTGAAATTATGCAATTTAGTTTTAGTTTTAAAATTCAATAGACGGAAAGAGTGATAGATCTTTGAATTGTAATGAAATAAGTTAGTCAAAGAGATAGGTAACGACATTGTTTTTTTTTTAATGAGAAACACACAATGATTTTGATATTAATATTGTAATGTTTATTTCTCACAATCCATTTTTCAGATCCCTACTACCAGGTTTAGAGGTCTATTATTACACCTTATCCTCAGGTATATGTAAAGAGTATATGGGTGTGATAAAGAAAATTGTATGAAAATTTGCTAAGACTGTTGTAAAAAAAACTTTTTATTTCATATTTGATCAAAATAGTATTTTTTAATCAATAATATTGTAAATTGTTAACTTGTTGTAATATTTTTTAAAAAGATTTTCTTCAATCAATCAATCAAAAAGGGGGTGAACAAATCCGGAGCACTTAGACCGCTTGATTGGGTCCATTGTGCCCCCCTTGATATAAGAATCAGTCCAGTAGGCCTGAGGCAGTGCTGAAGGCTAAGATTTTGCATGGACTGATATCTCTTATGGCTTCAAGCTGCATATGTGTGCTGCCGAGATGTTGTAGCCTAAGAGAAGTGTGCTAGACATTTTGCTAGGATGTGAGAGGCAGTTTCATCTGACTCTCCACATCTACTGCAAACTGAGTCTTCAACAATGCCCATTGTGTGTAGATATTTATTCAGATCATAGTGCCCTGTGAGGAGTCCAGTCACCAGTTTTAGACTTCTCCTGCTCATAGACAGTTTAGGCGGGAACTTCCTAATGTGGAGCTTCCCCTGCCCCATGCCGAGGGCACTATGCCAGACCGAGAGCCACTGTCTATCCAGTAGCTCCTTGAGGCCATGGAGCCCGGTGGTCGATGAAATGTCACCTAATAGTGGAGATAATGGAGAACCCATTGCTAGACCATCTTTTTGGTAGTATAATGTATTGTTAAAAGTGAAAAAATGTTGATCCAAACAAATCTTTAGTAAATTGATTAATTCTAAGTATTCAGTTGTTGCGAAATCACTGAATTCAATGTTCTACTCCCATCGGTGGTTGTAGTTTGGGTGGCTGAAATCCCGGAAATGTATTTCGTTTCCCGATTCCGAAACTCCAGGCGACAAGGTCAGTTTTTAAAATTGTTATATATTTTTGGTATTACTAGGTTAGTAGGTTTTTCGAAATGTGATTGCTTGATTGGTGTTTCTTCTCTCTAAAGACATTTGCTTTTCCTTGCCCTTGAACGCATGTATTATTAAAGTGCATGAACACTCGGGTGGGCGTAAGGTGCTATTATCGCTCCCAACTATTTCTTCAGCACCAACGACTATTATACAAGGGAGCAGTCAGACGACTACATTGGGGGCAAACCTGGAAAGAGGATCTAGTATGGAAACGGGTGCAAAACTAGAGAAGGAAAAGGGGCTAGAATATACAGTGAGGGAAGAAACTCCTCACAGGGAATACATACTTCCGTATTCCAAGCGGAGAATTATGTAATCCTGCATTTTAAAGAGAAAATGATATAAGAGAAGTACTAAATGCACGGATCATAATATGTATAGACAGCCAGGCTTCACTGGCGAAGGCTGCACTGCAATTCCTTAAGTTTTGGAAATCTGTTGTATACTGCAGAACTTGCGGCGTTGGAATGTATAGCAATTTTTAGAGGAGAATATGCTAAGCTATAATAACGAAAATAATGAAGTAATTGAAGACGACGAAGTAAATGAAGAAGAAAATGTGATTTTGCCAATAGTTAGGTGATTTTTAAGGAGAAAATTTAATTTATAATTTATATTTATTTATTATCATAAAATGAATCTTTACGCCTACTCAATACCAGTAATTCCCCTATATTTATATATCCGTATTATATTCAACTTTATAATAATTCCATTTCTGCTTTTATCAAAACTCGATGAATATAAATAGTCCAATCAATCCAATTTATCAAAATTGTTAAACATCTGGAAAATTGAAATACACGCCCACATAAAATGTAGAGCTTTTGATCTTGAATGTTTATTTTCAAACTGTATTGTAATTAGTAGCTTATTTTTGCGGAGCACATTTTTCTTTTATATGAGCTGTTCCTGTTACCGATTATAATACAGCAATGGATTTTAGCCTAGTGATACACTTTTTGCAGAATTTATTATCTCTTATTATCTCTTATTATCTTTCAAGCCAATTCTCGTCATTAAGTTTATTTATATTTGTTTATTGAGAGCTTGTTGTTTATAATGGAAATTCTTGGCTTCGAATACAGTAGTACGACTCGATATCGACGTTTCGTCAACAGTTACAGCTGGCCTCTTCAGGGCAGCCTTGATGTTTGAACTGGAAGTGAACTGTAAGAATAACCATCGCTCTCATCGTCTCCCAAAATGTCAGCTTGTGTGTACATAGAAAATTGATATATCCATCAAACTCGCTGAAAATAGGTTGTTTAGCCAACGTGACAAACAATTTGAAGTGATATGGTCCATATTTCTGTTATCTCTCTCTAAAGAACGACATTCGTATCTGAATATCTCGTTTTCCAACAATCATATTTTTCATATAATGAATAATTATTGAATGTCCGATTTGGTTCACCTATATAGAATAATATTTTCACTCAAATTCGGTCGAGGTCTCATTAATTGTTTTAGCGGCATTTATTCATTAAAGAGACTATACAATCTCGTACTCGAAACTTCACATCCCGCTTGGTGTTGCCGCAGATTCCATCTCCATACTGTCACCTCAGTGTGTTATGAATAACAATATATTTAACAAT
Source organism: Endomychus coccineus (assembly GCA_958510875.1). NCBI lineage: Eukaryota > Metazoa > Arthropoda > Insecta > Coleoptera > Endomychidae > Endomychus > Endomychus coccineus. The sequence goes on along the minus strand of OY294070.1, from coordinate 110,021,449 downwards.
AAAAATGATTCACATTAAGAATAGAATTATTAGCACTACACACCGGTACTTTACCGAACCACAACAGAAGAGAATACAAAAGTTCTATCCAAAATTTTACAGAACTATTATTCAGTTCCAAACACAATCCTGTTGAAAATAACTGATGACAACGTCGCCGTTGCCTATTGATGTCAATCTTCATCATTTCAAAGTTTTTGTTAGGAAAATCAGATACCTATGTAGCAGGCTAGGCCTCATTAGAGAGTTAAAAACAAGAACGATGAACGGAGTTCCTCAAGAGAAAATTCTGGGTCCGGTTTATTTCTAGTGTTGCCCAAATGCAAGAACAAGACGAGACTTAGCCATTCTTGGTCTTGGTCTTGCGCCAATACACCTGATCTTGGTCTTGGTCTTGGTATTGCGCTCCCAGTCTTGGTCTTGGTCCTTGGTCTTGCAGCAAGAATCTCGCAAGTCTCGCAATTTCCTATTAGTGTTTCTTTTTTTCATTTTTATTTCAACCTTTTTATGTCGGCACAATTTACACAAAGCAATTTGGGGTGCATGAATTATTTCGAAAAACTCATCAAATTTGCTTTTAGGTCTTTTAGATCTATAACTCCAACTCTGACTAGAACTATTTGAATCTTCGTCATTCATGTCAAATTGTAAACGTGATAAGTTTTCCGAGAACAACAAGGATTAGAGTAAAAACAATTATTACATTAGACTCGAATCAAAGCTCAATTGGGAATGACTGGAATTGAAATAAATACTATTATTTATAGTCCATTCGCTTAGATAGTGTCGCCTTGTACCGCGCCGCCTTGGCAGGTGCCGGCTCTCATTAAAGGATGCCGCCGCAAATCAAAGGATGCCGCATGCGGCGTACAGACGCATGACATTGTAGCGTCCTGATTTTCGCTCTTATACCTACCTTATTATTATAAGTTAGATTTCAAATTAGTTTGTAAGATCTCTTTTTCGGCCTGTAACTTTTGAAATATTAAGAAAATAAACATTTTCTCGGTAACGTACTACATGTAATTTTATTTCGCTTTATTCTATATAGTTTATTTTTCGTTTTTATCATTTTCATATTCTTATTTATTTTCATACTATATTTCATATATTATTTTTTATTTACTTATTCGGACTGCGTAAATTCCCCCTTCAAACGAAAATGCACTGATTGTCATTTATATCTGTACTTTACGTCTTCCTATTCTCTGCTTATTTTCTTCTCCAAAATTTTATATACTAGTACTTTCTTTTATTTTGTTTCGTTTGTTTTCTGTGTCAATTTCTTGTATTATAAATTAAGCCTGTCCGACCCCTGAAACGACACTCAGTCCTAACTGCAAGACGCAAGAGTCTCGCAGGCTTAGTCTTGTTCTTGCTCAAATCTTGCACGGTCAGTCTTGGTCTTGGTCTTGCTAAAATTAGGCGGTCTTGGTCTTGGTCTTGGTCTTGCAAAAATGCAAGAACAAGATCAAGACTGCAAGACCAAGACCGATTTTGGGCAACACTATTTATTTCCTTATACACTAATCAAAATACTAAATTCACTCATTCTGGGCCTATGGTATTACATGTGGTTCTAAGACTACCTTTATATACCGATGTGATGTCATATACTCCTCATGAATTACCATCAACTCAATGCGCCCGTTAGTTAGACCACCCCAAATTATAATGAATCCTTCTTCAAAAGAAAAAGTTTCATCAACAGTACTGTCTGAGATTTTTCGGACTTGCAGTCGTTCTAACGGAATTTGGATACGTCAATGAAAGTTTCTCCTCAGTAGAGAAAACATTTTCTCTTCGAATATCCTATTTTTTTGAAACAGGCCAATTAATTAATATTGACCGAATCGGAATCATAATAGATGAAATTATATGCATCGAAAACAGTTCCACAATTTTATTGAAGTTGAAAAAGTCTATATTATTCCAACCACCAAATGTACTACCTCAACTGGATACAAAAATATTTATATACACACACTTAATATTTTGTTCGAAACCTAATATGGTTGGAGTTAACTCCTGGCATCATGGCAGTTGATCATCAAAATTTTCTAATTCTAAACTAAGATAAATTACCCTTATCCACTGAATCATCAAAGTACTGAGAACCTTTCGGCTACCAAGTAGCCATCATCAGAGTTAACTAAATTATAATTCAAAATGTGCCTGTTCAAATAATATTTGGGGATAACGATGTGAACAATGGGTTACCCTCAACTGGAGATAAATCGAAATTTAGTAAATTGCTTTTTCGTTTATATATTTCAATCCCTTCTAAATTACCTAGATATTTGTCTGTACTGTTTTAAAAGTGATGAACTTTCTCGAGAAATGGTGTGACCTGTATTCAAATATGTTTGGCTACCGCTGATTTCTCACCATCATCTTTCTTTATATGGGCGGGATGTTCCTTATTACGGAACTGAAATGCTACTTCTGGTTTGACCCGCATAGCATTTTGAACACGACTCACAAGTGATTTTGTAAAGACCGGATTTGCCGCAATCGGAAACTTTATCAAAAGTGTTGCCTAAACGGTGTTTTAAATTGTTCTTACATCTATAAACTGGTTGTATGTCAAATTTAGAAAACAAACTATGCAATTTATTAATTACTGAAGAATGATAAGTGAAAATTTTGAAGTATTTGAAGCTGATGGCTCTAATTTGGTTAGTTGGATACGGCCCAATTTCCTTCTTTGCTTATAGAAAATAAATTATTGATCAAAGATTTGTGGTAACCATTGTCCAACGCAATTTGCTGAAGATTCTCAACTTCGTTGTTATGATTTTGCTGGCTCAAAGGGACATTCAATAATCTATAAGCTAGACTATTAAGCGGAGCAATTTTATATCTGAATGGTGTAGCTGAATCCGCCGGGGTATACCTATTTGTTTTAGTGGGTTTTCCGTATATATCGAAATCCAAGTGATTACCACCTTTTATAATGTTAATATAAAGGGAAGGAAGCTGATTATCTTTTTCTATGTTGACAATGAATTTCAGCGAATCAAATTGACTGTTAAGCGTGTTCACAAAGCCATGTAAATCAAAATCTTAACTTGTAATCGCGAAAATGTCATCAACACATCTATTTCAAACTTTTGAAACTATTTCTTTAGAATGTTTATCGACTCAGGGATTGGAGTATTCGTAAATAGTGAGACAACATCAAATGAACCGAGATTATCATAGGTTGAAGTTCAAACTGTTTTTATTTTGCAATAAGTTCCTAAGAGTTTTATTTATTCATTCTGAAGAAATGGGTTTCAAATATTAATAGCCCCGATAGAAACTGCACAGAATACATGATCCTTACATCTTTATGTATGGAGCAAAGTTGTTCCACTTTTGATAAAAATTACTATAAACAGATAATCGGATGTGCAATGGGCAATCCACTCGCTCTTTTTTCGGCCAATATTTTTCTAGGCAAACTTGAACCTCAAAATCAAAATTGAATCAGTTCTCAAAAGTTTGGTATAGATATGTTGACGATATTTTCACGACTACAAGTAAAGATTTTGATTTACATGGCTTTTTGAACACGTTTAATAACTTACAACAGTGTAAACTCTTTCATAGTTCATTACATATACACTATTTTAAACATTATGAATAAGTACGTAGGAATTTGCAAGTGTTTAATTCATTAAATTTGTATGAATTTGATTCAATGATAGTACATCTGTTCTACTATTTATCGACTTATTTTCTCGTTTCAGGTGATCCATCTATCCGTGATAGATTTTTCATAATAATTGGTTTTTCAGCTAAAATATTAGTATTTTTATAATTTTTTGCTTGAGGTGTAATTTTATAAGTTTTTGTTTTCAATGATATAGTTTGACCATTTTTTGTAAATATTATTTAGAGTTTCCTGTACAAGTCTCATGGCAATCTACACAATTTAATTTATATACCCTGTGAGTTTGTTTATCTTTAGGTATTAACAGTTTCAATTTTGAAAAATATTTACCAACATTGTTACTTGGTTCAAGAATCTTTATTACGGTATTTCAAAATTCTAGATAGAACTCAAATAGTTCAATTTCATCGAAGCTCAGTATAGACTGTTACGAGTACAAATGACAACGCGTTGATAATGAAGAAATAAAACCAATTCTGGAGAAAATAAAAAAGCCATCACCCCTGTTTGCATGGAAGGGTTGGTAAGAGAATTACGTTGAAGTCCTCATATGCACACATCGGCCTATCAGTTACAGATTCTCACCGAGGCAATACACTGATGAAGCTATTATATTACAGAACGAATATAAATTTATGGTTATGACGTATTTCTATATGAAACCTGTCAATTGAATAATCATCCCAAGAATGGAAATGATCAGGACAATACGTGGAATATACGATATTATTTTCAGTTTTATAAATGTGCCAGTTATATTGAATATCAATGACAAGGATCTCATTATGTACAATTACAATTTTGCAGTTCGGTTAGTTTTGATTGGTAAAAGATTTAACTTCATTATTCGAGGACAGTTGAACATGAAACTATTCTTTGTTTTAAAACACTCGAAGAAATGTTGTAAAACAGCTATCCGATATCTTTATTTCCCTCACCATACGTAGTATATAGTGTAAGAGGTACGGTACCAAAATGTGTGAGGGACACGTATTTTTATGAAGAATTAGTTTTTTTTTGTAAAAGAATAGATATTTGAGGAATCTGATTCCTACTTTTTTCTGTCAATCAATTTGGATTGAATTTGAGGTTGAAAACCATTGTTAATGGCTATAACCTTGATTATATTCAATTTTTCATTCAGGTTTCTTAGAGAAAGAGGAAATGAAAAGGCCTTATGTATCATAGAGTTGTAAGCTGCTAATTTGTGACTACGTGAACTAACAGATGAATTGGCAATAGTTGTATCTGTGAATAAAGGTTTTCTATACATTTTGAAAGTAATGATATTATGGTGCGTGAGGAAAGAAATTTATTTTGTTATCTTTCTTAGTTTCTAAAGTGAACTTAATGTTAGGATGGATATTATAAATGAAGGATAAGGAAACATTCAATTGTCGTGATGTACCTTTGAAGAAGGATAAAACATCATGTACATATCTAAACCATCAATGAATATGTGTTTAACTGAAGGGGAACTCATTGTAGTTTCTTCAATATAAGACATGGAAATATTTGCCAAAAGAGGACTCAATAGGGATCCTATAGCTAATTCATTATTTTGGTGTGAAAAACTCTATTAAATTAACTATAATTTTGGTTAAGGCAAAGATCAACATCTTGTTCTATCTCGAATTTTAAAACGGAATTTGTATGTGATTTTTCTAGAATTTGTGATATCAACATTTTACATTCATTGGGGACAATATTTTTATTTTGTTAGGGAAAGTTAATCTATTTATTAACTTTGAAAGTTCCAATGAGTTTTTTACTGTATACTTAGGCTTGAAGTTACTATGCTAATAGCATTGCGATAAAATTAAATTCAATTTCAAAAATATAAGTAACTTCAAGCCTAAGTATGCAGTAAAAAACTCATTGGAACTTTCAAAGTTAATCAATAGATTAACTTTCTCTAAAAATGGAATTCTGGTATCTCTCGATCTTTCAAATGTTTTCAAATATTCCCCCAATGAATGTAGTATTTGGTATCACAAATCCTAGAAAAATAACATAGAAATCTCGTAATAATATCCGATATAGAATAAGATTTTGATCTTTGCCTTGGCCAAAATTATTGTCAATTCAATAACGAGTTTTTGACACACAATAATTGATAAGCTATGGGATTCCCATTGACGCTCTTTTGGCAGCTATTTTCATGTCTTATATTGGAGACACTAAGTTCACTTTCGAAACTGAGAAAGATAACAAAATAAATTTCCTAGACCTTTCCCTCACGCACCATGATAGCATTATTACTTTCAAAATTTATAGAAAACCTACATTCACAACTATTGCCAATTCACCTTTGAGTCCCATAAATTACCAGCTTACAACTCTATGATACATAGACACTTCCTCTTTATCTAGAAAACCTGGATGAAGAGTTGAATATAATTAAGGTTGTAGTCATTAACAATGGTTTTCAACATAAAATTATATCCAAATTAATTGACAGGCAAAAGCAGAAATAAGCTTACTCAAGTATCTATCCTTTATTACAAAAAATTCTGATTCTTCATCACAATGCGTTTCTCTCACATATTTTGGTAATGTAAGTGAAAGAATTGCAGACATTTTACCGAAACATAATCTAAAAGTTAGCTTCAAACCACAAAATAAATTGTCTTATTTTTTGTTCAATGCTGAAGATAAAATGAATAAGTTTAATGAACCTGGAGTATATAAATTAAACTGTTCAGAGTGAACTTCTAGATCGGTAGATCTAGTCGTAATATAGAAATTAGATATAAGGAACATTTTCGATCTTTTAGACTTAATGAAACAGATTCATCTTTCTCTAACCATATTTCAGAAGCAGGGCACAGATTTCCAAATTTAGATGGAGTTAAAATTTTACATAACCAGAGTAGTGGTTTCAAATTAAACACACATCAATAAGAAATTTTCGAAGGTAATAAAAATAATGACCATAAAATTTTAAACGATCAATTAGATGTGCACTACAGCATTTTGTTTGATGTCCTTGTGCTGTATGCTGCTGTTGATTACACTTCTTGTATGACTCAGTATGATAGTAGTTGGTTGAACAAATAGCACTTGATGATTTTGAGTTATTTATTCACACCTATATACAGTTATGTACAAACTACACTAAGAGAACGGAGTCGCCTTATTTATGAAGGCTAGTTTCTCTAAAGTTGTATGTCTCTAGGTTAACGCTTTGATTATAAGATTGATGATATGTTATTGTTATTGCAAGTAATAATGTTGCTCGCTGAAGTGATATCGTTGTAATTGTTGTAATGTACCTACCTCGTACATATAATTTCATATATTGTTATTTGTATTATTTGTATTCAAAATATTTTACTTAGGATTAGTTTACTTGATAAACATTAATTCATTCATAACAGATTCCATAATTGAGGAGAAAGTGCAAGTTCAAAATTCAGTTTACTTAAACTCAGGATATCAGAATTCTATGTAATTATTAATTTGAGCCTATCTCTCAATATTGGGGTTGTTATTGAATTGTTTTGTCAATAACAATAGTATATAAGAAGTTTAATATCATATTTAAATATCAATTATTAGTAGTAAGCAAGAATATACACATCGGCGTAACATATTTAATACTCAATTATTGCCTAAACTTATTTAGTGAAATAAAGAAGATATTTCAAGTAACCAGAGTTGTTTCAAACTTCAAGAAGGTCGAACAGTTGCACATTACATTGTTATAGTAATGTAATGATGTTGCTTGATGAATGAATTTGATGTGATTGTTATAGTTATGTAATGATGTTGCTCGATGGATGAGCTTTGTGTAATTGTTCTTTTTCTAAAAGTCATTTACTTCAGGCAAATTTGAGATTATAAGTGGCCTGTAAAGAAGGGTAGTAGATGCTACGTATGTGTTGACCAGAAATTCCAGGCAACACAACCATTCTTAGAAGTACCCATATAAATAAGCCATGTCTACTCATCGATAACACTCCGTCGGCTGATGACAAATTGACACAAGAATCCCATTTACGACTGGATTACAGATGTGTATGCCTTCCTAGTATACCTCCGAATTAAAATTCCCTTATCACAATATTAACTCTACCTCATTATCCAATTTCAATTATACTATTCTAGCAATCCATTTCCTCAACCGGAACCCCAATTGTTACTTGTGTCTTATATTGTATCATAAATAGCCAAGCTTATTCATATTTTCATACATTAGTATCTTTTGAAGATGACACGCTTGTGTCGACATTATAACCACGATTTGTTACTATAATATATGTGATGAAAAACAAAGTAAAAGTGTTTTATTTTATTATATCAATTTTATTGAACCATTAGGACAACGGTGTTTTTCAGGTTATAAATAAATCAACACGCATACATTCTACCCATGGAAGGATCCAAAATTCTCATTTTAAGATTCAATGAGGTCATCGGATTGTGAAGATGCATATTATTTTCTGTGTTCACTCTGTGGTGTAAGTAACCACTATCAGAATAAATGAAGAATGAATACGAATACAGTAGCTATTGATGTTCAGGATTCTATTGAGAAATACTGCATAAGCAAAAAAATAGATAGGGATTGTGCGACGTGAAAAATTTATTCCATCGTTACTGACGACCAAACAAATCTTTGGGATACAAATTCATGAGGATGGCCTATTCAAGGGACATATTCCGTTTATTGATTCTCTCTGATATTTCAATGACTCAAAAACTAACGACTCCACCAAGGTTTATTGCTTAGAGGGTGTTTCATTATCTCTAAAAAACAATTCCAACGAGGCGAGGTCAGAGAGTAGGTTCCATTTAATAGACGAGTCTATGACCGAATTCGAGGGTAGATCATCACTCAAGCAGTACCTGCTTTTGAAACTCTTCGAGATAGGTGTAAAAATCTTGGAGCATTATGACTCAGTAATCGGTTATATTCGGGAAAAGAAAATGATGCTGTAGAAGGAATATTAGGAAAACAAGTTAGCAAAAAAATTACTGACACTGGGAAAAACCAAACGTATGTTATTGCTTCTATCAGGTTATTACAACAGTTAATTCGTTAGAAACATTACCGTTTCCTGCTGTTGGAAATTGTAGCTTTGCAAGAAAAAATAAGCCCAAATCGTGGATGTAAAAGCGGAAAATTGTACTCAGCAGTAGCCATGAGAATGTGTAAGCTACATAATTTCCACCTTCACATGATTCTAAATTAACGAAAAAGATAAATTTACCCAAGTTACTGATGCGCCACCCCGAGTAAAAAAATGAGAATTCAGGCTGTTATGAATAAAGAAATAAGCATCATTGAATTGGTAGTAAGTGAAAAGAAAAAGAAACGAAGCATATAAAAACAATAACAAATATATTTAAATATTGATGAACAATAGCAAAATCGTTTTACAAACTCGCATGCACTTTTGGAGCACCGATATAAAATTGAAACAATTATATATGAAGATAATCAATCTACTTTGACTCAGCAATTACGACCAGCATCTAATTCATCATGGTAATGAAAGTTGCGACAGAGATATTAAAATTACTCCCCTGTGTCTCTCCTGTGGTCCTGATGGTGGCTCCGCGAGGTCTCTAGTAGTGTATTGGAACCAATATCCTCCTATCGAAAAAGAAAGAAAATACACGAGTAGGATGTCCACAAGAGAAGTAAATTTTAATATTCGCAATGACTCAGTATTGACGCTGAGAATAGCTGAGTTAAGCTGGATAAATGTTGAATAGGTGAAGCCAAGATGAATTATGATTAAAATTACAAATTAGATTAATATGTGACAATTATTCAGAATTTACTACAAATATAACGAAATGAATTTAAACAAGGTTAAATAAATGAATTGAGTTTGAAAATCAGATATGAGTTATGGTTCAGTGATTCCTAGACCCACGTGGGTGGATTTCGTATTATAAGGCCTCTTTAGTACGATTACGGGATAGTTCAACAAGTCCCACGTTAACTCTATAATCGAAGGTATTGGAAACAAGGCTCGTGGAATTATAGATATGGAGTGGTTAGTTCTAGCCCATCCTCTATATGTTTCGTACATTTTCGATTTGGATAACGCTACGTTGTTCGTATTACGAGGAGTTCAAAGCAAAAAAAATATACGATATAATAATCCCACGTGTATTCAGAAAATGACGGAATCAAGTGATTTTGTCAATCGAATAAATGATATGAATAAAATTACAATATCTATAATCAAGGGATCTTGGTGCCTGTTGTAAGAGCAGGAAACAAGCAAAGATTTGTATAAATCAGAGTAAGCCTGTTTGTGAATGAAATATTAAAGATTCAATGCTACTCAAAACCAATTTAATTAATAACTTTGATTAAGACCTACATTGTGTTCACAGTAACACTAAACCGGTTTTATTCAGAGCCTCCCTTCCTAATTAATAACTCGGGTGTGGGGGTAGCAATATAGTATCCGTTGAATCCGCTTCGTATTAATTAAATACAGTTAACTATATCATTTAAGATAGAGTTCTTTAATTGGGAGGAAGTTCAAGGATATAGAATCAAACTATTATAGGTTTCTATCATGATAATGATAGGTAACGATTTATTCAAAAGTGAGATCGTTACAAATGACACTGTCGAAATTAGTCGGACAGGGAAAGAAGAATACAAAATACGCCTACCAGGTTCAGAACTGATACAACTTCATAATTTACGCATGACTTGTCAGATCAAGATACCGAACTCTAAAGAAAATTAGCAGGAAGTCATTGAAATGGTGGAAGAAGATCTTCCAGAAACTTTTCTCGATAACTGTTGTCAACGCTTAGATTATCCTTAGAAATGAACCTTCCTAAATTTTATAGTACAACAATTATCAAATGCATTCGTTACTTATAGTTAGGTTCAGCATTTATATATTTCCCTGCTGGAAAAGCAGCAAAATGTGGCTTTTAAGTATTCCTTTACAGCACTAAGCGCAAATAGGGTTTATATTAATGGACTTGTGTTTTTGAGGGACATATTCTTAAATATACTGAGTAATAAATGATTATTTAATTACATTCAGAAACATGCATGCTTTTAGAAATTTCATTCCTGTGGGATACAGAGGAAAAGTTTGTAAATGTTGCAACTCTCACACTAAAACATGAGTTTTGTTTTTCTCGGATGAGTTCATGAGAACATATTGTTGGGAACTTTATGTAGTTCAGGATGAAAGTACAACTACCTCGCGTGATCTGGAACTACGTTCTTACCAGAATTCTTTTAGATTCATTCAGATTATTATGATTGTATTGTGTGAATTCGCAGATTGACAGCTTTCTGAAATTGTCTCTCCACCTACTTCAGCAACTAACTAAACTAGAAGGAACATTTTAATATAAAACATTTTAGTATAAAAAGAACATTTTGGCCATATAAAAAAAATAATGGTGGCAAATCAGAATTAGCCGAACATATTTTAAATACATGTCACACCATTTCTCAAGAAAGTTTATCATTTTTAAAACACAGTACTGACAGATATCCAGGTAATTTAGAAGGGATGAACCAGTTTGAGTATGTAGGATATGTAGTAGGAGAGTTCCTAGATAATACCACAATCGAAAGTACCTGTGAAGCTTAAAGATAAGTGAGTTCCTAGTATGGTAAGCACCTGGGTTCAGGATATGCTGAAAAGAACTCAAACCTGAAAGTCTTCAGGAATAACAGCACGAAAAATGCAACTGTGGAAAACGGATTCTTCCTGAATTAATAATGATAATAATTATATTACAATGCACCTTGATTACAGGAAATAATAATCGTAACTACTATCTGTTATACATCGAAAAATATATTTCCTTTAATGTCTTTCCCATCCATTCATAATTGACTATATGACCACGTTCCCTTTCTATAGAGATCAACTGCGTTCGTGATAAAGGAAAATCATCCTTTCCGTGAATATCGAATGTAACTACTTCTTGGTGAGTAAAGTTAGCCATTATCATGAAAAATTAAACACATTTACGTTTCTATGTTTGTTGAGCTAGCATAAAATTTGCTTAATGGTCTTCATCTACCCAGTAGTCCGACAATATATATTTTCTGTTAATCTCATTACCAGTGTAGCCAGTAGTTCTCGCTACTACAACATATCATACATTATCGAAAAACTCAGATACATCAAGAAAAGATAGTTTATGATATTATTAGACAGTAGTCTTGAAGGTTATCTTCGATTATTCGAATCGTGTGTTATAGACGAGTATACATAATTACATATACATATATAGTTGAGAGATAGTTTGGTGGGTTCTTATGAATTACCTGCAAGTTTGAATGGTTCCTATAAACAAAAGGATCAATTGCCATTTGATCGAAGAAGAGACATTATGTGGTTCATGCAACATGGAGAATCTATGATTCTTATAAATTGATGTCATAGATAACTCGATTTCCGTGAACATTGAACATTGTTCTGTGTCAACTGTCAGATCATACTTTGACAACCTGAAATTAATGCTTAGCAATGAACACGGTCGTACATACAAGTCTGGGGACTCGTATGTTTGACATGGGTCTACTAGCTAGCGCTTGGATCGACGTAGTAAAACAATTTCTTTCCGGAATCGCAAGCAGTGTTACTAAGTATTCTGATTTGGGAGAGGAGTAGAACTGTTACTCTTGTCAAAATGTATCACTCACCTTAAAAATAACTTCCCCTTTTTCGTTATACATGCTCGCACACATAAAAGACCTCGTTAAAACGATTTCTATCCGGAATCGCAAGCATCCACTTTTTTCGCATTTTCGCATCTTTCGGCACTTTAAAAACAGAAGTTTCTTGCTTTACACTTTTGTACCCCGTTTTGCATTTCGGCACAATGCACGGTTTCGTAATTTGTTTCTGAAAACGTAGGTATTCCTTGTGTTTACAAATCAACTGACAGTTGTCAGAGAATACTCGTAGACGCGGCACCCGTGACGTCTTTTGGTACTACGCGACAGTCGACGCTTAGCGGTCCCACTTCTAACATAGGAAACAGCCCCGAGTTTCCAGACCTGTATGTACGACCGTGGCAATGAAGGATGTGTTGAATTTTTTACTTAAGCTTGAACATTCCTTTAATTTATTTCTCTACAATGTAAACAGGATATGTAGTCCACTTAAAAGTGTGAAAAACATCTAAAATTATAAACTGCACGAAAATGCAAAATTCTCTTTGAATCGTGTTCAGAATAGCTTATACATCGTTGGTCAGATAAAATAGAAGGCGGCTCGTGATTATTGCTATTAATAAACAATGAAAAACCATTTCCAATTAACAAAAAGTGGAATGTCTTTTATAACAAATGGAATATCTTGGGCTCTTTCAATCCAAAGCTTCTGAAATTTGATATCAGGGGATTCTTGGTCCGCTGAACCCGAAAATGGAAAATCCTGAACCCGAATGTGAAGTTAAAAAATGGAAAATCCGGTCCGTTTGCTGGAAAACCTGGAAAAAAATTACCAAATCTTAGCAACAAACACATTTTTTTCTCGGGCTGTGGTATTGAAATAATAAGATGCCGTGATGGGTCTTGGTACAATTTTTACAAAAAAAGGAAAACTCTGGAAAATTGGCGGAAAATTAGCATCGTTTTTCCTTCATATTCCTATCTCGGCCCTCGTCCAACTTGTCTAATCATATGTTTTCGTGGTCGCTGAATATTACCTTATGATCATAACATCAAAACCGTGGATATTTTTCCGGAAAATGAGAATTAACCATTTCTGCACAACAAATTTTATTTTGTTTTTATGAAAAATTTAGTCAGTGTTATGGGAATTATAAGATGGTTCTCGATACAAATCTCACTAAAAGGAGAATAGTTCTGGAAAATGTGTGTTGGTCGTTTTCCTTCATATTCTTGTGTCGGTCTTTGTGGTCGCTGAGTATTATTTTATGGTTATAAAATCAGAAGCAACCATAATTCCATCTGTTAATTGAAAATGGTTTTTCATTGCTTATTAATAGCAGTAATCACGAGCCCCCTTTTTTCTGACTAACGATGTGTAGGTCATCCTTAACACGATGTAAGAAGAATTTTGAATTTTCGTGCAGTCTATGAAATTTTAGTAATGACATCAATTTTTTCACCTTTTTGAATGGACTAATGAGTGATAACAAGAAAGGTAGGTAGATTTCTATGAAATTTATGAGTGTTTTCAAAGAACTTAATCATTTATCTGCAGAAATTAACCCAACTTTGGTATAAGATCGAATGATAGTAAATAGATTCAATACATCTTTTGATTACAATTAGCACTTATCGTGAAGTTATTTCCTCAAACGTATTGCTTATGCGGATTCCATGATCTGCAAAGTTCTGTTGTAATTCTAACAATTTATTTTAAATCGTCTATTACAGTAAAAGGTCTGAGGAGCTGAGATCGGGATACCTAGGAGGTCATTCGAATAATAGGCTATTGTGACCGTTTAGGCAGGTCACTACATATACTCATAAATTAGTTATTCTGGTGAGTCACTGTGTGTGGTTTAAGTGATGTGAACAAATGGATGGCGGAAGTTGTAGCAAGAACTGTGCTCTCATAGTGAACCATATTCAATGTTACACTTCAGTATTGTAAAAATAAAATGTTCTGAATCTTTATACCGGGATATCAAAAATTATGTTGGTCAAGGGTGGTTGTGAAATCTAAAACGTGTGCCTTACTTTACGTTATCAAAACTTGTGGCAAATTAATTAATTTGAAGTTTCTAAAAATGAGAAATTTCGCAATTTTATACGAATGTTATAACACTCAGAAGTCTCTAGCGCTTTAGACACCAGGATTTTCACGTGGCCTATCGAAATGAGAAGGTTCGAATTGTATAAAAACACAATTGCATGAACGCCAGACGTCCTATGTAATTAGCTACGAACGTAATCACTTTGACATATGCCTCGAGGAGCTCGCTACGCGTCAGTTAGGTTTATACTTTTTACCTCGATCTTTTTAATTAGGGGCCGTTTTATGCCCCGTGCTGCCGGCGCCAGTTGTAATAAAATGTTTTCGGCTATAGGCCGCTAGCTTTTAACCGCTTTTGGGTATATCTTAGTAGCTAGAAAATTCCCTTTGGTACGTCGCACGTTTGACGCGCGTAGCTGAGACCTGAGAGTACCTGTTTCTATTTTAATTCAATTTTCCTATTCAATCGACATTTTGGGGCCCGAGACTATGCTATTTAGTTGGCCCCGTTCATAAACTAACGACATGGAGCGAAAACCGCATGCGAAAAGTCCTCGTAAAGACGTTCTATGTTCCGAAGATTTGCACTTTTCTAACTCGCGAGGTACGCGCTCCTCACGTGAATGTCATTCGATTTACCGAAAATTAACCAATTTAAAACAGTTTTCGACCCCGTTTGTGGCTATTGCGACCTTGTAAAAGGCTCAAAGTTAACATTTCGTTTTACATTCCACAACCACCCTTGACCAAGATAATTTCTAATTTGTAGTTCATTTTTGTTTTACAACTGAAATAAATAGGTATGAAATTTGTAGGTTATTGATGACAGTGACATAATTATTTCAAACGTAAAGTAAGACACACGTTTTAGATTCCACAACCACCCTTGACCAAGATAATTGTTGATATCATGGTATTATGTGTTGTTATTAACCATGATATAGTTCTGTGATTTATCCATTTATTCTATAAATGTAAGCTTAACCAATTTCTCACACCAGCGGTCTGCCAGCTAATTAGGAATGAAGGTTTCTTAGATAAATGAGTGGTAAAGCGTCCAAAGCGTTCATTACTTCTTGCAGAAGAAATGATACAAAATTGTTACCATTCATAACAAACAATGATAATGTCTCTCCAATCTAGATCGATCAGTAACATTACAAACTTATAGTTCTAGACAGCTATTTCGCTCTTCTCATAGCGTTCATTAGTAAAACAATGAAGTATAAAGTTACCGACCGATCATTCTGTTAAAGGTACACATAACCAATATGTAGCGTTGTAGAAAGACCAAATTACTTAACGCCATCTATGATCAGATTGGGAGGAATGTTCAACTACTTGATCGCCAGATGGCGATACCGGACTGAACCAATGTAACAGTCGAGATAGTAATGAATAGCCCAGGCTATGAATCGGAAAAAAAAACATGTAAATTCTCAGGAGGTTCTCGTGATCACTCATACACCTTGAAACCTCTTGGGAACCCCAACTCCACCCATTGGGGGCGAAAATGGCCCTAAGTCTCCCCCAAATTTGCAACATGCCACCAAGCGGGTTTTTTTGGTCGCTGATCACGAATCCGTAGCCATATTTACTTGCAATTCATCGTAGGGGTGGCCAAATTGACAAAATTGGCCAATTTCGCATGCCTTATATGTTATTTTGCAATTTACGTATTTTTGGCATTTCGAATGCACGATGGGGGTTTTTTGGGTCGCTGAATACGATTCCGAAGCCAGATTTACTTGAAATTCATCGTTGGGGTGGTAAAATCAACAAAATTGATCAATTTCTTCGATATTACCACCCCTAAATTCTTCAATTGATAAACATTCTGAAGAAATGACTTTCAGCTATCAATATACCTGATAGAAACTGCACAGAATACGTGTTCCGTACATCTCTATGTATGGAGCAAAATTATTTCCCTTTCAACAAAAGTTACTATAAACAAACACGAGGATGTGCAATAGGCAATCCACTCATCATTCACTCATCACTCTTCAGTAATTGATAAATTCCATTGCTTGTTTTCTAAAATTGCAATACAACCAGTTTATAGATGTGAGAATAAGCTAAAACACCATTTTGGCAACACCTTTAACAATGTTTCCGATTTCGACAAATCCAAGATTAAGAAAATCAATTGTGAGTGTTGTTCAAAATGTTACGTGGGACAAACTAGAAGGAACATTTCAACTCGTTTTAACATTTTGCCCATATAAAGGAAAATATTTGTGGAAAATCACCGGTAGCCGAGCATATTTTGAATACAGGTCATACCATTTCGCAAAAAGTCTATCACTTTTAAAACACAGTACAGACAAATATCTAGGTAATTTAGAAGGGATAGAAGAGTATACATGAAAAATCAATTTATTAAATTCTGATTTATCTCCAGGTAATAGTCTAGGAGCCAGAGCGATATTGATGGTCTGAACATTAACCCGATGGCACTATGGTTTATCGTTAGAGGACGGTTCAATGACCAATTCATCTCACAGACCGAATTTTCCCCGGCTGCTAGATCTCGAGATACAGCATCCGCATTTTTATTCTTCTTTTACTGGAGGATAACCCTTTCCAAGTTGCGGTTACTTCAAAAGCATGCCATTCTTATACACTTCCACCATGTGCCATAATTTAACCCCCCCAAACCTGGTGGAAAATGTTCATTAGTGTTGGCAATTGTTAACATATACTATGCCATCAAAAATTATCGGTCCATTCCCTAGTAATTGGCCATTATTTGAACCAAAAATTTTTCTTTTTTTCATTTGTCGCTAAAACTTGCGGGTTACAAGATAACATGATGGCACCATGTTAAATAACTTTATTGGAGGTCAAATAAAGATTTAAAATTATTGCCATCACTCCTTGCCTATTTAAGCCCCCAAAATCCCCTAAAACCACCCCTAAAAAAATATGAATAAGATGAATTATATAACCAATTTTATCATAAATTAGTTAATTTTTGAGATTCTGGCTGGGTTTGAAATCGAAACGGAATCTTTTTTGTTTTTGTTTTGTTTTGGGGGGTGGTTTCAGGGTGTTTTGGGTGGTTTGAATAGGCAAGGATAGTTGGCAATGCCTTTGAATCTTTATTTGACCTCCAATAAAGTTATTTAACATGGTGTCATCATGTTATCTTGTAACCCGCAAGTTTTAGCCACAAAATGAAAAAAAGGAAAATTTTTGGTTCAAATAATGGCCATTACTCGGAAATGAACTCATAATTTTTGATGGCATATGGTATGTTAACAATTGCCAACACCAATGAACATTTTCCACCAGGTTTGGGGGGGGGGTTAACTAGCAGTCCATTTTCGGTCCAATTTTAACTGGTGGGCCTGATAACTAACGGGCACGATAAAAAATGATGGCAAATGGTGGGAGTGTATAAGAATGGCATGCTTTTGAAGTAACCGCAACTTGGAAAGGGTTATCCTCCAGTCAAAAAAAATAATAATGCGGATACTGTATCTCGAGATCTCGCAGCCGGGGGAAATTCGGTCTGTGAGATGAATTGGTCATTAAACCGTCCTCTAACGATAAACCATAGTGACATCGGGTTAATGTTCAGACCATCAATATCGCTCTGGCTCCTAGACTATAAGGTTAACCCATCGTTTGCATTATTATCCCCAAACAGTATTTAAGCAGGCATATTTTGATTTATAATTTAGTTTATTCTGTTGATGGCAATTTGGTAGCTCAAGGTCCTGAGTACTTTAATAGTATTTTTAGTGAATAAAGGTGATCAATTCTTATCAATAGTGTATTCTGTCAAAGGTACATACAACCGACATACAGCTTCGTAAGAAGACCAAATTATTTAATGCCATCTATGAATATATGTCTTACTGAAGAGCTGTAGGCGAATAGAGAAACAGCTGTCTGGAACTATTAGTTCATAATGTTACTGATCGATCTAGACTAGACTTTATCACTTTGTCAAATGGTTTGCAATGAGAGTTGTGCCCCATTAGTAAAGATTGCTTCATCAGTAAACATTATCTGAAAATTCAGGTCTTTGAAATACTCGTCCTATGTACATCCAATGTCCTTTAATTATCCTTTGGCTGTTGAGTATGTAAAAATGCTGATTTGTGAGGTTTTCTTTTATTAATCTTCTCGCGTCACGGATTCCTTTGGTTTAATTCTAAGCGCTGCCCGCTCTTAAACTATTCCAAGGTTGTCAGGAAGCAATTCAGAATTGTTTGTTCGTTCGGACTTTCTCGTTCACGTGGATTATTTCTTCTTGAATTCTTTTCAACCATATCGGTTTCATCAAATAGTTCATTGATTTTTAAAACAGCGTTAATGCTTATCGACTGTCTTAAAGGCCGATTATTAAATTCTCTGGCTGCTTCCTTCGCCGAACGAACATTTGCTTCCACTCGACGGGCAATTTTAAGTTTGTGCTCTAAATTTAATTGATGTTGCCTAACTACTGGAGATGGGACACTTCTGAATGCAACATAGACTTTTAAACACAATGGATACTTTTATAAAATACACCAAGAAAATCTTTCTTTGGTAAGAACATAAAGGATGGGCGTATGTTGAACATTACTGCTATTTGAATATTTATTGCTTATTAAGGCCAGGGCTTGTTTCCAAACTTATAATAATTATATTTTCCATGTTGTACATGCTAACAAGTAATAATTAACATTCTTTTCAAAATTTAAAATGTCGTTTGTGAAAGAAATTATTAGTGAACGCGGAAACACCCAAATAGTGTATGAAAAGTATAAGTTTTCCAAACATCGATCTTCAACTAATGAAACTGTCTGGAGGTGCATTAAATGGCCTTAATGTAAGGTTTATGTGTATACCATTGGGAATCGGGTGGTTTTGTTATAACAACATTGAAAAATCAACATAATCACGAACGTGAAGAAAAAAATTGCTAAGTAAATTCTCAGTGTTGCCTGCAAACGTAAAGCGGTAATGAGCCTACAGAGAGACCAACTAAAATATTGCATAAATAATTAGCTTGAAATGGTTTTCCCTCAGATTTTTCTCCAGAAATGTTGACTTCCCGAAACTTGAAATTCGTCAAAGAAAATATGTTCAATAGACGAAAACATTGCCAACTTTGCCTCGCTCTTCCAACGGAGTTCACCGGTACCTGCAAGAACATTCGTACAAAACGTCAAGAGAGAATATTTCCAGAATGGAATTGCATTTTTAGCTTCCAAACAAATTTGAAATTCTTATGTAATTTGAGTCTTATATACATGGCACATTCTAATACTGTACAACATTTTTCACACAACTATTTACCATACATGGTCACATAAATTGACACTTTCTACCGCTAATGTTTAGTTTACTGAAGAACAAATCAGAAGAAACTTATAGACTTTGTTTGAAAAAAATTAAGTTTATTTGTTCTCTTAACAACTTAAGTTTTACTCCTGAGAAAATAGTGGTTCATAATGTAGTAAATGTAAAGTCTAAGATAACGTAACAATTATTGGTTGCCGCTTCCATCTTACTCTTGGTGGCGTAAACGTCAAATATTACTTGGACACGTATGGTGGCAAAATTGTTGATACAACAAGGTTTTCGTTGTATTTTAGAATTTTGAAATCAATAATTATTTTGTGATGAATTTCGTAGTCCCAAAATCGGAAGACAGAATGCCATGTGACGAATATCGTACACGAATTTTTTGTCCAGGCAATAAGCCGGGAAAAAGGACATAATAAAAAAAATATAGTGAGAAAAGCATTAATTTCCGATGCCAGTCATTTGATGGCCTAGTAGTTGCGAATAATTATGCTAGTATGATTAATTATTTATGTTTAGAATTGAATTCCGATTAGATATTTTAGTGCTAGTACAATTTATGCTGTGAATCTCATAGTTTTGTTTTGATAATAAATTTGTCAAATGCTGTTACATTTTGCATGGTTCCTATTTTGATTTATTTTTTTGAAATCCACCATTACAGATATGAAATGCTGTAAGCTAGAGGACTTTTTCGAATAATAGTCCAGGCAACGAACCGGGAAATAAAAAAAAAATATAGTAAGCTAGAATTAAAATTTTTTTTTGCATTTTGTCCCTATTACCTAATAGATCATTCATGACTATCAAGACCGCGGGGTCGACCTTTCTACCCCTTCCCCCCCAAACGGGGTTTCAACCCCTCAGAGGAGCATTCTTATAAAAACAATTCAAAATTGATGAATTAAGAGCCGAAAATGACCCCTAGTATGTTTCTTGGGTCGCTGATCACGATTCCGTAGTTAGTTTTCTCGGAAAACTCCCTCCTGATGTGAAATTTGGAAAATTTATATATAATATATAATTTATAATTTTGTTGCAAAAATGACCTCTAGTGAGTTTTTTGGGTCGCTGATGACGATTCCGCTGTTATTTTTCCCAAAAAACTTACTCCAGGTGGAAAATTCGGGAAATTTGAGATTTTCCTGAGATGTTTGTGAATAATAAAGTATAATTTTGTTGCAAAAATGAGCTCTAGTAGGTTTTTTGGGTCGCTGATCATGATTCCGCTTTTATTCTTTCCAAAAAACTCTCCAGATAAGTATAATTTTGTAGCAAAAATGACTAGAGGTCATTCATAACCGTCTCAGGAAAATCTCAAACTTCCCGAATTTCCCATCTGGAGAGAGTTTTTTGGGAAAAATAACAACGGAATCGTGTTCAGCGACATAAAAAACTTAGAGGTAATTTTAGCAACAAAATTATACTTTATTATTCATAACCGTCTCAGGAACATCTCAAATTTCTCGAATTTTCCATCTGGAGAGTTTTTTAGGAAAAATAACAGCGGAATCGTGATCAGCGACCCAAAAAACTTACTAGAGGTCATATTTGCAACAAAATTATAAATTATATATTATATATAAATTTCCCAAATTTCACATCAGGAGGGAGTTTTCCGAGAAGGCTAATCGCGGAATCGTGATCAGTGACCCACAAAACATGCTAGGGGTCATTTTCGGCTCTTAATTCATTAATTTTTGATTGTTTTCATAAGAATGCTTCTCTGGGGTTTGAAACCTCGTTTTGGGGGGTAGAAATTCTAGGTTACTATATATATTTTTTTTATTTTCCGGTTCGTTGCCTGGACTATTTATATTACCTGCGTACTGTGCCTGTGTTTACCTGCGAATCCTCAGAAAATACTTTGCTTCCAGATGGATTCCGCGTCACAATAGCACGACGTTTCGCCAACCATTACAGGTGGCATCTTTAGGCTTGATGCTTGAACTGAAACTGATCCTTCTGGTTTCTGTAGCGGTATTTATTGTAGAAAAAAACCTCCACCTTACACAGTTCACTGCCTTTATTCCGGCGATTAACATTCTGGCACCTGACCCGACCGTTGTGTAATCATGTAGGAAGTGACATTTTCGAGGATGGGTTTCCAAATGTTGGAAAAGTAATATCCTGAGTTACGGTTTAGATTATTTGGATGCTTGAGGATTTTTATCGCTTCAAGAATTTTTCGCTGATAGAAGTTTGGGGCTCGGGATGGGATTTTAATATTTTCGAAAAGGATTTGATGGTTAGTGTCAAACTTGTGTTTCGCAAGTTCAGATCTACTGGTGTCCCGAAGCCTTGTACAACACTCATGTTCTTTCACACGAATAGCTACTGTACGACTCGTTTCATCAATGTAGTCCTTACCGCAAAACAAGGAATACTATAAACACCTTCTAAATAAGAGGAGGAAGGATATCTTGCTAGGTTTTCAAAACAGTTAGTTTTGGAAGTGTGGAAATACGAGTAGAAATATTACGTTTCTTAAGAATTTTGGAAATTCGATATGTTATGTTTCCAATATATGGAAGATAGGCAGTGGATAAAGGTGGTGATGGAGGGGGAAGATTTGTAGAAGAGGTTGATTTGAAATATTAGGCGAAGTGTTTGTCTTTATATCTTTCTGAATGTTATAATGAGAGGAATTATTTGATAATAAGATAGATGATTTTAAGGATTAGGGTTGGGATAAGTTGACAACTCGATGGACCAAGGAGTTCATGACAGACTGCTTTTGGGCAGGGTGGTGTTGGGGAAGAACATTGAGGGATCTATAGCTGTAAGTGGGTTTTCGATACACTGAATGTCACAAAGTACCGTCAGTCTGTTGACTAATTTATACATCTAGGAACGGGAGCCTTTCGATTCAACTTTCATGGTGAAACGGATATTGGGATGTAATACATTTAAATGATCGAAGAAGGGAACAAGATTTTTGTGACCATGTTGTCGAGAAACCAAAGTGTCGTCGACATATCTAAACCAACATTTCGTCTTGAGTGCAGATGAGTCAAAAGCATCTTGCTCAAAAGTGTCCATGAAGATATCAGCTATGACTCGAGAAAGTGGGGAACCGATGGCAGCTCCCGAGAACTGCCAGTTAAACTTGCCATCGTACAGAAAATATGTGGAAGATAGACAAAAATCAATCAACGGTAGTATGTCGATTGAAATGTTTTTGGCAGGTAACAGTTGAGAAATTATGGAAAGGGTGTTAGGAATGGGATGTCACCTGTAATGGTTGGCGGAAACGCCGGCATCAAGTCGGGCTATTATGACGTGGAATTCAACCGGAAGCCAAGCATTTTCAAGATTAGCTATCCGTGGAAGTCTACTATTCGAGATATTGGTAAAACTTGTTATCAGGGCTATCTTTGGTTTTCGTTTTGTATCAATTGAAATAAACTGCTGTGAAATGGTTAATAATTGTTATTTTCAGATGAAATTTGGTATATACCCATTTGAAGAGTGATAAATTCAGTACCTTTTTATGTCCAAAAACCACTGTGATCTTTCTCTTTGGATATTCGACATAGAAAATGGTAGGCCTCGGTTGAATGACATAGGAAAATTGTCAATAGCTCCTATCTATTCTGAGCATTTGTTCATTAGAATCCTGTTAATTGCTGAATTGTTGTAAAATTTAATCCTTAATAATATCAGAAAAATTTTCGACAAAGAATGTGCACATTATTCATAACCTTGGATGTGACATGCATTGACTAGGTGATGTTCTGCATGACAAGAACTGCCATTTATAATTACTACCTAATTTACAAAACAAGCATAACATTCATACATTCGACTATAAATTGAGACTTACATCTACTACTCCAATTAAGTACTTTAAACTTTTCACGATCATTAAGTCCTACTATTTATTCAAACTCTATTTGTCCATGCCACAAAGCTACGACACCGTCATTTAGGTGATTACAGTGGTTTATGGCTCTGTTATTCATCTCAACATTTCCTATTCCCATCCTAGAAAGCATTGAATAAAAAGATATATAAACTTATTAGTTGTGAGTTTATTCACGAATTTATCAGGCTCTAACAAAAAACGACATAAATAATAAAAACAGAAATAGGATAAAATGTATGTTGAAGAGATATTCAAGTTTATCAATGAAATGAAACTTCCGAATAGTTAAAGAACATCATATTGGTACAAATTTCTTGTAAGTCATTAGTATCGGTGATTTTCATTTTCTGTACAGTGGAACGAGCGGTTAAAGTCAATATAAGAATGGGTTTTTTAAATGAGCAGCAGCCTTGGTACAATTATGTCCACCTTGACGATTTCTGATTTCAATAAGGGTAGAAAATTCAACGCACCAATTGTATGTTCTGATATTTGAAATCAAAATTACTATTACTATTATCCCAAAAATGGGTGCTAATTAAATACACCAATCAAAAGCTGAATGCCCTTCTAAAATGAAAAACCTCATATTCTGCTGTGGCTTTATGAGAAGTTATCGGAACAATGGTTCAAGAATTGATGTAAATTATAAAATGATTCAGGTAATTGCATGCACCTATTGAAAATTTCATATTTTTCTTTTCCATAAGAAATCACATCTTCTACTAGCTTAAGATATAGTTAGCAGAACAAAACTTGAAACATATATTACAAGATACATTATATGTATGTTCATAAGAATAAAAATAATTATAATCAATGGGCCCAGTGTGCATACATTTGTATGGGCCAGATGAAATAACTTAAACAATGTTCGGTCCAAACATGTGTTTGTTTCATTATTGTTGATTCAGCTCTTAGTTATATCACTCGCTGAACGTAAATAGTCCTAGTTGAGTATTAAAAGTTGGATTTTAGAACTAAAGAGAATAAAATAATGTGATAGTTCAAAAAACCTGGCAGAAACGTTTTTATTAGATACGCACTGTTGAATACGCTATAAAATATTATCGATATTATCATCTCCAATAATAAGTGACTGAGTCACTGAGCCCCCGTAGAAATTTCCGTAGGCTGGGGGAAAAACTGAAATAGCCCGATAAATTCCTATTTGGAAAACAATAACAGAATTCAACATGAAAAACTTATAACTAATAGCCACACTGTAGACAAAATTATGAAATAAGCTTTCATTATGAAAATGACAGAAAACACGACATGTTCAGGTAAATAAAATAAATCTGAGGCTTAAAAAGGTATTACTAGCTATATATACATAATCAGTAAACAACCAAAAGGGCTGACTTAATTATAAGGAATTCAGATTGCTTACAGCTAACGTAATGATTGCAAGAGTATAGGTTGTTTACAACTTAGGGTTCAAATCTTATAATTATTTGTGACAGGTTGTTTTTTTGTGAAGAGATTGTAGATAAATGAATGAATAATATATTGTATGTTACAGCAATGTTGAGGAATTCAGGAGAAGCTAGATAATGCTAACAGTCATGTAAGGGTTCAGAAAATGTCATACATTCAAGAAAATTATCTCCTTCTTTATTAGTCAAGGTAAGGAACCATAGGCGAGAACCTATGGTTCCTTACCTAGTAAAAAACGAGATAATTTTCTTGAATGTACGACATTTGCTAATCACGTCTATGATTCCTTACCTTGACTCGTGAACAAGGAGAAAATTACCTCCTCGTCAAGGTAAGGACCCATAGGCGGGACTAGAAAATGTCATACATTCAAGAAAATTATCTCCTTGTTTATTAGTCAAGGTGAGGAACCATATGCGGGCATCTACCTAGTAAAAAAGGAGATAATTTTCTTGAATGCACGACATTTGCTAATCACGCTTATGATTCCTTACCTTGACTCGTAAACAAGGAGAAAATTACCTCCTCGTCAAGGTAAGGACCCATAGGCGGGACTAGCAAATGTTATACATTCAAGACAATTATCTCCTTGTTGACTAGTCATGGTAAGGAATCATAGGCGGAATTAGCAAATGTCAAACGTTCAAGAAAATTATCTCCTTGTTCATTAGTCAACCATAGGCGGAACTAGAAATTTTCAAACATTCAAGAAAATTATCTCCTTTTTACTATTCAAAGTAAGGAACCATAGGCGGGACTAGCAAGTGTCATGCATGGTAAGGAAGCACAGGCGGGACTAGCAAGTGACATACATTCAAGAAAATCATCTCCTTGCTTACTAGTCATCGTGAAGAACCATAGGTGAGACTAGCAAATGTCAAACATTCAAGAAAATTATCTCCTTGTTTACTAGTCAAGGTAAGAAATCATAGGCGGGATTAACAAATATCAAACATTCAAGAAAATGATCTCCTTGTTTACTAGTCAAGGTAAGAAACCATAGGCGGGAGTAGTAAATGTCAAACGTTCAATAAAATTATCTCCTTCTTTACTAGTCAAGGTAAGGAACCATAGGCGGGATTAGCAAATGTCAAACATTCAAGAAATGATCTTTTCGTTCAGTAGTCAAGGTAAGGAATCATAGGTAGAACTAGCAAATGTCAAACATTCAAGAGAATTATCACCTTGTTTACTAGTCATGGTGAAGAACCATAGGCAAGTCTATCAAATGTCATACTTTCATGACAATTATCTGCTTTTCTAGATAGTAAACGTAAGGAATCATAGGCAAAACTAGCAAATTTCAAACATTCAAGAAAAGTATCTCCTTGTTTATTAGTCAAAGTGAGAAATCATAGGCGGGATTACCAAATGTCAAACATTCAAGAAAATTATCTCCTTTTTTACTAGTCAAGGCAAGGAACCATAAGCGGGACTAGCAAATATCATACATTCAAGAAAATTATCTCCTTTTTTACTAGTCAAGGTAAGGAACCATATGTGTGACTAACAGATATCAAACATCCAAGAAAATTATCTCCTTTTATACTAGTGAAGGTAAGGAACCATTTGTGTAATTAGCAAATGTCAAGCATTCAAAAAAATTATCTCCTTGTTTACTAGTAAAGGTGAGGAACCATAGGCGGGACTAGCAAATGTCATATATTCGAAAAAATTATCTTCTTTTCACTAGTCGAGTTGACTAGTGGAAAAGAGATATTCTTCTTGAATGTATGGCATTTGCTTGTCCCTAACGTTGCTGTCAGCATTAACTAGAAAATGCTAGCTTTTCCTGAATTTCTTACTATTGCTGTAACACAATATATTATTCATCTACACTGACAAACAAAATACATAGATGTTTTAGGACATGTATCAGAATAAATTATTGACGATTACATTGCATTTTAGCTTCAATGAATAATGGATGACATTGACCATTCACATTGTGAATCCTACTTTACTCACCTTAACATGGCGTAAGTGAACATAATTCATGTCCGAAGAGCCTTTATCTAATTCATAATAGGGGGAGTACTGTAGTTTTTTATGAATGTGAGCTTTAACTTTCTACCCTAGCATCTCCAGAGAGTTCGTTATAGTCCCATATCATGTGATCATAATGATGATCTACGAACTTACTTTCCCGCATGTTTTTCCAGTGGCCGCTGAAATATGAGTAGTCTGGAAATCAAGTCTACGGCAGCCACGTTGCTGTTCAACAAAACATAACATTCTCTAATTGAAACTCCAGTAATTAATTACAGAGTACTTTTAAATGAATACTCTTTTAAATGTGATCCAAAATTGAAAATTTACATTAGAATAATACTTCTTGGGAACTAGGTCACTTTAACACTCACATCTATTTTATTTCCATCTTTACGTACGATTCGGTATCACGACCATTGTCAGAAGAATTATGAAAACTAATTCACAGCAACTAAAGTGCGGGATTTCTTGAGCTAATTATACTAAGCACCAAGGTCATCATCCCATCAATTTCGATTTAAATCGTCTATTAATGTGTCGAGAGACTGAAAATTACATAAAGACGTAAATACAATAGATATAAGTATTAATATGACTTATTTCCCAATAATTTATATATAAATATACATTACGAAATTTTAGAAATAAATGAATTGATTTTATTTAACGTAATAATAAATAAAACTACGTTGTTTTACTATCACTGATATATTAGTATTATTTGACCCTTAAACAGTGTTTTCCAATTTTTATACCAATTTGTTAATGAATAAACAATTTGTTGATTAACAAATAAATAAAAAAATCAAATTTCTCTAAATATTCGAGATAACAGTCATTTTAGGATAATTTTAAATCACTAAACATGAATTTGGTGTCCACTTTTTAATTAGGTGCTATATAATTAGTTAATAAACAATAATAATGTATAATTTGTATATACATATAATATTTCAAAATTTTGTCTTAATTTAATTAAAACTGAAGTGAATATAATTTGAAATGTTAATTTTTAAAACATTCATCCAGGTCCTAATTATCAGAAAATGACTCTAATGTGGGATATTTAGATAACGTTCATTTTTTCGTTGATTTGTTAACTAACCAATTATTTGTCAACTAATGCTATTAGCAAATAATCAAAAAATGGACATCGAATTCATATTAAGCGAAAATTACTCTAATGTCGGATATTTAGAAAACTTTTATTTTTTATTGACTTTTTAAGTAAGAAATATTTATTAACTAGTCATGTTAGAGACTAATTGAAAAATGGACATCAAATTAATGTTGAGTGAGGGAAACCGAGAATCCGAAAATGACTGTAATCTTGAATATTTAGAAATATTTGATTTTTGTTAATTTGATAATTGACAAATTGCTTGATAACTGATTATATTAGCAGCCGAATGAAAAACTGACATCAAATTCGTGTTTGAAAGGTCCAAATTATTCGAAAACAACGCTAATCTCGATTATTAAGGAAATTTTGATTTCTTTTGTTAATTTATTAATCAACAAATTGTTATAAGCATTGAATGAATAGTGTTTATAGGTCAAATGAATAAAAAAATATACTCTACCTGCTAACAATCAATGGAAAATAGCGGTACAATTTTTTTTGACACTATTTATTGTTTATTAGCAAAATAAACAATTTGTCAGGGACCAAAAGTGCTTTGATGTAGTTGTCAAGAAGAATCGAACGAGCCCTCACATATCAAAATCGATTTATAGCAAAAAAATTCAGTAATCAGGTCCGTCGTTTACTGGACTATCACCAACTAGCTCACTAGGATATTTTACACCCAGGGTTCGTAGTGATACATGTCCTTAGATTCTTGATTGATCGGATTACCCAGAGCGCCAACTGTTTTAGCCAAAAAAAAATTAAGATGGAATCCTCAACCAAGAGAATTTCAGGCACTACGAGATGGATAAGAATTTATGATTATTTTAGAGAAAATAAAGACAAGTTTCAACTTAAAATCCTTCTAGGGAATTATTACTGGAACAAGATTACGAATTAAAAAGTTCAAAAATATCATTTTCAGGAAAAATGTGTAAAATTTCATTATGAAATCTCCTTTTTTTTAATGAAATTTTTTGGGTGTCGTGTTGATTTATGCTTACGTTTTCGATGTTCTATGTGAAATTATACAAAAATTAAAAGTATTGCCAAAAAAATAATTAAGTATTTGAAAATTCCGAAAAAATCAAAGAAAATTACAAGGAAAAACACGGTAATGTCGATGACGTTAGAATGTTTTTCCTCGTAATTTTCTTAGACTTTTGAATAATAATTTTTTCGCCATTACTTTTAATTTTTGTATAATTTAACATAGAACATCGAAAACAAGCGTAAATCAACATGACACTCGAAAAATTGTATCAAAAAAAGGAGATATAATAATGAAATTTTTCGTGTTTTTCCGGAAAAAGATATTTTTGAACTTTGTAATTAGCAAATTCAGCGACCATGAAAACCCCTGTAGTGACTTATCACACGATAATTTCAATGACGTTAGACTGTTTTTCCTTGTAATTTTCTTTGATTTTTTCGAATTTTCAAATGATTATTTTTTTGGCATTACTTCCAATTTCGATGATATGGAAAAACTGTGTTTTCAGGTTTTCCACACTTTTCCGCAAATTTTCCTGGTTTTCTGCTACTTGAACTCGAAATACGTGACTGTCAACCTCTATTACGTTTGAAACAATAAATACGTGAAAAATGATTAAATTTGCTTGAAAATTTCCAAATTTTCTCGATTTTCCGTCCATCGAATGAATTTCCTGAGAAAATGACTTCGGATTCGTGTTCAGCGAATAAAAAAACTTCCTAGAACCCATTTTGGAGGTTTAATTTCCATTTTTTGATACATTAAAAATTATCTTAAGAATGGGCTTGAGAATAGGGTTAATTTAGCATATGGAGGTGAATTGGGGGAGATTGAGGACTCGCTCAGTAGTCAGGAATGACCTTCATGGTCCATAGAACGTCATGCAAAAAGAATTTTCCAGATTCGACCTCGTGCAACGAAGTTAGTATGTTCCCCACTTTACAGACTGGACTATATCCTGAGACATGCCATTTTATTATTCTAATTTTTCAAGCTAAATACAAGAAAAAGAATGAGATTGAACTCATGCTTCCCTTCGTGCATCCGATTAATTGCCAAGGTAAGTCTGAATACATATCACATGCAAATAAGCAATTTTTCGCTTAAACGATCTTGACATAGATCAAAGGCTTCAACAGAGAATCTGATTGAAATCTTCCCTGTACGTGGAATCAACTGTTTTAAGTGTCGGTGACGCATTCCCCTTGAGGCATACATCCTGTTGTTTGCTTTGTGTGTGACTTGGTAGACGCCTCATCACGGCTCCCTTTGCAATTGTGAATCAATTAGTTTCAACCGCCATATACAGAACGATTAAGGTTAAGCCACGGAAATCTAATTCGATTTTAATTCCGCATAACGCTTCAATCAAAACCATATTCTCACATGTACGTATTCTGTATGTTTGTATAGGATGCCAAATTGAGCTCTGGCAAAATGTTAGTGTTGGTTTTATTTGGAAGACTTTATGTAATATAACATACTAGACATTACACGAGAGGCTAATAAGCAAGGGTGGCGCCCCCACCCGAATGTACAGGGTGGGCAAATTTCGTTGTATAGGCTAACCCGGTAACTATAGGAGATACAAAGAAATGGAAGTCACCTTCTCGATCTCTCTTTTTGAGACAAATTCATTTGGTCATTTTTGATGTGCAAATTTTTAATATCGAGTTACGGAACCAGAATTGCTGACTCTATGGGAACAACACAATAGAACGCTTTTCTGCAAGCTCAGCATAATTACATTCTAAATATAAGTTGCTTTCCTTATCATTGTCTCTTACATATCATATGTTATAATAAAATCCTTGTGCTTAAGTTTTATCTTTTTAAGAACAGTTTTTTCTGGACCACTTACATAATTGGCGCAGTCGGTAACATATCTCGAAATTTGGATCAGGCAATTTACATTTTAATGTTTGATCGAGAAACAGAGCATTATTCGTATCGGTCCGTAATTGAAAGTGCTCTGGAGACTCGGAACAAGGAAGCAAGAAACGGCGCATTCTAAGGAGAGAACAAGCATCGTCGAACCCTAGCACCTGGTGGAAGACAAACATCGCGGAAAACAGCTAGCTATTAGGAAGACCTGAGAGAAAAACAAAAATCGCCAAATTAATCAGCTGATTCCATTAACAACTAAAAGATTCAAAAGAGTCTTATTAACGGTTTTGGTGCTACAGTAAAAGTCATCACTGGGAATGTTGATCAGGCATATGCAGAAAAATATGATCAATCTATTGGCATTTTAACCAATAATCAGAAGAAAATAAAAACTTCAGTAAGAGAACAACTTACATTACTTGAGACATCTATACAGAAATTTGAAAATACCACTGGAGCACACAATCAAGTGGTATTGACATCTCCTACTCATCTCGAATTGAGAAGTTAGAAGGAATCACCAAAACTATGCAATTAAAAATGGAGTCCTATATTCATTTTCACATACACAGCAGTCTTACAATGTATCAGCACATTTCAGATAATCACTAATATCTTAAAAAGAATCGAAGTAGCTATTATCTTCTCAAAGTTGAATACACTTCATAAGTCAATAATACTAGCACCCAAAGATTTACTCTCACATTTTATTCATATTTCTAAACAGTTGAGTAAAAATAAACATTCTTTCGAACCGATCTCAAAAAGCTTCTTGTTCTATGAAAAGAATATAGAAATTTAGAGCTACTCCAAAGAAGATCCAATTATATTCATAGAAATACCTATTG
The DNA here is from genome assembly GCA_958510875.1 of Endomychus coccineus. NCBI lineage: Eukaryota > Metazoa > Arthropoda > Insecta > Coleoptera > Endomychidae > Endomychus > Endomychus coccineus. Next base: position 109,989,644 of record OY294070.1, on the reverse strand, counting down.
TAGAGACTGAGAATTACAACTATTTTCATTCGTATTTTCTTCCGATTCCTGCAACTAATTCTTTCAAAGCAATACTACCTCGATCAAAGTATATCATTTTGAATGAGCAAAGCTACGCATTCTTCGACAGAAAATGTCATGAGATAATACAGGATGAATTCTTATGTCAAGATATTCAAACAAAAAATTCAAGGAAAATGCACCTTGCGAAGTTCAAGAACTAATATTTTCAACGAACATTTTAAATTGCCAACAAATACTAATAAATATAAATCATGTCAAAATGCAGAAGCTGGAGAAGAATGAATGGATTGTAATCACGACTATTTCGAAAGATACATGAAAGTTAAAAAAACTAACTCGTTAAAGACTTTGTCGTTTGGAGTTTCGTAACCAGAAAATAAAATATAAATCCAGCTACTGAACCGTGTAGGCCACAATCACCGAGGTAGGTTGTACATTGAATTTGGTATATGACCAGTGATATACCAAATTTCTTGCTTTTTGGCATTCAATACCACATGATTCCATAACAAACTTCAAAAAATCTTGGTAATAGATATTGGTTCTGAGATTTTATGACCTAATGACGTCAATACCCATGATGGAATGGATCAAAACAACTTCCTGCATTGGTTCGAATTTCAATTAAGAACTCTCCACTATCGTTATGGATAATATTAGTTGTCACTATCACAGTACTACAACAAATAAAGTGTCAACAACCGCCTTTAACAATGGTTAAATAAGAATAATATACATTATGATTCTTCAAACCATAGTTGTTGGACTACAATTAGTATAATATGTAGATGATATGTTGTGGAAAGATGTGAATCTTGAATTTGTATATTGACTGAAAAATCATGATCTACGATCCCAAATACCCCATATAGCAAATTTAAATAGAATCCGGACAATGGTCACAAGTCTCGTCCGTCATCTTGGAGTCGTCTTCTTGTTTTTTCTCTCACAATCATTCCATAATGCATAGTCACCCGAATGATGAACATCTGCCAAATTTCAGGTCAATCGGACGCCAAGAAGTAGGTCAAAATTCACTTGCAAGATTTCACTCGAACAAACATATCGATAGATGAACAAAGCATGTTAAATGAAAGTTTGTAATTGCTTAGAAACCTCTAATGAAAATAAAATATACTCTTTGTTCTTATTTCGACATACGTTAGGTACGAAATTTAGTGAGCTGTTTCTGAATTGTAGAGTATGTGAAACACTTTTATCGGAATTTTTTTATGATTTAACGCGACCCCACCGAAAAAGTTTGTTTTGGTGTATGAAACGGAAGTTCAAAATTTCTACCTCCTAAATTGACGGCAACGCCTTTTTTTTCGCCATTATGGGGTATTTTGGACATTTTTAGGGGAAGTTCGTAAAAAAAAATTGTTATCTCCAGTTGTATTGGGAACTAAGAAACCAAACTGAATCTTTTTTATTGTCAATGCTTAAGGAACTTCCAGTTCAAATTTCAAGTTAATCCGACCTCCCCCTTCCTCGCAATAGATGTATATACAGGCTGTTTCATCTCAGACGAGCCACCCCGTATATTTCTTATCCCATAGTGAGTGGAAAAATTTCCCGAAACACGTCGAATGATTTTGTTTGGGGGACATCTTTTGACGTATATTTGAGGCTTGAACGAGCAACTCCCTAATAGGGGGCGCTTCAACCCCTCAAAATTGAATAGGGGAGAGGGGTTGAGTGATACGTCATTTGAAAGGTCTTGGAAGCCTCTTCACAACGGTGTATGAAAAACGTAAATTTGATGAACCGTTTTCGCCAAAAATTAATTTTGTTGCTCGAATGCGCCACCTTGATTATTTTGGTTATTTGTACAATGTACAAGCTCATTTTCATTAAGCTTTTTTTACAAACTTAAACAATCTTCTAAGAATCACATTCGTAAAAAAATTGAATTACGTTGTTATGCTTACAATGAAAAAAATTAAATCTGCGTGTTTAAATCAAATGTTCAAATTGTCCTCCATTGACTTCCATACAATAATACAATCTTGACTGAAAACCGTCTCTTACGTGGTTCAGCATATTTGGAGTTATTTGACGACACTCATTTACAATTCGTTGGCGTAGTTCGTCCAAATTTTCAGGCTGAGTCACAAAAATCTTGGACTTAAGATGTCCCCACAAGAAGAAGTCCAGAAGGTTCAGGTCAGGAGATCGGGCAGGCCACTTCATAGCACCTCTTCTTCCAATCCAACGACCGGGGTATTGAAAATTGAGGTATTGGCGAACTGGTGCGGCGTAGTGAGGGGGAGCTCCGTCTTGTTGGAAATGCAATTGTTGTTCAAGTAGAAGAGGATCGTTTCCTAATTGTTCAGTTATTAACGGATCAATCGCATTTTCCAACATTTCAAGATAAATTTCGCCATTTAAATTACCAGGAATAAACAGAGGTTCAATTAGGTGGTCTCCCAAAGTTCCTACCCAAACGTTTAGCTTTTCCCGATGTTGAGTGTGATCTTCTCGAAATACATGAGGATTTGTATCGCTCCAAATTCTACAGGTATGCCGGTTAACCTCTCCATTGAGTAAAAAAGTGCATTCGTCAGAAAAGCAAACGTTGTACAAGAAATTTGGGTTATTGTTGATACGCTCGACCATAATTTCGCAAAACTCTTGCCTTCGATCCCAATCATCATCATTTAATCCCTGAATTAATTTAATTTTGTACGGATGGAACTTGTGTTTATGTAAAATTCTGAAAAAGTTAGATTGGCCAATAGCGGAAGCTGCAGAAAGTTGTCATACAGATTGCGTGTTTGGCATAAGTTGGACATGTCCCAATACCGCCACAGCTGCTCCTTCATCATTAACAATTCCAATGGTGCCCTTTTTTTTATCCATTACTGAACCCGTCTCCACAAATTTTGAAATCAATTCCATTACGTACTTATGGCGAACGCTACGTTCAGGATGGTTTTCGTTAAATATCCTTGCAGCCGCTCGGGCATAATTTTGATTTTGGTAATAAAGGCTAATCAGCTCAACACGTTCTTGCAATGTGTACACCATATTTTTTGAAATTTTAAACATATCAGCAAAGTAGTTACTCAACAGATTGATTAAAATCAAGAAATGATCGAAGAAACGTTAAAACCAGATAAACACCTTCTAAGAACAAAAAATGAAGGCAACATAAGGAAATGTTTTGCTGTTTTTTATTTATTAGTTTGAGAGAATGTATTATTGTATGGAAGTCAATGGAGGACAATTTGAACATTTGATTTAAACACGCAGATCTAATTTTTTTCATTGTAAGCATGACAACACAATTCTATTTTTTTACGAATATGATTTTTTGAAGATTGATTAAGTTTGTAAAAAAGGCTTAATAAAAATGAGCTTGTACATTGTACAAATAACCAAAATATTCAAGGTGGCGCATTCGAGCAACAAAATCAATTTTTGGCAAAAACGGTTCATCAAATTTACGTTTTTCATACACCGTCGTAAAGAGGCTTCCAAGACCTTTCAAATGAAGTATCACTCAGCCCCTCTCCCCTATTCAATTTTTAGGGGTTGAAGCGCCCCCTATTAGGGGGTTGCTCGTTCAAGCCTCAAATATACGTCAAAAGATGTCCCCCAAACAAAATCATTCGATGTGTTTCGGGAGATTTTTTCCACTCACTATGGGATAAGAAATATACGGGATGGCTCGTCTGAGATGACCCGGTATATACATCTATTGCGAGAAAGGGGGAGGTCAGATTAACTTGAAATTTGAGCTGGGAGTTCCTTAAACATTGACAATAAAAGGGTCCCAGTTTGGTTCCTTAATTCTTAATACAACTGGAGGTAGCAATTTTTTTTTGACGAACTTCAACTAAAAATGTCCAAAATACCACAAAATGGCAAAAAAAAGGGGTTGCGGTCAATTTAGGAGGTAGAAATTTTGAACTTCCGTTTCATACACCAAAACAAACATTTTCGGTGATATCACTTATTTTTTGGTTTCACATACTCTACTAAATATTCAACTATGTTTTCAAGACTATGAACAGTATAACGATATAACAAGTACAAAACTCTCTCGTTCGATAAAATTCTGTCACGTTTCCGTTTTCCCAAATTCAATAACTACTAATTTATATTTTTCTTCATTATTGAAAATCATTTTTATTCCTATTATAATCTTTCAGATATTTTATTTCAAAGTATTATCTGATTACAAAACTTAATTTAAATCATTTCCATTCGGTGTTTATTTTATTCTCAGATACTTTTATATTGCAAATAATAAAACTTAGAGGCTTATTATTCTTCCGGACAAGTTCATTTACCGTGTGATTCCTAAGCTGCTGGATTTCATCAATGAAGTCTATATAAGTTACCGACAGAGGGAAAGTGAGAAATTCGAACTTTCTTCCCGCGTGTGCACGCATCGATCTGAATAATGTGAGTAATGTTTTTTATTCACATATAATGGAGATTTAATGAATTAATGATAATCATTTTGAATAGAGGATCCACAAAATTTGAAATTCATACGACCGATGAGAACGGCGCAATCGTCTCCTCAGTGCTCATACACTATTTATAACTGACAAAAAATATTGTTAAAAACTCATTGAAACTGTAAGCTTTTACATTTATATCGACGAATATAAATCATTTTTCATTTGGAAAAATGAGAGCACGGAGCATTTATTTTAATAACCATAGAAGAGCGGGAACAATACGTCATAAGCTGGATGTTCGTACAATCGTGCAATGGAAGGTGCAATGAAAGGATCATTACTTAAAATCATTATAGGTTTAATAAAGCACGACTTAATAGCTGAGTATTAGACGAAATTAGAGTGAATAAATCAGGTTGATAATGCGCGCCACTGCAGCAACCTGCGAACTAACAACGTAACGGTAAAGCTTCCATGTTTACCCCGGGGACGCTTGATAGGTACTTTCTCTCGAAACTTTCGGACTTGTGTGCAGGCGGCACGTTTTACTTCATTTGGAAATTAAACAAGTCAAAGGGCAGACGTTGGGGTCAACATTGCATATTAATACGTTCGACAGTTTTCACCATCGAAGATTTATTTTTATACCGAACGAGACTCGTTGTCGGCCAATTTGTAATAAATTAAAACTGACATTTATTCTCTTTTACTGTGTTTTATTAGGTCGATTATAATCGCTCGCTTTGTTTTATTTCTTTCCGTCTCGAAATACGATCTTTGTTCCAAGTATTAAAGTAATAGTTTGACTGTTTTAAGTGCCCTTGCGAATGAATTCTGCAGCGCTTAAGCATAGAATGTCTTATGTCAGATGGATTTCAAGTTTCATTATTGCAAAGCGTCAAATTGAGTGTTTTAAATGATGTATATCTGCATGTAAGCCTTCCGTTTGAAATAGAATGCAACGATTTTCCATTTCTTCTCCTAAGATATTATATTTACCATTCACAAAATACTAAATAATTAAGCCATAGATTATTTATTTCAAACATAAAATTGATAAATTAATGACCTGGATCATAGCCTACTCTAATAAGAGGCCAAAATATTGATGCCCCTTCACATCGTGTAATAACAATATTAAGAAGCGAGTATAATAATTTAACAATAATTTAACTTTCAATGATGGAATGGATTTTCTTCCTTTCAATCTGAAATATATATTGCTTGAGGTATTTCTTCGATACTTATCCATTTTCAATTTCGATTATGTTCTGCGGTAAGGTGTTGAAAAATTTTGGAGCTAAGTAAGCTAAGCTTCGCTGGCTTTTTTGGGTTGTCCGAAAGGGTACTTGGTAGAAGTTTTGATTTAAACGGGTATTATAGGAATTGGAAACCAATTTTGTGCTATCCGTTCTAGAGTGTGTCCTAATGGCAACTTTCGAATAAAACAGTTGCCTAATGTCGAGAATACGTAGTTCTCTAAATTATCTGTCCGAAGGATATCTAGTTGGTTTGCGAAATAACATGTTTAAGATCCGCTTTTGCAGAGTACTGAGGTCACGTACTTGGGTTTTGCATATGCTTCCCCAGGTGGTTATTGCATATGTTAAATGACTTTCAACCAGTGTGAAGTAGAACGTTTTCAAGTCCTTTCCTTCAAAAATGTCTCTGATATAACGCAGTTTGTATAAGAGATATCTTAATCTTCTTATCAATGTAGCCATATGTTTGTTCCATCGTAAATGATGATCGATCGTTAGTCCGAGGTATGTGATTTTGGTTACAGATCTGATAGCTGAGTCAGTATTATGAATTTTTATCTTTATAACAGGCGAAAGGTAAGTAAACTGTTTTGCTGAGCTGATGTTAAGCGTAAGTAGGTTATGTTTATACCAATCAATTATAATTTTCATATCATTTACCCAGGAAACATCTTCATCGTCAGCGAATGCAGTGATATCACCTTCAGTTTCCAATTCAAGTAAGTCGTTAATAAAAATCAAGAATAAAATTGGTCCAAGAACTGTTCCTTGGGGAACTCCACAATCAATTGTATTAAAAGTGCTTTTTTCACTATTAATTAGTACACATTATTTTCTGTCTCGAAGATAGCTCTTCATCAGATCAAGAACAATTCCTCTAATACCGATCATCTCCATTTTCTTTAATAATAAATCATGGGATACCGTATCGAAGGCTTTTTTTATGTCGATGAATACACATATTGATTTTTTTCCAGTGTCAAAACTGTTATAGATTTTGGGTATCAAGTTATTAACTTAGATATACACAATAGACAGAGGTTCCCGTTTGATAACCACATCGTCGTTGATCGTGAACAATTTCCTATATGTAGATATCAAAATTTTCAGGAGAGGAAAAAACTGTCTTTTTACATTCCATTTCGTTTAAAATGCTTTAGGAATGAAATGAAACAAAGGAACTTATGGACAAAAAAAATTTCCTACACCCTTAACCTCTAGTTACCCATAAAAATGTCACTTTATCACATAGGGGATTCCAGTCTTTCAAAGTTGTACATAAGAAGATATCATCAAGATGTGCAGACACAGTAGGTTTTTAAACATAGTGGGGTATTTGTCGATTTGAATGAACGGTATGTGGTAATACATACATTAGTTTAGGCCGAGATCATATAACATGGTCAACAAGTAAGAACAATTGAACAAATAAATAAAATCGCAGTAAATGACGGTTATTCATCTGTTGTATATGTGATTCTTGTATTTGATCAATGGTAAAGTGAGATGTTGTGTATTAAGGTTGGTATGAATGAAAAAGGATAACTATCTAGAGATCTGATGCTTGTGTGAAGTTTTGGTTGACGTTTTGGTGTTCTGTAAATAAAGATCGTATAAATAAACTTTGTAACAGATTTTGTCTTATTTAACAGATTATGAGACTTACGTAAATAGTTAAACCGAAACAATGTCAAGCCAAAAGTTCAGTGAAATGTGCGGTGAGCGAATCGTACTTCGAGGTGGGGAGAATTTTGAGGTATGGAAGTTTCAAAGTAACATATGCACTAGAGGTATGAAAGAATATGAAAAAAGGAAGTATATAGTATGTAATGTAACAGAGAGTGTTTTGAGAAAACTTATAACATGTGAAACCTCTGATGGCATGGCTTTGTATGGAACAGATGTGGAAGTCAACAAACTACATCTACAAAACAAGTTGTTTACTCTGAAATGCAACGGATCTGAAGTGATCGAATTCTTGGAAGAAGTCGACAACCTAGTCGATAAAATTAAAGAAGTTGGAGACAACATAGGTAATCATTCAGATAAGGGTTTGAACTCCGATTTTGACGAAATTTTTTTACAAAGTACTTACATGTTCCTTATGTAGAATTGAAAAAGAAAATTCTCCGCAAAAGTGTATTTTTCCCAAAAAAAAAAATTATTTGTCCCAAATCAGGAATATTCAGTCACGTATTTCTCCTCTATATATATAGTCACAATTTGCACAATATTGTTATTTTTAGCAACCTATAGCATTGTTTTCGTAAATAAATGCTAATTAGAGGTACAACAATATTCAGAAACCGTATTATTCGTGAAATAAAATTGTAAACAGTAACCGCCATTTACTTGCATTTTAAGAAATGACGTTACGTCGGAACTAGATTCTCTTGATACCAAAAATGCTCAAACCATAGAATCGTATATTTCATTGGCCACAAACTATCAACGTTTTATTAAATAGTCTATGGTAAAAATCTTGCATTATATTTTTGAGGATTGTAGCTTATCGCTCCAAGCGGCAATGTTATCGCAGGTTAGTTTGTTAAATTGATATATTCTAATCCTGTCGGTAGGAAGATCCACGCGGCAATGTTATCGCAGGTTAGTTTGTTAAATTGATATATATTTTTGGGAATATAAGCCTAGTACAGGTTATTTCAAAGTTAATGCGACAGCAGTTAAACCCCTTTCAGAAACTTTCGATTCTAGACATGTTGGTAGAAACCTCCAGGCGGCAATGTTATCGCAGTTTAGTTTTTTAAATTGATATATATTTTTGGGAATATAAGCCTACTACAGGTTATTTCAAAGTTAATGCGACAGCAGTTAAACCCCTTTCAGAAACTTTCGATTCTGGACATGTTGGTAGAAACCTCCAGGCGGCAATGTTATCGCAGGTTAGTTTGTTAAATTGATATATATTTTTGGGAATATAAGCCTAGTACAGGTTATTTCAAAGTTAATGCGACAGCAGTTAAACCCCTTTCAGAAACTTTCGATTCTAGACATGTTGGTAGAAACCTCCAGGCGGCAATGTTATCGCAGGTTAGTTTGTTAAATTGATATATATTTTTGGGAATATAAGCCTACTACAGGTTATTTCAAAGTTAATGCGACAGCAGTTAAACCCCTTTCAGAAACTTTCGATTCTGGACATGTTGGTAGAAACCTCCAAGCGGCAATGTTATCGCAGGTTAGTTTGTTAAATTGATATATATTTTTGGGAATATAAGCCTAGTACAGGTTATTTCAAAGTTAATGCGACAGCAGTTAAACCCCTTTCAGAAACTTTCGATTCTAGACATGTTCGTAGAAACCTCCAGGCGGCAATGTTATCGCAGGTTAGTTTGTTAAATTGATATATATTTTTGGGAATATAAGCCTAGTACAGGTTATTTCAAAGTTAATGCGACAGCAGTTAAACCCCTTTCAGAAACTTTCGATTCTAGACATGTTCGTAGAAACCTCCAGGCGGCAATGTTATCGCAGGTTAGTTTGTTAAATTGATATATATTTTTGGGAATATAAGCCTAGTACAGGTTATTTCAAAGTTAATGCGACAGCAGTTAAACCCCTTTCAGAAACTTTCGATTCTGGACATGTTGGTAGAAACCTCGAGGCGGCAATGTTATCGCAGGTTAGTTTGTTAAATTGATATATATTTTTGGGAATATAAGCCTAGTACAGGTTATTTCAAAGTTAATGCGACAGCAGTTAAACCCCTTTCAGAAACTTTCGATTCTAGACATGTTCGTAGAAACCTCCAGGCGGCAATGTTATCGCAGGTTAGTTTGTTAAATTGATATATATTTTTGGGAATATAAGCCTAGTACAGGTTATTTCAAAGTTAATGCGACAGCAGTTAAACCCCTTTCAGAAACTTTCGATTCTAGACATGTTCGTAGAAACCTCCAGGCGGCAATGTTATCGCAGGTTAGTTTGTTAAATTGATATATATTTTTGGGAATATAAGCCTAGTACAGGTTATTTCAAAGTTAATGCGACAGCAGTTAAACCCCTTTCAGAAACTTTCGATTCTAGACATGTTGGTAGAAACCTCCAACCGGCAATGTTATCGCAGGTTAGTTTGTTAAATTGATATATATTTTTGGGAATATAAGCCTACTACAGGTTATTTCAAAGTTAATGCGACAGCAGTTAAACCCCTTCCAGAAACTTTCGATTCTAGACATGTTGGTAGAAACCTCCAGGCGGCAATGTTATCGCAGGTTAGTTTGTTGAATTGATATATATTTTTGGGAATATAAGCCTAGTACAGGTTACTTCAAAGTTTATTTCTGTAATTGTTAATTCCAAAATCACGTTCAAACAGTTAATATACTGTTGATTTTGCTTGGGAGTGTACCAAGAACTATAGAAATCAAATAGCACGTTCTGTAGTTCTACTGATCGACTAATTTAATTTAGTTACGCATTGCTTTGATTCGCAGAACATTATATTGCAGCGATATGTCTTGCGAAGGGTGTGTGAATACTGTTGGTAGTTTACTCGAAATAATAAAAGATAGTGAAACGTTAGCCGCTTTTCTGAAGGAACACGATGTAATTCGGCGTACCGTAGAATGTCCGTTTTGTGAATTACCGTGCAATTTTTCCTCTGACACATGGAAGTTCACATGTGGAAGAATGCGTAACATAGAGAAGCCTAAGGTGAAGAGGCAACGGATCCAATGCCTGTATAAAGTTTCCGCAAGAACAGGAACATTTTTTCAGCAGTCTAAACTATCCATCGCTAAAATATGTGAATTTGTTGTGTTCTGGTTATACACTGGTCATCCTCGTCAAGTCAAATTGCAAATCGAGTTGGGAATGTCAAGCTCGACTGTAGTCGATTGGAGCAACTTCTGTAGAGAAGTATGCATTGTTTTATTGACTGAAAATCGTGTACGTTTGGGGGGTGTTGGAAAAGAAGTGGAAATAGATGAAGCCAAGATGGGAAAAAGGAAATATAACAGAGGAAGAGTGATTGAAGGTCAGTGGGTCTTCGGCATGTACGAACGAGACTCTAAAAATTGTTTCTTCGTGCCAGTTGAAAATCGAACCAAGGAAACTCTATTGGCAATTATTAAAGAATGGGTTCTACCAGGAACAAAGATACTGTCTGATTGCTGGAAAGCGTATGATTGCTTATCTGATGAGGGATTTATCCACCAAACGGTTAATCATTCACAAAGTTTTGTTGATCCGGACACAGGGGCACATACCCAAAATATTGAAAGATCGTGGAGGAATATAAGGGGTAGTATTCCAAAATATGGCCGTCGCGAGTATCATTTTGATGGATATCTGGCAGAACACCTCTTTAAATTCAAGTACCCAAATTACAATGAACAATATCATCACTTTTTTAAAGCTGTATCGAAAGTGTATTCTCCAGAGCCAGATAATGTGGATCATGTAGAACCCGAATAGCTGTGATTTTGTATATATTTTTAAGTCGTTTCGTTTGTTGCAAACTCTCATTATTATTTTGTTTTTACAAATAGGTATCCCATTTGTAAATGTTTTTTTTTTATATTGGTTGTTTTGATTGTTGTTTGATTTGATCAAATCGTTGATTTTTTCGTTTTCACAAATAGGTACCTCATTTGTAAATGTTTTTATTTATATATTGGTTTTGATTGTTGTTTGAATTGTTCAAACCGTTGATTGTTTCGTTTTCACAAATACCTCATTTGTAAATGTTTTTTGTTATGTTTTTATTTTTATTTTATATTTCTTTGATATTACTGTTAGATGTGTGTATATATTCGATGTATTTATGTGAAATTTTGTTCCCCAACTCTTACTTACCTCACCTTAATATCCTTTTACCTTCCCTCCCTGGCGAAGGTTGCTCACACCTCCCCGTTGGTCTTTGCTGGGCGATAACTCTTTTCTGTCTTATTCAATACTTACTATGTACATCAATTATTTTTTAAGTCGTTAAGACACAAAAGTGCTATTGGCTAAGTTGAGCAGATATCACAATATCCTATTTAGAAATCACGCTATCGAAGTATATACTACTATAGCACATTCGTTCCCCCTAAATCCTAAAATAACCTACTAATCTACAACAGCGACCTGAAATATATTTTAAGAATGTGTAAAAGGGCAAGAAAAATAACTTCTAAAAATACATATCAAGTTAACAAACTAACCTACGATAACATTGCCGCTTGGAATTTTCTACCAACATGACTAGAATCGAAAGTTTCTGAAATGGGTTTAACTGCGGTCGCATTAACTTTGAAATAACCTGTACTAGGCTTATATTCCCAAAAATATATATCAATTCAACAAACTAACCTGCGATAACATTGCCGCTTGGAGCTTTCTACCGACAGGATTAGAATATATCAATTTAACAAACTAACCTGCGATAACATTGACGCCTGGAGTTTTCTACCGACACGATTAGAATCAAAAATTTCTTAAAGGGGATTGACTGCGGTCGCATTAACTTTGTAATAACCTGTACTAGGCTTATATTCCCAAATATATATATATCAATTTAACAAACTAACCTGCGATAACATTGCCGCCTGGAGATTTCTACCAACATGTGTAGAATCGAAAGTTTCTGAAAGGGGTTTAACTGCTGTCGCATTAACTTTGAAATAACCTGTAGTAGGCTTATATTCCCAAAAATATATATCAATTTAACAAACTAACCTGCGATAACATTGCCGCCTGGAGATTTCTACCAACATGTCTAGAATCGAAAGTTTCTGAAAGGGGTTTAACTGCTGTCGCATTAACTTTGGAATAACCTGTAGTAGGCTTATATTCCCAAAAATATATATCAATTTAACAAACTAACCTGCGATAACATTGCCGCTTGGAGCTTTCTACCGACAGGATTAGAATATATCAATTTAACAAACTAACCTGCGATAACATTGACGCCTGGAGTTTTCTACCGACACGATTAGAATCAAAAATTTCTTAAAGGGGATTGACTGCGGTCGCATTAATTTTGTAATAACCTGTACTAGGCTTATATTCCCAAATATATATATATCAATTTAACAAACTAACCTGCGATAACATTGCCGCCTGGAGATTTCTACCAACATGTGTAGAATCGAAAGTTTCTGAAAGGGGTTTAACTGCTGTCGCATTAACTTTGAAATAACCTGTACTAGGCTTATATTCCCAAAAATATATATAAATTTAACAAACTAACCTGCGATAACATTGCCGCTTGGAGCTTTCTACCGACAGGATTAGAATATATCAATTTAACAAACTAACCTGCGATAACATTGACGCCTGGAGTTTTCTACCGACACGATTAGAATCAAAAATTTCTTAAAGGGGATTAACTGCGGTCGCATTAACTTTGTAATAATCTGTACTAGGCTTATATTCCCAAAAATATATATCAATTTAACAAACTAACCTGCGATAACATTGCCGCCTGGAGATTTCTACCAACATGTCTAGAATCGAAAATTTCTGAAAGGGGTTTAACTGTTGTCGCATTAACTTTGAAATAACCTGTACTAGGCTTATATTCCCAAAAATATATATCAATTTAACAAACTAACCTGCGATAACATTGCCGCGTGGAGCTTTCTACCGACAGGATTAGAATATATCAATTTAACAAACTAACCTGCGATAACATTGCCGCTTGGAGCGATAAGCTACAATCCTCAAAAATATAATGCAAGATTTTTACCATAGACAATATAATAAAACGTTGATAGTTTGTGGCCAATGAAATATACGATTCTATGGTTTGAGCATTTTTGGTATCAAGAGAATCTAGTTCCGACGTAACGTCATTTCTTAAAATGCAAGTAAATGGCGGTTACTGTTTACAATTTTATTTCACGAATAATACGGTTTCTGAATATTGTTGTACCTCTAATTAGCGTTTCTTTACGAAAACAATGCTATAGGTTGCTAAAAATAACAATATCGTGCAAATTGTGACTATATATATAGGAGAAATACGTGACTGAATATGTCCTGATTTGGGACGAATAATTTTTTTTTTTGGGAAAAATACACTTTTACGGAGAATTTTCTTTTTCAATTCTACATAAGGAACATGTAAGTACTTTGTAAAAAAATTTTCGTCAAAATCGGAGTTCAAACCCTTATCAGAATAATTACCTTCGAATGTTCTGGAGATCAGACATTCATCAAGCTGAGATCAAAACTAACAGCCGAATCAGAACGATGAGAGATTAAGCTTCTCGACGAGTTTGAAAATAAGGAGGAGACTCGCAGAGGAAATGAAAAGGTATTTCTCACTCAAGCTAATCCAATAATTTGTAATTACTGCAAAAAACCAGGTCATTTGATTAAGGAAGGTAGGATTCTTGAGGCTAAAAATGAAAAATTAACGTGTTTTAAGTGTCAGAAAGTGGGTCACATATCTAAATATTGCCCTGATGCTGGTGATACCAAGATAAACGTTGCTGCTGCAGTTTTTACTCTAAGCAAGGATACTGCTTTGAAGTCCAATAAAAAGAGGATAATAGACGCAGGTGCCACTAAGCATATGTCGTTTGACCGTTCATTGTTTGTGAAATATCTGGAAGAAAACAAAAATGTGAGCATGCCTGATGGCCGAATACTGAGTGCTGTTGGATCCGGAGAGATACATTTGTCTACTGAAAGGGCAAATTTAACCCTAAAAAATGTTTTGCCTGTACCAGATTTATTGTGCAACCTAATAGCAACTAAACCCTTTCTGACAAAGGAGTTGAACTGAGGGTAAATAATGAACATATAAAATTTATTCTCAATAATCAAATGTTAATGAATGCCACACACAATCTCGGACTTTACATTCTCAACTGTGACAACTTAGATTCAGATTTGAAGTCTACTTCTAACAACAAAAACTCAGAAGAAGATTCAGCGAACTTGACACTGCATGATTGGCACACCCGACTCGGACATCAAAATGTTAGTTTCGTCAGAAACTTTCTAAAAAAATCGGACATATCGTTTCATGATAAAGATTTTACATGTGAGTCATGTAAATTTGGAAAAATGGCTCGAAAGCCATTTTCAAAGAGTGAAGCGACGAAGAGCATTCTTCAAAGCGTGGCAGAGATAGCAGTTCAGAGGTAGAAAGTAAGAAGCACAAAGAATCTAAGAAGAAAGGGATAGTAGCGAAGATAAACCGAAGAAGTTCCGATTCCGAAGACGATAGGAAATCGAAGAAGAGCCGTGCAAGATCGGATTCTTCCGAAAAGCCGAAAAAATCGAGGAAGGACAAGGACGATTCTAGCAATAGTGATCATCCGAAAGGTAAACTGAAGAAGAAGGGAAACAGTTCGGAGGATTCCGATTCTGAGAAAGAAAGAAACAGGAAATATAGAAAAGATTCTAGTTCAGATACCGACGAGGAGCCGAGCAAGAAACGTAAACAAAAGAAGAAGGTATCCAAGTCTGGCAGCGATTCCGATGATGAAGTGAAAAGTAAGAAACGTAAGAAGGATATGAAACACAAGAAGAAAAAGAAGCATTCGAAAAAGCATAAGAAACATAAAAAGAAGAAGGCATTACAGTCTGCAAAGTTTTTAAAATTCAGAGAAAAATTAAATCTTGTGTAAATAATTGTGTTCATTTTGTTTGTTTGAGTAGTTTTTACCATTGAGGGGGAATGTTGTAAATGTGATTCTTGTATTTGATCAATGTTAAAGTGAGATGTTGTGTATTAAGGTTGGTATGAATGAAAAAGGATAACTATCTAGAGATCTGATGTTTGTGCGAAGTTTTGGTTGACGTTTTGGTGTTCTTTAAATAAAGATCGTATAAATAAACTTTGTAACAGATTTTGTCTTATTTAACATCATCCCAAATAATATCTAAACTAAACAGCCGTAATGAACAAAACACATTTACTTCAGTATATATACAAAAATTAGAACTCAGCAAGAGAAGATATTTGTTAGTCTAATTTATTTTGGAAGAATCACTGGAAAAATCCAAAACGTTTTGGAACATCATGACTTGAATATTGCATTTGAACCCAATTCCAAATTAGAACATATCTTATTCAATAATAAAGACAAAAAGACAATCGATAAATCTGGAGTTATCTTTTCAGAAATGCGATTTATTTTATATAGGACAAATAGGACGATCATTTTCTTTCAGTTGAACATGAAAGATGCTTTAGATTCTCAAAACAAGTTCCACTTTACGATAATTTCCTTGTAATAGAGAGTTTGCATATTTTACATATAGCTGGTAAACGCTCGAAACTAATCTTGCTGGCATCTTTGGAAATTTACAAACAAAAAAACAATACCCTAGCTCCTCGAAAGCATTGACCAAGTCTGGCACAAAGGCCTTTTTGGGAAGCTTCCGTCATATGATTTACCGCCTCAACTTTGTTAATTACTATCGAGTTTTCTCTCATGTGAAATTTGATGAAGTATCCTCCGTTCCAATGGCTATCAACGCTGGTGTTCCACAGAAATATGTTTTGGCCCCAACTTTGTTTCAAAGATCTGTTGGAAGCGACCTGTCCCTTTCACTGCTTTGCAGATGATGGTACACTGCCGCTTCCTCTCCTCATCTAGAACCGCTATATGATCCGATGAAGCCAGAGGAGCGAGACAGACACAGGGTGATGCAATTAATGGCGATCTGGCAAAGAATTTTGAAATGTGGATTTGATGATCAAGTAGAGTCTAATGCAATCAAAACTCAAGCTCGCATCTCCTTCAGGAAGCAATATCACACAATTTCTAATATGATGGTGTCTGGTACAAGTATCCATTCTCGGGATCATCACTAACAGCACTCTTTCAAGGGTCATGTGAGGTCCATTGCGAGAACCACTTCACAAATACTTGGTTTCTTATTTCTAGCAGCTCCTCATAATATACAAAGCACAGATTTGACCTATCCTGGAGTACTGTTCACTTGTTTGAAGTTCGGCTCCCAAACATACGCTGAAGCATTCAGATTCTACCCAGAAGAGAGCCATTCGTCTGATTGATGATGTCACACTTACGTTGAATAGTAGACTACCGCGGATAGCTAATCTTGAAAATTCTTGGCTTCTGGATCGATTCCGCATCGCAATCACACTACTTGATGCCTCTTGAACAGTATACTTCCGCGAATAGCTAATTTTCAAGAGGCATCAAGTCGTGCTATTGTGACCCGGAATCCATCTGGAAGCCAAGAATTTTCACGATGTAACAGTTACGAATTCATTATTCTTTCTAGAACATCGTAGAGAGGTGGGGTTTTCTCTCCCTTTTCTATAGTTATTTCCATGGTCAGGGTTCAGAAATCTCGTTTGTTATTCCACTATGGGAGATTCCAGATAGGCGGACTAGACGAGCTCAAGTTAGTCCCCCCTTCATCGTCCAGCTCGAGACCTTTTTTTTTTTTTCAGTAGAGGGGAAATCCTTTACGGACATCCGGTGTTTGGATCAATCACACCGGATAGTGTAGGACTGACTAACACCGCTGTGTGTGCAATGGCAGCAAATGCCGTACGTGCAATGCAGTGTATCTACCTACTAAAACCCCTCCCAATTTCACCAGTGGCATCACGGACCCGCTCTCGCATTACAACATGATGACACCTGTCTTTCTTGACCTTTCTTTGGCATGTCACACATGACCCCTTAGTTGTTGTTCTCTTTCGTCATTTTCTTTCTGTTTTATAATCATGTCGTTGACTACTATCCATTTGTCCTCTGCTTTCAGCATTTCTTGGATAAAGTTATCTGGTCTAAGTTCATGTCCAATTACTTCCAATACCCTTTCCCTTGTTTGTCGCCATCTTATGCATCTGAACAACGTGTGTTCTGCATCATCTGGTGCTTCTTTACAGTATAAGCACGTGTCATCCTCTGGCTTTCCTATTCTTTTAAGATATGTTTGGAAGCTTCCGTGAGACGTTAATGCCTGAGTGAGATGATATCCAATTTCACCATGAGTCCGGCTGTACTCGAGACCTGCAGAACTTATTCCTACCAAACTTAATTTTTCTATATAACGGCGAAGTTGTGTAGCTCTTTGCTTAGTGAGGTATTTCCTTATAATCTCCAAAACCCCGAAAAAAGGCGAATCTCTATCTCCTCTCTTGACATTCCACTGCTGGCTCACACGATGTCTTCGAACATAACAGGTTTTCCTCTCGTGTAGTCAAAGTATAGAAAAAAAAGATCAAACAGACCTAATTCATATACCATTATGTAATTCCATGAATTATTGTTCCGATTAGCTTCTATCGTACTTCGTCATTATTATAATTTAAAAACTCGCCATGTAATCCTATAGTAATGATCCGCTAAGTTTATGAATGACCGACCATAATAATCCTTTGCTACCCCCGATAAGTATATTTATACACTCTGAAGATGAACCTCGAGTAACGGAAGTTTTAATTAAAAGTGATATCAACATAGTAGTGTTACAATATGGATAAAACTCGCATTGTTATATTTCATCAAATTCTAATGAAATTTTAAAGGACCTATCACATTTTCACTAGACGCTCACCAATACTTCCGTCTTAGTGTACTCGAAACATCCAGGGATGGTTTGCCCTTCGGTAAAGTCAATCTCTAGCTATTTCCAGGTGGTGGGTTCTGAGTTAATCTTGATAAATAGGTCCGAAACAAAGGGCTAAAATTGTTCATTATTTGAAGATAAAATAACACATAGTAACTCTTTTCTGAGTGATAATCCACAACTTCTGCGCTGGAAACATTGCTGTCAGAATGAGAGTAGCCGTGCTAGAAGGCAAATTATATCCTGAAGCAAAGACATTGAAGCATTTTTAGCACATCTGCAAAATTCCTTAGCTGATACCTAGAATGTTATTGGGAATAGAAGAAGTTAATTATCTTGTAGAATATTACACCCGATTTCATTTTGTATGAGATAACTTGTTTGCTTCGACAACTGCAACCTGCGCACCCTCATAGGTATTTTCACTTCCTAACAACTCCAAAAATACGGAGTGACAAACTCTGTTCCGATCATGAAGTCCAGTTGTACGGTCGACCGAATCCCCTGAGAATCCGGCAAAGTTTGATATGACTGGAATGTGATCAAATCCTTTTTTTTAACAGATTAATCAATAAAAAGCACTTTTATTTTATCAGAAAATGACGCTAGATAAGTTATGGCTATTTTGTAGGAAAAACTGAGAAATATCCTGGTTTTTTATATTTATTTAAATTAATTTTGAAATAAAGCCTCTAATCAAACAAATATAATCAAAGTCATAGATAATTTGAATACGCGTCGAATGAGCCAAGGTAGAAGTCATTTTAAGGTTATGGATCCGAGATAAGACCTATTTTATGATTTTTGTCGGTTTACAAAATATTTTTTTAAAATAGTAAAAATATTTTGTTTGCGTGAAAAGTTGTCATTTTTATTCTAGGTACTTTTCACTGAATTTTTGTTGTCGCCAAAATCTGAATTCCGCGAAAAACTGTAAAATTGCGAGTGCACGATGAAAAATGCCTGAAAACAAAATACATTTTGTAGATTCTGACAAATATTACCTAAAATAATAATCAAATCACATTTTGCTATAAATGCCGAATTTTAGCGGGACTTTGAAAATTTTTAAGTTCGGAAAATTTTGAAATTAGCATATCCGAAAAAAAAATAAATTTGAGATACTGTTAGAGCGGTTTAATTAGCGTATTTTCTGTTTTTGTAAATCAATTTTGCTTCAGTAGAAGTCTAGATACTCATCTAAACGTGTTTGGGTCTAGCGGACCCAATTTTGAGCATGAGAAACCAAAATTCAATGAAAAGTAGATGACTTTCTCTTTCTAAACACGAAAGTGTGACCTTCTAGTCATCATCGAAAGAAAACTAGAGCGAGTCAAAAAAAAATTATCATGCAAACAATCATTTTTTGCTGCTTTGGCTCATTCTACCCGTATTCAAATTATCTATGACTTTGATTTCTTGAGTTTTTTGATTTAAATAAATGAAAAAATCCGGAACATTTCCAGTTTTTTCGCAAGAAAATGGATATAACTTTCCTAGCGGTAATCCAGGAATTTTTTAACCATTTTTTCCGTTTTGAGAGCATCCAGAAACATAAGATAACATATAAATTAGCCATATCAAATTTTCAAATTAACTTTTGTGACTTTGCGACTGGACTAATGTCCTCTACATCCTCTCTATTGACTGGACGATTGGAAGCGATGATAATTTCTAATTATCTATGAAACGTTGTTCCAACCGATTACTCGTTCACTTCGATGATGTGACCTTTGCTGGTGACAGTAGAATTTCAATTTCATTCCAGAATTTTAGTGGATTCATGAATTATTTTACGAGAGGTGTTAAATGATTACTTTAGACCAAATATTGCCTGGAGGTACAAGAACTGTAGTTTGACTGCATTTCCTTGATTAAAATTCCTTTTATGACCATCAGTGAAATAACACCTCTTTTTATCCGTTTGTTCTTTTCACCATTAAACTCAGGGCATCTCTTCTGTAACCTGAAAAGTAACAATACAAATAACTTGAGAAAGTATAAATGTGGTGAAGCAATTCTTGCGCTTCCTGTATTTCCCTACATTAGAACGAGGTTGAAAATTACACGTCACAAAAGTTCGTCTCAAGCTTTCAATGCAACGTCTCTTGAGAGTTGTCCTTGAGCCTCGATGCGGATGGGAAAGTTTGAATGAGGTGAAACATTTTAACGACAGATACCATGTTTCCTCATCAAGTTGAATGATGTGTTTATTTGATTTATTCAGAATGTCAATAAGATAAGGGTGATTTTATGAGAATTTCTTGACACCATCCAACAGGATGGAATCTAGAGACTTGAAATCAGCCAGCAAGCTCGTTTAACCTTTCTTTTTATACTGAAAGATGTTTGTTGGTAGAATATATCAGAAGAACATTAGATTACAATTAAGTAGTTCAAAAGGGGATCCAAAGCAGATATTTATTGTTCCCTAACAATTTTAAATACTTGCCTAGTTATATTTATATCGGTATGCATAACTCCAACAAACTCATTCAGTTGGTAACTGATGCTATCATGACACTAAATGGTATTAACGTAGGTCAGATTGGTCTCAATTAAGTTCAAATCCTACAGACCTATAAGACTAACATGCTTTATGTTAAACCTACTAGATAAAATAGTGTATGCTTTCATCAGAAACACAGTAGTGGAAGAGAAATCCTCACATCACTGTCAGCATGCATGTAGAGCGAGTAGATCAACCGAAACTGCACCGTATGAAGAAATAGCCCGTTGTGAGTTCCTTGGGACCAAGGGAACCTTCGATGACGCATCAAATGCCATCATTAAGGTCTCTCTGGAGAAGAGAAATGTAGACCAAATCTCATCCAGATGGATGGAGGACATCTACGAACCAGAAGAGCTGAGACAATGGTATGACGAAGCACCATACAAGTGAAGACAATGGAGGAATGCCCGTAGGGGGATTATCAACTCTTCTGTGAAGCCTGGTAGTAGATAACCTCTTAGAGCCACTGACTCTCGAAGGAATCCGCTGCCAAGTTGTTTGTAGATGACACAGTTCAAATCACAAGCGGAAAATTTCAGAGCACTCTATGCGATATTATCCAAGAAACTTTTAAGATCATAGAGAAATGGTCTAAGTCGACCAGACTAGGAATCAACCTTGGCAAAACTACGATAGTGGTCTGCACTACGAAAAAGAAAATATATCACATGAAGCAAATCGAGCTGAACAGAACGACCATCATGCTGGAAGATGAGGTAAAATATGTAGACATTACACTGGACATGACTTTCACTTGCAGGTAGCACCTGAAGGATGTAAATAAAGAGACGGCAAAAGCACTCATGGTATGCAAAAGGATGGCTAGTAAAACATGAGGTTGTTCACTCAAAATATTGATCTCGCTGTACACCAAGATGGTGAGACCTATTCTCATCTATGGGACGATATCCTTGAGCGATAAAACAAAGCAAGTTATCAAACAAAGGAAATTAAGTGAGACTCGCAAACATAACGAGGGTTCGAAGGTCCTGCCCTATGGCAAGCATGGAGAAATAATAAGACTAACCCGCTTCCGTATAGCCATACATAGGAAAGCAAAAAAATACTATTTCTAATATGAACAAAGGAGAAACACTCAATAATCATGACATCAAGAGATAACAAAAATAGAAGAAACTCCGATACATCTTCTAAGCGACCACAAAGCACCTCTTCAGGATATATTCAATAAGCGAGGAAATTCAGCCAGTGGAGTCTGGAAAAACTTTTGCTTTCCTTGAGTCCCTTGTAGAAGTTAGGCACAGAGAATTCGAGTTCTACGTCGGATTAAATTATGGGTATTATCGAACTGTCACTAAATAATTCAAAAGGAGTTAACAATTTTCGCGAAACGCATGAGACACGCTGTTTTACTCCTAGGATGAAATATCTGTTGTCGCACAAGTACTACATTTATTTATGCTTCACATTACTGGCTTCTAGTTATTAGCTGGTTCAATGCTTCAAACTACCCCCGCGTAGGCTACCTACAGCTCCGGGTTTCTGTCTTTCACCATATCACAAGCATCATTTAACGTAAGTTGCGCTCTTCTGGAGTCAATTGAATTTAAAGAACCTCTTCGTTGGCTTATATGAACACATTGAAGTGGGCGCGCCCCACGCTCTACATTAAGAAATATGTTCAATTTAGAACACTAGGGGTAAACCCCGCCCATACGTTACTGAAGCGACCTATAGGAATATGAATGGGCCCAATAACAGCTCGTGAAGGGGCTTCACAACACAACGTGATTTTCCCCTCACTCAGAGGAAAAGTTACAATCACCGACTTAGCTAAGCATACTTCCTTGTTAGAAAAAAAGTCGGTACTCCGGACAAGAGATATCGGGTTATGCGACAACTTGCCGCTAGACCAGCCTGACATCTTGTATGTTCTATTAAGATATTATGATTTAATACTTTGTGAAACTTCATTTCGAATTAAATTGAATTATTCGAAGGGACCCAAAAGTAATAATTTTCAGGATTATTACAAAATACTATAGTGATTTTATCATTAAAACCATTAATGGTTACCTATTATTGCCAATAATATTCAGATTATACTAAATTCAATTAAAAAAATTAATTATTAACAAGAGACTAATTGATCTATATTGTTTCGCAAACTAGATAAAACACAACTTCTATGCCCTAGTATCATAGAATAAGATTTAGGTACTGGAGATATAGACTCTCTACCACGGTCGTATATACAGGTCTGGGAACTCGGGCCTGTTTCCTATGTGAGAAGTGAGTCCGCTAAGCGTCATCTGT
Organism: Endomychus coccineus; assembly: GCA_958510875.1. Lineage (NCBI taxonomy): Eukaryota > Metazoa > Arthropoda > Insecta > Coleoptera > Endomychidae > Endomychus > Endomychus coccineus. The sequence continues at coordinate 109,966,635 of OY294070.1, read as the reverse complement.
TGTATATTACCAAAAGGGTGGCGCATGAGTCGAGGAATGATCTCTGACACGTATACGATCGTATTCTCTGGCAACTGTCATTGTTTACTTGTGAACACAAGGAATACCGGCGTTATTAGAAAAAAATTACGGAACCGTGCATTGTGCCGAAATGCAAAACGGGGTACAAAAGTGTAAAGCAAGAAACTTCTGTTTTTAAAGTGCCGAAAGATGCGGAAATGCGGAAAAAGTGGATGCTTGCGATTCCGGAAAGAAATCGTTCTATGAGGTCTTTTATGTGTTCGAGCATCACTTCGTTATTTTTAAGGTGAGTAATATTTTGACAAGAGTAACAGTTCTATTCCTCTCTCAAATCAGAATAGTAAATATTGCGTTACGAGAAAAATTATTTTACTCAATAATGTGATTGCTGCCATACTTCGATCCAAGCGCTAGCTGGTGGCTGAGCGAGGGACTACGAGTTTGGCGACATGTAAGAGACTCATGTCAAACATAGAGTTCCCAGACCTGTATGTACGACCGTGCTCTCTACCTATACCTCAAGTCACGGTCGTGTACACAGGTCTGGAAACTCGAGGTTGTTTCCTTTGTGAGCAGTGAGTCCGCTAAGCGTCGACTGGCCCGTAGTACCAAAGTCGTCACGTAGGAGAATTTTCTGACAACTGTCAGTTGACTTGTCAACACAAGGAATACCTGCGGTTTTAGAAACAAATTACGAAATCGTGCATTGTGCCGAAATGCAAAACGGGGTACAAAAGTGTAAAGCAAGAATCTTCTGTTTTTAAAGTGCCGAAAGATGCGGAAATGCGAAAAAAGTGGATGCTTGCGATTCCGGATAGAAATCGTTTTACCACTTCGTGATCCAAGCGCTAGCTGGTGGCTGAGCGAGGGACTACGAGTCAGGCGACCCGTAAGAGACTCAAGTCAACCATAGAGTTTCCAGACCTGTGTATACGACCGTGCCTCAAGTATCATATGGCGAATAAAATGAGAACGATAATTTATATGGTCGACAGTCTTTCTTATATTTCTGTACGTGTAAGTAATTTCTTGCCAAATCATTAATGCTTCTAATATAGATACACAAACAAAATACACAATGTATCAAGGTGATTACAGTTGATTTATATTCTATTTTGTATTTAAATATGCACCCTTGATGTATTACATCCCCCCTGTTGAGTTCTAGGCGCCGCTTCGAAGGAGGCTCATGTAGTGTCCAATATTTATTTTTGGTCGTGTTCTACTTTTTATTTTAAAGCGTGTTAGTTACACCTTATCAATTTATCATACAATGAAAATGGAACTATTCCCGAACATAAATCCCTCGACGTCCCTACATTAGCTTACCACAATGCTATGAATAATGTACACATTTCGAACATATTGATTGGACGAAAGTAAATATTAGCAATCGATTAAAATTGAAAACTGCATGCGATACACGTTTTATTTCCTGAAAAAACAGTTGATACATTTTTTATTAGTTTTGTATCCATTGCATACTAGCAACGACATGTGAAGTTCAGTTATGTTCGAATTTCACGTTAAACATAATTTTTTATCAACCTCAGGCAATTCGTTATCATGAAATATCAAAAATCTTATATTTATTCCGCAGATATGGAAGAAATGAATAAACATGATAGAAACAGTCGAAACTAGATGTAATAAGAATGTGAATGGGGCTGTCCGTTACTTTGTGATATTCCGGTTTTACAGATAAAATCAAGAAATTTTACTTCGCTAAATACCACTTTATTTTGGAGGACGTCGATTGCAATTTCGAACTTCAGTTCATTATCAAAACATACAATGAGAAAACACTGAAACATCATATTTATATGAAATTTACAATTCTAGGAATTCATGTTACACATGAATATTTCTATAGATTCTAATAGACTAAGTTTTGTAACCTTCGTAATTGTAGAAAATATTTAGGTTTTCTATTGGAGGAAAACGGTGTTGGGTTTCTATAAAGTGGTTTGAAAAATTTGCATTCTTTGACAAGCCTTGATGTGACTGGGTGATTTTAGAGCTCCCAGAGCCGACCGTGCAAATATATATACGCCTATTTACATAGTTTTTTCGCAGGTTCTTCATGGCACAAGTTAATATTACGTAGACCTCCACCTGAAAAACCGTGCAGTAAGTGCTCCTAGAGTCACTGAGATAGCGATCCTTGGGCTTTTTTTTTGTGTGGCCCCCTGCTATTTTATCTATTTCCAAACTTGACGAAATGGCCCGGCGGAAAGAGATTTGGTTCCAACGCCTGTTTTGAAGGATTACTGCTACCGATTTCTCAGGATGATGGCTTGTGGGATTATCAGTTATTGCTAATAAATCGATAGTTTACAGCGCAGTTGGTTAATGTGTCTTCTGAAGAAATATCTAAATTATACAATTAAAGTAACAGGAATTAGGCTATTCTGTTTGTGGTATTCGTGATAAGATTTGAATGCGAAAATACTTTTTTCGGGCACTCTTAATTAATTAATTAAACGGCGTATATTATTTGTACAATCAGATACCTGCAAACAAAAATAGGGAGAGTTTTAAAACAAATTTACACAACGTTAATACCAGACATCAAAACAACCTCAGGGTACTATTTTAAATAAAATTTTCAATTTAATCATGATAAACAGTGTCAATTTTTCCTAAATTTTTGTGTGATACAACGATAGATTCTGCTTCGTCTGGGGAGTCAGTTTGTTGTTTGATTCTACGTGGATTTGGGTCGCAATTTTCATCGGAACCAGAGTGCGTTTTTCCGAGCATATTTGGGTTGTTATCTTGTTTCAATTTTTTTATGAACAAAAACTTGTGGATTACCATAAGCATAACTTCATTCGTAATTCTAGTGATAGAATCTTAGACCTTGTTGTTACCGGCGGTAGGTGCAGTGTGGAGCGTTCCTTGGAGCCCCTTGTTCCGGAGGATGATCATCATCCGGCGCTATCTGTTTTGGTCGATTTTCAATCTGGTGCAGGTATTAGAAGAGGTAGTGAGTTACCGTTTAAATCTGTCAATGCGTACAATTTTCGCAAAGCCAATTTTTCATTATTATACGAAAGTTTGAGGCAGGTTGACTGGACGGTGGTGGTTGAATGCGTTGATCCTGAGGATGCTTGTTCTCTCTTCTATGATTTATTATACTCATCCCTCGATAAATTCGTTCCTAGGTTTGGCTGCGTCAAGAAAAATATCTACCCTCCGTGGTATAACAGCCACATAATACGGTTGATTAAAAATAAAACCTCGGCCTGGAAGAGATATAGGAGATTCAAGGATTTGTCAGCTCACAATCAGTTTTCCATGCTTAGGCGTGAACTCAAAAGGGCAACGAATTCGGCCTATAATGAGTACATTGTCTCGATTGAAAACAATTTGAAGCAGGATCCTACGAAGCTTTGGAATTTTATTAATTCAAAGAAAGGCACACGCGGTTTTCCCGCTGAAATGGACTATGGCGATGTGAAGTTGACTACCCCGCAGGAAATTTCCAACACATTTGCTCATCTCTTCAGTCAAAGCTATATAACTCAACCCACTTTAGCGAATTTAGATTCGGAGTCTCTAAGTAATGAGCATGATATATCCATTCTTTATTTCTCCCAAGAGGAAGTTGAATTCGCCCTCAAAAAGATCAAAAATAAATCTACTTCAGGTCCCGATATGATTCCGGCGTTTCTACTAAGAGACTGCGCACCCATTTTTTCAGTACCCCTCACTCACCTATTCAATAGGTGTCTTACGTCCAGTACTTTCCCGCTAGTATGGAAGCAGACGAAAGTCTGTCCGATCTTCAAAAGTGGTGATAGAGCAGATGTGCATAATTATAGACCTATAAGCATCTTTTCAAATTTTGCTAAGGCCTTTGAGAGTCTTATATACGATAGAGTATATTTCAAAGTTCATTCACGCCTTCTTAATATACAACACGGTTTTGTAAGGGGTCGTTCCACATCCACCAACCTGGCATCTGTCACACAATACATCGCTGAAAATATGGATTCCGGCTTCCAAGTCGATGTTATATATACCGATCTGTCCAAGGCCTTCGACAGGCTTGACCACAGACTTCTGCTAAGTAAACTTGATGGTATTGGTTTCTCTGTGGAACTCTTATCTTTCATCGCCTCATATCTCAGTGATAGGCGGCAATTTGTCGTGGTAAATGGGCAGAGATCGGTTGAATATCTTGCTTCTTCCGGAGTCCCCCAAGGATCAATTTTGGGACCACTATTTTTCAACATCTTTGTTAAAGATATTTCAATAGGTCTAACTGTACTCTGTCTTTTATATGCCGATGATTTTAAAATGTTCTTCGTCATCAAATCCACATTTGATTGTTATCTACTTCAGAGAAGTCTTGATATGATGGTTGTTTGGTGTTCAGCGAACAAGCTATCTCTTAATGTTAACAAGTGTTGTGTTATGTCTTACACAAACAAGACCAACTTGATCATATTTGATTACAATGTAGACGGTACTATCCTTAAGAGACCAGCAACCTATAAAGACCTCGGCGTAATTTTCGATCCCAAACTATCCTTCATTTCTCATCTGGAGTCTGTGATGGAGGCTGCTAACAGACTACTTGGGTTTATTGTGGGATGCTGTCGTGATTTTTCAGACATAGACACGCTCAAATTGTTGTTCATAACATTTGTGCGATCGCGGCTTGAGTACGCTTCTGTGGTTTGGTTCCCTGGTTATGCCGTTTAGATGCCCTGGAATCTGTTCAGCGCCGCTTTCTGAAGTACCTGTCCTTCAGGACAGACGGTTTTTATCCTATCAGGGGCATTCCTAATTCTTTCCTGTTAGATAAATTCAATATGTCATCTCTTTCTCGCAGAAATAATTATGTACTTCAGGCCAGTCTGTACAAGTTGCTTAATAACCTAATTGACTGCCCCATGCTGCTGGAAAGAGTCAATTTCCTAGTTCCTCGGCTGAACTCACGGTCTGCAAATACTTTCTACCTCCAAACTCCTCGTACTAACTTACTTAAATTATCTCCATTATTTTGCATGCGCCATGCCTACAACACCAATGACACTAGTACTAAATATGATATTTTTAATTCTAGCCTAAAACAGATTGCTCGCCTACTGCGATGACACAATATTCATATTTTACCAGCTCTTTCTTTGTTTTTTCTCTTTGTTCATTTCTGTGTTAAATATTTTTGGCTATTTTTTCTTTTTATTTTGTCACCTCTCGGACTAGAATATAGTTTTATTTAGATTTAGTTTAGATAATAATTGTTAATTTATATATTTTTGTATGCATTGTCCTGATCTTTAATTGGGTTTATACCTGTTGATCAGAGTAAAATAAAATAAATAAAATAAATGAATAAATTATGCAGACAGAATATTGGAAAAATGTCCCCTAGATGTTTGGTGCCAAAAGAGTATGACAAACTACCAAGTGACATGAAAACTGCTAGAAATCTGTCAATATTTAAATCTAAATTAAAATACTCTCTTGCTTCTAATCGTTTTTATTTCTAACGAAATTTTTCAACACATGATCTACAAATTTTAATCTATTTATGTTAATTTGACTGCTTATGTGACATTTCATGATCATAACTTGTACTTTGACGTTCCGGATACATCATGTGATGTCTCAGGAAATAAAGTATATTATTATTGTATCATCAGGTAAATATATCAAATAGAACGTGAATTTTTAAAATATTATTTTGACGTCAATCAATACCTTTGAGATAAAACTCAATGTGTCTAAACCATAATAGTATATTGTGCAACTAGTGCGAAAATTCTTACCACATGAGTGTGGAATAGCCAGTTTCTGCACAAGTTGTACAAATATGCTCTTTATGCACAAGGCCCGAACGTTCGATCATGACGTCACTAGCCTGAGGGTATGTTATAGCTGGTAACCCGTACGTTACGGCACATTTTGTAGGACATATATAAGAATAATTGCTAATATTCCATGAGCTTTGTGTTACCATATAGTATGTGTGGGTATTGTTAATTTATAAAGTCGAACTAGACTTCCCCGTATGTAACGAATTTAATAAAAATCTCAAAAACTTGATTTCCGAATCATCTTCGTTACCTTTGATGATAGATTCCTGGAAAATGTCCCGTAATCGTTACTTTCTGAGGTGAGTTTTTACATTCATTATTTTTCACTGGAAGGGGGTGAAATTGAAACATTTTTGTACACAATTGAGGATCATTAACAAATTCATATATTTGCAGGTGAAAAGGAACAGTCGAGGGGACGCTTGGGTTCTCTGGATAGTGGAATGTCTGTGTCATTTCAGTCAACTTCGGCGAGTACTTGTTTTCGGTCTGATACATTGGGGAATAAAGGAAAACCAGGACTTCATAACCATCAGTCATTCTTGGGTGGCTATAATATTATTGAATCAATATTCAATTGGAATGACTTAAAATGTTCCTTATATTATATCTAATTTCAAATGATCTCTACCTGTTTGACCAATGTATCGGGCATTACATTCCTCACAAGCTAACTTATAAACTCCTGACTTCCAAAATTTATTAGATTTAGTTTTTGAAACATTGAAAAATATGTTTGAATGTTTTTGACTCGGTCTGAAAGCTACATTCAACTTTTGTTTCTCGAAGATATTCGAAATTTTATGAGATATTGGCCCAAAGTATGTCCAGGTACATATTTTTTCTCAGTGTTCTGTTGCACGTTGTGATGAATTTGATTGATGGTTAGTCTTAAATATTTTCTCTTGATTAAATTATTTACTAACAGTTAGCTGTTGTGTATCGCAATGTTTCTTATAGAGTCCAACTCAGTCAAAAGGGCTGGTTTTTCCAATGGTATGGAAAATACTCTATGTATCATAATAATAATAATAATAATAATAATAAGTAATCTTTATTCATGAGACCAACAGAAATATGGTATAGAATGCGTCAGGACACATAGGTACAGATTTGAGATAATGCTACAAATATATTTAAATAGTTACTTATAGCTGAGTATTAAAATATTCCGATTTGGAGTAATAACATTTTTCTATGAGATATGATTTTAGTGCATTTTTAAAACTCCTGTAATCGACATTCCTTGAATTTTGCGGAACATGGTTATAAATTCTGATCAATTCGTTTTTCGTGGTTCTATAGATCTGAGTTAGTGCAGTTTGATCTTGTAAGAGACTGTGTTTATGACGAGTTTCATAGCTCTGCAACAAACTATGTTCCTGAAAAAATTCTTCATAATGTTTCTTAATGAAGCAGGCACATTCTAGGATATGAATTAAAGATATGGTAAGTATTTTGTCTTGTGAAATATGGTCTACATGACTCTCGATATTTTAGTTTGAATATATTTCTTATACATCTTTTTTGCAGTACTTTGATTCTATAAATGTCTGTTGAGTCACCCTAAAAAGTTATACCATATTTGATTACAGAATTTACATATGAATTATATGCTAACAGAGCAACCTCATTACTCACATTAACTGTTAACACAAGCATGATAATTTCGATGCCATTTTATCAATATGACTCTTCCACGTTAGTCTACAGCCGATGTAAAGCCCCAAGAATTTCATTTGATATATCGACGTTAATGCAGTTTTATTGGCCACGGACGTGCATGTGAGGAATGACATTGAATCATTTGACATTTTCCTACATTTAAGTCTAATATATTTGTGTCAAACCAATCCTTCAAAATTAGCAATGACTGCTCTATTTTAATTTGTAAGACTTTATCTGTTTCCGCAGTGATTGTAGCAGTAGCCGCAAAACAGACTATATTTTCAATCAATTCGGGTAGGTCATTTATATAGAGCAGGAATAGCAAAGGTCCCAAAGCTGAGTCCTGTGGAACTCCCTACAATGTGCATTTCCAATCTGAATAAGACTCATGACGGTTATTTGTAATTACTGTTTTCTGTTTTCTATTTGAAAGATACGTTTTAATTAGGTTATAAGCAATATCTCTAACACCTAGACAGAATAGTTTGTTAAGTAGTCTGTCATGATTTACAGAGTCGAAAGCTTTGGATATATCAAGAAATAACACTGCTACTTTATGTTTGTTATTTAGATAATTTACTATGTTGTTGATTACTTGATAAATGCTCTGGTCTGTTGATTTTTCCTTAATATATATACTATATTATTCAGAAGTGCAATCGGTCTATAGTTGTTCAGATTAGTGGAATCGCCTTTTTTTAACAGAGGTAAAATAATCGTTTCTTTTAGACATTCTGGAAAAATTCCGTTTGAAAAAGAGACGTTAATTATATGTTTTAGCGGGGCTAGTAGGTGAAGTAGATTGGAACGCTGCTATTTTATGTTTGAATGGGTGTGTTGAGTCCTTAGGTATTATTATATCCCTATAAGTAGGTTGTCTATAAATGATAAAACAACGCACAAAAAATTAAGATCTGAATCTACATTTTCAGTACAAAATGATACGAAAAAATAGATAAATAAATGGTACGTAAATAAGAATTGAAAAATAAATTAATTTGCCACACCTCTAGATCAATCTGAAATCTATAAATGCAGTATAGTTTTGTTTAGAATGCACCTATTTTCAATACGGTGAGCAATATTTTGGACAAATATTCGGCACAGCAATGGGATGTTCTATTTCAGCTACTATTGCTAACCTAGTTATGGAATGCTTAGAGCAATCTGTAATAAATTCATCAGATTTTCAACTCATTTTCTTTAAACGGTATGATAAAATGATAAAATTCAATACGTGATTAATAAATTTGAAAATGTTCACTGTAAACTTCAAGTAACTTGTGAAATAGAAGTGAAAAGAAACATAAATTCCCTAAATATGGACATTAGGCATGATGCAGATGAGAAAATTTCGTGGTTTACTAAACGTTATCTTCACTTCAATTCCGTTGCACCAACAAGTTAAAAAAGTGTTATAAACAGCCTTACAGATCGCGCGATTAAATTGTTCTTCCCAGGGGACCGTCCCAAAAATATAAAATAGTTCGTAAAATGAATGGCTACCCAAAAACATTTTTCAATTCCATCATTGAATAAAAAATGAACAAAATTTATAATGGAACGTCATATATAAATAACATAAGCAGTAATACAGATAAGTTTATAACATTACCATACATTTCAGAGACCTCAGAAATGATTAAGAAATGTTTAAAAAGTATGATGTAAATGTTGGGCATAAACCTACTAATTGTGTTGGGAAATATTTCTCAAATATAAAACCTTCAATACCAAAAGATAAACAAACCCACATAGTATACAAATTAAATTATTCAGATTGCGATGGGATTTATACAGGAATTTCTAAATAATATTTACAAAAGAGAATGTATGGCCATAAGTATAGTATAAGAAACAAAATTCAGAAAATTTCACCGCCCTCACTAAACACTTATAACTATAAATTCGATTACAGAAATGTTAATATTTTAACTAAGGAAACCAATTATTATGAAGGGTTTATTCTGGAGATGATCCACATAAAACGTGACTCCAGGTCTGTAAATCATAGAACAGAAGATTAATTGTAATTTAATTGATTAAAACCCTTGCAAATTCCTACATCTGTCTTCATAATGTTAAAAGTATATTTTAGGTTCTAGGTTTGAAATTAATGCGACAAGCCTTGTGGTGCTACAATTAGTTTTAAGAAATCACGTTTATACAGTTATACGTCTTCTGATGATGGTCGTCAGACCGAAACGTATGTGAAGACAAGAATAATAAGCATGTGTGTTAGTTCCTTATATATAAATGTCAAAAGAAATTTTGATATTTTGTTTTTTAATTTTAGGTAAAAAGAATTGATTGTTGAACTATTCTCAGTTTCCAGTATGAATTTAATTCCGGGGATAATGCAGTTTAGGTATTCATGAATAGTTTTAAGTTCATCTGTATCACTTGTGAAATATGCTATGTATCTTCATTTGTTTGTTTGTAATGATTTGAAAAATATTGTCCCAAAGTTAAATATTTCAGCCGATAAGGAACTCTATGTACAACCCTAAGCCTTGATTTTGTTTGTGAAAATTGTTCTTAAAATTCAGGTAATTTTCTGAGATACAATGTTCGAATAGTTGTGGGATTTCATTTTGAATAGCTTTGCTAATGTTTTAGTGGTAGAGATTCTGGTTTCTAGATACTAGAGCTAGGTATTTTTGAAAACATAATAGAAACATTGAACGAAATGAGAATTGAATTGTTTGTGATGTGACACATTGATCAACTCAATGCGATTTGATGCTCCGCTATAGATCAACTATTCAGGTACAATCGTTTTGTATTGATCTATGAGTATTGCTATGGCTGGCAATTACTCTGACAGTACTCATTCAATAACAGCATCCCGGAACTTGTATGTTTCAAGAACTGAAATGTTTTGGGCAAGTATGAACAAGTTTAATGTTTCTTTGCCTAATTGGCCACAATTTCGTGTAAATACAATTCAAATCGATTGAACTTTAGATGAATGTACGTGAATCTATAGCAGAGCATCGAATCACACTTTTTTTATCAATGATCTACTATCCTTTCAGAGGTTTGTATCTACAAAAATATAAGACTGACGAACCAAATTGATGTAATTGGTAAATATATATATATATATATATATATATATATATATATATATATATATATATATATATATATATATATATATATATATATATATATATATATATATATATATATATATATATATATATCCGGGGTATGTTATAACGACCTGTGTGCGGCGTTTGGCAACGTACAAATTGAAATTTTTTATTTTATTCCACTCAAATAAGCGTGAAACCGTTTATGGGATAAAACGTTATAATTAATGACGCATTATATTCGTCTATTAGTATTTTGTCAAATGTAAACAATATGAATTGAAAAGTTATACATATGATTTCGTAATTTCCGACAACAATCAGACCGTCCTATTCAGTTGCGCAAACATGAAATTCATTAAATTTAGAAATTACGTGTTTGTTAAATCATAGGTCGAATTACACAGTGTCATAAGTTCGTTGTTGCTGGTTGGTTCACAAACACACATTTTATTTAATAAATACGCGGGATAATGCAACCGTGGTTATTCATGCGTTAAGATAAAATTAGATCAGTGACCAGAGGCTGGATGCAAAATGACGATTCAAATTGAATTATGAATTTTCACAATAAATTACGTGAATCGCTCGTTATGGCAGAGGCTTTTTTCGCTGATTCCGTTATTCATGTAGATTATGATTTGCAAAATTCACTTCTTGAACAACTAATCTGGAGATGTGTTCCAAAATATTGTCAAAAAACAAGATTTGTTTGAGTTATTTGTATGAAATTCACTTTTTGAACAACCGAATTAGAGACAAATTTCAAAATATCGCGAACAAAAACATTCATTTGTGTCATTAAGTTCTGAAAGGGCAGAGGTTCCAAAAACCTAATATGCCCAAAATACCGAGTCTACAAACTGTGAACAGTACGTACTATTTACCCTGAATTAGTAATAGGACCAACTGAACGGAAACAAAATTTTCAAAATTATAATTAAAGAGTGTGGAATGTAGTATATATAAAATATGTTTCAGCCCTCTTTAAAGGTACACCTAGACAATTAGATGTTTTTTTATCATTCATCAATAATATTCATCCCAACATAAAATTCACATTAGGGGCAGAGCTGCTTTTCATTCGATGATACATAGAGCCTTTTCCCTTCCCTTATCTCAAGAAAATCTCAGTGAAGAACTAGATACAATTGAAGTCATTGCTACAAATTACGGTTTCGGTCCTCGAGTAATTTCTAAATTAATAAATAGGAAAAGACAAAAATTAATTCACAATAGCATTTATCCCTTTATAAAATACAAAGATAACTCATTATAATATGTTTCTTCAACTTATTTTGGTCCTATAAGCAAAAAAATTGCAAACATGTTATCCCATCATAACCTGAACATCAGCTTTAAACTTCCAAACAAATTATCTCATATTCTGTTCAATGCGAAAGATAAAACTGAAAAATTTAAAAGACCCAGAGTTTATAAACTAACTTGTTCAGAGTGTGATAGTTCGTACATAGGTAGATCTTGCCGTAACATAGCAGTTAGATATAAAGAACATTTTCGTTCCTTTGAAAACAATAAAACCGATTCTTCATTTGCAAATCATATTTTAGAAACAGGCCATACCTTTCCTAATTTGAATAACGTCCAAATTTTACATAGTCAAGATAAAATTTCAAAACTAAATATATTAGTGTCAATGGAAATTTTCAAAGGAATAAGATCCTAAACGATCAACTAGATTTATACTACAGTAATCTCTTCAATGTATAAATAACCTAGTTTTCGTATTTAAAGTCCGTTAGTAAATATACCCGCACCACTAAGATCCTCACGGAATTACCTAATCACCTCACTCCTCTCTGGTTTTTCCTAGAACTATTTCCTATAGTCGTAAAATTTTTCCTTCTTTAACCTATATATAGTAGATATAATATTTGTTAAATTAATTTTTCGTCTGAAGATGACACGTTCAGTGTTGAAACTATAGTAACGACTATATTAAATATCAGTGATAGTATAACAAAGTAGTTTTATTCATTATTTCGTTAAAATATAATGATTGGTTATGAAGACTCTCAAATAGCAGTAATAATAAAAATCGCGCACTATAACTTGAGGAACACAAAAGTATTACACAACCGATGGAAGGGGTAATGCGGTACTAATAGAATCATAGAGATTTTGAAAGAGTTGGCATATGTAGCCGATATGATATCATCCAGTAGACCATTCCGGGGTGGGAAGAACCTGTTGAATAGAAAGCTTTGGCGGGATGTGGATCTGATTTGAAGTTTTCCCGCGTTAACTTGAAACTGTAACGAAGTTTAAATTTAAGGTAATGCCAATTTCTGCCATCGCTCTGCGTATAGAAGATGAAAGAGACCGTGGAGACGCTTTTCGTTGAACTCCGTCGAGTAGTTGAATATCTTTTATCAGATAAGAAGACCATATTACAAGGACGTATTCGATAAGGGGCAAAGTACATGTCTTGTAGTGTTTAGTTTTTTTCGTTTTTTTAAGGTATCCCGATCCTTTTCTTATTTTTTCGAGAAAACAACGCTAGTGGAGACAGATTTTTCATATGTATTTCAGTTTTTAAGTTACAGCCAAAAATTGAAAGATCCCCGATTTCAGATAACTTCTGTAAGCGGCCCCTGTGTGAGTATTTTGAGGAATTTTTTCGTTTATTACAGATTTATTTACGTGGAATCCAATTGAGTTTGCATATTTTTTGTTTGTTCAACCTTTTTTTAATGGAAATCAGAGTAGTCCACACACTATTGGAGATAATATTTCTAAGGCCTTCCAAAAATATAAAGACATCGTATATTTATGTTCATAAACAGGGAAGTTATTCATTTTTATTATTAAGCTCAACATTTACACTTCAATTTTTTCTTCCTTGTTAGTAGACCGTGACGAATAATACCATTTTTGTCACCATATCAAGTAATCCTTGATTATTTATTTTTCCATCTGACATTCTTGTCAAATAGTATTGAAGTATTATTAGTTTGGTTTCAAGTTTATATTATATTTATGAATTATGGCAGTGAAATGAAAATAATGAAAAATATGACATGCTCATATGATTTGCGCAGTGCAATGAAAATTAAGATGACATAGTGCAAAAGTATTTGAATGGGTAAGTCTTTCCTCTCTTATCTCGCTATTCAATTTTTTTTTCAAATATTTCGACTACATGAGAGGGAAACCTATAATGTTCGAAGAATATCGTGTGAGCCAGCAGTGAAATGTAGGGAGAGGAGATGAACATTCGTATTTTTCCTGAAGGTTTGGAAGTCATAGACGTAGGGATAGACCTCACTAGGTAAAGAGTTCCACAACTCCGCTGTTCGATAAAAAATGAAGTCTGGTAGGAAGAAGTTCGGCAGATCGCGAGCTCGACAGTGAAGGGATGACTAGTTCGAGCTCGTCTAATCCGTCTAATTGGAATATCTCGTGGTAGAACAATAGACGAGATTTCTGATGCTGGAGATATCTATAGAAAGGGGAGAGATCTCCCAACTTTTTACGATGTTCCAGAGAGGTTAATGAGCTCGTAAGTGTGACTTCATCGATCAAACAGATAGCTCTCTCCTGCTAGGAACTCTAGATGAGAAAGCGGTATGAAGTGTACCATCATCTGCCAAGCTATGGATAGTAGTCCTATATTTGTTTATCGTGTAGTTCCCGCCCCGAGGGCTCTACCACACGGCCACCATAGGCGCGGGATTGGGATATGCCGAATCAGCGCATTCATGCAAGCATGAATTATTGTTTACAGGAGACAAGTCCCGTTCACCTCACTGGATGGGAGCGAAGTACTATCCATCCTCTGCTAGCTAACAGGCTAGTACAGGAGTTTATACGCCACTCACACGTCGAGAGGGAGCAAGCCCCCTCTCTACCCAAGCATGCTGGCTTTCAACCACTACCACCACGAATCCATCACCGTTGGACATGCCCCGGCTATACCCCCGTGGTACCAGTTTAGATCACCGGTTGGATCTTCGAGGCTGTCACCTCTTCCAATCAAGGTCTTGTCACCTTAGAACTGGTCAGCTAGTTGGGGTTCGTGGAGTCACCAGTTCCAAAGACTTCCTTTGGGATCTTCTCCGGTCACGTATTTCCGGGACTACGAGCAAGAGCCCAGATGACCGACCCGACGGCTCACCAGGGAACAGCCCTCCGGCCGCGCGTAACTATTCCGTCGTGGGCCAAGGCCAAATCCCCAGGCCGCAGGCTCATCCCATCCACACGATCCGGAGCTTCCTCCAACTTAGGTCCCCCGGCGTCATGTCCGTACCTTCATTCATACCTACGCTTAATCCTTTCAAACACATCCTTTGCGTATTGTCCTAGCATTCTGTACCTGTTCTGCTGTCGGAGAGCCTCTTCCATTCTCATTATCCATTCACCCAATTCCCTTATGTCAGCGTAGAGTTCACATTCTAACAACATGTGCCGCCAGTCTTCATGCGCTCTCGTCTGACAATCGCATTCTGCACTGGGGACAAGCCCCCTACTGTGCAGAAACCCATTCATGCTCCCGTGGCCTGTAATTAGGGAACCCAAGTACAGGCTCGGGTCAAACCACTAATTTTTCATGGCGAAATGGACATCCTTGATAAATTCATACTCTCCCATTGGAGCAATTGTCCCAGTTACTTTGCCACTCGTGTAGGATTCTCTTCCTCACAAGTGTCATCTTCTCATGCTCTTCCATGCCCTCGAAGTCACATCCATTGACAAAGCCCAATGGTGCTAGCGAGTCACCCTTCGCAATCCTCCTTTTCATACCCCTCACATACTTACAAGTCCCATGGAAGTGCCTTGCCAAGAACCTGCATTGCAGCGGTGGAGACCGTTCTGCACACTCTCACACATGCATACAGCGCTACTCTCTGGCACCCATTCAACAACTTCCTCGCATATTCAAACTTCAGCACCTCATACCACACTCTCGCACCGTAGCATACACAGCACAGCAGTAGACCCTTGTACCAGATACGTACCGCCGTCTTGTTCAGACTTGTGACACAACAAGGCAGATTTAGTTCCAGTCAGCGTTTCCTTCTTCATTTTGTGCCTAAAATTAAAATTTCAAATTTTTGAAGGCAGCCCACCGAAATTGAATATCTAGAGATGTTAGAAAATATTGTGCCTGAGATAAGAGAAGATGTGCCTATAGCACTTCTGAATTAAATATATCTCCAGCAGGGAGGGGCTTCTGCTCACAATTCTCTAACTGTAAGAGCTTTGTTGGATAATGATTTTCAGGCCACTGTATTGAGACACAAGGATCGGTGAGATGGCCGCCCAGGTCGCCCGACATGTGCTTCTTAGATTTGTTTTTATGTGGGTACTTACAAAATTAAATTTATTTTACTTAGTATCAAACAGTCGCAGATTTGAAGGGTGCAACTGAAAGACAGCTTAGGCCCTTACAAGAACACCCTTTCATTATATTAAATGCTCTAAGGCGAAGGACGATTATGTGCCATACATGTGTTAATCATAATGAAGAACACTTTGAGCAATATTTGTAGATTTCATCGTTTTCAATTTTTGTTATCTATATATTATATATCTATATATATATTCAAGATTAGTTTTCGTTGTAAATTGATAATAAAAATCAATATGCTCCAGTGTAATTTTCGTTTTCATGAGCACCTATGATTTACCGCTCAATGTCAAGAAAGTTCAATAAACCGTTATAACTGCCATATTCATGAAAATACATATATGACGTCATATATTTTTGGAAAGCTCTTTCCAACGGTGTCTGGCTTCCATTAAAAGAAACGCGAAAGCTTATTTAATGTTACATCTGTAACCATGTAGGAAGAATTGATTCATTGATATTGATGTTTACACCCAATTTTGTCCAATATATTAGTAACCAAGTCAATTATTTCTACAGTTTACATGATATAACAATATGAACAATAGATTAAACTATGCTTATGTCTTCTCAGGTAGACAGCGAAGAAACTTTCGTAGGTCGAAATCTTATTTAAAATTACTTATATATAAATTCTCGGGAAATAGGTCACATTAACACCTATGCTTTATATCTTCTTGTCTTTACGTACGTTTTGGTCTCACGACCATCGTCAGAAGACTTACTATGTCTATAACTGGATTAATAAAAACTAATTGTATTAAACAAAGCGTCCTTATCGCATCAATTTCAATTAAAATGCCCACGTCGTCGAAACGAACAGAAACACGAATAATCGAAACTGTGACACCTCTATGTTATAATTATAGAAATTGTTCGTAATACACTGGAAATGAATGGCTACCCAAAAACATTTTGTAATCCTATCATTGAAGAAAGAATAAACAAAATCTATAATGGATCTTCACATATAAATAACATAAAAGGTAATACAGACAATTTTATAACATTACCTTACATTCCGGAGACCTCAGAGAAAATTAAGAAATGTTTGAAAAAGTACGATATAAATGTCGCGCATAAACCTTCTAACTGTGTTGGAAAATATTTCTCAAATCTAAAACCTTTAATACCTAAATATAAACAAACCCACACAGTATACAAATTAAATTGTTTAGATTGCGATGGGACTTATACTGGAATCTTCAAACAATATTTACAAAAAGGAATGTATGGCCATAAGTATAGCACAAGAAACAAAAACTTCAAAAACTTGGAAAATTCCACCACCCTTGCTAAACACTGCTTTGATTATAACCATCAATTCGATTACAATAATGTTAATATTCTAAATAAGGAAACCAATTATTATAAAAGATCTAAAACGTGACTCCAAATCTGTAAATCATAGGACAGATACTCAAGATCTAAGTCAGATCTATACAAACATAATTAAATAAAATCTCTTGCAAACTCCTACATGCCTCTTTATAATGTTAAAAGTGTATTAGGTAGAATGTCAATATCTCCATAACTAACAAACCTTTTTCTATTAGCTTGTAAATCCAACATCTGGCTTGAAAGTGAATACTTAAAACTAATGGTCCTCTAATAGTTCGCAGTCTCTCTTGACATGAACACACTTTTATTGAAAGATCTGCTATGCAGTGGATTCTTGATATTATAATTATAACATTGGGGTGTTACAGTTTCGATTATTCGTGTTTCTGTTCGTTTCGGCGACGTGGGAATTTCAATTGAAATTGATGCGATAAGGATGCTTTGTTTAATACAATTAGTTTTTAGTAATCCAGTTTTAGACATGATAAGTCTTCTGATGATGGTCGTACGACAGAAACGTACGTAAAGACAAGAAAATATAAATCATAAGTGTAAATGTGACCTATTTCCCGAGAATTTATATATAATTCATACCTGGGTCAAGAATCTTTATTTTAAAATTACTAAAACGTTATTCTAATTTGATATCGTTATATAAAGCATCAATCAATAAATACTGAGTTCCGATGCACAAAATAAATCGATCGTGATGAATTTTTGAGTAATCTATGGAGTATGTGGATTTGCGAAAATTCTCATTCAAATTCATCAGAATTATTTCTTTTGGCCCAGGTAATACTTATTTTTCCATCAAATTGGGACACTTTAATGAGATAATAGTATTAAGTTTTAATGATATTTCATTTCCTTAAACTTCAGATAATGCGCCTCGTAATTACAGTCTTGGTTAAATAGAGATTAGCTCTGAAAATTTAATAATTCGTACCGGGAATAATGAAGAAAGATCCCCTTAGAGAAGTTTGAAAAGTTCAAATATTGACTCAAGTTATTTAAACTTTTCATATATTTTATTCTAGCTCGCCGATGTCTTGATTTAATGCGAAGTCCCCTAGTTGTTTGTATCTTGCCATTAAACCTTTCAATTAAAACCGACTTCGATAAATCACAAGAATACGAATGAATCTTCCACCTCCCTCTATTAGAAATTAATTGAAATTAGTTCAACTAATTAACTTCTTTAGAAATCTTTTTCGCTCGAAGTAGGTACTTCTAAGTTTATAGAAATACGTACCTTTCGGAAATACAAGTATTGAAATAATAAAGACATATTTAAAGTGAGTATATGATGTATATCAGCATTAATCATGCTACTAAATGTCCGCTCATGATGTGCTGTGATAAACCCCGACATTCTGAAAGTCTCAGAGTAGTAGTGGTTTAAATACGATATAAATTTGAGAGAAATTTTTTTTGTTGAATTTTGTATGATTAAAACATTGTTTTTTGCTTTATGTTATTCAATTTATTTGCTTCATTTATTAGTACCATAAAGAATTATCACTTTAATTTAATTTTAAATGCAACTCTGTCATTTCAATTCACGTTAATAACAAGTGAATCTATGTAATCAGTAATTGAGAGATGAAAGAGTTCACACTCTGGATATTCTATGACACTATATAATATACTAGCGGACCCGACAGACGTTGTCCTGCACGACGGTTCTGGACTAATTGTGAATTCCGAGTCTGTCGACCAATATTTCCTCCTCGTTCACGAAGACTTGGCATTGTTTTATGTACGTAACTTATATGTGAATATAATACACTTAATATTCACTGAAATGCGACACCTGAAATATCAAAAGATACCGTACAAAAAAAATAAAATGTCAAAATAACGAAACACACTTAATATAATACACTCAAATTAAAATGTCGAAAAATAAACGAAATCCTATGCACGTAACTTTTATCTGAATATAATACGCTCAATATTTACGTAAATGCGATACATTTGATATTATATCAAAACACAGCGTACAAAAAAATTAAATACATTGAATGAATACATACACAAAATGAATGGAATGAATGGATGAATGAATGAATGATTGAATGCATACACAAAAATTCATTGAAGTCGATCCAGCCGTTTAGTTGCAGTATGGATAAATAACCTAGATACCGACTGCAGCGCCATCTGCCGGGCTGATTTGTGAATCTGAACCATCCAGGGTGCCACCCAAACGCATACAAAAAAAAAATTCATTCGAATCGGTCCAGGTATATAGATAAATGACCTGGATACCGACTGCAGCGCCATCTGCCGTGCTGATTTGTGAATCTAAACCATCCAGGGCATCATGCCACCCAAACGCATACAAAAAAATTCATTCAAATCGCAACTGTATAGATAAATAACCTAGATACCGACTGCAGCGCCATCTGTCAGTCTGATTTGTGAATTTAAACCATCCAGAGCGCCACCCAAACGCATACAAGAAAATTCATTCAAATCGGTCCAGCTATATAGATAAATAACCTAGATACCGACTGCAGCGCCATCTGCCGGGCTGATTTGTGAATCTAAACCATCCAGGGCGTCATGCCACCCAAACGCATACAAAAAAATTCATTCAAATCGGTCCAGCTATATAGATAAATAACCTAGATACCGACTGCAGCGCCATCTGCCGGGCTGATTTGTGAATCTAAACCATCCAGGGCATCATGCCACCCAAACGCATACAAAAAAATTCATTCAAATCGGTCCAGCTATATAGATAAATAACCTAGATACCGACTGCAGCGCCATCTGCCGGGCTGATTTGTGAATCTAAACCATCCAGGGCGTCATGCCACCCAAACGCATACAAAAAAATTCATTCAAATCGGTCCAGCTATATAGATAAATAACCTAGATACCGACTGCAGCGCCATCTGCCGGGCTGATTTGTGAATCTAAACCATCCAGGGCGCCACCCAATCGCATACAAAAAAATTCATTCAAATCGGTTCAGCCGTTTAGGATGAGTTCAATTACATACACACGTACAGTAGAATTACATATATAAAGATAATAATACATATAACATCTCCCTTATTCACTAAAAATACTGTTAAAGTACAGAGGAACTTTCAGCTAACAAGTAGCTATCATCAGGGTTAACTAAATTAGAGAACAAAATGTGCCTGCTTAAGCACTCTTTGCAATTAATAGTGCATATAAGTGATTACCCTTAGTATGAGATAAATCTGAATTCATTAAATTGCTCTTTCTCTTATACATTTTCGTCTCTCTTAAATTACGTTCATATTTGTCATTGTTGTGTCTCAAGAGTGTTAAACTTTCTTCAGAAATGTTGTGATCTGTATTTAAAATATGTCCGGCTAACGCTGATTTTCCACCACTATTTTTCTTTATATGGGCAAAATGTTCTTTATACTGAGTTAGAATATTCCTTCTGGTCAAACATACCATTTTGAACACGACTCACAATTCCCGAATTTGTCGAAGTCGAAAAATGTATCAAAGGTGTTAACAAAACTTGTTCTTACATCTCTAAATGGATTGTATTGCAAATTTAGGTAGATATCATGGCATTTATTAATTACTGAAGGACAGCGAAACTGTTAAGCTCTATTGAACTATTTGAAGGTATTAGCTCTAATTTGGCTAATTGCTTCTGTTCCAATTTCCCTTTTTGTTTAGAAATTAAGTTATTGATCAAAGCTCGTAACCATTGTCCAACGCAATTTGCTGGAGTTTCTCAACTTCGTTGTTATAATTATGCTGGTTCAAAAAGACATTTAATAATTTTTGAATAACAAAGGACGAAGATTAGGATCCAAAAGTCGAAGTTTGTATTTTAAATTTTCGGATATTACAGTGGAATATGATTTTACTGATTGATTTACTAATTTAACTCATTCAGAAAAAGGGTTTCTGGAAATCTGTTCATGGGGACCTTCATTCAACAAGGTTTTATAATCCTCTCTGCACGTAATTACAATGGAATTTCCTTCATCTGCTTCTCTTTGATGATTTACAAATATTATTAAATCATTGGATGTACTTTTATATGATTTATTTGAATGTCCAAGAATTTTCTTGCACTTGTCATGGGTAATAGATTTATCTCTAAAGTAGAGAGACCAAGTCGTATTTCCAATATCATTAATTAAATCTTCTGTGGAAAGTTCCTTGGAATCAATTGCGAAATTCAAACAAGTTCATTTCCTTTTCGTTGAATTTATTATTCGTTTTATTGTGAAAAATGTAAATTTCTTAGTTTCTCCTCTAGGAGTATTTGGTAACAATTTTTGAGATTAATTGTTCATTGATTTCAATTCTGAACTTTTTTATAGATTTTGAATAATGAAAGATTCACTATCGTTAACGTTGTGATTTCATTAATATCTGTATTCTATTGATGGCCGATATGTAGAACCTACTCCAGAGGCTTGTCCTGCTGTAAGAATGTTTCTATCGTTAATAAATAAATTTTTGCTGCACTTACATTCACATGGAGCACCCTCTGTTCAATGTATAGATAGATATACACATTCATGACAACTCGCTCGACATCGGGGGATTGCTATTATCTTTTTGAATATGGACTGCCGGAGGCATTATATAATCATTGTCTTCCCAAGGAAGTCACATATGAAAGCACGTTTAGAAAATCAAAAAGATTGACCGAATTGCCTCCTTCAAATCCGAAACAAGCAAGTGTGGATGTCGTAACCAGACCATGTAGGTTGTGTTGTGTGCTGATTTAAATTTGGGAGAAATCTCATATCGCTTCCTAGCGCATTCACCATTTCATCACCTAAACTGAAACGAACCGCTTTGGTCGGTTTTTATTGGCCCAACTAGCTCGAATTAAAGAGTCTGGTGAATTGCCCAGAACGCCAACTGCTTAATAAATACTACAAAAATAAGTGAATTCACAGTCAAGAATACACAGGCACTACGAGATGGTTATAGTTGATGGATATTCAGGAAAACAAGACAAGTCCAACTTAACAATTTGTTTTATTCCAAGAGGAATTTGGGTTATAACAAAATGATAAATTACAATTTTTATAATGAACCAATATGTAACATAAATTAAAATTGAATTTTGAAATAAACAATTAGAGAGTTAAATCAATTTGTAATATAAATTAAAATTGAATTTTAAAATGAACAATTAGAGAATTAAATCAATTTGTAATATAAATTAAAATTGAATTTTGAAATGAACAATTAGAGAATTAAAACAATTTGTAATATGAATTAAAATTGAATTTTGAAATGAACAATTATAAAAGTAAATGTGAACCTCTAAGTGGGTTCAAAAAATTGGTGATATACAAATTCAGTTGGATAACACAAAACAGAGAGGTAAAAATATGATTATTCGAACTAAAAATGTTACCCTCCTTGGAACTTGATGGAACTGGAAATCGGTCCGGCCAGGATATTCACTAAACCGTCTCGGGAAAAAGAAGAGAGGCGCCTCAGTTGTTTTCACTCTATAAATTCAAAATACGAACAGTACCTAAGTCCAAAGGAAAGAGCGACACAATCAATCGGAAAAACCATGCGATTCACAACTGATTATGTTAACTCTCCAAATTGTAAAAGACTGTATTACAAAATTCAGATCTTGAAGAGATATCGAATCAAACAACAATCTAAATTAATGTGAAATAATTAAATTATTACAATAGATCCTTAAATCGGCAAAACATTAAAATGTGGTCGAAAAGTGTCTGAAAGAGTAACAAACAAAATGTTGGAATTTGTCACTTAGCATAAATCTTAATACTTGAATTGAATTGCATATAAGAATTAATGATGTTGTAATTTACTCTACAACCCACGCGAGCGTAGCAGACCTGACAATTAAATATCCAATAAGCAGTAATTGGAGAACGACTCTATGTTAATCCTTGACAATATCTACAGCACGTTTCAGTCCAAAGATAGCTCGGTATACTCTTCTACCAGAACTACAAAATGGCGATTCAAAAATAAATCACTCAAATTACCATGTGCTATTGTGGGATTAAACACAAAGGGAATAAAGCAATAGTATAAATGAAATCTGCCTACGTCCCGCTAGATTGTCTACATACAAAAATTACAACAAATAATGCATTGATGGGAACGATTATCTCTGAAATATGCTAATACAAATTGATTGGGTGAAACACCAGGTATGTCGAGCACACTTCTACTGGAATAAAATCACAATCAGGTACCTAACATCCAGTAGTCTAATTACAAATCCAAATCAAATTATATGGTACCTGATGTGAATAAAATTTCAATAGCAAAAATTAAGGAAATTAATGCAAAATCAACGAATCGACTTACCTAGTTTAAGTTTCACACGACAATGAATTCTCTCAGACTTCCGTTATCAGACCTACCCCACTTCGCGATATTTAGCGACATCACACATAAGGAATGCTAGTTTCAATAGTCGATGTTTTATTGACCGGGCAGATGTCTTTAATTAATCATATGACACGATTCCTAACCGAAAAGAAATCTAATCTGTTCATTACAGTATTCTTTATCTTACGTAACGGCGTACCGTTACAAAACCCAATATAACGTTCATTTCAATCTACAACGTACACAACTTCTTCTTTCTGGTTTATCTCTACTGATTTGATTTGGAAGCTTTCTTGCTGACACTATTTTGTCCAAGTAACTCAGCAGAAATTTGCTTTAGAAAGAATCAATTTCGCATGTGCTGGTTTTTGTTGCTCTTGCATTCACAATGAACCCCCTACTCAATGAAGAGATATAGACATTCATAAAAATTTGTTTGACATCGGGAGATTGATTTTTTTTTTGAATAAGGACTGCCGGAAGCACTACAATCATTTCCAAGTAAGTCACATTTGAAAGCACAGTTAAAAAATCAAAACAATTGAAGGAAATAGTTCCTTTGAGTTGGAAACAAACAATTGTGAATGTCATAGCCAGAGCATGTAGGTTGTGTTGTCCTCAAAAATTAAAAATTTGAGAGAAATTTCATATCGCTTCCTGGCGCATTCGCCATTTCATTACCAAATCCCTTATAATATTTATTTCAATCTATAATCTACACATATCTTCTTTTTTCTAGGATCATTTCATTATTTGATACGGAAGCTCTCTTGCTGACACTATGTTGTCCAAGTAACTGAATTTTGCTTCAGAAAGAATCAATTCAAATTATATTGGGACAATATCAAACAAGACTTTTTAATTCAAAAGCTCATGTGTTCACTACGATATGGGTATATAAAACAAATTAACCCTATAATAACAACTATTGTTCCATCACACTGTGGCAGTATTAGAATGAATTGATAAAACGTATAATAACATATTAATATTTATTTATTTATTATAAATAGATCAGAACTGAGGTTAAGTTCTTAAATAAATATAATGAGGGAAAAAAGCATGAAAACTACACTATTAACATGAGGTTGAAGATCATTTTTCTATTTCCTGGCATCGTATAAGTTCTTAAACATGTTAATAGATGTAGCACTATCAATTTTGGTACGAATTCAAACTGTGTATAGAAATGTGGAATTCTCCATAAAGCTTTTCGAGAGATTTCAATGAATAACTCTTGCGAAATTTATTTGTCCAGGAGTCAAATGATAAGTGAATCGTGATTCAATATTGAGATGCCTGAGCGCAGGAAATGGTTTAATTATTGGGTTTTGTTACTTGTTTCTGTAACGTTTTAATGAAAACCAAAGTGAAAAGTTTGCAAACTCTTAATCTAATTTCAAACGTTTTTGTACAATTCTCTTTTTTGTCCAGTCACGTAATGAATACGAAAGTAATTGAACGTAGTTCCGTTCTAAAACCTTATCTCGTATAACATCTTTATTTAAATATCAAGGCTAAAGCGCTTTATGTAAAACTAGTTTGAAGTTCCCTTAAGTACACCTGGAATTTATAATACCCTCATGCTCCACTTGGAATTTCATGCTAGTGTAACCAAATGAGATAATTTTCCGTTCGATGAATGCTGTCTTGAGGAAGAACTTCATAATGTATGGAAAAGTGATATATTATCGGAGATAGTTTGAGGAAATATACCAATTGGAATTTCTTTGTTATAAGACTATGATTCCTAATTTTTTCAATTATAGTTGAAGTGTTTGCCAACAAAATGTCAATTAAAGTAAATTATTACTTTAGAAATTTTACTTTCACAGATTTACAGTTCAAACTTATCAATTTTTGCGATGTTATTTCAGAGTCATGTAGAATGGAGAGGATTGGGTTCAGGCTACTATGTATTCACATAGTATAAATGCTATTACTTATTCTCCCTCCTAAATTAATTAGAAAACTAGCTGTAAAAATGAATTCATTAGTGAGTAATTCTATTACTGTATATTTATGTGGGCTTGGGCATTAATATTTAATGAAAAATCTGATTTTTTATGTTTATTGAATATGCAGTTCTTGAAGAGATAGTTTTATGTTTTTCTAAAATTTTAATGTGGGGTCAGATTTTAATTCTACGAATTTAGTTGGGTTTAAAAAATCTCAAATTTTATCTAAATATTGAAATAAATGTGTTTCCTCGTCTGTTTCTGTTAAAACAATATTGCCTTTGGCTCGTTTTTCAGATCATGTTTCGATAAAATGTCTGGGGTATCAGAATATACTTTTTTGGAAAGGATAGGGTAAGTCCGGGATAGATGCTCCTCCTCTTTTGATTGTTACGTTTTGTGCACAAAATTTCGAACTTATATATTTCAAAATTTTTTAGGTAGTCCCTGAATATGTATTCTTTCATTTAAACATACATATCTGCATGAAATAGAACTCAATAAAACTAAAAGTATAAAATATAAAAATTGACTTTGGCCACCTTCCCCGGAGTAAAGTATAGTACCTACTGAAAGATTAAGGGAAACCTCTTCGAAAATATAATTAGGTACTTCTTTAATTTACCTAAATATGCATAACCGGTTATTTTTTCATGGCAGCAAGTACTTTGCTACACTAATCACAAACGTTTTGATATTTGGAGCACCCATCAGGATTACATTTTTTACAATGCAGACATTGAATCCTATCGTCACGACTTTTTGTATTTTCATACTTGTCTCCACACCTAGTACACTCAGCATCTTCTTCCTCCTTAACATCGTTGTCTTGATTCTCATGAGGTGCACTTTCATCAGTTTCTGAATCTCCTTTTTATTTCTTGATAGCGCTTAGCTTATTTCAATCTGTTTTTTTCATTCTTCTGCAAATAGTTCTTTTTTGCGAACATCCAGGGCTTGTCATCACAGTAGCGACTTGACGTGCACGTTTCCTTGTTCGATCTCCTTCTTTGACGATTGGTACAGGATTAATTATCTCAAAATTTTTTCCAGGAGTTATGACAGCACTTCCAAATAGGGCGTCAGAGCATCCTGCAAGCACGAGCCCTAACCTAAAACATACACGATGAACAAAAAAAAAAAAGAAAGTCGATCATTTTTTGAGGCTGTTCATATAGACTTACACAAATGCAAAATTAATCTGGTTTCAATATTTGCAAAAACCAGTGCAGTACAGTTTTTTTCGATAAACATAAAGACTTGCCGGCACGAACGCCACTGTTGTAAGTGCTTAAGAAAACAATGTTGTACTTGTAAATGTGATCGTTAATGATATATTTGCGTGTACCAAAGCTCATTCCAAGATCTCAACGGGTTTTCGATATATGTATTCCATTAAAGATGGAAAACCTCAAACCTTTATCCTGAAAACCGAGCATTTTCATACCTATGTTCATATGAATTTTTTTTCATATTCTTAGATGTAAAATCTGCTCTTGAATTTTCCTCACAACATTCTATAACACCTTGTATATACTAATGTATATGCAGAAAAAAATTTCATATACGCCGCGAATGCCGAATTTCGAACAATGAATGTAATTTTTTCTTGTCCTATTGTTAATAATAAACGTATATATTTTTGATAATGCCTGTTAGGTACAGTGTCTAATTATATGATAGCGGCTGACTGTTCGTTGGATATCAATTTGATGTGGCGTTCAAAATGGTTTATTAGAATGAATTCCATTTTTGATCAATAATGGCTCTGTCTACTAAAAAATGTATAAAGACATACATGTTCCTAAAAGGATTGGTCTACATGTTTGTATTTTTTGATTTGAAACTAGTCAATCCATAAGAACGTTCCATCAGAACATTTCTGAATATTCTGCATTAGTAAATATACCAATTGGAATTTCTTTGTCTACTAAAAAATATTTAGAGACACAAGTTTTTAAAAGGATTGGTCTACATGTTTGTATTTTTTTATTTGAAACTAGTCGATCTATAAGAAAGTTCCATCAGAGCATTTCTGCATATTCTGCATAAGTAAATGCGTTCATGTTTACTGAAGAAAACTTGAACCTAATCCTAAATTATATATAAATTCTCGGGAAATAGGTCACACTAACACATATGCTTATTACATTCGTCTTCACGTACGTTTCGGTCTCACGACCATCATCAGAAGACGTATGTATCAATGTCTCTACTTCACGCCTATCAGGTGCGGACAGCTGTTGCTCGTCAGCGGAACGAGTAATACGATGATGTCACTATTGTTATTCCCGTGATGATGCAAGAGTAGCTGGCGAAATGTGTATAAGATTTGAAAAATCTATAGTGGAAAAGGGTAAAATGGAAATAAAACACTGATATACACTCTAATAACATTATACAGGGCATTACTTAATATTATGTACTCATTTCAATGAACGAGTCTCGGGCTAATTTCAAGTCGAACAGTCTATATAAATGTATGCCCCAACATGCTTGGTTCTCGATATACAGGATGCGTAAGTTTAATTTTCATTCGGTTTTTACCAAATATATCGAGAACCGTTAGATATTATATTAAATTACAGGATAGCGTATTATGGTATAAACACACTTTTTAACCAAAAAAGCTTATTTTTAATTCAACCACTGGAGTAGATGTGGCTACGTCATGATACAATTTTAACGGAACATTTGTTTTGCCACTGTTAGTATAGTATTGATTACCGTTTAATTTTAAACAAAGAAGGCCAATTTTTGGCGCACAACTTACAATTTTGAAGAAAATGATTACAAATTGTAGTTGTCAAATGGATATCTGCAACTTATTCTTGAGCGAAAATTGTCTACATGAAATCGCGTTAGCTTCATCTGTTGCTAAGGAAACGTCATAATTATAATTTTTCTGATGAACTTTTATTCTAATCTCATGTTTTGACATTTGGACAAATTGGTTGGTTTTCTCCTTTCAATTTGTCAAAGTAGTATTTGTAAGTGCTAACAATGATAAATCTATCTATTGGCAGCATAGAGAAAAGTACAGTGGTTGAGATATCGTTCGAAACGGGCTAGTCCAAAGATGTACCATCAACATTTAGGGAAGAGCGTCAACACTGAAACGTATGGCGGGTGGTGGACCACCAGGTCACCGTAAGACAACTGTCACTTAGACGGTTAGTAGGAGAGCTCGCAACTGTCAACACTGAATTGTATGACGGGTGGTTGAGCGCCAAGTTACGGTAAAACAACTGAGTAGGCCGATGTCGGCCAGGATACGCCTTGATCATTATAATTCCGAGATGACCGATACGCATTTTGTTTATGGTCTTGCTGACGGTAATGCTAGTCGTATGTTGTTCCAGGTAGTCGAACATTTATAAACATTCATCCGCGTCTGATTTCTTAAGACTTTATCATCACAAAGCATCCTTGTCGCACCAATTTCAATTAAAAATGCTCACGTCGCCGAAACGAACAGAAACACGATTGATCAAAATTGTAACACATTAATGTTTTTAGTATATGAATCAAGAATCCACTGCTCAGCAATTTTCTTATAATATTCGAAGCCATTTCAAAGCACCGTTTGGAATACAATTCTTCTTAAAATGTTTATCCTCTGTATCGACAGTGTATAAAAAGAATAATACATATAATAATATGGAAGCGGCCTATTGTTTTTTTTTACAATTTGATGTGGCGTTTGGAAAGGATTATAGAAATAAATCCCATTTCTCAATAATAGCTTAATGTGCTGACAAAACATGAGGAGTCAAAAAATTTTCCAAGAAAATTGGCCTTCACGTATATATATTTTTTGTTTTCAAATTAGTGGATCTATAAAATAGTTCCAACAGTATACGCAAGGGAGGTCGCTGATTGAACATCCTGTAGATGACGGGTGCCAATAAGTATTCTTCCTGAATACGGCATTTGATTGGTGATGTCCACACACCAAATTTAAAATATTAACGTTAATCCGTTTCGAGAAAAACTGCCAATACTCTAATTTCAACTTATTCATATTGGAATCACTCCACAGGGAGTCCGCAAATTGAATACTTTTGTATGCAAGACCCCCATTGAAATTACTTGTTGAACACCGTGTTCAAAGGAACACAAATCGTTCTGAAACACCCTGTATGAATGCGAACTTCCTTACTAAAACGGGCGTATGCATTCAAACTTGACAAATGAATATTAATAAATGTGTGTAGGCATGGTGACTGAAAAATATCCAGTGACTGGAATGGGACCTGACCCTTGGAGCTAAGAAAGAAATTCTATTGAAAAGTTATATTATATCGGAGAATTGGAATTTCCTCATTAGAGATATTCAGAAATTGTTTGACTCATTTCTTCTTTTCTTCTCCTGAAGTTTTACGACTATAAATCTCAGGAATATTTTTTGAATCAGGTCGAAGGTGCCGATAAAATGCCAATTAATGTAGATTACTACTCTAGGAATTTTACTTTTATAGGTTTACAACTTAAACTTAACAACTTTTATGACTTTCTGTTAGAGACATAAAGAATTGAGACGATTAAGATCAAGCCAGTTTGAAGTATAAATGCCATTACTTCTGATTCTTTCATTGCGTCCCCTAATTGGAAAACTGAAGTAAAAAATGGATTAATCCACTCCATATATTAACTGAACAAGTAACATGGAGTTGTTAGCTATCTATAGCTCTGCCAACACAAATGATTTTATCGTTGCAATAAACATTTCAAATATGGGACGTTTTATTCATTTCCCATAAATACAGAGCAAAAATGTGAAAAAGGAGAATCAAAAACAGTATAAAAGATACATTGCCAAATAAAGCGATGTTTATGATTGAAAAATATCCTGATAACCTTCACATATTTGAAAATATTCCTATCGAATTCCTATTTTGTTTGAATCCAATATTACGATTGGTCGTAATGAATTGAATGGTATTTAGTCCATCATGTATATTATAATATTAAAAAAAGTCAGTAAAGCATTGTTAAATACTTTATTTATAAAATTTGAAAAGTTAAAATGGGATTTTGTAGCAGTATAATAACTATTTGTCAGCATTTCTACTCACACTATTCTGATTATAATGAGCAGTAAAAACAAAAAAAATTTCAGTATAAATTAGCTGATAATAGATCTGCGAATGTACAGTAGGAATATGGTCGGTAATAAATTTATAAGAACCTTCTACCTAGTATTCCCCAAAATATATAAAAATTGAACAAACGAACTTGCGGTAACTGTTTTCTATCTTACTGACCCTTTATTATCTTCACCGAGCATATACTGAAATACTGGTAATGTGTACTGTTCATAAAATTGAAATCTTTATGATGGAGAGACCTATCGATACCTGGAACTGAACAGCGTCCTAATTCTGACGCTTCCCAGGTAAAGGAGGTTCCCCGCGGCAAGTACAGAAACCTTCTTCAAAAGATTTGGTCGTTCCAGTTCTGCTTATTAGTTGTTTTGTTCATCGGTGTTTTGGGCGGAAAATGATCTTCGCTGCGTTCGAACTTGAAGATCATTTCGGTCTCTAAGGATTCGGAGCAGATCTTGATAGACCGGATGCATATATGTTCACGTCATATATAAATGATCTTTTCAACAAGATTACGAAGGGAAATATCATAAGCTTTGCAGATGACACTGCAATTATATACCAAGAAGAAACTTGGATGAAATTGAAGGAAATGGCTCAAGTAGATGAGAGTATTGAAATAAAATCAGTAGCTAGTATAAAATATCTAGGAATCTATATTGATAGCCACTTGAAGTGGGAACAACAGCCAGAATATGTAACAAAAAAAATTAAAAGTATCCTACCCAAATTAAAATACCTCAAAAACATCATTAGTATTCGTCAGTTACGAATCATTTACTTTGCACTGGTGGGAAGTCACTTGTATAATGTAATCATTGCCTGGGGAGCGGCTGCTGCGATATACCTGGAAAAAGTTGAATTAATACAAAAATACGCTCTCAAAATAATTTAAAAACTCTCTTCAACGATGCTCCTGTACTAGACCTAAAGGATATTTATTGCAACAGCACCACTACCTGAATATATAATCACGAATACGAACTCATATACATCGTACATAATTATAACACGAGACAGAAACAAAATGAAAACGCTATGCCTGAACCTGAAAAAACTATTGTCTAAAGATCCTTCTCATATCTGGGCCCAAGAATATATGATGAATTACTGGTTAAACTGAAACAAATTAAAACGGAAATATTTCCTAAACAAATTGAAACAATGGGTATTCAATACTCCAAAACGTATTATATGTAACTGGATTGATATTAAAGATAATTGAATATAGAGTTTGCATAGTATATTATCTTGCATATTCATAATAACTCTTCCCAATATTATGTGCTTAATTAAATTGGCCTTTATGCAATCGAACCACCTCATATTGTTACTATGTCATTTTCATATGTCACCCCACGGTATTATCTATTATACACGAATTATTATAAGATATCTATACTAGAGATTATGATTCTCATGAAACGTGACGCTAATTATGTAAATCATAGAACTAATGTACAATAATTGACTCAAATTTATTATTAAATTAAACATTTCCTACATATTTCTATATAATTTTCAGAATTGTGTCTATGTAGAAAGCTGATACAAGAAATCAATAATACCTGTACAGCAAAGATTTTTCCTATCGTAGTAGTGGAATTTTGAACACATCTGTTTAACAGTGTACCGATTTGGCGCGAATTGATTTTTGTATTCAGGTCAGAGTAGTCAGACCGTTATGTTTTTTTTTCGAGATATGACATCTTTAACTATATAAACATTACTTTGTACTAGTTTTCTAACATATTTCACACATTATGTTGTTATATTTTGAATTATTCGTGTTTATTTTGTTGTAGCGACGTAGATATTTTTTATTGAAATTAATGTGATGAAGACACTCAGTGCTTAGTGGAATTAGTTCAAGGAATACCACGCTTTTGTGACGTGAATTAGTTTTCAAACGTTTTCTGATGATGGTCGTGAAGCCGAAACGTACGTGAAGATGAGAATATAGTTGACTCATGTGTTGATGTGACCTATGTTCCAAGAATCTACATATACTTCATATCTGGAGCAAGAATCATTATTATATAAAGATTATATAAAACTTATAGTCGGAAGGTGTAACTGATGATGGAAACTTCTCATATCACTCGGCTTATATCCTTGTGTTCTTACACAAGCTTTTGTCGTCCTGTATTCGTAACGAATGAGTTAGAACTCATAAGTTAATTGTGCTTATCATTTTCGTAATTAGGAGCTGAAGTTCATTATTTATTTTGAATGTTAGCGTCTTCCTTCAATGTTATTGCATCCAAAAATAAACCTGCAATTTTCCTA
This sequence comes from Endomychus coccineus, assembly GCA_958510875.1. Taxonomy (NCBI): domain Eukaryota; kingdom Metazoa; phylum Arthropoda; class Insecta; order Coleoptera; family Endomychidae; genus Endomychus; species Endomychus coccineus. The sequence continues at coordinate 109,933,596 of OY294070.1, read as the reverse complement.
CCAACCTAGAAATGCTGCTTGGAGGTAGTATTAGATACAAAATTGTAAGGTAAATTTCTCACACATTATGCAAAGTCAGATTTGTCTTAACTGTTTCCTCACCTTACGGGTTCCAAAGAGAAGACCACTACCCTAAACTAACGGTGGGATGTGCCGTGCTATACAAAATTCCAGAGATCGTATCCTACAGTATGTTGCTGCTATGGCCGCCGTCTCTAGATCATTGCATAAAAAATTGAAGAAATAAAAAGGTATTCACTGTTGGATTTAAAAATAAAAACAGCGCTCTTGTATATACCTTCGTTATTTTGTTGTAATCCCTTAAAACTGCTCAATCGGTTTTGCCGCATCATTTATAATATAGAGAAGATTTTGTGTACAAGTTTATTATCATATTGAACCATTGAAATGAATCGATGTTTTTCTTATCTGTGGGTCTTTGAAAAGTGATCGGTCGCCATGGCTGTTCTTATATTATGAGGTTGTTTTATGTCAAGGTGAAAGGACAAAAGAATAATTGATTGCAAATGACAACAAACACTCCCACATACAATCTAGCTAGCACAAGAAAGAAACATATCCACATATATATTTTGATAAAGTTTTTACCGCAAAAGTAATTTCCGGCGTATTTCCCTCTTACGGCGTCTTGGTTTTACATTATTTATTAACTCTTTTGTCCGAGTAAAATGGTGTACAGGGTAATGCGAGTTTCACCGAAATTCTGTCCTACATATCGGTTGGCAGGAAGTGTAATCCCGGAAGATATATTGCATGAACAAGAATTTTCTTTTACGAAAAATCACTTATACAACCTTGCATTAGAACCGTTTCGACGTATGTTCTCGTGTTGGAGAAATAAGTTGGGACTTATTTCCATTAGTGTTGTCTTCTTACGAACTTCCAATTGGAAATATGAATTGTGTTAAGTACAATCATGTTACAAACAACCGTAGAGGATAGAAGGGGTCAAGGTAAGTTGCTCAGAAATTCTTCATATTTACTATCGCCCACCACAGGAATTTGCAGGCAGTAGCGGTCGTGTGATTATTAATTAATTGATCTGTAGATTACTAAAATACCCTAACCGTAGCACAATTTTTCGTTTTCGAAGACCTCTGATGGTTAAATGTATGTTTGTATATACAGGCTGTTTCGAAAAGATTGGCATACATTCGATAACAGTATCTAAGGATGAAAATGAGTCGATTAGAGCTAACTTACTCATGTGAAAAAGTCTACTCAAAAAAAAAGTTACAGGGGCATAAAGTTAAAAATTAAATTCGGTTTTTTCAATGTTGCTCTGAAACTGTTCAACATTTATCAATGAAAATGTATTGTTAAGAAAACTCTTTTGAGTTTATTTATCCCACGTTGAGGTGACAATTGTTACAATTAAACTCTTTTAGTTTTATTTGCCCCACGTTGTGGCGACAATTGTTACAATTAAACTCTTTGAGTTTAATTTATTGATTATGAATTATATTTTTACTTTAATTTAATTCTATTCCGGCTAGCTTTCTTTATTTTTGTTTTGATTTGAATTTATATTTTTGATTTGATTTTAATTTGGTCTAATTGATTTGAATGAATATGATCTTTTTTATATTATATTATATGGAATTAAACACAATATTTCTGTTTGAATGTTAAATGTTTCTATATTTGAATATTTATGACTCTATGTATCTCAAGTTACAAATTTACGATTTAATTTTATGTTATAATATTTCTATGTTTTAACCTCAAAAACTATTCAATATTAATACTTGTTTACAAAGTTACAAACGACAATCTTTCATTCTGATATACAAATAACAATACAATGTTGATATTATAAACAAACTTACTTTTAGTTTATATCCATTAATATGATTGAAAATGTGGGCAATGTTCAGTTGATTTTATCTTCTTGATGATTTGATTATTCACTTTGAAACACAATGCTCTGCTTTGAGAAACTATACACAAGGTAAACTACGTTGTTACTTCTTTTGAAATTCAGGAACTGTTGATAAAATTGTTAACTTGTTTTATTCTTTTGAAGATGTAAAACTTCTTCAATAATATACTGGAACGTTATCGAAGACTGGCTATTATAAGATGCTACTTATGAACTGTGGACTCAGGAACACTACTTGATTCGTAGAAATAATTTACTTGCTTCGGTTACTTTAACTTGTCGAAGCTATGGAGACTACTTGGGTTCTCCGATGTTATCCAAAAACTAAGGTCATGGAATTATACCTGAGCTGCAGAAGATGCTTTGGATCTCTGATGTAAATGCAAACTGAAACTAGCTTCTTTCCTGTTTCCTTTTTATAGGGCTTACAAAAGGACGCCAATTGATGTCATTTTTGACCAATGAAAAATTTTCTTTGCTTATCAAGGATGCTTTGGTCATTGTTGAAAACTGACATAACTCTTCATTGTTGACTGTTTGAAGTTTCTAAATCGTCTCGACCAATCAGAATAGAGGATTCTATAAATTTTGAATTATTGAAGATTTTCAAATTATTTGAAGTGATTATGCTTTCTGTTATTTGAATTAATATTGCCTAATTTTTCCACATATTTTGGTATAAGATAACCTATGATTAGGTTAATATAAACTTGATTATTCCAATATTTATATCAAATTTGACATTTGCCATTTCTTAAATCTAATACATAGTATAAATTATCAATAACATTCCTATAACATTATAGAACTCAAATTTCCTAATTCTATCTTGAATCTATAACATATTTTAATAGTTTGTGCTATCTTAAGATAGTCTGGGAATCATTTCAATTATGATTTCTTCTTTCGTATCACTGTACAATTATCCACTTTCACTGTTTTCTTGTTACCACTTCTTATTCTATTGAAATTATGGTTTATTTTGGTCTACATTGTTTAATACCTTATACTATCTACAATTTAACTTTCAATAATGTTTTTAATTCCATATTTTATAGATTTTATTATTCTTTTCTGATTTTTAATGTTCGGTAAGTTCAATTTTCATTATTTTATGTTGCTCAGGAAATGAAATCATAACAGTATGTTATGTGAGTATACAATGACCAATAGATTCAATGTAAGCCACATCGGAATGTTTCGATTCTTATCGGTTTTTATGGCGGTTACCACCCCTTCAACCCCCTGACTTTCATGTGGTATGAAATTTAGTTGTAAACGGTAGCACCCATTTTGAAACTCTTTTGACCTTTTCAAATGTCAAGTTAAAAATATTCAATGTATATCCTACATTTTCACAAATATTAGAAACAAGTTTGTTATTAAATCACAACCAATAACACAACAGATAATATAGTATAATTCAACACATGCTTCCAATTGTTGTTCACTGGTTATTTCAAATGGATCTAGTATATGTACCTACGTAAAATATTATCTATTCCTAGATTTATAAACGAGTAGGCACTGCGTGATTATTGTCATTGTTTACAGTGCACCAGAAGCAGAGAGATGTAAAGATAAGCGCCGTAAGCGTAACGTTAAGAAAATGACCGAGGTTAAGCGAACTAACAGCTAGAAGATTCATCCCCTCTCTTAACTAAATATCGCCTCACACACTGTAGTATACAATATAAGCTGTTGAGTAGTGAATTTCTCGCTGAACAAAATCCCCCACCATCCGATTGTATATCTTAAGCCCGGTCACCAAAATAGGCGCTCGTGCTCTCTATTTTTACATCTCTCTGACCAGAAGTTATTATTCTGTACAAAGGTGCTCTATGTAACACGTGTGGCAGTAATCTATTCAACATGAGAAATCTCTAACTATGTCATTGGATATATACAAAGCATTTGATTCAGTCTGGCACCGAAGCCTTCTTGGGAAACAACCGTCGTATGGTTTGCCGCCTCAACTTTGTCGTTTACTATCGAGTTTTCTCTCGAATATATCACTCCAAGTAGTTGTTGACACAAAGGCTATCAACGCTGGTGTTCTAGAGGGATCTGTCTAGGCACCAACTTTGTTCCTGCTCTATATAAGTGATCTTCTGGAAGTCCACAGCTTTGCAGATGATGGTACACTTCATACCGCTTTCTCATTTAGAGCCCCTATACCATACGCCAGAGAATCGAAATAGAGACAGGTTGATGAAATTAATGGAGATCTGCCAAATATTTTGAAGTGGGGATCTGATAATTTAGTAAACTTCAATACAACCAAAACTCAAGCTTGCGTCTTCTCCAGGAAGGCGGATCCCACAATCCTTGATATGATGATGTCAGGTACAACTATCCCTATGTAGTATTCCATATCTTGTAACGATCTGACTTTTGAATGAATCGTTACATATCATTATCACGATAGAAACCTATAATAATTCGATTTTATATCCTTGAACTTCCTCCCAATTAAAGAACTCTATCTTAAATGATATAGTTAACTGTATTTAATTAATACGGAGCGGATCCGACGAACACTATATTGTTACACCCACATCCGAATTATTAATTAGGAAGGGAGACTCAGAATAAAACCGGTTGCGGATAATAACGGAGCATCTTTGGTGTTACTGTGAATACAAGGTAGGTCTTAATCAAAGTTATTAATTAAATTGTTTTTGAGTAGCATTGAATCTTTAATATTTAATTCACAATCAGGCTTACTCTGATTTATACAAAACTTTGATTGTTTTCTGCTCTTACAACAGGCACCACGATCTCTTGATTATTATATCGTATATTTTTTTTGCTTTGAATTACTCGTAATACGAACAACGTAGCGTTATCAAAATCGAAAAGGTACGAAACATATAGAGGATGGGCTAGAACTAACCACTCCATATCTATAATTCCACGAGCCTTGTTTCCAATACCTTCGATTATAGAGTTAACGTGAGACTTGTTAAACTATCCCGTAATCGTAATAAAGAGGCCTAATAATACGAAATCCACCCACGTGGTTCTAGGAATCACTGAACCATAACTCATATCTGATTTTCAAGCTCAATTCATTTTTTTCTAACCTTCTTTAAATTCATTTCGTTATAATTGTAGTAAATTCTGAATAATTGTTACATATTAATTTAATTTGTAATTGTAATCATAATTTATCTTGGCTTCACCTATCAACATTTATCCAGCTTAACTCAGCTATTCTCAGCGTCAATACTGAGCCATTGCAAATATTCAATTTTACTTCTCTTGTGGACATCCTACTCGTGTATTTTCTTTCTTTTTCGATGGGAGGATATTGGATCCAATACACTACTAGAGACCTCGCGGAGCCACCATCAGGACCACAGGAGAGACACAGGGGAGTAATTTTAATATCTCTGTTGCAACTTTCATTACCATGATGAATTAGATGCTGGTCGTAATCGCTGAGTCAAAGTAGATTGATTATCTTCATTTATAATTGTTCCAATTTTATATCAGTGCTCCGAAAGGGCATGCGAGTTTGCAAAACGATTTTGCTATTATTCATCAATATTTGAATATATTTGTTATTGTTTTTATATGCTTTGTTTCTCTTCCTTTTTACTTACTACCAATTCAATGATGCTTATTTCTTTATTCATAACAGCCTGAAATTCTCCCTTTTTTACTCGTGGTGGCGCCCAGGGTTTGTTGTTTGAAAAGTAAATCAAGTATCATCATTGTTAACGAAAAGGGCCGAACATCCACAAATTTGAGCTAGTTTGGGGAATATCAGTAACTTGGGTAAATTCATCTTTTTAATTAATTTAGAATCAAGGGAAGGTGGAAATTACGTAGCTTACAGTCTATGCTCGGAATCACCATCAACCGCACCCTCTCATGTGGGGTCCATTGCGAAAACCGCTTCACAAAAAACTTGGTTTTCTATTCCGTGCCAAGAGCTACTTTACATCCTCATGATTCACAAAGCACAGATTTGACCTGTCCTGGAGTACTGTTCAAATGTTTGGAGTTCAGCTCCCAAACATACTCTAAAGCTCTTCGATTCCATCCATAAGAGAGTTATTCGTCCTATTGATGATGTCACCCTTACTCTAGAACATCGTAGAAATATGGGAGATCTCTCCCTTCTCTATAGATATTTTATGTTCGGTATTCATCAGAAATCTCGTCTGTTGTTCCACCACGAGAGATTTCAAATAGACGTACTAGACGAGCTCAAACTAGTCACCACTTCATTGTCAAGCTCGAGACCTGACGAAGTTATTCCTACCAGGCTTCATTTTTCTATCGAACAGCGAAGCTGTTGAGCTTTTTTTCACCCAGCGAGGTCTTTCCCTATGGCTATAACCTTCAAACTCTCAAGATAAATTCGAATGGCTATCTCCTGTCCCAACATTCTACTGTTGTTCGAACATTATAGGTTTCCCTCTCGTGTAGTCAAAGTATAAAAAAAAATCCTTGTACAATGCACTACCTTGCAAAACCCATGGCACGACACCTCGGAGCGTACCAAATAGAAGAGGGAGATTTACCTAACGTAAAGCCATCTAACACTCTGAACTTCCTACAGCTACAGAATTGGAGGAACTACAATAGCCGCTGAGATATCCTGAAAGGCGTAGCAGCAGAATGGGGCACAATAGTTCAATAGCAATTGACGAATATTCTCAAAGCAATACATATCGAAATGGCGGTGATTGGTGGTTGAGAAGACTCGCATTAACAATTATTGATATATCGAATTCAATTCTGACTCAGTATGAGCGGTTATAGTGGCCTTGGTAAGACGCTTCGGTTCAAAACTTATAGATTGCCAAACAATTCTTTTTTTTATTTTCAGATCCTACCGGTATGGGCAGTTGATGATTCATGTATCACTGTCAATTTTATTATGGTCATTTCGTCAGTAGCTTTATGAATGTATTCTTATCATAGGTAATCTGAGGGAAGTGGATTATCCTTCCGAATAGGGATGATGTTCCAACTAGACTCTTATTGGATTAAATGAAATAAGACATCGATTCGCTTGGTGGAATTGTTATTTTAAATGATGCCAATATTACAATCTGTATAATTATCTGTTCGTTTTCGAGGCCATTATAAGATTGATTTTATATCGGCATGAACTCAAGATCTAGGTCTGTGAGACGGGAAATATTTATTGTTACCGATATCAAGGCAGGCTGTTCGTCAATAAGGGAGATAATATTTCTCGACCGAGAGGAGGTTGTCAAATATCGAATTGTTAGTTGTCTTTTTACGTCATTGGTAGGATACTTCTGATGCGAAGGAAATAACATAAAGCGTACTAAAGAATGCACGTGATATCATAGCAAATAATTGGGTGCGTTTCTTATTTTTTTCAACTCCACATCATCATCATCATCCATGAAATAGTTTGAATGCATCGGAATTCTTCCAATAAACTATTATTGATACCCACAGTACAGACTATAGTAAAATATAATAGAATAGAATATTCATTTATTATGTTACAAAAAAAAATGTTACCATTATAAGGTGTGAAACACGTCAGTGGATAGTAAGTATAGATAAAAAGAATAGATGATAAGTTTAGATCACATTTAAAAATCAAATATTCATAATTAAAATCACAATATATCAATAATTCAGTAAGAGTGTATATAAAGGACTGCTGAGTATAAAAAAGACATTCCGATAATGTATTATACCGGTTTGTAGTAGAAGTATTCATTCAATGTGCTAAGCATGTAATATCATTTATTGACTTATAATTCGTTAATCAATGTAAGTATCTTCTTTGATTTAATAGACTTCTTAAATTCCGTTTCAGGTGTGTGTTTGGTAAATTCCTCAACGTTTGAGGTAGCTTGTTGTTGATTCAAATTATATTTTATTCGACAATGCTCATTATAATTAATAGTAGTGATAAATGTACTTCTTGGCTGGAATAATATCAAATATTCCGAATTGTAACATTCTGTACGTTACTGGGTTTCCAATTGCTTGAATAATGTTGGTAATGGTTTATGCTCATAATTATAGATAACTAAGCTTGGAAAGATACTGTGATTGACATCTGTGATTTAATGACGCAAATCAACTATTTTATCAATGCGCCAAACTCGAGAGAGGTCTCGCGAAATGCGATGTAGGGGATACGACAAAACGGAAGTTGACAGGGTTCTTCTTTTGGTAGACTGTACACGCGGTGAGTCGAATTGTTTTCAATCCGTTATCTTTTGTTAAGTGAATATATTGCAGGGTTATTATCGACAGTGAACCTTAATATTCAATATCTAATTATATCATATAACTTTGTAGTAAACGTGTCTATTTCTCTGATCGATGATATTTTTCAATAATTATAAGAATATCGACTCATCCACGAGGCCACACAAGATTGCTTTTTATTGCTCGAATCTAAATAAGATAATCATTTACTTATATTCTTTCTTTTGTCTTCAATCCGTATCTATCTAGTTTGTAAAGTTTATTGACGGAATGGCTTATATCGTTTTTTAAGAGTTGTTCAACCTAGCAATGATCCAGGTGATTACATATTATTCCGTATCACCCTCCTTTGACATTCCTCATAATAAATTTGTTATGGATAGATAGGTTGGTCTTGGTGAGATAACGGAATAATTATTGATCTGGGTGAACTTAAATGAAGCCGAAATTCTCATTTATTGCTTTATGTGAGTAAACTTTCTGATATTGCTTGAACAGATTATTCATTTAGAAACTACGATCACGATTCCAGTCTTCTATATTCAGTAAACTATTATCTAATTGGTTTCTCGCAGATTTCTACATTAATTCACTCATTCTCTTCAAGACTACAATTTTTTCTTGTATAATTTGTAGTATAAATTGTCATAATGTCAATAAGTAAACTATTATCAAATACTCTCTTTCAGATTTTAATATTGTATTTCAGTAGTTCTCTTCGAGACTTAAATTTTATAAATAATTTTGAATATACAATTTGGGAACACAACACAATTAGTTATGGGATTAAATTGATTATTCCTGCTGATTCAGTTATTTGTCCCTCGAACTTGTAGCCAAAGTATTGCTCTTGTAGTCTGTATTACAGGGTTTGAACGATCGAGACTTCTCCATCCTTTTTCCCGTGCCGTGTTGTTTGAGGAAATTCCTGGCAGAGCAGTTCCTCCAAGATCGTCCAAGTTTCAAGGATGGAAAAATTTGTTTAGTCGGAATAACCAAATTTTCATGATCAGTCTATGATCTCTACCCTGAATTGCTTCTATCTACCAATTAACTTTTAACACTTGAACCTTCGAATAAAACATTAGTTTTCTCCATAAAATTAATAATTTCAATTTAGTTAATCAAGTTATTTAGAATTCTAATTTGTTCCATTTTCTATTTTTCTAAGTTTTGATCTTTGTGAATTTATACAATAAGTATGTTATTAAACTAATCGATTTTATTCTAGATATAATTCCTTAGAGGATTAAAACCAAATTGTTAAGTTGAAACTTGTCTTTATTTCTCTGATACAATCATCAACGTTCATCCACCTCGTAGAGTCGGAAATTCTTGATTGAGGATTGTATCTTATTTTTTTGGCTAAAGCAGTTGGCGCTTTGGGCAATCCGATCAATCAAGAATCTGAGGATAATATCACTACGAGCCCTGAGTGTAAAATATCCTGGTGAGCTAGTTCGGATCATTAGATACAGAAGAGTTTTTCAAAATCTTACAAGGTAGTCGATGATCTTATTGAGAAACAAATAATTACTTAAAAATATGTTTCGTAGAGTTGACATGAGATTTATCGAAATAAGGTAGAAGAAGGTAAATGCAATCACTTAATAAATGCAATCGGCATCAATTGCTATTCACACATATAAATAAAGTGCCATCTGTCATTAAGACGACTTACTTTGAACCTTCTTCACTTGAAAACACATTGTTGTCGCTTTACTCCAAGAGCGAGTGTGTGGTGTTTCCGAAAATTCTCAATTTGGATGGTTTACGGTAAGTTTAAATGTGGTTTTTGTGTGTATGTCTCTATTAAAGTATTCCAATTGGCAAACCGTATAATATTCACAGCAAATTCTCTTCGTTAAGACAGACATTTTTGGGTGATTACATTTACCCCATGAATATTAGCCGCTGGGGTCATTGTTTATGTGGTAATTGTTCAATTTCAGTCCTGAGTATTCTCTTTCTTTCCTTGAAGATTTTGCAATGGAACGAAATTAAGAATTACATGAAGGCGCCTCCCTCAATAATATTTAAAGGCGTCAATGTATGGAGCAGCTGGATACCAGATTTGAAAAAAGAATGATAAAATTTTCTGGGCATGGCATTTGCAGCTAGCGCGAACCGATGGATAACTAGCGAGATATTTCAAAATTATTGGGAAAAGAGTTTCATACTTGCGTTGAATGAAGAACGCCCTGTGCTCTTGCTTTATGGCGGTGGCTGAAAACGTGATGCAACTTGCTCAGGACAACTAAATTTATATTCTGAAACTGCCTCCTCATGTGAGTCACCTGCTGAAACCTTGGGATCTTTCTGTTTTTAAGTCTTTGAAGGTCAAATGGAACCAGAAATTGTGTATTGCAATGAAAACATAGTGGTGATGACTGCAGTTGCTGCTATCATATCATAGATGCCAGGACCTGATTCATCCGGTTCTTAAGAATTCAAACAATATTGGAATCAAACCCTGTAACGGGGTTCACATCGTTTGAAATTTGAAAAATTGTACAATCAATATACAGGGTGTCCTCGAACTGCGTGGCTAAAATGAAACCGAAGATTCTTTGATTCGGAAAAAATTAGATGAGCCTTTTTACTTTTGCCTCAAGTGTCTTGTTTAGCCGGTAGAGGGCTTCAAAGTTGCAAAAATAATTTTGTTTTTTCGGTATAACTTGAGAACGTGATGGAGGACTTTTACAATATTTGGCAGGTGAGTTACTGTCAATAATAGCCGTTCATGAGAGCGAAGCATAGAGTCTTAGAGACCATAGAAATGGCTCAAACTTGAGGATGTAACGGGAAAAGTGCCAGAACTTTTTTGTTGCCTATGTAATTCACTCTATATTTTTTATGTAGATAGCTTATCTAATTCGAAAACTTTTATTACTCTTAGAAAATTTTGATGAAATCAACGGATTAGCTTGAAAAAAATAATTTTCGAGTCTCTGCAATTTTGGCTTACTAGATTTTTTACTTGATTAAAATACCTTAGTTGCTTTTGCTTTTCTAATGTCATTTTGGCATTTGGAGAGTTTTTACTTTGCTTTCCGTAAAAATTTTATAAAATTATCGCTCAAAATTTCACTAACATTGAAATGGTTAATATCTCGGTAAAACACGAATAATAAAAACAATAGAAATGGGGAAACGATGTGATTATTTAGGAAAAACAAATGCTGAATTAAAAGAAACAACAAAACTTTTTGGGAAATGGCTAAGGCATCAATTGTTCGAAATGTTGCCCATTTTCCTGTGTTTACTGGAGCTGCATAAACTTTCAACTTCAAAGCGCCCCATAGAAAGAAGTCGCAGGGCGTCAAATCAGGGGAGCGGGCCGGCCAGTTCACTGGTGCATCGTGTCCTCTACCTATCCAGCGATCTGGATATTCCGCATTCAAATGTCGCCTCACAGCTAATGTGAAATGAGGAGGTGCGCCATCATGGATAAACCAGGCCACGACGAATGTGTAAGGGCAAGTCTTCCAACAGTTCAAGTAGCCTTTGTTCCGTAAAGTTCAAGTAGTTCTCCCCGTTCAATCGATCGGGTATAACGGTAGGGTCAATAATAAAGTTATCCACAATTCCAACCCAAACATTGATTTTAGTTTTATTCTGAAAATATGTAACTTCCGTTTCATGAGGATTTTCATCAGCATAGAAATGTTCATTATGGAGGTTAAAAAGACCACATCTCGTGAAAGTATCTTCGTCCGTGAACAGAATTCTTCTACAAAAATTGGGGTTTGTGTTTTGTCTTTGGACAATAAGCCGACAGAAATCTAGCCGATGACCTGGATCCATAGGCAATAAGTCTTGAACTGTTTTAATATGATAGGGATACAACAGTTCTTCTTTCAGTACATTATGAACTAATGATTTTGAGGCTCCAATACGAAGTCCCAAACGTAGTGTGCTTATCCCAGGTTCAGTTTCAACCGCTTCCAGTATCGCTTCTTCGAGCTCTAACGTCCTTCTTGTCCGTCTGCGTCCAGTTTCTCTGCGATTTGCTTCAAATTTGCCAGTTTCGCGAAGGTTTGCCGATTTGGAATTCTGCGATGCGGATATCCTTGCCTTCTCCGGCCATTGCAACGACAAAGTCCATAAATCAATAACATATCAACCATTTCAGTGTTAGTGAAATTTTGAGCCATAATTTTATAAAATTTTTACGGAAAGCAAAGTAAAAACTGACAGTTTTGAGAATAAATTCTCCAAATGCCAAAATGACATTAGAAAAGCAAAGGCAACTAAGGTATTTTAATCAAGTAAAATTAGTAAGCCAAAATTGCAGCGACTCGAAAAGTAATTTTTTCAAGCTAATCCGTTGATTTTATCAAAATTTTCTAAGAGTAAGAAAAGTTTTCAAATTAGATAAGCTATCTACTTAAAAAATATCGAGTGAATTACATTGACCACAAAAAAGTTTTGGACACTTTCCCCATTACGTCCTCAAGTTTGAGCCATTTCTATGGTCTCTAAGGCTCTGTGCTCCACTCTCAAAATGGCCATTGTTGACAGTAATTCACCTGCTAAATATTGTAAAAGTTCTTCATCACGTTCTCAAGTTATACCGAAAAAACTAAATTATTTTTGTTATTTTGAATCCCTCTACCGGGTAAACAAGACACTTGAGGCAAAAGTAAAAAGGCTCATCAACTTTTTTTCGAATCAAAGAATCTTCGGCTTTATTTTGGCCACGCAGTTCGAGGACACCCTGCATATTACTAATAAAGCGTTTGTTTAAAATAGGAAATGAGAATTCTTCAAAGTATCAAGTGTTTTGAAGAATAAATGACATTAAGCACTCTAAAATCATTCATTTCGAAACTGTAGTGACGACTTTAAAATCAAGTTCATAATTTACCTATCGATTGTAGAAAAATAAATAATTATTGCAGAATACTTTGGAGCTTTGCCTCACCCTTGTTGCAAACAACATGAAAGTTAAAGTCGAAAGTTGACTTCCCAAAAGCAGAAGTAGAAAAACTATATTGTATTTGCTAAATGTAAGGGAAACAAAAGATTTATTGATCTTTATGTTTACATAGCCCGAATAGTTTTGGGATTTTCATTCGGTAATTAATAATTTTAGAACCTCATAAAATAACAGTAAGACGCTTCGACCCTCAGTCTTCGATCGTCATAAAACCGATACTGCCGCGGTCAGTCAGCTTTTATCTACAAGCAGTGAATGTCTTTGGATTGAGAATAAATCCTCCCTCTGGCAATAAAAGCCTCGTGCAGGGGCAATTTTCGGAACGATATTAGCCACATTATTAGATTCGCTCACTACAAATTAAAATCTAATATATGAGTGTTTACTTGTTACCCCATATGTAGCCACAGCCCCTTTGTAACGCTCGACGTAATTTTCATTATCTTGCCGCAGTATCATGTACAAATTACTGCTAATACCATTGATGGCTTATCGATTTTCCTACTGCTGTCATTGGTTGTGCTTAGTAATGAGGAGCTGATGTCTAACATAATATTGAAGATCAATAGAATGACATTCAGAAACTCAAGTTGGAAGCAAAGGTTTTCTTGACTACACAATAAGAAATACCTATAAAGTTGATTCATTCCGAAAAACTCAATTATATCTAACCTAGGAAATTTGACTCTTTCTCGGGTAATACTTCAATGTATATTGAAAAACATAGAATCTATTTTTGGATGAACAAAACGATGTTACAAATATTCACGAAGTAAATCTTAGATGATGGAAGGATGTAACCACAGTTACTGGGTCTCATCAGAACCATCTATCAGCCCACTGTTCCCATCCTTTCTCGTCAAACGGAACAATCTATGAATTTGAATTTTGATCAGATAGAATTAAAGCAGTAGAAAAGTAATTAACACCCGTCGGCCATTCGTTCACTATATTTATCTGTCACAACGTTGTATTTAAGTTGTTCTGTTGGATTTCTGATGGGAATAAAAATTTAAACAAAATAACTATTGAAAGTTCGATTTTCACTAGTTTAATAGATAAATTGACTATAGTTTTGTTAACAGAAAAGATTCTTCAAACAAATATTACAAAGTACTAACTGACTACAAACAAGCTATCTGATATACAGGGTGTTTCAGAAAGACCTCCCGTAAATACAGGGGACAGTAGAATCTACAAAAATAACCAGATTTTTCAAACCATATCCTATCTTCTTCCGTTTCGGAGATAGAATTAAATTTTTTTGAGCGAAATTTTGCTGTAGCTCTTGTGCTAATAGGATGGTTCGGTAGAGGGCACTGTGTGCGCGACTTTTCAGGGTTCCTTTTAGCCTTAACTTTTTTGAGAATAATTTTTTTTGCTTTCTCTGCACATTTTTCTGGTTTATAATTTTATTATCAAGCTAAAGTTGAGGTTCTCAAAATCTCACCGTTTTTGAGAAAAACGCGTTCAAATTCAAGTGAATTTATTAATGAGTTTTTGGTATGTTCATTTGAACGCGTTTCTCCGGAGATTCTCGCATTGAGGTATATCTTTGTTAACATTATTAGAAAGGTTAGACAATTTTACATCATTTTCGTTCAAAGCTCATTGGCATACCGACTTGATAAGAGTGGGGGAAGCTATTGAAAGTGTAATAATTCAAGTCGATGTGGTTTCTAAACGACTCATTCGATTTTCGTAAACTTTAGTTTGTATAGAAGAGAAAGTAGGTACGTACTTTCAATTGTTGTATCTATTGGTACACGATAGTTCCTAATAAAATTGATAGAGGGCGTAATTTGTAATGATAATGTTTTTATTGATTTTATCCCAAAAACTTAAATCATACGGTATAGCTATGACATGTCGGAAATTAGATCAAATTTGCAAAAAAAACTGAAAACCACAGATCGATATCTTTATTTGTTTCAAAGTTCGAGCTTGAATGAACATACGCGATTTCGGTAGTGAATGAGTTTGTTAATCAGTTTTTGTCATAGACCTGTTATCCTAAGGAGACGAAACATCTCATTCATAAAACTCCATTTGACTTGTCGCAATGATTACATGAAGTATGACAAAGAAAACCAACGGACCTCTTTGTCGTCTAGTCATAATTACTTCTCATTGGTAACGCTCTAACTATGATTTAAAACTTGGTACCACTTGTAAGGCAACACCGCTTCGAAATAGTCACGAGAAAAACGGAAGCTGTCAAATTGCGTAGTACAGAACAGAGTCCCCATTCATAAAAGGTGCGAGGCGTTGTCGCCTTCTGAACAAATGATGCAATGGAATGGAATAGTTCTATATTTAAATATTCTATAATTCGATTGTATATTCTAGGTTACCATAAATTATGGAATGTTTTTCAGAGACAACGACATTTCAATAGTATTGCTTCTAATATAACCAATAAATAATGCTATGGACCTTTTTATAATAATTACAAATCTCAATCCGGCGCACATAATAACTATAATCCGGCACCATCACATTCCATACGGCCATACTTGTAATATACAGCTGTGTGAGTGGTCCGAAATTTTGGCAATGTCTGATCGTGTTTAAATGTAAACATTTCTGTCTCCTTAGGATTATAGGTCTATGGTTTTTGTCATGTTCATTTAAACGCGTTTTTCTCGAAATCGGTGAAATTTTGAGACCCTCAACAAGAATACGTTTGAAATAGAATTGTAAACCATAGATGTGCAAAGAAAACAAAAAATCATTCTCAAAAAAGTTATGGCTAAAAGAAACGCCAAAGAGTCTCGCACCCAGCGCCCTCTAAAGCATAATCTGAAACCTTCGAGTACCAGATTCCAACGGAATATCTGTAGCTGCACAGGAGCTACAGCAAAGTTTCCTTCAAAACAAATTAAATCCGATGCCCTGTATCTCCGAAACGAAAGAAGATAGGACCATAGTTTATATGAAGAATCTGATTATTATTGTAAAATCTACCGTCTCCTGCATTCACGGGAGGTCTTCCTGAAACACCCTGTATAACTGATAATTCTAGGATAGATGTTTATTGAAATTCTACCTAATCTATTCTTTTGAATGAAAAGCATCGCCCTCTTTCAAAATAGTGAAAAATCTTAATTTCATTTGCAATTACATCAAAATCTGAGTAACGAGTGGTTTCTTATACTTTGATGTCATTGCGAACGAAATCAAGAATTCTCAAAATTCTTTTGATACTGACATTCAAACCATAGCCCCGGAACTTCAAATGGAAATTGTTGATTTACAGCGCAGAGATATAGTTAAGAACTAATATCAGAACTTACCTTTGTTGTTTTCCACTGGTACAATTTGATAATTTCTAAATTTATTGTGAATTATTAGGTACTGTTCACATTTTATTTTGGGCGTAATTGGTTTTAGAACCTTTGTCATTTTCAAGTATAATAATAATATTAATTTAATCAAATTTCATTTCATTTCAAAGTCTTCAGAGTAAAATTGAATGTAACTATATAGGTCATATCGATTTTGTATTATTCCGGTATACTTTGATTCCTTACAAATAATCGTGCATTCATAATAAAGCGATGTCGACAATAAAGATTAACTTCATGTAGGTAGAATGCATCAGAAATTCCATCTAAATTCAATTACCTGATTGCAGAACTATTTCAACTACGTTCTAAACCTACCTACGTCCTACGTGCTCGAGATTCGGAAATGAATAAAAGTCTGTTGAAACCCTTCTCTAAAACGTATAATCCTCCTCTAAAATACAGCCTCGAGGAAATGATATTAGGAATTAGTTTGATATGTAGCGAGTAAGAGTTAGGTGGCATTAAGGCAAAGGGTGTTACGTTCCCATAAGAGGCAGTACTAGCAGGCAGCAGCTTCTGTACTCGTAAATCTTCCGATAATTCATTAAACTGGTGCAATTACTCGACATACACGCGAGTACGTTGCTGCCTCGGGCTTTCTCCGACTTATGTCTGTGACACTCTCACCCTTACACCTCTTACTACGACCCCCTAGGACATACTGGGGATCCAAATATTTAACAGTGTCGTTATACAAATATCAGACACGCTTCCGTCGAAGGCTGAAATTCCCCACGGAATGGTCAAGTCCCTTATTTCTCATGCTTATTATTGATAATCCGATCGCTGTAGCTAATTAACAAATTTGAAAATGCGGGTTTCGGTTCACAGCGAGAATTAGTGTTTGAAATTAATCAGTGGTAATGGCTTTGTGTATTAAAAGAGGCGGTCAATATTTATTGTACCCTCAATGTTAACTGATAACAGATGGATAGAATGCCCATTTTCGACATAACCGGTTGGGAACATGCGAATAAGGTCATCACTAAAGCGCGGATATACGCAGGAAAAAAATGTTAATTTATGCGCATATTTATGCTAGCCTTTATTGAAAACATGCATATATTTTCTTAAAAATGTTCAGAATATGCACACGTTTTCTTAAAAATGTTCAAAATATGCACATATATTTTGAACATTTCTCATGCCACAGCAAAATCTGTAATCCAAAAATGGCTCGAGATAGAGCACCGTGCCTACTGGAGGGAACTGCCCCGTATGTCGCACTCCAAGCGACTGATGGGAGATCTCCAGAAGCAACGAGCAAAAAATCTGCTGACGTTCAGCAGACAAGAAATACGGAATCTTGTTTCATTCCTGACCGGACACGCCCCATGCAACAAACACCTCTACACGATGGGACTGGTAGATCAGCCTACTTGTAGGGGTTGCAGCGTGGAAGATGAGACACCTATGCATGTGCTGTGTCAGTGCACGGCATACACAGTAGATCGTCGGGCATACCTCGGAGACGATAAGACTACACCTGAGGAAATCAGAAGCCCTATATCAGGCTACTGAAATTCATAGAATACACCGGACTGATGAGGGGGTAGAAACAATTGAGGGCACAATAGGACTATAATGACCGTAGCGCTGTGGGGCTCCCCTAGGATGGAGAACCAAACTCACGGAGGAGGGGTTTTAGTCGGTAGGAATCCGGCACACCCGGGGGCACGGGCACCCGAGGCGTCTATGTAAGATTTCCCCTCCTCTACGCAAAAAAAAAAACATATGGTAACATAGTAAAAAAATACGCCCCACTTCATCTTTCATGTTGTATTATATAAAATCTTTTCACCCTAGAAATATTATCGAATACAGTAAATGGATACTAATTTTTCTGAAGAACAGAACATATTAAATATAAAGAAAACGACATTTTTTAACCTATTTTTATATCACATCAAATTGCATACAATAAAATACAATCTCCAATTTAACCTAGAATTTAACATATAAAATCTAAATTATTCCGTCACACTATGGAAAGAATTTATTATTACATATTTTTCAAAATTTTCAGTTGAAAAGGAATGTCTTTTATCAGTTAAAATATTCTTATACACCGAAAAACTGCGTTCTACATCAACAGATGTTATGGAACAATATTTTAATTTGCGCAATATATTGTACTACGAATGCTGATCAAAATCGTGTGATATTTCACCGAGAAATATTTTAGATATATTTGGTAGATATTTATAGCCTACATTTTTTTGTATAACGTTCTCCAATTTTTCTGAGAACTCTATTTCCCATAGTTCCTTGCACGTTTTCACATTTCTCTGAAAAGTTTCTTATAATTTCTACGGATTCGATCTAGAACTTTTTTCTAGGGCTAGTATTGAGTTTGGAATAAAACTTAAATTAGATTTTATAAAAACTAATTGTTGAGCAACTGCATTATTTGTAGATAATTCCTGAGATCTTGAAACACATTGAGAACTATCAACAATGTCTAAAATAATTCCTTCTAAATTGTCAAAATATTCAACATAGAAAATAGCAGCATACAACCAAGTTCACCACCTGGTTATAATTGGCTGTGGTAGTAAAGAGATTCCTGGTAACTTATCTTCATAAAGTTGGACCCTTGAAGGTGCCTTGAGGAATACTTTTTTACCATTTGAAATTAATTCATAACTAAACGAAAATCGGTCCTTATAGTTCACGCTACTCTGTTAAGACCATGTGCTAAACTACGTTACATGTATTAAATTTTAATAAAAAATCTCCAAATTTTGTCCCACATTCAACATATAAGGTGTTGCATCTGATAAAAAAATTGTGATTCCTTTGGCTGGTACTGCATTCAGCAAAAAAAAAATTTGTTAATGAATCTTGGTTGAAACGTATAAAAGTTGATTTATTTGTTTTGTCCAGTTGCTTTGAAGCCGATAAAAATAATTTTCCTGGAGCTTCCTTCTGAGTTATTCCCATCATCAAATGCGCCATATCGGCCACAGGCGTCGGTAGTTTCGTCGACGGTAATGTAGAAATAATTATCTGCAACGACTTTTTAATTTTTTTCAACAACAGTCTTGTAAACTGATTCAACTGCACTTTCCCTGATTGTTGATTCATCGGGTATATTGAAAGTGCTATAGTTCTGCAATTGATTTAAACTGTACCTCATTCAATTTTTTTAGTGGTATATCCATCAGAAACTGAAGCTCGACACAAATGTTCATTGAACAGACTCTGACCGCTCTTTCCAATACTTTTTTCAATAGACTTCCTTAGAACATCTGAACAGGAACTGATTTCATGTTTGCACTTTTGCGAGCTGCGAAGGAGTTCTGGCATGTTGAACGACTTGAAATTTCTTTTCACATCTAATCTGCAATAAAAATATATTGATCATATCAAAGTCAGAATGGAATGAGTACGGATGTATCGGATTCAGATTTCTTCATTAGATATCATTTTTGCAAAAAAAAATATGTTTATATTTCACTAATTAAAAAAAACCAAAGAAAAATCGAAACAGTGGACTAGCGAATCGATGCCGAAAAAGGCCAAAGTGGGTTTACGACCAACAAAGTCATGGCGACGAATTAGTTCGTCATCCACCATATTTCCCAGATTTGGCCACCTGCGATTTTAATGTATTTCCAAACTTGAATAAATGTCTCGGCGGAAAGAGATTTGTCTACAAAGATGAGGTCATCACTGAAACAAACATCTATTTTGAAGGATTGCCGTTGTATCATTTTTTTCTAAGGGATCGAAACATTAGAAAAACTTTTAACCAAAAAAATCGTTTCTTGTTTAATTTTTCAAGGACTTTTTACCTTGTCCTCGTGCATTCTTCGGGCACTATCTGCATTACATCTTGCTGCGCCATAAATCAAATGCATTTCGCCATATTCCGCCATATTCTTGGTTTGAAAACTTTTGCCTTGCCATAATTGGCGGAAATATTTTCTCCAGATAAAATATGAAACAATTAAATCCTCTTGACAAGGGTATTTCTTAATTCTTTGCAGCAACTCACATATCGAATGATAATTGTGGATAACATTATTAGGCCCTCCGGAAAAGTTGTGATGCCCAGATACAATCATCATTTTTTTGCAAGGAAAGGAAGCGAGATATCTAAATTTGTGTAGAGATAAGGAAAGTTTGGATATTGATAGGGCTAACAAAAACTATTTTTCAAAGCTACACTTTCGATAATGTAAAAGTTTCGGTAATAGATGTAGGTGTGTCTCATTCTCACCCTCTCCAACAAACAAGTAAAAACCGTGATAGGACAGATTTTTTCATAAATATCATTTCAGTAAACAAACAAAAAATTTGTTCATATATCACAAATTAAAAAAAAATTAATCAAAGTATTTACAATTTTGGAACAGGCCTTGCAGAATATACGATCGCCATCCATGTTTAAGGGTAGACCTTAATCCATAATGAAGTACATTTCCGCATTTTAAGTCACTCAAACCTTGTGCAAAACATCAATTCTAGAATATCCTACTACAGTATATTGTTTATAGTATCAAACAATAATATGTAGAGATAGAGTTATGCTAATAAATGAGCAATATAACCATTTGGTCACCAAGGTGAGGCGTCAATGTCAACCATCGTAAGAGGACAAGGTTCCACCTTGATCCTTTGTATATAGAGAACAAAAGTAGTTAGGATACGTTAGTATAAAGAGTATAGAGAAGTATGAATAGAGATTATTACGATATAATGTAACACACTTGTAATTGATATTCTACGTTAATATGCGATTGTAAATAATGCAGTTATCTATATGTATGTGTTACAATGAACCATAACCCAGTTATTCCTATACCACCCATAGCTATGGACCCTAAGAACCTGAATACTACATGGCGATCTCTGCCAAACCGTACTAAGGACCTGAACAACACATTATGCAAATCAACTAAGATCGTTGATACCCTAGCAGGTTCTAACAGAAATTCAAAATTCATATAACACGTCGATGAGATATTACCGCTACCCGAAATATTAAATACCAAGCCGACTGTTACACAATCCACTCTTCCATTTTTTGGCCAATATTTTTCTGAACAAACTTGGAACCCCTTTGAAATCAAAATTGAATAATTCCATCGTTTCACCCTTTACTATGTTATATGAAATTTCGAGCGGCGTCAAATTAGGCACATCCTAATATTTCAATCCTAATGCATTTTAAATTAAGTTTTTACAACTACAAACTCTGCATAAAGTTGTTGCAAGTATTTAACCCCTGTAACAGGTACCTAACTAACTATATTTAGTTTTGTAGGTATATCAGTTTTCATAAGTATATAGTCATTTCTAGTGTAAAGTTGATGGTCTATGCACTCATAATTGTGAAAAAGTGTAGAAATGGCGAAAATAAGTCATAGTAATTTTTTGGATTTGAGTAAAATGTTCAGTCAAAGAGGACTTAGTTCACTATAAGTTTAAAGAACACAACAGAAAATTATCTTCTGGAGAAACTAAGTGGAGGTGCAGCCAAGATAAATGTACAGCAAATTTTCAAACTTTAGGTGAGTCAAAAAGTCGAGTTATAACAAATATATATATCATAATCATGAACCAAAACTAACAAATATGTTGCAAAGACAAGTTACAGAAAAATTCAAAATCTAGGTTTATCAAAAGTCTACCAAGACAAAAATTCTGAGATTGGAAAGTGGCTCCATTATTGTTTTGCTCTTTTATTTTGGAACCTGAGGACGTTGACGATTTTTATTTTTTGAGCTCAAGGAAGTAAAGCCAGTAGATGAAAGACGAAAAATTTTCTGATTACCTTCTCGAAAATTATTTGACAAATAATTCGAAATGTCCACCACATATATGGGCTGATGCCTGTGCTGCATTAAATAAAACGACCAATGCTTGCGAATCGTTTCATTCCCATTTTAATGCATTCATGTACCAAACGCATCCTTCTTTATTTATTTTTGTAGACGCACTTCTTAAAGTACAAACTGAAATCTATATTAAATGCAACAGTGTTAACGAAATCCATAAATTTAAAAATATAGCCACTAAGAAACGTCATAATTTTTTTTATTCTAAAATTATAGAATATAAAAATAGTAAGTTGTTCAAACTGCAATATGTTAAGATAATATCGCATTATTATGCAATTAATTAAAATAGTACAGCGTAAATATAATTTTGAATATGTTCTTCCTATGTACCTATATGTATTACGTATATTTTAAATTAATAAATTTTGTTTCAATATTACATCACTCTGTTTCTTGCAAGCAAAGGCAGGTATAATCATTCATGTGCCGAGTTTAAACATTTTAAAAGTGAATCTTCTAATCTCTGTACCGAGCTTGACTATTTATATTTCATATACCTGAGACATGTGCCGAGGTTGTATTAGCCCGATATTTCATCCATATTGTGAAATTCAACACTACTATGTTAATTTCATTTTTATTTGAAACTTCCGTTACTCGAGTTATAGCGTTATTACGCCATCTTCAGACGGTATTCAAATACAATCGTAATTAAAAAATCCGGTTGTAAATGAATGATAACAAATTTTTGAAAAAAATGGCGGTATTCGAAACGCGTCAAACGAAAAAGGTGTTTCATTGAAATGTGAAGTTAAAAATTGATGAAAAACCTGAGAAGATAATAACATCTTCGAGCTTCGACAGAATGATCATTCATAAGCTCCGTGAGAGTGTGAAACAGCTGTCTAGAAATATTAGATTGTAATGCTACTGATCGATTTAGGCCAGAGCAAAAGCCAACAAGAAATAAATCGGTATTCATTTATCTCTCAATTGTTACAATAATTGTACAATTGTTCAGATCACTTATCTATTGATATAGCTTTAATGCAATTATTTGCATCAAATAGGCTCCAATTCTGACATGTTTGTATGTGAATCACACGAGTACAATAAATAATTGTGATAATTTTCAGTATAATGCCATCCTATTGAGCGATGCTCGATTAATTATCATGCACGTCATGTAATATCCCTCGTCAGTAACATTTACCACTTCGCTAGTTTGCTGACATATGGTATTACTTTATTACGTAACCTTCTCTCTAAACTCCGGTGTGTCTACTCGTGCATGACTAGACTGAAATCCTGAATTCCTGAAGTACAAAAAAGTGATAAATCCGGTAAAATTGATACCGTTGAAACGAAGCTTTAACCGCTTCATTGCGGCTTTTCTTCCAATATTATTTGTATTATACAGTGAGATCAAATCCAATTGATAATAACTTTACACCCATGTGTAAATTCTCATTCACTCCAGAAAAACAATTTGGAGCGTTATTCTCAAGTAACACAAAATGCTATATGGATAATGGATCTACACCATATTTTTATAAATCCCATATCTTTATAATTAAGTGTTAATAACTTAACAACACCTACTCAACATCAATAAATTAAGTATATACTGGAAATAGGCAGTTTATACAGCCTCATAATGTTTTATGATCTTTTAATGAACCTTATTGCAACTCTTTCGTTTCTTCTTACCACCTTTCATAAAACATATTATACAGCTACTACAAAGCTGCTGTATAGCTGTACAAAAGAAGCTTTTTCCCAGCATTGTTAATTACTTTATAATGGTACAGCAATTCCCATTATGAAGTATCTGTGGAGGGGATTCTCCTTTAACCTCAATAGAGCAACTGCTCTTAAATTGTTGTATTGTAGCTATTGTAAGCAATAAAAAAATAATTTTGTAACATCTTAAAAATCTGTCTTAAGGCTTTCGTTATATTTTTACTAGGTGACGGTATCCTTGATAGAATTTTGAATAACCATTTTACGTTATTATACTCTAGGCAAATTAGACAGAAAAAACTCATTTTACAGACCTCTCTGTACGGCGGAATTTCTTGACAGAAAAGTGTGGGTTTTGACATCTAGAAACCGACGTCACTGACGCGAAGGCTGGCGCGGGGGTGCGTTGTGATATATAGATATATATTATTAAGAAATCTCTTTTGATAATTTTTATTTTGAATTGAATAATGAAGTTTAACCTTTTTATTTTTATATGGAATTATATATGGAATTGAACACAATGTTCTTTGAATGTTAAAATTTTTAATATTTAAATTTCTATGACTCTAATTTATCTCGGGTATCAATTTTTACAATGTTATGTTCAAATAGATCTATGATCTAACCTCAAAATTATTTACTATTTATTTTTGTTCACAAAGTTATAATCTACAATCTTTCTTTCAGATCTACAGGCAGATAATAATACAATGGAGAAATAATAAATAAACTTACGTTTAGTTTATATCCAAGAATATGTTTTAAAATGTAGGCAATGTTCAATTGGCTTGATCTTCTCATTAATTTGATAATTCACTTCAACCGTACACAAATTCTCTGCTATACACAATAAACACAGGTAAACTATGGTTACTTGTTTTGAAATCAGGAACTGTTGAAAATCGTTAACTTAGTTTTATTCTTTTATTAAAGATATAAAACTCTTCAATGATGGATTGGAACTTTATCGAAGGCTGGCTATCGTTCGATGTTACTTATTAATTGTAGGTTATTGTAACCTTCAAACTTTGTTCGTAGACTTGGAACACTACTTGACTTGTAGAAATTATTTACTAACTTCGGTTACTTTGAACTTCTCGAAGATTGGAACACTTGGGTTCACCAATGTTTATCCAATAAACTAAGGTTATGGAAAATTTTATGAGTTGCAGGAGTACCCTGACTCTCCAGATGTTGATTGCTAACTAACTTTTTGGTTATGTTAAAATTTTGTGAGTTGCAGGAGTACCTTCACTCCACAGATGTAATGGCAAACTGACTCAGCTTGTCTTCAGATGCCTTTTATAGGCCTTCAAAACCGACGCTACTTGATGTCATAATCCACCTATGAGGTGCTTTCTTTACCTATCAAGAATGCTTTGATGATTGTTGCAAACTGACATAAGTTTTACATTGTTACCCGTCTGACGCTTATAATCCGTCTCGACCAATCAGAATTTAGTATTCTATAAATTTTGAATTATTGGAGATTTTCAACTTATTTTAAATGATGATGATTCTTTCTTTTCAAATTAATATTGCCTACATTTTTCCACACACTTTGGTATAAGATAACCTATGATAAGGTTATTATTAATATGATTATTCCAATAATTATTATAAATTTGACAGTTGTCATTCTTAAAAACTAGTACATAATATAATATATCAATAACATTTCTTTAACATTATATAACTCAAATTTACTAATCCTAACTTATATCTATAACATTTTTCAATAGTTTGTGCTATCTCATGATAGTTTTTGTAATCATTTTAATTATGATTTCTGCCTTCGTAACACTGTACGTTTATTCACTTTCACTGAAGTTCTTGTTTTACACTTCTAATTCTAATTACATTGTTGTTTATTATGTATTACATTGTTTATTATATTATACTAACTATTATTTAACTTTTAATATTGTTTTTAATTCCATATAATATCTTTTTGTTAATCTTTTCTGATTTTCAATGTTCGGTAAGTTCTAATTTTTACAATTTTTTGTTGTATAGGAAATGAAATCATAACAATATGTATATATATGATCTATAGTTAATATCTCAAAAACCAAACAATCTATTGAAAAAAGTTTCAAATAAAAGTTGTAGGAAATAAAAATTCCCACAAAAAATCATTCATAACATTTTTTGATTTTCCGCGCGGTTTCCGCGTAAGCTGCGTTAAAAGAATTAAGCTTTTTCTTGAAAACATTTTTTAAAGTGATTCAAAATGTATTTTCCTTCGAAACGAACGTTATTAGAAAAGTCAGATCTTCCACGGAGAATCGGAAAATCGTATTTAGGCATATTTTTCACAATTAGTCGATAATTTGGCAGACAGTACCCCTTAAAGAAGACATGTAGTACCTCGTTGATGTGTCCAGGAATGAGTATAAAAAATGAAAACTGTGGAAAATTCTTGGAGAATCATAGAATTTTCACTTTTATATCAGCGTCAAACGTGTCATTTTGTAGGTTTTCGTAGGGGTAGATTACAAATCTTACATCAGTTTTTTTTAAATGATTGTAAATTTTATATTTTTCTTATTTAATTTTTTCTTTTTTTCTTTTGAATTCAGAACGTTTAATATAGATGACAAATTTTTCAATTTCTATTACATTAATATTCATTATAACTAATATTATTATAATTATTATCAGTATTATCATTATTATTATTATTATCATTATCATTATTATTTCTTATTATTATTATGACAATTTTTTTTATTACATTATGTACGTCTATCCAAAATCTAAATTGTTATTGTTTTGAGTATTTCTTCTCCAACATCTTACGCGTGTATGTCATTACGTTGTCATGGTTAAGCCCCCACACTCTGGATACTCACCTGTTCATATACTAAGAGACTCACAGTTACGTACGTTGGTATGATTTATATTTAATGTAGGCGAAAGAACTATAATATATAGTATACTCTGTATAAATATACTCAATGCATACTTATTTTAAGATAACGTTGTTAAATTTGTAATCTACTCCTAGAAAAACCTAGAAAATGACACGTTTGAAGGTGTTATCGAAGTGAAAATTCTATGATTTTCCAAGAATTTTCCACAATTTTCATTTTTATATTCAGTTATATCTCTGGACACATCAACGAGGTATTACATTTCTTCTTCAAGGCGTACTGTCTGCTAAATTATCGACTAATTGCGAAAAATATGCCTAAACACAATTTTCCTTGAAAAATTGGACTTTTCTAATAACGTTCGTTTAGAAGGAACATTTTGAACAACTTTTATTTAAAAAATTGTTCAAGAGCTTAATTTTTGTTAACGCATTTTACGCGGAAACCGCGAGGAAAATCAGAAAAATTTATGGACGATGTTTTGTGGGAATTTCTATTTCCTACAACTTTTGTTTGGAACTTTTTTTGATACATTGCTTGGCTTTTGAGATATTGGCTATAAATCATATACATATATACATATATTTGTATGTTTTCTTGGTATATTGGTTCGTATATATACTGATAATGAAATAAAAATTCTGTTTGACGTTTCGACAATGTTTATTGCCTTTATCGAAATTGTTAATTGAATATACCAAGAAAACATACAAATATTACAAATGGTTCAAGAATATCAACAAAAGAATATATATATATATATATATATATATATATATATATATATATATAAACAAGTTTAAAGTTTCTTTGCCTAATTGGCCACTATCGTGTATGTAACTTAAGAGATATAGAATTAAATTTTCTGAATTATGAAGATAACTTAGATAATTTAACATAGGATTATAAAGATGAATAAACGTAAAAGATTGAACCATAGGCGGGATTCGAACCCACATTTCTGGATTTCTAGTCCAGGGTGTTTACCAATTACACCACTTCGGTCCTGTTAGATTTTTATATTTTTGTAAATATAAACCTCTGAAAGGATAGTAGATCATTGATGAACACAATGCGATTCGATGCCCTACCATAGATCAACTATTCACGCACATTCATCTGAAGTTCAGTCGTTTTTTGAAGTAAGGATTGTAGGTATAAGAACCGGGATGCTGTCATTTGAATAAGAACTGTCAAGTAACTGCCAACCATAGCAGTACTAACCTACAATCCTTACTTCAAAAAACGACTGAACTTCAGATGAATGTGCGTGAATAGTTGATCTATGGTAGGGCATCGAATCGCATTGTGTTCATCAATGATCTACTATCCTTTCAGAGGTTTATATTTACAAAAATATAAAAATCTAACAGGACCGAAGTGGTGTAATTGGTAAACACCCTGGACTAGAAATCCAGAAATGTGGGTTCGAATCCCGCCTATGGTTCAATCTTTTACGTTTATTCATCTTTATAATCCTATGTTAAATTATCTAAGTTATCTTCATAATTCAGAAAATTTAATTCTATATCTCTTAAGTTATATATATATATATATATATATATATATATATATATATATATATATATATATATATATATATATATATATATATATATATATATATATATATATATATATATATGTATATGTATCTATATATCACAACGCACCTCCGCGCCAGCCTTCGCGTCAGTGACATCAGTTTTTAGATGTCAAAACCTACACTTTCTCCGAAAAACCCCGCCGTACAGAGAGGTCTGTGAAAAATGTCTTATTTGCCTGGAATATAGTGCTTTATTACTGTTGCTCCCTTTGATTCTTTATAAAATGACATATTCACTTGTATATGAGTGACATATCATTCGAGATTATATGGGATATTGCTTAAATGGCGAAAGTTATTTGTATAATTTGTATGAGGAGACTAAAAATTTAGATCCAAAGCAAGGTCTACTCATGAAATATACACTGATACCTCGATAAAAGGAGCGCAACTGTGAAACTCTTTAAATTAAAGTAATTCATGAATGTTGAAGCATTCATTTTTCAAACTTTGTTATATCCCCTAAGGTTGTTACAAAATGAAGTGGTAATCATGTTTTGAATGCTTTATGCAACTACATATCACAGCTTTCATCATAATAAAATAGAAATCATTTGCATTTTGAACACAATATAGATACTTTATAACTACTCACTTTAATGTAATCTATATTGCTTCTAGCGAAATTGAATTCACAACGTGTACAAATTTGGTTTCTACAAGTTCAAGTATAGCTGAGATACTGATCTTTTTTGAAATCTAAAACCCCATTTTCAAGGCCTCAACTTCTCTGGGATGCAACTTAGTACAGAGTTGTCTTTACCAGAAAGAAAGTATTGAGAGGACTGAAGTCACCAGTTCTGAATGGGGTAGAAATTGTAATTGCACAAGAGGCAAAATACTTGTAATTTTTGATCACGAGCTGACATAGAATCAACACCTATAGAAATCAATCCAAAAGAGCATGATAACAGCCCTCAATTTATGCAGAAGAATGCGTGGGAGAAACTGGGGGCTGCAATCAAAAATGATCACATGGCTATACACCAGGCTCTTAAACAAACATATGATAGCATATGGCTAAGTGGTTTGGTGACCAAAGACTCAGCAGGCTGGGGCGGCCCGAAGACTCAGGAGCATTCAAAGGCAAGCTTACCTCGCTGCCACAAGAGCTTTGAGAACAACCCAAACAGGCCCTTTAGAAGTCTTGCTGAATATACATGACAGCAGGCTGGCCAGAGATCAAGTGCATAGGAGCAAATTGCGCCGTAAGATGTACAACGAGCTATATAATGAGTTGGAAACCGATCATATGATGGGGATGCTATTGGCTCAAAAACCGAAAAAAGTGCAGGAGCAGAAACATATAGTCAAGTCAAAGACAAGAATACATGACGATATCCCAGATAGAAGTTGCTGCAATACATCACTGTTCCGAAGAGCTATTTAGGCAAGGGTTTCGTGGAAAAACCGTCTCTAACAGCCAAGCGGCTATGAAAGCATTAAGTTCCTTGAAGGTCAATTCCAAACTTGTCTGGTACTGCTAAGAAACCCTACAAGAGTTGTGCAGTCAAAACAGACTTCCTTCAGCCTGGATACCAGGTCACACAGGCTACAAAGGCAACGAACAGGCTGATTCCACTGGCTCGACAAGGAGCACGTAGGGCTCCAATTGGTCCAGAATCCATATGTGGTATAGCGAAAGCGCTGCGCAAATCATATAACAGTACTTGGTTGAAAAATCAATCTGGAGAATGGTGGAATAGGCCAAAGAGTTCATTAAAGAGCCATCGCCAACATTCACGGAGTACCTACTAAACCAGAATAGAAGATCAACTAGAATCATGGTTGAGCTTCTGATAGTACCAACCTGAAGGCTCTTGGCTACCAAGTTTTGTTAAGCGGGTTTCGCAATGGATCTCATATGATCGTCTCATGAGAGGGGCCTGTTCCTGGTGATATCGAGCGTGGGTATTGACTTCATATTAGCGATTGTGGGATCCGCCTTGATATTTGGTTGCATTGAACTCTACCAGATTATCAGATCCCCATTCCAAAATTTTTGCTAGATCTCCATTCATTGCATCGACTTGTCTCTGTCTTGCTCTTCTGACTTTATTAGATGATAAGATGGTATGAAGTGTACCATCATCGCTGTGGACGGGACTGGAGGTCATTTCCTCTAGATCGTTGATATGCAGCAGAAAAAAAGTTGGTTGAAGTGTCAGCGTTGATGGATATTGTATTTTAGGAGACTCCTTGAACAATCATGGAGTGATCTGTCTGAGATAAAACTCGATATGAACGACTAAGTTTAAGAGGGAATGCATATTTCGGAAGTAACTCAAGAAGGCTTTGGTGACAAATTCGGTCAAATGCCTTGGAGATATCGAATGCCACAACTAGTGATTAACTTTATTTTTCGCTGGATATCTGACATACATGTGATACCATTATTGGCGGTCGTTCACGATTTTGGAACTCCCCAGGTATTGAATTAGCTCCATTACTTTCGAGATTACAGATCAGTGCAAAGAGTCTATGAATTCCTTTTGTTGTAATTTGTTGGACTTTAGTTGTATTATACCTAGAAGGAAACCCATGAGAAATGCTGAACAACCTGCAAAGAATGGTCTTATTCCTGGGGAACATTTCTTGAGACCGGTGGAATTCCATCTGGCCCCATAGCATGTTTGGTGTTGAGATCAATCAGTATGTTGAGTGAATGTGGCGAGCGGAAGGTACCTAATTGTTGCTGGATTGATGGATTCAGAAAGACACTGGACTGATATTTTAGTAAAAAACCAAAACGATTTTCAAGCCGATTAAAATTGTATTTTCAGGACATTTAAGAGATTTTTTTGTACGAATTTCGGCGAGGTCTAATTTTGGTCGATTGTTATGTATTTGGACGCATTGAACACGATGGCGTAGTTTAAATTTGAATAAACCCTGTGCTCGAAAAACTATGTCCATTTTTTGAACCCAAAAATTGCCATTCTCCAATTTTTTGCGTTTTGAGACAAAACTATTCGTTGTATGAAGAACTGTTTCGAACAAGAGTTGTTCAAAAAATCAATAAGCGATTTTTGGCTCTAGTCCGAAGTCGATTCGAGGTGATGTGGGCAAGATGTCCATTTGGTGTATTTTTGGCACATTGAAAAATTGAGTATATGTCATAGAGTTTTCGTTTTTTTTTATATTCTGTTTCAATGGAAGGATAGTATTTTTATTTTCATTTTTCATGATTTTTGATATTATGACTTACCTTATTTTTTGGCGCCAAAGTCGGCCATTTTAAAAATTGCAAATTTCAGACGAAATACTCATGTTATCGATCTAAAACCAAAATCATTCGAACGATTTTATTATTCAGCACCTAATATCTAAAACTCAAGCAT
This sequence comes from Endomychus coccineus, assembly GCA_958510875.1. NCBI lineage: Eukaryota > Metazoa > Arthropoda > Insecta > Coleoptera > Endomychidae > Endomychus > Endomychus coccineus. The sequence goes on along the minus strand of OY294070.1, from coordinate 109,901,824 downwards.
TTTAGTATAAAGAAAAATCAAAATTTTTCGAGGTTAGACGAAATCGAAATTTTAGGTTCTGTTAGAGGTTTTTATAGCCAGTATTTTAAGTATTATGAGATTGACTTGAGTTGGGTAGAAGTGGAGCTATCCTAATAAATGTGTTTGAACCTTTAGAGGGCCCAATTTTGGGCCTATCGACAGAAACCTTGGATCAAATTACAGATATGTTGTACATCGACTATTCAAGTCTTAAACAACGCACGGCGATTCGTTTACAACTTCAAGTTATACCGAATTTCATCATCAAAAACTAGCGCGGTATTTCATTTAGCGGCAATTAGCGAGCGTCGGTACAATAGATTCCGCATGCGAAATAATAGTTTTTTAAATATTTTAAAATGCACCTGAGGGCTTATAATTCAGATAGTGTTCACTATCTTTCGATCGGAACGGGAAATGAAAAAAACCAAAAGCTTTCTGACATATACTCAATTTTCCAATGTGCCAAAAAACACATTAAATGGAGGGTCCATCTTGGGCATACGACCTTGAATGGATTCGAACCGGGACCAAAATCACGTATTAAATTTTCCAACAACTTTTCAACGTCTCAAACGTGTTTAGTCCGGTCAATTTGGACATTCGAAGGTGCATAAAATCCCAACAAGCTGAAAATCAGTAAAATTGTTCAAAACATAATTATAAATAATATTTAAAAATTCCCCATCATTCCCGTGTGTGGAAAAAATTTTAATCGAGGTCAAAGGTAAAAAAAAGAGTTTTTCGCGATTTTCAGCAAAACTGTAAGTTTTATCATAAAAGTACCTCGTGCAAAAATTGTAGATCATAAGATTATCTATAAAAATGTATCCATATTTTTTTCCTACGAGCCACCGTTTCTGAGATATAACGATTCAAAAAGTTATAAAAGTTGTTATCGTCATAATATGCGTAAAACACAGAAGTCTGCCATTTGCGATTGTTTTGAAAAGGTAAATATTGATATTAACAACACTAATGCGACATACATCATTGACGGAGGATACTTACTACACCGCGTTGTGTGGGATAGCGAAGAAACATTCAACGTTATCTTAGATAAATACGTTCAATATGTACGTCGACATTTTGGTTCCAGAGTTACTGTCGTATTTGATGGCTATGATGATTGCACGAAAAATATCAAAGCTGCAGAACAACGTCGTCGAACTTTAGCAATTTACTTGCGTCCAAAATGAAGATGAAGAAGAAGCAAGAGAAGCAGAGAAAAAAGAAGAGGAAGAACAAGAAGAAGATCAAGAAGAAGAATAAGAAGAATTTGAAACTTACGAATCAGGCGAATGAACTTCACCACTTTTTTTAATTTACATCGCTTTTATCTTTTCCAATCTTTGAAAATTTCCGTTATTTTGCAATAGTTTCACATTAAACAGGATCACAACTGACCCGTGGAGTAGGCCTACTGGGGAAACCACGTTAAAAAAACGCGCTAAGTACACTACCTCATAGGTGGCGTGGAAACGTGTGCATATTATGACGATAACAACTTTTATAACTTTTTGAATCGTTATATCTCAGAAACGGTGGCTCGTAGGAAAAAGTGTGGATACATTTTTATAGATAATTTTATGATCTACAATTTTTGTCCAAGGTACTTTTATGATAAAACTTACAGTTTTGCTGAAAATCGGGAAAAACTCTTTTTTTTGACCTTTGACCTCGAATAAAATTTTTTCCACACACGGGAATGATGGGGAACTTTTAAATATTATTTATAGTTATGTTTTGAACAATTTTACTGATTTTCAGCTTGTTGGGATTTTATGTACCTTCACTCTCATTTTTTAGTCTAAATTGACCGGACTATTCTTATATAACCCATAATTTTCTCGTAAAACGCAAAAAATCGAAAAATGGTAAGTTTTTCGTCCAAAAAATGGACATAATTTTTCGAGCACAGGGTTAATCCAAACGTTAATTACATCATCGTGTTCAGCGCGTCAAAATACGTAAGAATAGACCAAAATTGGCGTTCGCCGAAATTCGGACAAAAATCGTCGATTTTCCTCCTTAAATGCCTGAACTATTTATTGATCAACCCTCGTGTAATAATGAGGATATATCAAAAATTATCATCTCTGGTGTGTAAACGGATAAAATCAAATGATTCACAGCATTTATAAAATTCCTGATTATCTATTCGCTGTTTCCTGTATGGATGATAATCCAAATAATGGAGACTAATAAAAATTCAGACAATGCATTGTATCGTATTCGCAATTCCAATGTAATAGAAATAATAAAGTATGTGTTATCGTTAATGAATGTTCAAAATGAAATACCTTACACTTTAGGCTCTCTATTCCGAATTATATATTCTTGCCATTAATACACAATTAGCGAGAAAATTAGTCAAGGGAACGCTTTTCGGAACACTCGTATCGACTGTTAAATGATCATAATTTTTCGGTTCGCATTAATTCTAACATTGAATTAATTGATCACGAAGCATTTCGCGAATCGACCGGAACCGTTGCCGGTTTTTGCAACGGAACCTTTTTAATTGAAAGTAAACGCTGGAGCACTTCCTATTTTCTGCATTCCCATTTCGGATGCTCAAGACACGTTTCATATTTTCGCTATATTTGAGAACAATCGGAAATATTTTTAAAACAGCGATCCGTCTCTCAGTGGAATGAAACAATTATTACAACCATTCCATTATAACGGACCCTTTTAGATTTGTGAAGATGTTGAAATCGATACGTACTTTGTCGTTTCGTGAAATGCACAAAGCTTTTCGAAGTAAAATCACTGAATATCCGTTCCGAAATGCATTATGTATGATTGATGATATACTGACGATATATGAACGATTGAACATATCGAACAATGTTTTTCAGATGATGTAATTGTTGATTGCTTATGTGTATATGCTGATTGTTGTAATTGCTGATGTTTCCCCTTGAAAATTTGGATCTGAGGAGAAATGAAGATCAGCTAATATACCCAATATAAACGGGAATTAAGAAATTATAGACGTTATAGTTCGTTTCTTTTTTTGTTTGGGAACGGACTAAGAATTTCCCCATGGTAAATCCTGCATGTCGTAAAGTGTTACTAAAAGGATAACCATAGGTGTTAGATGTTTTCCTCATGTTTCAGTGTTTGGTCGATGCTTTTGGTCTCACCATCATACCAATTTTCCTGTCTCCCTACTTAAACCGACATTTAATCCATTCCAAGTTTATTCTGAAAATACTAATGATGAAGCCTCCTAGAGTGAAATATTTCGGAAGAAAAATACCTCTCCGTTAGAATTTTCGAACGAGGGGGCTCGAGGGCGTTCAACATATCAAATTGAAGATAGACCACAGTAACATCCGAGGTCTTGGCAAGAACATTAACGATGTTCATTACCCCCTGCAGGCAGACAAACCAGACATACTGGTCTTAACTGAGACTTAGGTAAGTCCATCCACCAACACGACCTATATGCTATACCCGTGGCTACGATTTAGATTCAAAGAAGGTATGTGTCTCTATTTTGGAAATGATCTCTCATGCCACCGAGAGAAAAATCTAGAACCATAAGAATTCGATATAATGTGGTTCAAGCTTGATAATCACAAATAGACAACATTTCTCTGTTGTCTTCATTCATCACCAAATGAACCAGCTCATGATGATTCTTTGAATTCATTGACCTCATTCAGCAAAACTATCCAGCAGCTGAAATTAACATTATGGGTGATTTTAAAGTTCATAACTCCGCTTGGCTCTCGTTCTCAAACAAGACGGAAGACGCAGGGTGACAGCCTTCGCCATTATCTGTGGTCTCGAGCAGTTAATTAATAAATCATCACGGATCCCTGATAACAACTACCATTATGCCAATACGCTTGACTTATTCTTCACTAACAATCCAGAGCCCTATAGAGGTAAGGTCCAAGCCCCATTGGGAAACACTGACCATCCACTCATCACTACGACCTATCACTCCGCGAACCAATTCAACACTTCCACGCACAGTTTGGCACTCCAACTTAGCCGACTGGAAAAGTCTTCGCATGTTTTTCTCCCAGTTTTCTTGGAGAAGCGTATGTTTTAAATCTGATGACCCAACTCAATGTGCTAGAGATCTCAGATATTATCCGGCTAGGAATGGAAACTCACATACCCCATACCAACAAACCACCATCATTTGGCGAACGATGGTTCAATGAAATCGGTTCTAGAGCCATCGCTCCAGAACAAACAGCATAATGTCGCTGGCGTGGAAACCCATGTCTGGAGACCACAACAAAATATGTTGAGACCATAAATATAAGCAATGGAACAATAACCGTTTCGAAAGAGGCATATTATGCCAAATTAAGATCAAAGCCCATCGAACTCCCGAATGACTAACGTTCGTTTTGGACTTCCGCCAAAGCAATTGGTAGAAATTTCACCCCCAGTTCATTCCCTCCCTGGAGTACTGTTAACATATCCAGATAGACAAACTTGTTTTTGGTCCTGCGGGGTAGACCCGGAGGATCGAGTATGTTCTAATACTGCGCTGCTCCACCAAGCTGGACCTCATATGGTGAAAGAGCCCCAGCGACCATGTGGGAGCTCGAAGGCTCTTATACCGTGAGCGGTTTAGAGAGGGTCGATGTTGGCGTAAAAGTCACGGAGACTGAAGCTGCCACAGGTTACAACTTCTTCCGCGCCCTCCTGCGGCGCTTTTTGGCCAACCCAGATTTATTGATACGTTCAACCTTCACCATTTCCATTAGGGTGGTAAGTTCCTTGATTTGGGGACAGGACTCAGAAAGTCCCTGTGAGGAGCCAACTGAAATGGGTTTGGGAGATTGGGAGGAGCCTTATGAAGAGCTCTTTTGTAAGGACATGAGTGTGAGAACTCCTTCAATTAGCCCTCTGATACGGGGAAGGAGGTGAGAAATCCTTGAGTCCTCTGGGAAGGGGGGAAGGATGTGCAGACTCCTCCAAGAAGCCCTTCCGGGTGGTTTTGGTTTTAGTGGTAAATGGATCCTTAGTTCCCATGATTATTGGGAATATATGCAGCCATCATTCGCAGATCCCCATATGGATGGAAGGCAATTACACTCCAGATTCGTCCTGATTTCTTGGGGAACCGTCTGTGGCCAGTCGGACAGATCATTTAGCCGAAGGAACGTTATCTTAATACCTGAGCTTGAGAGATCTTCATTGACCTCCGAGTGTTCTGTGAATGCAAGACCATCTTGTCCTAGCTATCGCCCTGGAACTCCGTTACCGTCATTTTCTAATATCCCCAAGCAGTGACGGAAATCAACGACTTCATCCGTCATTTGCACTGGCTGACTTGGTATTGGTAAAAAGTCATGTACTAAGTAGTGCACGGAAGGGTATTAAAAGTGAACTGTTTCCGAAGCGCCAAGTTTTAGCGCTTAAAAATACTGCAAAACCGTCTGCATAAGATAGATGATATTTTATCGCTTTTGTTGATGTCAAGAATAGAGTTGATATAAATAATAAAAACAAGATCAGTCCCAAGATTGTTCCTTGTGGCACACCGAATTCTATGGTTTGCGGATTACTATGGATTACATTCATAGATGTTAGTTAAATAACTTTCTATCAAATTATACGCATTATTTTTGAAGCCTAGTTTTTCTATAGTACCAAGAAGCCGCTTACGACAAACCGTACCACACGCGTTCTGCAAATCAAAGAAGATTTATCATTTCTCTTTCGTCTCGATTGGATTGTGAATATAATTCGTAAGTTTTAACAATACGTCCATGGTAGATCTGCCTTTCATAAAACCAAATTGATGTTTTAAAATAATATCATATTTTTCATGAAATTGCATATTCTTATTTTGATCACATTTTCAATTATTCTAGCGACTGTTGAAATAATAGAAAGTGGTCAATAATTTGACAAATTGAGACATTAAAAGGATCAGCAGCTTTGTAGAGTAGTTTAAAGGAGTCCTTCAAATCTGTTTTCCTACAAAACATTTTCATTTGGATCATTTATTTAAGGTAAGTGGAAAACGATCTTCTTTGAATAGAAATAATTCTTCCAAATTGTGAATCTATCATATTAATCGTTTTCCACATCTCCTGTGTTGGGATCTACAATAAAAGTATTGACTTCTTCCTGAGAACTACTGACGTGTTATCAAACGTGTTAAACTAAATAGGTAACGAAATATTTTCATTGATAAGCAATATATTAAATATTTTCGATATTAAATGTTAAATGAGAGCGCAGACATTAATGAAATCTTATATTAGTTTATTATGACAGAAACCTGGGTTACGACACGATGAGAATTTGTTATTCCACAGTCAACTTGCCACTTACACATAAAACGCCACTTAATAGGGTGACAAACTATCGGCAGGGCGATCAGGGCGCAGGCCCTACTATCAACTGTTGATATCCAACCAGAGCCCGCTTCGATATTCTCGAAAAGTGCGCTCCGTTTCAGTGTTTCCCCGACGTCTGTTTCTGAAGCAGTTAGAGCTGTTGTACGGAAAAGCGCGCTATCGCGATTCATACCGATTCGTGGATTGTGAGAAACAATTAATTCCCTGGTGAACGGAAATTGTACGTCAATTAAACAATAATAAATATCGTAGAAAACTTTATAGTAGCTGTTTTAGAATTATCATCCGGTGAAAATTATTTTTGACCATAGTTTTGTGGATGTGAAAAAATTTGTACTGAGAGCTTTACAAAATAAAAACACAGTTTTGTTTTTGATATACTTGTACACCAGAGTATGAAGTGTTAGTGATATAACTGCAGCTAGCTATACTACTCCACACAATGTTTGGTATCCTGATGTTGCTTTTAACTTTGTCTTCCAGAATAAGAGGTATGTGGAGTTACATTTTATTGAATTTTAGGCGATATTGTTTTGTTACTAGAAACTGAGCATTTGTAATGAGTTGTATATTGCATTTAAAATTACTGAATATTATCATCGAATGAATTAATTTAATTTGCGTTCAATTCACAATTCAAAATTTAACGTGGAGTTAAGGCGAGGTAATAGATATAATAATATTTATTAATTCTATGTTCAACTAACTGGTTGCAAATTGATTGAATTGAATGTATTTGTGAATGAAAAAGTTAAATTTCGAATCGTCACAATTAGTAGCAAGCAATTTAATTTGAGTTCAATACACAATGACAAATTTAACGTGAAGTTAAAGGAATAAATAGATTTTGCAGGTGAATATTTTCAAATTAAGTGTGTAAAGATACGCTTGCAATTAAATTATCAAATGGAATATATTCTTAAATGATAAATAGCAAATTTTGAATCATCGAAAGAAAGTGTTCATTGATTATTATAATCATAAATAAAATAATTGAAACAGGTGTATGTCCACCCTCGTTTAAAGTAGCTGTAATTAAGCCTTTATATCAAAATGAACCACGATCAGAAACTTCCAAAATTTTACAAAAGTATTTGAAAAGGTAATTGAAGTAAGATTTTCTAGTTTCATAAAGAAGTTTAATATTATTTCGGACAGACAGTTTGGGTTTCAAACTAATAAATCTACCAACGGTGCAATTGCCTTCCTGTCGTCTAAAATTTACGGATCTTTGGATAATGGAAAAAGCTACTTTGCGTTTTTTTTTGATCTTGCTAAAGCGTTTGACACGGTAAGCCAACTAATTCCTTCCTTGGAAGATAAAGGATTCAGAGGAGTAACAATAAAACTAATAAGCAGTTACTTAAACAATAACACAGCAAGTAAAAATAAATTGGCCGATCACAAATTGTTGACTGTGAATTATAATAAAACAGAATATTCACCTTTCCGTTGTTATTCTAATAATTTGATATCATTTAACTCGTTAAAATTCGAAACGAAAGCAGTTGTTGAAATATTTGAGGCACAGACTATTGAATATTTAGGCATTACCATAGGTAGTCATTTAAAATAGGATAAACATATTGATTCAGTTATGCGTGAATCAAGAGGAGCCCTCCATAAGTTTAGACACTTCAAACATTTTCTAGATATTCGCAGCATGGAAATATTGTACTGTGCCCTCGTAGAATCCCAGTTGGCATACGGGATCATAGGCTGAGGAGGCTCTAATAGTTGTCACTTAAAAAATTAGAGGTGTTACAAAAGAGATTCCTAAAAATAATATTTCAAAAAACCAATATACGTCCTTTCACGGAACTATTTAAACTTGCAAAGGTACTGGATATTCGTCAGTTATACTCTATGGCTATTATGCAACATTCAAATTGTAGAGCCACGGATTTTGCGCATCAGTGTGGTACTAGGAAAAATAATATAAAACTCTCGTTTCAAACACTACAGGTCAAAGAAATCATGTATATCTGGGTCCTAGACTTTTAAATGTGATAACATCGCACATCAACGAACAACCAAATAAATATCTATTTAAAATGAAACTCGAAACAATTTATTTCAAATTCAGATAGGGATTTATTTCCTAAAATAATTAACCATGAAAATATTTAGGATCTTTCTAAAACAATTATTTATTTTCATAAAGTTGTATCATATAGATCATCCAATTACAGTTATTTTCACCTTACTGCTCACAGACAAGTATAATTCTATACTTTTGTGAGTAATCGTAGTTTATTAGTATATATTACATACTGCTTATCGCATTTCATTCCAGTTCTTTTTTGATAATCAATAAATTATATTATTATCATTATTTTTAGTATTATTATAATACCCCTGTGGAGTGTGATATAATATAATTTACAGATAAAAACAAGAAATTTTACTTTGTCAAAAATCACTCTATTTAAAAGGAAGTTGATTGCAATTTCGAACTTAACAGTTCATTATCAAAACATACAATGAGAAAATATTGAAACATCATAAGTTTTTATATTAAAATTACAATGAAGTGAATCGATTCTAAGAATTAATGGTACACTCACCAACTAAGGTTAATTATGTTGAGATAGTAAACGGTAAGGGATTAAACTGTCGTTTGTTTGAAAGATTATTGTATTTAAATATTTCTATAGATTCTAATGGATTAAATATTCTACCCTTTGTAATTGTATGTAAGAAAATGACTTGAAATGTTCCTTATATCTAACCTTAAATTATCTACCCGTTTGACCAATGTATAGGGCACATACTGTCTTTCACTAATTGATAATATATCACAGGGACAAAACATTAACATGATTATTCATAATAAAATTTGACAAATATTTGAACTTTCTATCTCAGAAAATTACTTAGAGTGTAATGACAATTTTTACACAATTAAGATTCAGCAAAGGGTTCTCCATTGAGTCCCTTATTGGCTGAAATATTTATGTCCAACTTTGAGACAATATTTTTAAAATCATTACATACAAATGAATTCATTTTTTGGTACCGATACGAAGGTGACATAGCATGTTTTACAACTATTCATGAACACCTGAGCCGCATTCACCCCGAAATTAAATTGACACTGATAACTGAAAATAATACAACAATCAATTTTTTGGACCTATAATTATCAAAACAAAATAGCAAAATTTCTTTTGACATTTATAGAAAACCTACTTATACAGATATAGCAATACCTGCAGGCTCAACACACCCATCTACACATAAAATAGCTGTGTTCCAATCTATGACACATAGAGCCCATTCCATACCATTAAAAAAAACAGTGCTTTTGCCTGAGTTAGACACTATAAGAAACATTGCAATATATAATGGCTTTTCTGTATTGTTAATAAATAATTTAATCAAGAGAAAATCTTTATAACTAACTACTACTCAAATTTATCCCAACATGCAACAAAAAACTGGGAAAAAAATATGTTAACTGCACATACTTTGGGCCCATATATGATAAAATCTCTAATACTTTTAAGAAACAAAAGTTATATGTAGTTTTCAGACCCAGTCAAAAACTTTCAAACATATTTTTTAATGCGAAAACTGAATCTAATAAATTTCGGAAGTTGGAAGTGTATAAGTTAACTTGTGAGAAAAGTAATGCCCTATATATTGGTCAAACAGGTAGATCGTTTGAAGTTAGATATAAGGAACATTTTAATATATTTCAATTCAATAAAAAAAAATTTCAAACCACTTTGTAGAAGACCAACACATCTACAAACAATCTACTCAAAGAGCAACTAGATTTAGGAAATTCCACTTTGTTCATCCGCAGTTCAATCCTGAGAATGTAATTACCCACAGACTAATCCCTTTCCTTCTATTATCTCAACATAATTAACCTTAGCAGCTATATGTGTACCATTAATTCTCAAAATAGATTCGCTTCATTGTAAATTTCGTATAAATACTATGATGTTTCAGTGTTTTCTCATTGTATTCTAATATAATTTAGTTTACGCTATCACCCTTTCTCTACTAAAATTATTTCTTATGAGAAGCTGCGATACAGCCATCTTATCAAAGATGTATGTATGTTTATATAAGTTATAATTTTGTAGTATTAATTTAAAAAAAAATTGTATTATATTCACAAACTTCGTTTTTATTGAACAAAACGTGAAATGTTTCATCACACGGTGGTTTTATCGAACGAATGGTTGATGAAGCCGCCGGTGAAACATGTTACGATTTGTTTAATAAAAATAAAGTTTGTGCAAATTTATTACGCTTGTATTTTTTATCAAAACTATAGATATGAATTTTCAACAAGTAAGCACCAAAATCATCCAAAGTTTTATAATTTTGAGTCAAAAAAGGATGATAGTGTACTAAATTATTTTGATTATTATGTCGGTTTGTAGATGATTCCGGAATAAATTAATCTGCTCAAATCACATTGATAATCTGTTCGTGAAATTAAAGCAAGAAAATAGATTCTGCCGTTGAATATTAACAATTTCCACGTTCAATAAACTGATTGCAAATTTATTAGTTTGATTATATTCGTAAATTAAGAAAGGCAAATTTTAAATTGTCAAAGCTAATTTTTATTGAATATCATTGTTCTTTAAAGATGAATTCAGTATAGACTTATTTAATTTGAGCTTTAATAACACTGAAAAATTTGACGTGAGGGATTAGATTCTGCCGGGTTGTATATTTTCAAATTACGTATTTTAGAAGCTGGTTGTAAATTAACTCAATGAAATAATTTTTAGCTTACACCCTATTCCACTTAAAATTAAGCACTTTTCAACTGCGATACAGCCATATCATTAAAGGCATTTGTGTTCAATTGGAGATGAGGTGATATTGTGAAGAAAATAATATTGATTATTATATTGGTTTGTAGATGATTTCGGTGTAAACTAATTTGTTCAAATCACATTGAAAAAATTAAAGTAAAGTTAAGACGAGGAAATACTTAGAAATTCCGTGTTCAGCAAACTGGTTGCAAATTAATTACATTAAAAAGAAAATCGATGATAGAAGCTGTCACTTTATGGTAATTTATCATTATGACTAAATGAAAGAACAGTTACTTTGTTTTGCACCACTTTTAATAATAACATGAAAACATTACTATAGTTTCAACACCGGATTGTCATTATCAAACAGATAGAATATTTTATATCTGGTATAAAAACAAATTAATTGTTCTTACATTTAATTATAATCAAATTGATTGTATTCGTGAATGAAACGAAGCAAGTTTTTAATCGTCAGAACCAATTTTTATTGAATATTAAGTATTGTAGTTCAAAGATGAATTTAGTATAAAATAATTTAATTTCAGTTCAAATAATAATGAAAAATTTGACGTGAAGTTAAAGCAAGGGAATTGATTCTACATTTAAATATTCTCAAATTACATGTCTTACGGGCCGCTTTCAAATTACCTGAATTAGAATTATGGAGAGAAAGTATTCTTCGATTATTAAAATATTACTGTGGAATGTAATATAATATAATTTGATTCAAACTTTTACCCTTTTCCCACTCAAAATTATAACTTATTATCTGAAGCACTTTTCAACTGTGACGCAGCCATAACAAAGACCTAAGTTATAATTTTAAGTGAAAAAAGAGTGATAGTGTAAATTAAACTATATTGATTTAAAATTGACTCCAGTATGAACTAATTTGTTCAACAACTAAAATATTCACAATTTCCGTGTTCTACAATCTGGTGCCAAATGAATTGAATGGTATCTCAAATGAACATTACACTAAATAATACAATGTAGAAAAATTCCGGAATGAACTTTTATTATAAAAATAACGACACGTTTCACCACGCTGTACCTTCTCCAGGTAACGAATGGTACTTAAGAACTTACAACGGTATTACTAGCTATTTATACATAAAGAGAAAATGAATATTTTTACTATAACAGTTCATTTTGGATTTTTTTTTCAGTGTATTATTCAGTGTAGTGTTCATTTGTAATATAATTAATTTCCAACAAGTGAAGACCAGTTCAATCTTAAAATTGAATTAAATGGGATGTATTCGTGAATAAGAAATATCAAATTCTGTAATATCAACAAAAAGTGTTTATTCAATATTATGTTTGTTTGGAGATGAAGTCAGTATAAACTAATTTGTTCAAATCACATTGGAAAAAAGTCGCGTGAAGTTAAAGCGAGGAACTACATTCTGTCGTTGAAACCAGAAAATTCCATAGTTTAATACATTAGTTGCAAATTGATCAAAATAAAGTAAAGTAAAGTAATTTATTAAGCTTCAGTAAACAGTTATAACGAAACAACGAGAAGCGAGTCAGGTACAATGAGAATATGTATATATTTATATTTTTAAAACTATCCAGAACATATTGATACACATTAAAATTATAATTATATCTAACAATGGCAAAGAACATACAGTTAATATAAAATTGAGATTGACATTTTTATTCACATAGTAACTGATTTGAGGGTGAACTATTTACTATTTAAAAATTCTACAACGGAGTAGGGTTGTAAATTACATATATAGTCAAACACTTCAATCTTGAATCGTTTTTTATAGTTAATTGATTCATTTAGACCTTTGGGTAGACATATAAAAAAGTGAATGCCTGCATAATGAGGACTTGTTTCAGTTGAAGTTAATCTATAACAAGGATAATTATAGCTATTTTCATCCCTCGTGTCATACTCATGATCTTTCAGCTCCTGTGAAAATATGTGCTGATTTTTTTTGCAAAAAGTAGGCATTAAATGGAATATATTGAATATTATGCTAGTTCCAAGATGCATTCGGTATAAATTGATTTAAAATCACATTAAAAATGTATATGTGAGGTTAAAGGGAGGAAGAAGATTCTGCCGTTGGAAATTTACAATTTCCGTGTTCCACAAACTGGTTGCAAATCAATTATCTAGAAGGAATATATTTGTAAATGACGAATTTGTAATTGTCGGGAGAAGTACTCATTATTATATTTATGTTTCAAGATGCTTTTAGATTGAGCCAATTTGTTCAAATTGGAGAATTCAAGAGGAGTTAAAGCGTTGAATATTTAAATCGATAGTGAATCTATAGTGAATGAAACATCAGGTAAAGAGTACAACACCAAGGAGGTCATTATTATTAAAAATCTAAAACGTAACAATGAAGATATAAAAGAAACCTTGTATTTTATAAATAATTTATTCATAAATCAATGTCAAGATATTGCTCCAAATCAAATCCAGTCTGACATTAACAAAAATGAACATAGTTTATTCTTATGATGAGGAAGAAATAGAACATGTTATAAAATCTCTAAAAAAACAAATTCAACAGAGGAAGATGAAGTACCTGTTACTTTATTGAAACATATAGCGTCAGGGTTATCTCCTATTTTATCGTTTTTTTAATCTCATATGCAGAACGAGAAATTTTCCAGCCGCACTGATAATTTCTCAAATAACAGCAATTTATAAAAAGGCAGCAAATCTGAACTAGAAAACTATCGCCCTATATTGATTTTATTTAACTTCAGTAAAATATTTGAAAAGCTTACTGCCACTAGAGTCGTGAGTTTTTTAAATAAACATAGCATCTTATCTGAATGTCAAAATGGCGGTAGGAAAAATAAATCTATAATCGTTGCCGCTTATCAACTTGTAGACAATGTAATGAGATCTTTAAATGAAAAGAATAATACACTGATTATGTCCTTAGATTTATCGAAAGCATTCAGCAGACAGCAACTGGTAGAAGAAAAACATAACAACGGAGTTGTACGAACTTCTTCTAGTCAGTTCATGAAACGTGGTGTACCACAGGGCTCCATATTAGGACCAGTGCTATTTCTACTACACATAAATGATCTACCAGCAGAAGTACAACAAATATTGATTCAATTCGTAGATGACACTCCTGTGATTTTCAGTGAGCCAATGTCACAAGATCTGAGACTTATAATATCTGATTGTCTAGAGAAAGTCTTAACATGGTGCAGGAATAATATTTTAGTCTTGAATATTGAAAAAACTCAACTGCTATATTTAAATTCTCAGACAAATAATGATTAAATAGTAGTTACTCAAAACAGTCTGACACTGCATTGTCTTGATAATGTAAAATTTCTGGGAATTTATATAGACCGTCGATTGGATTGGAGATGTCATGTCAGTGAATTGGCATAAAATATCACTCGATATGTTTTTGCTCTGAAGGTGATATCAAATCAAATTGATTACAAAACAGCTTCAACAGCTTACCATGCGCATGTTCAATCCAGATTGAGATATGGACTGATATTCTGTGCCAATTCTAATGAAGCTTCTCGCATTTTCATTCTAGAAAAAAGTGTCCCGGAAGTGTTTCAAAAATGAAGCCCACTGAAAGTTGTAGACAACATTTTGTGGATCAAAAAATTCTCACTTTATACAGTCTCCTGATCTTAGATTCGGTTAAGTTTGTGATTGATAATACACGTTTTTTTAAAGAACATGATGACGATCTTGGATACCATACTAGATTTAAAAATAATGTCGTTGTTGGAAGATTCAATTATTCGTATTTGCAAAAGAACGTTAAATATATGATAACTAAAATTCATATTAAAATACCACCTATAAGTAGAAATATTGAAAGCAAAGCTGAAAACATTCTTGATTTCAAAAGCCTTCTATTCACTACAGGATTATTTCAAGGATGAGGTACTTTTAATTTAAACTATCTCACGATATTTTGAACTATTCTATTTGTGACAGTGTAGTAATGTATTAGTATTTATTGAAAATTGTATGTAGGTCTTATTGATTGTTTCACGTTGTTCTACGCTCGAACGGGCATTTGTGTATACTTATATGAGCATTTTATGTTTTACTTGTATTGTAATTGTATATATATGAACTAATAACTTAACTTATTCACTTATGTAAATCCCAGATTTATCGAAGTCGGAAAGTTCATTGAAGTGAATCTTTTGAACTCTATAGAACTATTGGAAGTTAGTGGCTTCAATTTGGTTGATTGGTGGCGCTTCAATTTCGTTTTTTGTTTAGAAATTATTATGTCCAACGCTATTTGCTGAAGTTTCTCAAGTTCGTTGTTATAACTTTGTGATTCAAATAGACGTTTAATAATCTAAGAACAAGTATATTGAATGGATTCATTTAAAATTAATTGGTGTGACTTTATCAACAGGAGTACACCCATTTGTCTGAGTGGGGTTTCTGTAAATGTTGAATCTAAAGTGATTACCTTCTTTTATAATGTTATTCATTCGTCATTTCAAAAAAACGGCTCAAAGAGCGTGGTTCCATTAATAATAAATCGGATTCAACCTTTGGGTGAAATTGAATTATAGAAAACTACAAATTTAATGACAATTTCAAGATTTTACACATTCAGAATAAAAGGATTTTGCTGAAGTCCTTAGAAATCAATAAATATAAGCGATGCAATTTCCTATTGAATGATCAACAAATAGTCAACAATTCTCCCTTGTTAAATTTGTATAATTAGATTTTCCGTTTGCTACCAATTTGTCGTTTAACCCCTCTGTGGTTCAAGTTCAATTGGGTAAAATTCCAATAACCTTATATCCTAGAAGCATGTTTAAAGTTATTAAAGTAGATCAATCTGTCACAATTTCGATTACTCGTATTTTTGTTCGTTTGGACAACGTGGGCATTTTTAATTGGAATTGGTGCAATAAGGCCGCTGTGCTGATACAATTAATCTTAAGAAATCCCGCTTTAAACATTAATACGTTCTCTGATCATGGTCTTGAGACCGTAACGTATGTAAAGACGAAATTAATAAGCATAATGTGTTAGTGTGACCCAATTCCCAAGAATTTATATATAATTTAAGTTCTTTTGTGATATGTTAGTACTATTTTTTTTAGTAATATTTGTTTGTAGAAGCTACTGTGTTAGCGAAAATATAGTTACATTTATTTATTAAACTAGTGAAAATCGAACTTTTGATAGCTATTTCATAACTGATGAATGACCCAGGAATTGATTTTGTAAATACGTTATATGGAGATCCATACGGTTCATGTCAGATATGTTCGTGTCAAAATAACGTGGCAAATTTTGAATGCGCTTAATTAATACGTCAATCTGGGAAGTAATGAAAATCTGACATAAACCAGCGTAAACTCAATGTTGCATTCAAGCGCTTTCTATATTATCGACTGATTTATGTTCAGACAGAACGTTTATAGTAAGAATGATTCATACAAGAGTTTATTCAATCTTATTTGGTTGTAACCCGAATTTCAAAATAAATTGAACGTGAAAATGTTGATTTACAAGACATGTGTTCCAAACATTTTAATATTTTACTGGCGGCGTACGGCCGTTTTTTAAAATTTATTACGTTAAGGGAGAATCGTTATCCACCACGTTTGTGGATTGTTTCAGTCTGACAAACGTAAACATGTCAGGATTGATGAAAGAACGTCAATTAGACTTGGAAATCACAGCCATGTTGATAGGTTTAAACATACTCTTCAACCCATGCGAGTATATTTAGAGAATGCTGTAAATAAACAACCGTGATCAAGAGTTTTATTAGCCTGCTTTTTATTCGTTTTTATACAAATTAGAAAGAACTAAATTTTTCCAAAACAGTGGTTCGCATTCATTATCGGAGACGTTATGTCATATCTCGTTCTCGTTGCTACGTCATAGTTAGTTTATGACGTAATTTTAAATATGTCAATGTGTAGTGGAACAATAATTGTCATACATTCTTGAATGTTATTCACAATTCATCATTTCACATGTTTTTGCTCTTGGATACGGAACAACAATAATATAAGCGTTTGAAATATTATTTACTGCTTTTAGGAGCATGATTCTTTCTGGAGATGGTCTCACAGGTAATTTTGTAATCCAACACGAACTCAGATAGTCTTTATACTTACTGTATAATACTTTACCATATACAGAGTGCTTAACAAAATTGTAGAATATTTTTGGTTGTTGATTTAAGATTATAAAAAGACGAAATTTTTGATTTGAAATCGGTTTATTGATTTGGTAACGTATAAATTTTGGAAAGTCTTTTATTTCAATTTATTTATTTTCTAACAGATAAACTACCTGGGGTGTTTCCGGGTCTCTGGAGCCTTGCGTATCTACGTCATCTTCTAAGAGTTTGTTAATTTTTCTCCATAATATGTAACAAATTCTGTCTCTCGGGGGTTTTCAAAGTTGCCGATTACGATTATGATACTCACAATGTTCCACAAATTATCTGAAGGTATTTCCGGGTCTCTGGGGTCTTACATATCTACCTCATCTTCTAGAAATTTATATCCATGAACTTTGTGAGTGTCATAATGGTGATCGGCGACTTTGAAAACCCCCCAGAGCCAGAATTTGTTACATATTGTCAAGAAAAATTAGCAAATTCCTAGAAGATGACGTAGATACACAGGGCTCCAAAGACCCGGAAACACCTCCAGGTAGTTTTTAGAGCATAGTCAATATCATAATCGTGATCGGCGACTTTGAATTCTTCCGAGAGGCAGAATTTGTTACATATTATGAAGAAAAATCAACAAATTCCTAGAAGATGACGTAGATACACAGGGCTCCAAAGACCCGGAAACACCTCCAGGTAGTTTTTAGAGCATAGTCAATATCATAATCGTGATCGGCGACTTTGAATTCTTCCGAGAGGCAGAATTTGTTACATATTATGAAGAAAAATCAACAAATTCCTAGAAGATGACGTAGATACACAGGGCTCCAAAGACCCGGAAACACCTCCAGGTAGTTTTTAGAGCATAGTCAATATCATAATCGTGATCGGCGACTTTGAATTCTTCCGAGAGGCAGAATTTGTTACATATTATGAAGAAAAATCAACAAATTCCTAGAAGATGACGTAGATACATAGGGCTCCAAAGACCCGGAAACACCTCCAGGTAGTTTTTAGAGCATAGTCAATATCATAATCGTGATCGGCGACTTTGAATTCTTCCGAGAGGCAGAATTTGTTACACCTTATGAAGAAAAATTAACAAATTCCTAGAAGATGACGTAGATATTCGGTCTCCGGGTACCACCAGGTGTTGTAGGAGAGTTTTTGCATGTTGTTGTCATCATAAGAGACCGTTGTATTACATCTCGAACAGTTAAAAAGCATTAAAAAATAATTTTTAATGAAATTCATCGATATCCAGGAGGTAAGCACCTCAAAAAGCAGTCAGTAAAATTTTTTGTCTGTAGAAATGCTTTAAATTTTTTGCCAAAAAACAAACCCGACGAAAAAATTTTTAAATTACTTTCTGAATCGAATGCAGCAAACCGCATCTCAATCCATCCAACTGAGCCAGTTTTGGAAGGTTGAATGCTTTATTCCTCGACTAATACCTCAGTGAGGAGCAGACTTGGAACTTTTGTTGCTGAGTGGAATATCATTATTTTTGCCTTTCGAACGTACATTTACAAGTTGGGCTATCACCCTGTATATAATACAATTCAATAATAAAATAAATGAATGCAGTGACAGATAAAATTTGATTAAGCAATAGCAATCAAATGAACATTGTTCAAAATGATAATAAAAACAAAATAGATATGAATATAAAATAAATATACCTACTCAATAAAATAAATTAAACAGCTTTGATCACTTTGAAAAAAATATACCTAAATGAAATCCATTGTATTGAGTATGATTCAAAGAATTTGCATCATGGTATTAAATGGTGTGTGATTCATTTGTGCATCTTATTCTTGAATGAGAAATTTGTCATTAGTTACTTATTTACGTATTTACCTTTAACAAGATAACGTTATTTTCATTGCTTTTCTAATTTAGTCAGGAAAACTAACTTGATCACTGGACTGAAAATTAAAGGCAAGTTGTGGGCTCAATTATCCGAATGAATACATACAATTCAAATTATGCATTGAATTGCATTTACAATTTAAATTACACACATTCATTTGGAAAATAAACTTGTAATTAGTCTTCACGCTATTTAATATTTACAGAAACTGAACTCACCAACAGGATGAATCTTCACTGATATTTTATCATTATCTGTTGATTTATATCTTCTATTATACAAATTAAACCAATAATGCAAAAATTATTGTATACAAATTATTAATATTTCTGCATTCGATAACAAATATGAATGACAATTGACATAACATTATCAATATTTTTCATTACATTGTGAATTATGTGTATCAATTGCCCGTGAGAGGTTACTAAAACGGGTCAACGTGAATTGAATCCAGCATCTATAAATTGCTTAATTTATATGTAGGTAAATTCAGTTCCGGGTGTTTTTAAGGACTACGTAAACTGAGTACCAGGTATGTACCTGGTTGTCAGGCTAGATAATTAGCATGTAGTACCTGCTGCCTAGGCCAACCACCCTTCTGTATGCAAGTACTTGTATAATAACCAATAATGATTGTTTATTGTACCCCCTTTGCTTATGACCTAACCTAACCTAACTTTGTGGATATAGAATGCATGTCTTGTAATCTAATCTTAAAGCTCTCATAATAAGTAATAATGATTTCTTATTGTACCCGCCTTGTTTGTAACCTTACTTAGCCTTACCTATCCTAATCAAATCTAACTAAACCTGCTAACCTAACTTTGATCATACTTATAGAATGCAAATATTGTTATCGCGCTAATCTTAACACTCTCATAATAACCAATAATAACTGTTTGTTGAACCCCTCTGTTTCTTACCTAACCTAACCTAATCTAATCTAATCCAACCTATTAACCTAACTTCGTTGATGAAGAATGCTAGCTAATATTGTAAACGCGCTAATCGTAGCACTCTCCCTTCTAAGATAATTCTGAGAATTATATTGAAACCCGGGACTCAATTTACGTAGTATGATTCTATCATTGGGACTCAATTTACGTAGGAATATGGAAATGGGACTCAACTTAAGTTTTCCGCTAAAAACGCGCTGCTGTGGTTTCTCTTAGCAAACGTTTCATACTAGCTCCATCGGAAATTTTACATACATTGCAGCACATTCTTTTTTTGCATAACTTACCTAAGATTTTTATTACGGAATTTTTAAGACTTAGTGAGGGTTAGCGAACGAATTTTTCTCTTGAATCGGCTTATATGGCACAAGGTATGTCATCGAGTAGCGAACAAATGGTGAATGCAATCTACCTGAAACTTTGACACAAACTAGATATGATGTTCGAAATTTACTGGCACAAAATTCAAATGCGTACCATGATCCGTTTTTGAGTTATTGGGTACAGTGGTCCGTCGAAATATTCTACGCTTTCAGCTCTGTTTCACGCGTCGTTTGATGCGTTAACTGTCTGGCCGATTGTAGAGAGAAACTCTATTATACGTATCGAAGTTCCCTCTACAATTCACAGAAGGCCGTTGAGAGAACTAGGTTTGCCAGGTGTCTTGACTTTTTATGCCAATATACCGCTTCCTTTTCATGAGGCCGACTGCATTTATTTCATGGATTTGCAGCTTACTATAATGGTCTATCTACTTCCAAGATAGAGCGGTAATGAACATGAATTAATCGATTAATCGATCATTTGATTAATCCAACTATTGTAATCGTTTCTGATTAAATTATCATAAAATAATCGATTATTCAATTATTCCATTTCAAACCATGTTGACGTAATAATAAAACATCAATGAGTACATCATACGTACTACATAATCCTAATCATTCATTCAAACTAGATTTGTGTAAGAGTTGAAAAGTATCAACCATAATTTACATCTCACTGAAACTTTACCCTTAGTAGCATCTTGGTTATGTTGGATGAGATCCTATGGGTCCCAAAGCTTCGAGTTGGCTACAATTTTGTTCTGACGACTAGTTGCTAGATCAAAGCTCCTCAGTACTTCAACAGTTTTTTTAAGGGACGAGGTTGATTGCTCCTCAGCTATAGAGTTTTCTTTGTTCAGTTATGAGAACGCACATGTATCTACCAAATCTGCCAAATTTGGCACATACCTTCAAAACAAGAGTAAAGGCACAGTACACATAATATTCCGAAAAAACTACTACATCCCTTCTTCCCACGTTCCCACGAATGAATACCGATATTGTTGACATTTGGCACATTTGATCTTCAAAACAAGAAGAAAGTCACTGTCTACATGAGTTTTCTGAAATACTATCCCATCCACCTTCTTATTCCCTTGAAACAGAAGTACCAGAGCGAAGCAAGGTGAAATATTTATAAATTGTTGAAGTCTACGAATGGAACGATGGAGATTCTATAATAACTCATGAAAAGGCTGGCAGTGTTGCCCTATAATATCTGAACAAGGGTTTCTTCTTTGGCAAGGAACACCATGTCTTATCAGTTAACATGTTCGGTGCTGGGTTATGGTAGAAGTTTCGTATGCAACTTAGACATAGGGGCAGATGGTTGAAATCACAACACTGTGTACGAAATGTGATGTATGGTCTTAATGTTCACTACATGATACTTTCTAATACTAACGTAGACTGATTAAGAACTAACTGAACTAGCTGAACCTACTAAACTTACTTCTAACTATCATTAAATATACTCAAAATCTATTCTCAAGGGAGAAGACTTGCTCCTCTAATAATAGTCCATGCTATAGTTCGACGAAGGTTGACTTACGTGAGGCATTGACAATAATGTCATGCACTCACGGTCGGAACCTTGTCGAATCATCATTTGTTATGCTATATGATACAAATAACAAATATGTCGTATGTTTATATTCATTAAACATCATTTTGACATAAGAAACTAGAATATTGTTATCTAATTTAGGATGAATCTCTATCGCGGGGTAAAAAAAAATGTGAATTTATGGATTATTTTTTTTCCTCAATATTCAATTTTCCTTCACAATTCCTATTTGATACAATATATCACCGACACATTTTGTTCATAACTATTGGTCATACATATACTTTGGGATTTGCGGATACACTTTAGTTTCAAAGATTCTTGCCTGCATTATAATATTGTTTTCAATTTATATTCAAAATTTACTTGTTTTATATTTTTCCTAACTATTTATTCACTTATATATATATATAGAAACATATAATATTTTCTAAATTCTAGCGCAGTACATCTGGCTCTCATGGCCTTTCATCTTTCTAATTCTTCAATCCCAATTAACGCTTACATATTTTTCTCGATATTTAGCAATATTCTTTGCAGATCTGCCTCCTGCATCCTTACTGCTGTGAGACTTCTCCACAGTGTACCCAAGCCATATGTGTATCAAAGCTCCAGTCTAACGTCAATTATCTCTTCTCCCTCCATCATATATGAAATCTAAAATATGTTGTAACTTATATTAATGTTGTAAGACTTTTCAATAGTGTACTTAAGTCATATGTGTGAACCAAAGCTGCAGAAATACGTAACGATACACTTCTTCTCAACTATAACCATTATAACATCTTTGTCGAATCTCTTCCGAAGTAAATCTCGATTATTTCTTCTTCTTCTGTCACTACTGCGCCTACATTCATCTCCTTACTTTTTCTCTAATTTCTCCATGACATATATTCGATTGCTTCGCTGGATTGATACTATGTTTACTATAATATGAATGAAATATGGTTTGTTGCAAATACTATGTTATTGTTATGATTGACTAAAAGTTTTTTAGTTGTATGCAAATCGCATTTCCAAATAATATGTAATCATTATGCTAATCATATATCAATTTAATTTAAAATTGTATCTCATCATTATATTCATAATATTTTGATAATTATAATCAGTAAAAATTGTCTAACTGTTAATAATAATATATGATTATTCTTTTATCGTTCTAGTTATATGACCTCTAAGGCTCCAAACTGTCGCGGAGCGATAGACAGTTTTAGCTGTTCTTACCGGCGTAGAACAAAACTGACTCAATATTTAAAAAATACCGTGTACTGTAAATATTCTTCGATTCTGCAAAATATTCTTCTGTTTCCAATTCAATGTGTTTTCGGTTTCTACGATTGAGGGAAGGTAGTGATCCATGGATCCCATTTCATTTTAGTTGAGTAAAGGCAATC
Source organism: Endomychus coccineus (assembly GCA_958510875.1). Taxonomy (NCBI): domain Eukaryota; kingdom Metazoa; phylum Arthropoda; class Insecta; order Coleoptera; family Endomychidae; genus Endomychus; species Endomychus coccineus. The sequence goes on along the minus strand of OY294070.1, from coordinate 109,878,407 downwards.
ACTCTAATAAATGTTTATTTCTCTTGTTTTTACAATATAATAAACAAAGCAACTATAATAATTATAGTCTTTTGCATTATTCAGCATAATTTAAGGCCAATACATACAAGTAGAAAGTGAAGATTCAACATTTTCAACACTAATTTGTGCGGTTTATCCGCAAGGTATTATCCAACGTTCCAGATATTCGGAGATCCCAACTTAATCACCGAAGTATCTAAGTATATATACATTGTGGTTTTCATGTATATTTCGTTTTATTTATATATACATTCTAGTCTCCATGTACGTTTCGGCCTCACGTCCGTCATCAGAAGACGTAGCAATGTCTAAACGGGATTTCTTAGAACTAATTGTATCACCACAAAGCGTCTTTATCACATTAAAAATGCCCACGTCGCCGAAACGAACAGAAACACGAGTAATCGAAATTGTAACACACTATGTATATGAATATGTATCTAGAATCCACTGCTTAGCAATTTTCTTATGGAATACGAAGTCATTTCAATCAATGTTTGAATACGACTGAAACCAAAATGTGAACGCTCAAGTATCCACTTTCGAATTTAGATTAAACCAGTTGAAGATTTATGAGGTAATGGAGAAAGGTTGGCAGACCTTATTAGAAATATTGCTATTTGAGTATTCTACCAAAAATATACTTTTATAAAGACGAATGTAGGAATTTGCAAGGGTTTTAATTAATTAAATTAGTATAAAATTGACTTAATGATTGAACTTCTGCTCTATGATCTACAGGCTTGAAGTCGCGCTTTATGTGAATCATCTTTTATAATAATTGGTTCCTCTAGTTAAAATATTAACATTTTTGTAATCAAATTCAAGACTATAAACGAAACAATGTGTAGCAAGGGCGGTGAAATTTTCTAAGTTTTTGTTTTCAGTACTGTACTTATGGCGATACATTCTTTTTTGCGAATATTGTTCAGAGATTCCTGTCTGAGTCCCATCGCAATCTAAACAATTGAATTTGTTACCGTGTGGGTTTGTTTATCTTTAGGTATTAAAGGTTTAAGACTTGAAAAATATTCATCAACACAGATAGTAGGTTTATGCGCAACATTCATATTATACTTTTTTAAACATTTCTTGATTTTCTCTGAGGTCTCCGGAATGTATGATAATGTTATAAAATTATCTGTATTAGGGCTTATGTAATTTATATATGACATTCCATTATAGATTTTGTTTATTCTTTCTTCAATGATGGGGTTGAAAAATGCTTTTCGGCATTCAAACTTTTGGGACTGGGTAGGACAATTTAACAGCGCGATCTGTAAAGCTGCTTATAAAACTTTTTTTTATAACTTGTTGATCCAACTGAATTCAAGTGAAGATATCGTTGAGACCAAACTTCTTCAGTAAACCACGAAGTTTCTATTTTTCCATCTCAATCATGCCTAATATATCTAGGAAATTCATGTTCTTGTTCACTCCTATTTCACAAGTGGAAATTGTTAAATTTATTACTGAATACTTATACTGAATTTTATCGTTGCGAACACACATTAGGCAATCATCTACATACCGTTTGAAGAATACAAGTGAAAAATCTGATGAATCTATTACAGATTCCTCTAGGCATGCCATAGCAATAGTATCTGAAATGGGAGATCACATTGCTCTGCCGAATATTTGTTCAAAATATTGCTTATCGTATTGAAAATAAGTGCATTCTAAACAAAACTTCACTGCATTTATAAATTCAGATTGATCTAGAGGTGTGTGATTTTTGATCTCTGCTCAAAGTTTTTTGATACTGCTCAAAGCCAAAACGACTTTTTTTTGCATTGAGCTGCGGTTTGTGTACATACGATCTTGCTGAAATTTAATGAGGTATTTGGTGGGCCCAAAAGCTACAACCTATCAAAATTTCAGCTTTTAATCTTCAAAAGAACAAGAGTTATGAATATTTGAAATTTCGAGCAAAATTGATGGTTTTTTGCAATTTGCGGGGTCACCGCTGATCCAATCGGGTTCATTCGCAGCGCATCTTTCCGTCTTTTCACGGCGCATAAGCTTATAAAAAGCTTTTTTCTTTTTAACTCAACCCGACGATGTCCGACGCGAAAAACCAGTTTTGGCTATTTTTACCATTTTTTTTGGACCTGTTGCGACGAATAAAAAGTGTTCGATTTTAGCTCCTTCAATTTGTATTACAATCATCTACTTGGAGCAATTTTTTTCTCCGAACTCAGAATGAAAAACTCCAAAAATCTAATTCTATCACACTATAAGGAGTGGATTCTTGATGTATATTCATATACTTAAAACATTATTATATTACAATTTCGATTACTCGTGTTTCTGTTCGTTTCGGCGACGTGGGCATTTTTAATTGAAATTGGTGTGAAAAGAACGCTTTCTGTTAATACAATTAGTTTTAAGAAATCCCGTTTTAGACATTGAAGGATCTTCTGATGATGGTAGAGAGGCCGAAGCGTACGTAAAGACGAAAATAATAAACAAATGTGTTAATGTGACCTATTTCCAGAGAACTTATATATAATTCATTCATGGGTCAAGAAACAATATTATTATTTCGTTTTATATTGTTGCTTCATGTAACAATTTTATTCTGAAACTATCAGATTTTTGTAATCATCCTCTCCATAATGCCACTGATTACAGCTACCAATTAACAAGGTAGACTAGTAAATTAGGGATTATGTAATAAAAAACATGGTTCGAAAAATTTCAAGAGCGCGTACTTGAGGAAAAAGCTGAAAGATGAAGATAATAGAATGATTGTATGGATGTGATGTGTGTTTAACATCTGTCAAATGTATAAGCGCCAGAAGCCGACACGAGTGCAAGATTTCACGCAGTTGGCTTTGGGATCTGGCTTTCTATTTTATCCGAGTCAGTGTACGTTGCACACATTGGCTACGGATACGGAGCTTCCCTTAACTGATGCGATAACAGACGCTTACTTTGCGTCACTCTTAGTTAATTATATTACTTGTATCAACAAAGAGATATTAATTAAATAATGCCTAGCAAGCTGAAACTTTTCGAAGAACAAACTAGTAATAAGTACCATTTCCGTCAATCGTGTTTCTCAGTGGCGGATCCTGGGAGCGAAGGGATCGAAGGAGTGGTAATGTGATTAGTATTTAACCATACATATGAATACTGTGGTCACGAATAAAAAACTTGATTTTTCTGCTGCTGGATCAGAATAATTTGTCTTGTGCTTATACCAATCATAACCTTTTCTTTCGATAATTTTATTTGATGGTTTCATTGCAAATATATAAAACAAATTATGGAATTTATTGATTACCCACTAGACTAGTTCAATCGGAATTCAATAAATTGCTTCTTCGTTTATACATTTCTACCTCTTCTACGTTACCTAGATCTTTGTCCATACTGTATTTTGAAAGTGATACATTTTTGTATTTTTGGAGTCTAATTTTATCAATATTCAGATTCATAACGAATTATGAACTATCAATCTGTCAAATCAATTTAATAGGTCGACAGTTTATATCGGCAACTGTAAAGTGTTGCAAACTGTCAATATGGCATATACCTGGTTTGACAAAGATAGAGCGGCAGTTATTTAGGAAAATTGTTAGAGTGAATTGGCTGTAAAAATAAAAAGTATGACGTCCCTTCTTTGTTTGGCGGAGAGCGCTTAGCTTTCTAATTAATGGTTTTTATTCCAACCATGTTTATGGTTAATACTATTATTGAGTTTGCAATCCAAGGTTCCAATTGTTCTGTTTACATGAGTTCAGTATTAGCTTCGGCACGCGCTTCTTATGAGTTTTTGTATCTACCGTAATACAAACGAAACGAAAGTAACATCACGAAATTGGACTGTTGGGTAGTGTAATCTAATAAATGATAAATAAATATAGGTTCGGTTCAATACCGCTCACTTCTTCTACCAACTTGATAGAAGTGAGAATTTTCTACTTACGGTTGTCCCCAAAGGTGGCATAGCAGAATTGATTATACGTGTAGAGAAGGAATGTTCGTTTCGTAGTGACCACATGCCGTGGAAGCCTTACGAACCTGAACGCTCGGCTAATATGTTGAGGTTTATCTCAATGTTCCATGTTTCCAATGATAATTTCGAGCTTGTTTTTCATTCCACTTCGTCACTTTTCACAGGTACTTGACCGAATTTGATGTCCATCTCGGAATAAATAAAACTTTTATATTATAAATGTATTTTACAATGATTCTTAATATTCAGATTCTTTACTTTTACTAGGAATAAAATTAGTTTTTGACTTTCGATAGTTCAATTGTATATTTATCAAAAATTCCATGTAATTTAGAGAAGAGTAATAACTATGATTAATGAAATGCGTCTGCAGCAGACTTATTGTTGAATTTATTAACAAAAAGTATCGTTCTAAGATTATTATACTTCATAATCAGCATTTTGTTTTCATGTTCATTATAAATAATATAAACTAACAGAAACCTCAAGTACCATAAATATCTATCTGACAACATTATATGAGAAAGCATTTTAAAAAGAAACAAACTAGAACGATTTAATATAAAGAGTGTAGGTATTTTAATCCTTATACAAAGAATTCAATCACTGCACTCAATAAACATGTGAAAGACACAAACCATTCAATTGACTACAACAATACAAACATTTTCAATATTGAAAAGAATAATGATGAACATTTGATATTAGAAAGTATCCAAATTGAAAGAAACAATTGTGTTAATGATAAAATTGATTCTAATATTTCGAAACTTCATAATACTCTGATTCAAACTTAACGAAATTCAGATCTTTTGAATTACTTTTTCAATTGTCTGTTTAATTAAATCTAAAAGGATATGTATCACCTGACATTTCACATTTATGACAGTGACAGCTATGAAATTGAATTCCATTGAGTTATCATAAACTTGATTAGTTGTTAGTAATATAAATGAAATGTAAATCATAGAATAGCTAATTCATGATATAATCATAGTTATTTGGTTTTGTAAGATCATAGAATAATATCTTACGTATTTAATTGGCTAGATTTCAAGTACATCAATTTGATAATTAGCCATACATTATTTCTTCACACACAACCGATCGAATGTTTTCTGCAGTTTTAATTGCATTTCAAATTGTCGACTGCAGAAGCATTTAATCAATCAAAGTCATTTATTCTGTTCTAAATTACATGGAAGCACTAGTAAACATAACAGTTTTTGATAAAGATAAAAATATATTATCGAAACGTTAAAAAGAGTCTTATTTCATATTTAGTCTTAATAAAGAACCATAATACCAAGAAAACGAAACGTACATCCACAAATGGTTCACGAATATAAAAAACATTTATATACTGTCTAATGAACAATATGGAAGAAATATTCGTTCGTCCAGTAATATACAGTACTGGGGACCATGCTCAATATAAGCAAATTCGAATCTGAGGAGGCATTGAGCTTCGATGGAAGGGTGAGAACCTTCTGATGATAGAACAGCCTATGGCTCTATGACATGAGTAAGGAATTCGAGTTTACAAGGAACTACCAATATCATCTTGGTGATAAAGCAGACTGGCATAAGGGAATGTTTTCCCCCTTAAGGAAGGAGCAATCTGTTCGTATACTGATGGATCGAGAACAGCAGAAGGTGCGGGGGCTGGAGTGTTTGGGCCATGCAATTCAAAGGTGTATACAAAAATAAAATATGTAGATTGTGCAAAGAAGCAGACAAACAACGATACACTTGCTAACCGACTACGGTCCACACAAACGTTTCGGGACACAACACGATCACAGATGTAAGGTTTTGAAGAAACCTTTTGTGCCTCTAATAACCAAAACTAGCTCAGAGTAATAACTATTCTCAAAGCTCGTAATGAAACGTATCGTTCGATTCTTGATTGAATAGGACTGCCTTTCTTGAGCGCCAACTGCTTTACGAAAAGTCCTTTACGAAAGAGTCCTCTATCAACGATTTCCACAGATGGATAAATGATGATTAGATTAGAGAAAATAATGACAAGTTAACAACATGGTTTCATTCCTCTAGGGAATTATAATTTAGCACAAAATTATCTTGAGTAACAAAGAAACTCAATTCAATAAATTAACAAATAATGATACTTGAAAAAAATTAGTAGTTAAGCAAATTAGCGTTCTATTAATATGAATAAATTAAATTGAAATTACGTGGACAGTTGATCTGTGGCGGAGCATCGAATCGCATTTTGTTCAACAATGATCTACTATCCTTTCAGAGGTTTATATTTACTAAAATACAAGACTCTGACGGAACCAATGTGGTGTAATTGGAAAACACTCTGGACTAGACATCCAGGAATGTGGGTTCGAATTCCGCCCATGGTTCAATGTTTTATGTTTATTTATCTTGATAATTCCTATGATAAATTATCTAAGGTGTAACGAAGCTTAAAATTCAGAAATTTTTTTAAAATTTAGATCAGGCAGTAAATATGGATATTACATGTAATCTCAGTTTGAACAGTTCATTATTTCAATAGATATGCGTGAACTCCGAATGTATATTCCGTGATTGTCACTTTTCTAAATCTCCGTAATTTCGAATAAATCTAATTATTCAAATAGATGAATCGAAATCATGCCCGTTTAAAAATTGCATTCATTCCGATAAAATATGTTGCAAAAACAGGGGTCTGGCGAATTAATGCATAAAAGTTTTGAACAACGTTATGTATAAAAAAAGGGAACAACCAAAAAACTCCGATAACACTTGTTTAGTGTGCCGTGAGGAACTACTGGAGCATCATGCACGCGAATTTTAGATCTAAAAAGTAGCGTCACTTTTAAGCATTGTTCAGGACATAAGTAAAAAACCCTTGGCACAAAATAAGAAATTGGTGGATCAGACTTGTCCAGAACCTCGAAAAACGTATAAAAGTCGTGACAGATAACAGATCGCTCTCTTTTGTGCTCTCTTTGGTGATTTTGATTTTCAAATAGTACAGTTGCTCTTTGGTGATTTTGGATTTCCAATCAGTACCGATAAAGTGTGATTATTATCAGAGTGAATTAATTATCCGAGTTCAAGTCAGATTTAAACTGTGAATTAACAATAGTGATCCGTTTAGCGAATTGTTTCATACGGTAAATGATAGCAAATAGTTAATATTTTTTGGGCATTACGATATATCTTCCGATCTGACCGAATTTTAACCGTCTGATATATCTTAGTGTGTTATGAGCCTTTCAAGTGATAATGCTATTTGAATGATTACCGTACACCGCTTATTACGCTAGGATCTGTTTGATTTATATTTTCCGCAAATTGATAATTGTGAATCATTTATCAACCGATTTCGTACCGTTGGAGTGAATTTAAATACCGAACATATCGTAAAGTAGATATGTTGAAACAGTTTTCATATACCGTTTGAGCTTCATTACATTTTCCGCCTGGGTGTAATTTTGTGAAATAGTACCGTTCAATTGCATTTAGATTGATTATTCTGAAAGTGTACTTGTTATATTTATTATATATTTTAATATTTGGAATTCCCCGTTTTATTAAATAATTTCTGCTCCATCTTCAAATGAGCTAAGTTTTAACCAGGTATCAATTGTAATTAAAGCCTACAATTTTGATACTGCTTTCTGCCCAATGGACTCTGGTTATACTTCACTATAGCTACCCTAGGGACAAGGCTATCTATAGATAGCATAGTGACAAGCCTTGTGGTAAAGACCCTAGCAGAAGTCTTCAAAAAGGAGTAAACCTTTAGAAAATCTGGCGCCCGAGGATTAGGAGCTTACCGCAGTAAGAAAAATACCGAAAGGCGACAAGGTACACGTTATAGAGGTATCTTCATAATTCAGCAAATTTTATTCTGTATATCTCAATGCACTCACACGGAATTGTGGCCAAGGCAAAGAAACCTTAAAAACTTGCTTATACTTACCCAGAACACTTCTCAGTCAGTTCTATTGAAATATGTAAGAACCGGAATACTGTCATTGGATGAGTACTGTCAGACTAATTGCCAATCATGGTAATACTCATACCTAGATCCCTCAATTCGGAACGATTGAACTTTAGATGTATGTGCGTCAATAGTTGATCTATAGCGGATCATTGAATCGCATTAGGTTCATCACTGATCTACTATCCTTTCAGAGGCTTATATTTATAAAAATACAAGACTGACGGAACCATTGTGGTGTAATTGGTAAACACGAGGGACTATACCTCCAGGAATGTGGGTTCAAATCCCGCCTACGGTTCAATGTCTTACGTTTATTCATCTTGATAATTAATCTTAATAAGTTATCTTCATAATTCTGAAAATTTAATTCTATATATCTCAATGCACTTACACGGAATTGTGGCCAAGGCAAAGAAACCTTAAAAACTTGTTTATACCACGGTCGTACATACAGGTCTGGAAACTCTATGTTTGACATGGGTCTCTTACGCGTCGCCGAACTCGTAGTTCCTCGCTCAGCCACTAGCTAGCGCTTGGATCTCGAAGTGGTACAACGATTTCTTCCCGGAATCGCAAGCAGTGTTACTGAGTATTCTGATTTGAGAGAGGAATAGAACTGTTACTCTTGTCAAAATGTATTAGGTACTCACCGTAAAAATAAATTCCCCTTTTTCGTTAAACATGCTCGCACACATAAAAGACCTCGTTAAAACGATTCCTATCCGGAATCGCAAGCATTCACTTTTTTTCGCATTTCCGCATCTTTCGGCACTTTAAAAACGGAATTTTCTTGCTTTACACTTTTGTACCACGTTTTGCATTTCGGCACAATGCACAGTTTGGTAATTTGTTTCTAAAAACGCATGTATTCCTTGTGTTTACAATAAAGAATGACAGTTGTCAGAGAATACTCTCACGTGACGTCTTTTGGTACTACGCGACAGTCGACGTTTAGCGGTCCCACTTCTCACCTGTACGTACGACCATGGCTTATACTTACCCAGGACACGCCTCAGTCAGTTCTATTGGAATGAATAAGAACCGAGATACTGTCATTGAATAAGTACTGTCAGAGTGATTGCCAATCATAGTTATACTCATACCTACACTCCTCAATTCGGAACGATTGAGTTTTAAATGAATATGCGTGAATAAATGATTTGCTTACATAATGTTGTAATATGTATTGTGAATGAATAGGTTAAAACATAAAGGAACATTGTTGCCATATGTCGCATTGCGAAAAGAATTCGATACATGGAAACACCATTATGTTAAAAACGATGTGAAATATCAAGTAGTGTCTACTGGGGTGGCAAACGACAACTTTGTGTTGTTAAATGCTTTTCACCCTAATGTTTATTTTCCATACTGATTGGTAACAAATAGAGTGAAAGCCACTGCATTATGTCCCGACGGCAGCTATCAGTCATTTCGAAATTGCGGCCACTGTTATTGAATTACAGATTAGTAAGATATATTCGAAATCGATAAAACACATCAGCTTCTATTTCTTTCACCAAACATTAATTGTATTCTCATACTCAAATTTATTCAGAATACACAGGCTGTCCAATTAGTTTCATGGAGTAGAGCTAAAGTAGTTTATTGAGTTACATTCTTATATTAATAGATTTGACTTATTACTTATTTATTGAATGTAATCAATTATGTTCTTTCATATTTAACAAATTGCTTCTACTGAATAATATAACGCACCTCAAATATCAACAGTAATAACGTGGTACGACTAATTAACTTCAAGCTTTCAGCGTTGATTGAAAGGCGTTGATCTTTCAATCAACTGTCAGTTAAACAAGGTTCTGAACCTAACCAATCGATAGGTGTGTTATTTTTATGCGAAAACAAATGGTTTTTGGTTATCTCAAATAATCTTCCGCTTTTTATTGCAGGGTGTTTCACGGGAAAAGAACATACGTTAACTGTGAATAAGAGTGACTGAGATGATTGTAAATATTTCATAACTTGGAAATCGCATTGTAGATTTTTTTCAACATGTGACTCTCGTGTTATAAATAACTTGTCGAATGTATTAGAAAAAAGGAAATTCAGGTTCAACTTCACAATAAATTCACAAAATTTTCAACCTTGACATGGGAGTAATCCATATAATATGAAAGGTCTCAATGAACTCACTCGTCACGATATTTCCCAAACAATGAAGCCTACCTACTTGAAATGTGGCATGTAGGTTGGTTCCTTATACGACTGGGGCTTTCTCTAAGAACGGATTTCTCGAAACTCAATTCCAATTGGGGTAAAAAGGATCCGATATAATTCGTCGTTTTTGATAACTAATACCGGGATATCAAAAATTATCTTGGTCAAGGGTGGTTGTGGAATCTAAAAAGTGTGTCTTACTTTACGTTTGAAATAATTATGTCACTGTCACACTGACATCATCAATAACCTACAAATTTCATACCCAATTATTTCAGTTGTAAAACAATAATGAACTACAAATTGTGAGATAATTATGTGAGCTTTGAACTTCTTCAGAGGTCGTGATAGCCACAATCCGGGTCAAAAACCGTTTTGAAATAGTTAATTTTCCGTAAATCGAATGACGTTCACGTGAGAAGCCCGTAGCACGCGAGTTAGAAAAGTGCCGTTTTCGCTCCATGTAGTTAGATTTAGTATCGGACCGTGCCCGACGGCCCTTCTTTTTCCTATGAATGTCCATTAAATAGGAAAAATTAAAACAGTTTGAGCTATTCTCAGATCTCAGCTACGCGCGTCTAACGTGCGACGTACCAACGAGAATTTTCTCGCGACTAAAATATACATGAAGCGGGTAAAAGCTAGCGGCCCATAGCCAAAAACACTTCATTACAACTGGCGCCGGTCGCACGGGGCAAGAAACGGCCCCAAATTAACAAGACCGAGGTAAAATGTATAAACTCTAACTCACGTCCAGCGAAATCCTCGAGGCATATATCAAAATGATTTCGTTCATAGCTAATTACATAGGACGTCTGGCGTTCATGCATTCATGTTTTTAGATAATTTCTAATTTCGATAGGCCACGTGAAAATCCAGGAGTCCAAAGCGCTAAAGACTTCTGAGTGTTACAATATTCGTATAAAATTGCGCAATTTCGCACTTTTAGAAACTTCAAATCAATTATGACATAATTATTTCAAACGTAAAGTAAGACACACTTTTTAGATTCCACAACCACCCTTGACAAAGATAATTTTTGATATCCCGGTATAATTAATAAAGTCAAAAGTTTGAAAAACATCTAAATTTTTATAGATCGCACAAAAATACAAAATTCTTCTTGCTTCGTGTTCAGGATAGGTTACACATCGTTAGTCAGACGGGGTTCGTGATTATAGTCGAGGAAATATAGACGAAAAATCGTCAAAATCTCTAAAAAAATTATAGTACAAGGAATTTAAAGAATGAGGCGTCAATCGACGTGGAATTATGTCCAAAAAAAAGTCTACTAGTAAACGTTTGAGGGTGTGGCTTACTGGCATTGTTGCACCCAAAAATGCATGTGAAAGATGCATATTCCAAAAGGTGTTTTTTCAATTTGTGGAAACTAGAACAATAATCAGTAAAATCAGCCCAATTTCTCTTCTCGGGCGTTTTTGGGGTCGCTGAACACGAATTCGATGTCCAAAAAATGCTACGGTGCACCTGGTGCACATGACACCCGGGTCGTCTACCTCTTCTTCGAGGATTAATTTTTAAAATAACTGGGACTACACTGCAACGTATTTTATAATCTCCATATTCAAAATTAGCGCGGGAATTTTTAAAACTAATCCTCGAAGAAGAGATACACGACCCGGGTGTCCAGCGCACCAGGTGCACTGTAGCATTTTTTGGATATCGAATTTGTGTTCAGCCCGAAAAAACCCCCGAGTAACGAAATTAAAAGCAATTCGTGTGTCACGCGCACCAGGTGCACCGTAGAGAAAAATATTTGGGCTGATTTTAATGATTATTTTTCTAGTTTTCACAAGTTGAAAAAATACCTTTTGGAAAATGCATCTTTTATATGCATTTTTGAGTGCAGCAATGCAAGTGAGCCGCACCCCCAAACGGTTACTAGTAGAGACTTTATTTAAGACATAACGATTGGCGCCTCATTCATTAGATTCCGTTACCTAAAATTTTTTTTAGAGATTTTTTCCTATATTCCCTCGACTATTATTACTATTAATGAACCATGAAAAACCATTTTCAATTAACGAATGGAATGTCTTTAATAACAAATGGAATATTTCGGGCTCTTTAAATCCAAAGGTTCTGAAATTTGGTAATAAGTGGTATTTTGGTCCACTGAACCATAATCCGTCGAAGGTCGAAAAATTTAAAATCTGGCCCGTTTGCTGTAATACCTGGAAAATTTCACCAAATCTTAGCAACAAACGAAATTTGTCCTCGGTCTTGACTGGTATTGAAATAATAATATGCCGTGATGTGTCTCGGTACATATTTCACTAAAAGTAGGAAAATTCTAGAAAATTAGTTGAAAATTTCGTCGTTTCCCTTCATATTCTTATCTCGGTTCTCGTCCAATTTCAAATCATATGTTTTCGTGACGCTGAGTATTATTTTATGGTTATAAAATCAAATCCGACGACGCACAATCATTCCTACAGTGGGTTACATATGCACGCAGACAGAAACAAAAAAAAAACGATTCAAATTCCTTGCAACCAATTCGCACTTAGCGCCATCAGCTTAGCCATGATTTCGATCATGATTTGTGATTTTCGATACATCCTTGGCACTGTTTGCGGAATTATGTATATATTCTTCATATGCTTGTTTTTTTGTAGAGGTAATTTTGGCCTTATACTCTTTGCGACAGTTTCTATATAAATTTGAATGAAACCAACTTGGAGTAGTTTGACTAACTATTTCAATAGATGACTATTTCGTTCTCATTTTTCTGAGCTCATCACTAAACCACCTCACAGGTGGTCTACTACTTGAAATTTTTTTTATTGGAAAGCTTTTTTCTGTAAGAGTCTGGCATCTCGCCAAGAGCCTCAATGAACTTCCAAATGTTGGGGTGACTCGCAAATAATTGGGCATCGATATTTGTATGTCAACTTTCTACAGCATTATTTGTTTTGGCCAATCCACTGAGATCTGTATCATAACAATTCCGCGTAGTGTATGAAAATAGGATCTCGTCGAAGTTGCTGTCTCGTGGGTCGTCCCATCCAGGTATCCTCGAAATAGTTGATGACATTCTGAGCCTCCGCAGGTAAAGTATCACCAGCAACTGAAATCCTTCTTCTAGATATTGTAACGGCACAAATGCTAACGAGCTTAACAATCTCATTTTTAGAGCAAAGTCTGCATCTATATACTTTTTCTTAGGTCCCTTTTGCTTTAGTTTTTTGTAGAGACACTGACAAAAATGAAAGAAGCATTCACGAACTCAACTTTCCGGCAGGTTCGTAGTCGATGCCTTGAACGCTACTCTATCAAAGTCAATCATTATCCTGTAGGGTCTAGCGTTCGGACATCTTTCCATTATCTGTTGTATAACTCTTGAGTAAGATTGTTCAGTCTTGTCTGGCAAAAGTGCATAGATCAGGGGAATTGAAATATTTTCCTTCAATCCATGAACTGTATATAATTGGACGAATAGATGTGGTACGCTTTTGGAGGTTCCATCCATAAACCTGTTGGTACACCTTAGGTAATGTGCAGTTGCAAAAACCTATATTCGGTCTTCAGTAGGCCCCGAGTCATGCATCGAAAAAACTTTGCCTTTCATCGTTTGTGTATATAACTCGGGTAAAATGATGTCCATTCGTGATTGGGGTAAAACTGCTTCAGCATCGTTCCTTCTTCGTACGTTCCGTATTGTCCTCTTCATGCAACTAACGAATGAAATTTTTCCTGCACAACTGCTGCTGACTGTGCCAGATAATGAAGAATATAGTGCGCAGTATTTGAAGTGGCTGTAGTGGCACATATCCGCTCCATTAGTTTTGATACCTCTACACTTGTATCATTTGTAGCATTATTATGCTCCCCACTTTTCTGGTATAACTATCCTCCATCGGTAATAGCTCGACCTCTGTAACTCCTCTTCCTGGTTTCAAATTGCTCGCAATTCCAATAGGTCCTTGTCCTTTACAAATGGATAATCGTCGAGGACCAATTTAGGGTTGCCTTTTTCGTTTGATACAAACTCTATCTTCAGCTCTTCGATGTCAATGGTGTGTCTCACAGGGCAACTGTGAGAGGAACAATATTTGGAAATCCCCTTTCATATGTCTACTAGGCATTATTTCCTCATTTCCATCGCTGTAGATAAACTTGTTATTGATACAGGTATTTCCATAAATTAGTATTAATACTTACCTGAGAAGATAAGTCTACAAGGCCTACAAGGATGCGCTTCAGCCGAATGTTTCATGACAGAATGTTATCTTTGAAGAACTGTCCGTTGAAAAATTTCCGAAGGACTGTTCTCCGTAGAATAGAATACTTTCTTCGAAGAAATGTTCATTCGAAGAACTGCTTTCGGAGAATTGTTTTCGGAGATTTGTTTTCGAAAAACTTACCTAGAACCACGCACACACAGACATCATCTCGAAAATAGGGCACTCTAGATTGATTCCGAAGGGATATTTCCGCGAAAATCCGAAAAAATTAAATCAAAATACTTCCACCATACAAAATTAGTGAGTGAAGTAAAAGTGGACTCTAATCTTCGAAATTGGGATTAACAGCTCATAAACGTGAAGATATTTAACAGAGTAATAATTGTGTTTTCTGTTTAATACGAAACAAGTTCAACGATACGATTACTGCCTAGTTGAATGGAACATATTTATTTATTGTTTACTGTACAAATTGAATCATGACAATAATAACAAAACGTTGATAAAACAAGATATATGAGCAAACCATCGTTGAGCACATTCTTATTTTCTGTAAACATTTCCATCTTCAATCTATTGGAACGCTTCCGGAGATTTACTTTCGTTAAATCTCACGTGAATATAAATTCAAGTCATCTTGTTATTTTATAGGCCTTCCAGCGATAGAAATGGAAATTCCGTTGGCATCTTTCTAGCACCATTCTCACGAGTTCGTGAAAAAAATCCGCCGAATAAATAGCCGAAATTCCCACATCACGCGCGTAGGGTTGAGGAGTCCGATAGTGCCAACTAGTGCCCCGGAATAAAAATATGTTATAAGGCGGGGAACGACCCGTCGGCTATGACTCACGCACGCGGCCAGGGGTGAAAGTAACACCCCCCGGAGACCCGAAACCATCCGCAAATGAATAAATAATAGGTAACATTTTGTTTACGGGGGAACGATAAGTGCAGTATTATAAACTTGATGGGGTTGGAATTCAATTACTGAGAAGCTTGCACGCAAATCGAAATTGCCGGTTTGACTTTCTTGAATTATTGTGATTTATCACCTATCTAGTGCATCTAAGGTTTTGTGACCGGTAATATATCACCAAAACTTTTAATATTGTCTGTGCGGAATGATGAATTTGCCTGGCACCCTTTAAGTAATTAATCTTTTCTTATCTCCTATATTACAAGGATTTGGTTGAATTTGTGAATACTTCTAAATTATACCACGAGATAGCTTTGACTGATTAAATGAAAACAAATAAGAATAATACTTTCATAATCGGAAGGTAGCAAAGATTGGTACACTAAATCGGATGCTAATCAATAGAGCTCGGGAAATATGCACTTAAAAAGTACACACAGACATCATCTCGAAAATAGGGCACTCTAGATTGATTCCGAAGGGATATTTCCGCGAAAATCCGAAAAAATTAAATCAAAATACTTCCTCCATACAAAATATAGTGAGTGAAGTAAAAGTTGACTCTAATCTTCGAAATTGGAATTAACAGCTCAATAAACGTGAAGTTATTTAACAGAGTAATTGTGTTTGCTGTTTAATACGAAACAAGTTCAACGATACGATTACTGCCTACTTGAATGGAACATATATATTTATTGTTTACTGTACAAATTGAATCATGACAATAATAACAAAACGTTGATAAAGCAAGATTTATGAGCTCGGGAAATATGCACTTAAAAAGCCCTAAAATATGCATGCAAATATGCACAAAAATCAGTTGAAATATAAACTAAAATATGCTTTTATGCATTTAAATATGCATTAATAAAAAACGCAGCAATCTTTGTATTGAAGATATTTATTTTATTTATTATATGCTAAAGTCACAAAAATATGTATTAAAATTACTATTAAGAGCTAGGTACCTACTTATTACTTATTACTGCATATTTTCTATTACTACTCAACATATTATAACTTATACTATGTAGATTTTCTTCTTATTCATTATCAATATTATCATCAATCATCATCAAGCATCATTATATTCATTAATTCATCATTATTATTATTACAGTTAAAATTATATGTTATTAAATGTTTTTCTAAATTTTCTAGAGAAAAACTGTGCCGTCTATCTGATAGTATTTGTTTGTTCGAGGAAAAAATTATTGCTACTTCACATGAAGTTAAGGGAGCAAACTTAAAATATTGTGTAATTGAGGGTTCTACCAGTAAAATAAAATTATCTTCACAATTTCCCATTTTAATAATATTATTTATTTCAATCATATTTTGATAGCCATCATTTTTCTTTAACACCGTGCAGAATTTTTGATACACTTTGTTCGTTTCCCCAAGGTGTTTAATTTTTTTATTTATTGAATTGATAATTCCAATGCTTTGGTCCAACGAAATGTTTCGCCTTTCAAATTCCGTTCTTGATTCAGCAATATTTACAAAATTGGTTCGGATATGTGCCAAATGACTTTTCAATAACGGATGTTTTAAAACTTCCAAACATTTTTTTTATAGCATCTGAGCTATCTACATCGAAACTACAAATGACAATCAAAATTATAGGTTATGGAATTCACAGAATTTAACCACGTTCCTCATCTAGTTATCACAGGTTCAGGTGGTAAAGGAACATTGGGTAAACGATCTTTATACACCTGTTCTCGCAGAGGGGCTTTCAAAAATATTTTTTTCATATTTGATACAAGACTATTGACCATCGGAAATTCTGCCCTTACAACTTCTGCTACTCTATTTAAAGCGTGTGCTAAACAAGTAACATGTATTGAATTTGGAAAAAATATTTTTAAATTTTAACAATAACAACATTACCAAGAGATTCATTTACAAATCTAGAAATAGTTAGATTGTTAGTTTTTTGCAACTCCTTAACGGAAACAAAATATCCGGTGCCACACTCACTTCTGTTCAAGCTTCCTATAACCAAATTTGCAATATACCGTCCTTTAACATCAGTCGTCTCGTCAACAGTTATCCATATTGGATTATTTCTAATTGCGGTTTCAATCGCTTCAACAGTAAATTGCATGTTGAAATCGACATATTTTTTTCGTATGGTCGTAGCAGAAGGAACCTGAACATCTTTGCAGTACTTCGTTGAAAATTTTTGGAATAATGGATTATCCAATTTTGCAATTGAGATATTGCAACCAACCAGCAAACTGCATAGATTCTATTAAAATTTTGTTGGTCCGAAACTTCCGTTTGATTTGTAGTGATGAGCTGCTGAACCGAATTTTGAGGCTTTGGTGCACGAAATTTATGCGTTGCAGTACCCAAGTGTTGATCAACCCGAAACTTTTTTCACATACAATCTGGAAATTGGAAATAAAAAAGTTAACCAATAAACTTGTACTACTTCGCCAATTTAATACTAATTTGATAGGTTTTCACCTCTACTAAAATTTTATATACATGATGTAAACAAAGCACTGCATATTAGAATTTTATAAAATTTGTTTCCCGAAGTGTCTCCTATAAACTGGTTTTTTTAATTTTGATCGTAAAATTTTTTTTTGAAAAAGATCAGAGGTTTTAGTAAAATGTTACATTTTCATCATACAATAAGAAATAACATACCAATTTATGACGAACAAAACAATGTATGCAAGCTAGTGTCAAAACCATGTTTACACCTTTGCTGAAAATAATTTTAACACCAGTGCCTTAAAATAAATAAATTTTTGACACTGACAGTACTCATTCTGAAACTTATTTTTCAGCGTAAAGTAACATTTGGCTTATAATTTTAGAAAAATGTTTGAAAATTAAAACAATAATTACTTAGACATAATATAATAATACCTAACGGTTTGTTCCAAACTGTTCAGCATATATGGTTGTCATCAATGAGTCTTTTTTATTATTAATCCACTTCTTCAGAAGAATTGATTTACTAGCACTCTGTTTTGGCATTATCACATTCTTCTGATAAGCACTTAGGCAAACAAAACTTCACTGAACTAACTAAAGACAGCACAGAACTAAATCCTAGATTCTTTTCAAACTTCAAATTTTAAAGGAGGTGTGATTTCATTGGCTCAATGTCAATAGTTCCCTTCACTTATAGAATCTAAAGACGATTGCAATTAGGATATTTTGGTAACACAAGTTCCAAAAATTTGTTAAGTTTTGTCGTATTATTATAATACCGATATGGGGTATTTCCGAGGGATACCTACTTCACTTAATTCATTACCTGTTCCCACAGATGTTTGTCCATATTGAAAATTTTAATTTTTTGCAGAAATCCTGAAAATATGCACTTTTAATAAATACATATGCACTTATAGAATTTATTCAAAACATGCAAATATGCACTTAATATGCATTTTGCATATTTCTCGAGTTCTACCAATTAATATGATTTCATATTGAATTGAATGGAATAGAAAAATATAAATTCTCAATACCAATCATTACAGTATGTAGAGTATTGTTCATATTATACCATTGATTTTTCTAGTACAGCCTAATTGATTTTTCTAGTACAGGGTGTCCCATTTTGGGTACTTTTGCGGGGTATCTCCTTTATTTTTAAAGATAGAGAGTTGCGGTTTTCGCGACACTGTGCTACTTTTTCATAAAACTCAAGATGCCGTCAACAGAATTTTCATAGCCCTTTTAGTTTTTAAGATACAGGGCATTTCTGAAAATGTTGCATTTTGTGACCACCCTCGTATCTCCGTTATCCTTCAACTTATCGGAAAGGTAAAATAACATTCTAATAGATTTTTTTCCGTAGAATGCAGTGGTGTAGATAACTTTTGTAACATATTTACTGTTTTTGAGTTATAAAGTAAACTTATGTTTTTTTAAATAGAACACCATTTATATTTATAGATTATAAAATTTGTCTTTTTTTTACCTTTTCAAAAATATATGATAGTATAAACTTTTTTTCAGAAACACGCAAATAATTGACAATTTTCAGAAAATTAAATACATATTTTAATAGTAGGCTATGGATAACAATAATAAACAAGTGCAACTTACATATTACTAACAAATAATTGGATACCTTGTATATAGGTATCTATTAAAAAAAATTCCCATAGATCTTTTTCTAACAGTAAGTTTGTAACAACAGTTTTGTGGCGTAAAGTGACAATATAACAAAAACACAAAAAAATAACATTATTAAAAAAAATTAAATGTGATGTTCAAATTGACCACCATTTTCTCTAATGCAAAATTGGCACATCTTCGAGATTCTTTGAATAGCGTTCAGAAGAACCATTGTTCTCATTCGCAGATTTCGAAAAGCTAAATGAATTGCCTCTCGAAGTTTTGCAATGCCGTCATATCGAGTTTTATATACTTCATTTTGTATATAACCCCATAAAAAAAAATCTAAAATTGAGAGATCTGGTGATCGTGGAGGCCATCTAACAGGTCCGTTGGTACCTATCCATCTTTGAGGAAAGTTATTATTTAGAAAGGCCCTTAAGAGCCTAGAGTTATGACTTGGGGCACCATCTTGCTGTAGGTAAACAGCATTATAATGGGCTAATGGAATGTTTTCGAGCAGTTCTGGAATAACTTCCTCAAGAATTTCTGGGTATCTACGTGCTGAAAGACCTCCTTCAAAAATCCTATAAACTATATGTCTACCCAAAATAAAACATGAAACCTCAACTCCAAAGCGTCCTTGTTGTGCCCTTTCAAACATTAAATGCAGATTTTCACTACGCCAGTTCCTGGTATTGTGACGATTGAAAATGCCAGCACTTGAAATAAAGCATTCGTCTGACAAGTCTGCCAAATAAATCGTTAGCATCGATTTGTTGCAAATACCACTGGCAAAACAGTGCCCGGTGCTCGGCATCGCCAGGATGCAAATGTTGTAGTATATTAAATTTGTATGGATGATACTTATATTTCTTCAAGATCCTCTGAGCGTTAGTTTTTGGCACACCAATTTCCTTCTAAATTTTTCTACATGAGGACGAAGATGTTGCTTCTATATATCCTAAAGTATCTATCTCTTTTCTTTCCCTGTTCTCTTATGTTTTAGGGCGCGGGTGAACAAATGATCCGTGCTCAACTAAATTTGCTTTTAAACGGGCAAATATCCCAAAAAACGGTTGCCTTCTTTCTGGATATCTAACAAGCAAAAATCAAAATGATAATAGAGATTTTCATAGCCATAATAGCTTACTCACCTTTGGAAATATAATTCCGAAGCTTCTTCAGAATTTTCATTACTCTGTATAAAACATACCATCATATCATATTTCTCATAATTTTCGTAAACTGCCATTATTCGAAAAAATTGATAAATATCTATTGAATAATGATACCAAAAGAACGAAAATGAACAGCTTAAAAGCGATAGAGATTTGATGTTTATTTCTGTTTCTTGTCATAAACAATATCAATGGCCTACAATTAAAATATGTATTTAATTTCTAAAAATTGTCAATTATTTGCGTGTTTCTGAAAAAAAGTTTATATTATCATATATTTTTGAAAAGGTAAAAAAAAGACAAATTTTATAGTCTATAAATATATAGGGTGTTCCATTTAAAAAAACATAAGTTTGCTATATAACTCAAAAACAGTAAATATGTAACAAAAGTTATCTACACCACTGCATTCTACGGAAAAAAAACTATTAGAATGTTATTTTATCTTTTCGATAAGTTGAAGGATAACGGAGATACGAGGGGGGTCACAAAATGCAACATTTTCAGAAATGCCCTGTATCTTAAAAACTAGAAGGGCTATGAAAATTCTGTTGACGGCATCTTGAGTTTTATGAAAAAGTAGCACAGTGTCGCGAAAACCGCAACTCTCTATCTTTAAAAATAAAGGAGATACCCCGCAAAAGTACCCAAAATGGGACACCCTGTACAGCCTAATTATCCCTCTGGTCATAAAGGGCACCAAATTTACCAATTTCGGGAAGAGTCAGAGTAGATCAATCTGAATTTATAAATGCAGTAAAGTTTTGTTTAGAATGCACTCATTTTCAATAAGGTGAGCAATATTTTGCGCAAATATTCGGCACAGCAATGGGATCTCCTATTACAGCTCACTATTGCTAACCTAGTTGTGGAATGTCTGTAATAGATTCATTAGATTTTCAACCCCTACTCTTTGAACGGTATGTACACGATTCCCTAATGTGTGTTCCCAATGATAAAATTCGATATATGATTAATAAATTGAACAATTTCCACTGTAAACTTCAATTCCGTTGCACCAACAAGTTATGAAAAGTGTTATGAATAGTCTTACAGATCGCGCTGTTGAATTGTTCCACTCAGAGGACCCTCCCAAAAATTCGAACATTGTTCGTAGTACACTGGAAATGAATGGCTACCCTAAAACATTATTCAATCCCATCATTGAAGGAAGAATAAACCCAATCTATAATGGAATGCCATATATAAATAACATAAACAGATAATTTTACAATATTACCATGCACTCCGGAGACCTCAGAGAAAATTAGGAAATATTTAAAAAATGATATAAAAGTTGCGCATAAAAATACTAACTGTATTAATAAAGCAAGCAAGGGGTTAAGCTCAGCTGAAGATAAATCTGAATTTATGAAATTGCTCTTTTCTTTGAACATTTCTATGTCTTCTAAATCACATATATACATAGATATTTTTCCGTACTGTGTTTAGAAAGAAATGGTGTGATATTGGAAATATGTTCTGCTAATGCAGTTTTTCATTATTATTCTTCATTATGTGGGCAGAATGTTCTTTATAACAATGATTTTTCCGGAATTATTAGCTAGTATCCCATACAGCGGGGGTATACATATCTTGCGGAACAATCCATGTCTCAGCATGGAAAAGCAATGATGGCTACCGAAATGGCAAAGCGCTGTTTGGCAATGAAGTAGATCCTCGCTGAGTAGGCAAGACGTCTGATGGAATTTGAACATACAGTAGGGAAGAGTGACACTTCCTTCTGTATGAGATGCGAGGGTGACAAAATCGTCAACTCATTCTCTCTGTGAACCAAGTTATCTGGCTAGGTCCAGGATCATCATGGCCGATGACATAAAGGACCTAAGCGTGATGCAGTTCTTATGATTCTGTTGAGCAGCACGTTATCCAAATACCCCCTGGAAAACGTAGCACAAGGTTCTCTGGCTAGGTGAACTAAACTTTTTATTGAACCCGATAGCATCTCAACTAATATCAATACTATGTGCCATACTGGTGGAGCGTATAGCAGCTGTGAATGGTCTACACTAGCTAGCATATGCCTCTTTGATACTCTGGGCCCTTCGAAATTTGGCATGACAGTTCGCTTGTTATTTGCTAGACAATGCACTTGCCTAACTTTCTGTTTCATTCTCCTTCCAATTTTCGGGGAATATGAGCCTACAGTTATCTAGACAATTGACGTACCCAATATTGTAATTTTTTGTTCACGAGTGAACGTTATTTCCTTGAACGAGCCACAAACTCAATTATTGAATGGGAAGGATCAATATTTATGGGATGTATTCTGGAATGTTTTCAGAAATTTCGCTGATATCGTCTGCACTTGACAGTAAATAACAGTTTGTGGAATGAAAAGAGATAATTATTACTGTTTTGCTGTTCGACGACGCTCTATCGAATTCCATCGAAAAGGTCTTTCTCAAGAATGAACATTGATTGTATCTATTGACTATCTATACATTATTTGCTTTCATCTCACATTATTGTATAAGTACATTTAAGAGTCTTCAATTTATTCTCTGGAATTGTACTTTTGTGTTCTTCTTTTCTTATCTTGGAATGGTTGGAATATCTCATCAACATCATATTTTATACACTTGCTGGGAATTTTATGAACCAATTCATAGTAACTAGATTGTTCCTTTCTGAAAGACACATACTTTGTGACTGATTCGCAAGCAATTCTGATATTGAATCTGATTTCACTTTATATTTTCTTTGGTGATACGGTTGAAGAAGCACAGGCAATAAAATATGGGATATCATGTCCTGTAAAGAGAATTACCGCAAAATATGATATACGAGAAACCTTTGAACGCCAGATAACAATGTGCATGTAAAATACAATTCGCTGAGCAGAAAGTTTGATTCGATCAATGATGAAACTGAAAAAAAAGTTGTTAGCGAGTGTATCAGAAAAACAGCATTAGTAAATTTAGAGCTAGATAAATAAGCATTTGATGCTCTCGTTCCTCGGAATCAAACTTCAAGCGCTGGGAACGAATTGAATTAATGTAATCTAGAGTAAGGTGGCATGTGAACGCGATAAGCAGCTCTTCCAATGTTATTGCAGAAAGGACCATATTGGCTTCCTACAGGAGAACGGTTTCTATTTATTTTCAATGAAACTCATCGATTCTCGTGTAACTTTTCTGACGTTAAAATTTCGTAAGATTTAAGAGTCAAATTATCAGGCTTGGAGTAGAAAGTTGCAGTTTCCATTTTCATGAAACCCTCGAGAGTTGTTTAGATCCTGTTTAAAATTAGGCTGTTCACAATCTGAATTGTTTTCACTTCATCCTCATCCTCGTGAAAAAACTTATGTTTTACCGCATAATCAACAAGGAAATGAGGTTTCCATTTCCAATTCCCAATTGGCCAGTTCATTAACATGCAACCTCTCTTCCAGATGGCTTGAAAAAAATGGGATAATCAGTTCTTGCGTTTATTACGGTATTTTGAAATATTCGTTTTACAACAAATATAAGGAGGTTTACGCAGGCAATAGAACAGTATACTTTTTTTCAACATCTAGCGCGCGAATCCGATGTACGTCTAGCACGCAAAGCATACTTAATATTATAATGTTATAATTATCTTTAATACATCAAAGATAGGTAGGTATTCAAAGAGTAACTCTTATACATTTCTGGATTGCGAATTCTTCCAACTGATCATCACATTACAATTCTTTGGTTAGAGTGTGGAGCTATTCGTTGTGTAACTGGACGAATGAACTAAAAAGTATACGTCCGGTAATTGGAGCGTAATGGTTCAGCATTCCTAGTGGATAATGGTGGTTGTTTCTTATTTATATTGTTGTAATATAGTGCATCCACAGTGTGGACTTTTTTATAGTTTATAAGCTTTTTATAATGAAATAAAACGCCACGTGACGCAACTGACCAATCTGCCAGAAATTTCAATCAAAAACACAAAAAAACTGTCGAGAATAACTGTTTAAGCTTAACGTATTCATATTTTTATACATATTGACAATAATTATGACAAGTCATTTAAAGTATAATTTTCTGTATATTACCTATTATAGCCTCTGTGGATGTATTCACGACACATCTGTAAGTCAGTTAAAATGGGATTCTTGTGTAAATTTGTCATCGGCCAACGAAGTGTTATTGATGAGTTGACTTGGCTTATTTATATGGGTACTTCTAAGAATGGTTGTGTTGCCTGAGATTTCTGGTCAACACATATGTAGCTAACGATAGCAGGTACTACCCTTCTTTACAGACCTTTTTAGTCTTAAACTTGCGTGAAGTAAACGACTTTTCGAATATATAACATTCACACAAAGCTCATTCATCGAGCAACATCATTACATTACTAAACATTCAAATCAAATTCATTCAACGAGCAACATCATCACATTCCTATAACAATCACATCAACATCACTTCAGCAAGCAACATTACTACTTGCAATAACATTAACATATCATCAATCTTATAATCAAACGTTAACCTAGAGACATACAACTTTAGAGAAACTAGCCTTCATAAATAAGGCGATTCAGTTCTGTTAGTGTGGTTTGTACATAACTGTATATAGGTGTGAATAAATAACTCAAAATCATCAAGTGCTATTTCTTCAACCAACTACCATCATACTGAGTCATACAAAAAGTGTAAACAACAGCAGCATACAGCACAATAACCTACTACCGTAGTATTCCGGAGATAAATGAAAATTTAACAAACTAACCTGCGATAACGTTCCCGTTCATGTGTTCAAGGGCAAGGAAAATCGATGAATTACAAAAACAAACTGTCCAATATCCTACGGAACTAGTTTTTTCGGGAATATATAAGAATCTAACAAGCCTACGCTAACGGAAGCAATATAATTTTATTATTATTATTATTTTGTGGCTTACTATCGAGTTTTCCATCAAATAGATCACTCCATGTGGTGGTTGATGAAGTATCCTTCGGTACAGTGGCTATCAACGCTGGTGTTCCACAGGGACCTGTCTTGGCATCAAGTTTGTTTCTGCTCCATATCAATGTGCAAGGGTACAAATTACTCTTACTTGTGGATATTTTATCGCTTGGTTGCCGAGAGCTACAGTGAAGAAGGTCGTGAGTTATATTTTAGATGTTAAAATTTGGGCAACAGAGTATTTTCAACCAACCAATAAATTATGTTTCTGAATTAGGGGATTCAAACACTCAAAGTCCCCAGGTTAAATTACCCTGAAAGTATACAAAAAAAAGACCTGTACCCAGAATGATTGAAATTTACTGGTAATTGAAATACTAATATTGATACAATTTATAACAGAACTTAATATTAATGAGTTATGAAGTGCATGAATTAAAGTATGAATGACGTTAAATTTCTCAAATCACAGTGAACAACAGTTAAATTTACATATCTATAAATACTTCAACGTTACATAAAAGTTAAATTTCTTAAATCACAGTGAACAACAGTTAAATTTACATATCTATAAATACTCAAATGATTGTTTCGAACGTTACATAACCAAAGATGGCTAGCCTGACCTGGTAACTGCTGGGTAAGATGTTATACCTGCTCGATTATGGATTGGTACTTCCTACTTGATGTATGGATTCCTGCCACAATACAGTTTCCACGATTGTACATCACAAGTCAATTAGCAACCTCTAAATCAGATTTTCCATAGCAGATTCAAGCCAACCTCAGAACTTCATACACTTGTTGAATTTTTCACAACATAAAAACAAACCTGAAATCACGAAATGTTCAAACATCTATTGTCCTCAGACCTCTATTGTCCTCAGACAGACATGAACAGAATACATAACGATTGTTGAACAAAATTAGGACTAACCTATGTCCTGTCAGATATCACCTGGGAAGGCAAATTAATTCTTGAAGTTAGTGAATGAATCAAATGGAATTACAAAGATATTTACCTCTATCACGATAGGTTTTTTTATCCTTTCAATGATACAACTTTACTTCTGTCCAAAACCAGTCACGTTGAAACTAAGTTTTAATCCCCTAAGGTGCATCTATTACAAAAATCTTTCCAATTATTCCACTCCAAATTGGTAATTGATGCCTTCGCTTTCAACGGAAGAATATTCCAATAATTTGATTCCACACATAAGTTTGGTATCACCTCCCTGTTGAAATAACTTAGAAACACGACCTTCCACTTGGACGATTTGACAAAAAGTACGCCATTTCCTCGGCCTTTTCCGGTGCTTCGATGTCTCACAGAACGACCTCGAAATAGAAGCGGTAGCTACAGAATTCGTCACTGAATAACCATGACTCGGAGAATATACGATCTAGCATAGCGTGTAGTACAGCGGCCATTTCTAAGCCCATAAGTGAAATTTACACGTTACAAATGATCTATTAGCAGTGATCACCTGTCCTGTCCATAGCTTTGCAGATGACGGTACACTTCATACCGCTCTCTCATCCAGAGCCGCTATACCATCTTATGAAGCCAGAGAAGCGAGACAGAGGCAAGTTGTCAAGGCAACGATATCAAAATGAGGATCAGATAATTATTACGTAATCTGGAAATGCCCGCCACTCATGTCAATTTTTTTTCAACTTATGTCTTCGACCACATGTTTGGGGCAAAATGTACCTATATATATCAATATTATCAAAAATAACAATATTTTGTAAAAATCAATTAACGAACCGTTTCTACCTTATATAAATAATAGTTATTAGTGGTTTCCAGTTATACCGCTTCATTTTCAAGCCTTTCTCAGTAAAATTAGCACATCCAACTGCACAACAGATAATTATGAGATAAAATGAAACAACATATTCTTTTAGCTTTGCGGAGAAAACAAGTATTTGAATATTGAACATCATTCCCTTGAAATATTAGGCTTGGTTAATTTCTCCATTATAATTTGGATTGTATCTTCCCATCGTTTTTGTGCTCTTGACGCTGAGTCTATCGAACTTCTGCCCGAGAGACTATGGTCACATTTTGAAATAAGTTAACGACGTAACGACTCAAGGTAGTGTTTGAATGAATTAGACGCACGTGATTCTTCTTGTAAAGTCTGCAGGGTTCTGTGTTTATCTATGAAACGAATGGTACATTGATCAAACATTCACAGTGATTGACATAATGTACGTTAGATGTTCGTACATATCGCAACTTGTGTCTTATTACTACCCCATCAAAATTAATTATAATTGTGCCGCCAGTCACATCTTGAAATAAAATTATCATAAAATGCTTTTATCCTTGATTCTGATGTGGCCCGATTTTTTATGATGGTATTGTCGATTTGGGGTACGTCCAAAATTACTTCCATGGTATTCTTGACTCGTTGGCTTCTACCATTCATTTATTTCTGGATGACTCATGTATTTTCACAGATATTTTAATACAATGAAGAAATCCAATAGAATGACTCAAGAACTGGATATCTCTGGGCTCAAATTATAAGGTTCTAGGTTACACAAACACATTATTGAGAAAAACGGCTTTGATACTAATGATGAAGTAGTTCTTGTTCAATTTAATAGGGCATTTTTTTAAATCTTGGAACTCTTGTTAGCGGATGAGGATCCTAAACAGAAAAAAATTTAATCAAAGTGTGAAGAAAACATAGGTCTTTTTCATCAAATTTATTTCATAAGGAGGCACATTACAAGTTACATAGAACCTTAAATGATTAGTGGATAATAACAAATTGAACAAAACAAAGTAGATCATAGATTCTGTTGTACAAAAATAAATGATCAAAATAAAAATAGTGTAATGTGATCAATAATCCATTTAAACATCTCCATTTAATCCCATGTTTCCATGTTTTCCTTTAATCTGCCCGTTCCCTTTTGTTTATTCCTTCATTACTTTCCCTCTTGTTTCTTTCTTCTGGTTCGCGCAAACAGTTGCGGGATAGTATTCCTGATACTGCTTGGACTTGAGCATTTAAGCTTCGTCATCAGGAATTCTTCTTTGACTCTACTTAAATTTGAATTGGGAATAAAAACGTGACTTGGTTTCTTCGATGCTCTAGTTGAAGGATTTATATTTACAATTTCGAAGTTTTTATCATCATGACTTGTCTTGTATCAACGTTTCAGATGACTTTTTTGATCCTTAGAACTGATAGTTTTGTATATGGGACATCATTTTAGTGGTAACTTTATCTTAGCAAGATGATGTTTTGATACATAGGATCATTAGTGTATGGCCGATGATATAGAAAACCAGCTGTAAAGTTCACAAATAGAACCTTGAGGTAGCACCAACATTGTAAAACAGAATCTTATAATTTCAACCCAGCAATATGATGTATTTCTTTTTCTATAAATCCAAGAGATGGACTATTTAAATTCGTTGCTTTTGGATGTCCAGGTGGAGAATTTATGAATGCCATTGTGTATATTCTGTACAAAGTTTCAGGATAATAATGTTTTCTGTTACTTCCCTACAGAGAGCTGTATGTGGTACGTTTCGTTTGATCTAACTCGTGGATCAATTTTTGTGAGAGCCTGAGAGGCATCAATTCTTCCATCTATAAACTTGATAATTCAAAAGTACATGTTTACATTTCAATAACATCGCAATGGACCAATTAAATATTCCCCCGAGTTATTCTTTGTTGGTTCATCTCTGAAATTATGATTAATTTGAAACATAGCGTACTTCTCTTCCAACGTCTGCTGCGGTGAAAGGCTCTCGCGTGGAACAACGTCCAATGAAATTATTCATTTTTGAGACTAATAGAATGAGCTTCACAATAATTATAATTTCAATTAGGTGGCAGGTTTTCTACGTTCAATTATAATTGATGTTAATTGGGGAATATTTCTTACAGATGAACTGTGGCCATTCTAATTTAGCCAATTTACAAACGGATGTCTCGTATTATAGCGAGAAGCGTGGTAATTGCAGACAGGACGCGTCATATGTTGCATGTTATACTGCATCTATTCGACTATTAGACACAAACACTATTATCGTATCAAATGTAGGTACAATGTTAGACTAGGCACATTGCAACAATCGATATTCCCTTAATATGTCTTGACATTTGCCTGGATATCTGTTAATGTTACCCAATCATCATTTCCACCCAACTATGGCCATTATAACTAAGCTTATGTTCCAATCAAAATTATATAATCATCTGGGAGGGAGATGCTCCAAAACTGAAAGATATACTTTGATTTCATCAAAAACCACTATTTAACGTAATTCACACCAAAATTTATTCTGGTATTGTTTATGTTAGAATAATTCGACATACAATGTGTCCACGTTAAGGATTTACCACCATTGTAATTTTTCTATTTTTTAGCGGATTTTGATAAACGTTTTTTTGTTAGGTTAGTATCCAAAATGTGCATCGAACTAGTGGATAACATTAGTTTTGAGCTGTAATTATGGCCACCTTCGACCACTTTTAAAGGCTTGAATTTCGGAAAGTATTATTAGGGACTTTTTTAGAGAAAAACAGACGACGGAATCTTATTTGGGATAACGTTAAACTTACCTATACCGATTGTCAGTGTTCTAAAATACAGGGTGTTCAAGAAAATAAAATTTACTTCCATCGACACTAATACAAATGGAAAATTTGTAAAAATGCTGCATTTTTGTAATTTTCACTAACCCACCAAACTCCCTTATACATTTGTCAATGCGTCGCCGATTATTCCTTATCACATTTCTTAACTGATGTCCAGTTATACTGTGATAAGCTCCTCTGATGCTATCACAAAGTTCTTATCGGTTCTAAGTTCTTGTGTGTACACTTTATTTTTTCTTGTCCCCTAAACGAATAAAAAAAGCGGCGTAGCATCTGGGAATTTCGGCGGCCAATGAATAAGAGGACTACTGCGCTCGATCCAACGATTTGGAAAATAATCATTTAACCAGTGTCTCACATTAACAGCGTTATGGATAAGTCCTCCATCTAGTTGTAAGTATAAATTGTAGCGGTAAACAAGAGGAAAGCCATCAAGTGCATCAGTAAACTCATTTTTTAGAAATCTGAGAAAGCTAGCAGCATTTTAATATTCATATAAAGGTATGGCCCAATAATTCAAACATTTCCAGATCTGGCTTTTAGAAATATTTAAATTTCTACTAGCATCCCTGAGACTTGTATGTGGATTATTATTAAAACAATTGGGAATCATTCGGTTTCCATAATTATTATCGGCTGACAGCTTTCAAGTAAGATAACATTTTTTGTTTTCACAGCACACTAAGCTTTTTCACCGAATTGTAATCAAATGATATGATGCAAGGAAAAGTAGAAATTGTTCGAGTAGTCAACGTTTTATTTGTTTTCATAATTAATGTTTCTTGATTATTTCATTGATAATTTCTATTCAAGCTTCAGAGATACTAGTAGGAATTTACATTATGAATTTCTAAAATCAATTTCTTGGTCATCCTGTATTTTAGAACACTAAAAATCGGTACAGGTGAGTTTAACGTTATTCTAAATAATAATCCGTTATCTGTTTATCTCTAACGAAATCCCTAATAATACTTTCTGAAATGAATAAAAGTGGTCGTAGGTGGCCATGATTATAGCACAAAATTAAAGTTATCCTCCAGTTGAATGCACATTTTAATATCAACCTAACAAAACGTTTATCAAAATCCGTCAAAAAATACAAAAGTTACAAGGGTGGTGAATCCTTAACGTGGACACACTGTAGATTTTCATAATACACTAAAATAGTTCACAACTGTGAATATACTATAACACTAATAAGTACGAAATAATCCCAGTTATGCACGAAAATGCTTTCGAGTATCAAGGACTTTTCGGAGTAACTTAAATTATAAAACAAAATGGACCTGTTTAAATACTGTTTGGGGTTTATAATGCGAACAAGAAGTTGTTACCCTCACCTGGAAATCAATTTGAATTTATTAAATTGTTTTTCTTTTATACATTTCTATCCTTTCTAAATTACCTAGATATTTGTCCGTACTGTGTTTTTTGTTGTTGTTGCGGAGGTGAAGAAAACCCTCTATGGGAAGGTTATGAGCCTTTGAATCTCATGGTCTACTGTAAGAGTCACTTGTCGCTTGTCTGGCTATTGCCTCCAGTGACACTTAGGTCTGCTAGCCTATTGCATCTTGCCTATGTTTTGTTCTTTTACGATATCCACTCGAGTATTTTTGTACAAGTTCTTTACTGGGTGGGAACTGTATAATTCTGGTTCGCCATTAGGCTTTCCAAAAATTGACTGATTTTTGCGATCCAATGTCATGTCATTTACGCAGTATGTGTGTCACTGTTTCTGTATCCTTACCGCGAAGTCTGCATGTCAGGTCGCCATTGTACAGTCCCATTTTGTTTAGGTGCCCTTTTACTGGCGCATGGCCAGTCATGAGCCCTGTTAAGACTTTCCCCCTATTTAGTGCTTATAAGTCTGTCGTTCCTTTTTTATACAGAGCTTTGATGTATTTCTTCCCATGTTCGTTTCCTGGATTTTTTTCACAGTATTCTTTGTGGTTTTCCATGATCCAGTCTTCCAAAGACCTTCGTGCTGTATGTTTAGGTACCCCGTGGTCTGGATCTAGAGCGTTCTCCGACCCTGTTTTTGCAAGTTCGTCGGCTTTTTCATTGCCTGTCGTTCCCTGATGATGTCCCGGCACCCACATCAGCTTAACGCGGTTCCAGTCTGCCAGTATTTCAAGTTCTTTTTTGCATGTTCATACCAGACTGGATGTCACTTCCTGACTTCTCATTGCCTTGAGTGCAGCCTGACTGTCTGTCAATATGTGGATCTGATCATCGTTGATGGCTTTCCGATTGTTTTGTTTCACACATTGGAGGACCTCTGCTTGGAAGATAGAGGTATGTTTACCCAATGAATAGCTCAAACCAGTCTTTGGGTTTCATGAGTATACTTCTGCACCTGCGCCTTTTTCAGTCTTAGACCCGTCTGTATACCAGATCTTTCCCTGTAGAATGTCTCCCAGGTTTGTATGTTCTCCTTCAGTCCTTTCTGGTATTGATACTCTGAATGTGTTGTTAAAAGAGTATCGCGTATCGCTTTGGAATGTGATCTGTTCTCATGCCTAAGACGTCCCTGGTCACGATTTTTAAGATACTCATGTGTCCTGACCCAATGTGAACATTCTCCAGTGTATTTTGTATTCTGAAAGGACAAAACCTTGTCTCTTTTCGAATTACCAATTGGAGGGGAGGTAATCTCATCAGTGTCTCCATTGCTGTAGTGGGCGTAGATTTCATGTCACCGGTGATCCCAAGACATGCAAGTCTCTGTCATGGTTCCTCTTTGTTGTGTTTTGGGCCACCATACCAAAGAGGCGTATGCTATTGCAGGTTTAACCTCCATGTTGTGCAACCAGTAGAGCATGTTTGGTCGTAGCCCCCATTTTTTCTCGAAGGAGCGTCTGGCCACATATAATGAGGTTTCCGCTTTTTTAGTTACTTTCCTCAGATATTAGTTCTAAGTCAGTTTCGAGTCTAGTACCACCCCGCGATATTTGACTTCCCGTTCTATCTGTACAGCTTCTACTCGAATCTTCACAGGCCCGAAGCCTGTGTTTTGGAAGTGATAGACTTTCTTGAGAAACGGTGTAGCCTGTATTTGAAATATGTTCTGCTAATGCTGATTTTTCACCTTTATTTTTCTTTATATGGGCATATCGTTCTTTATAAAGAGTTAAAACGTTCCTCTAGTTTGACTCACATAGAATTTTGAATACGACTCACAATCAATTATGTAAATTCTAGATTTGTCGAAATCGGCAACTTCATCAAAGGTATTGCCTAAACTGTTTTTTTAGCTCGTTTAGTTATGAACGGAGTTACTGCAACAGATTATGAAAGTTATTGATTTCTGAATGATGATTAGTGGAGCTTTGGAATTTCAATGGATTATTTGAAAACAATGGCTAATTTGCGTTCCATTTTCTGTTTTTGGTAAGAAATTAACCTATCAACGATTTGTCTCAACCATTGTCGGTCGCTATTTGCTGAAATTTCTCAACTTTGTTGTTCTAGTTTTTCTGTTCATTCAATAGATGACATGTGTCAGAGAATTCATTTGTCTTAACCATTGTCCGTCACTATTCGCTGAAGTTTCTCAACTTAGTTGTTTTAGTTATTCTGATTTTCTAATAGATGACTATGTGTCAGAGGATTTTCTCTCTTCTCTATTTTTTGACTGTATTGTTCTAGCATTGGTGCTAACAAATTATTAGGAACATAGCCAAAATTTTCACAAATTCAAACAATCAACAACATTACAATCTCATAAATATTTATAAACCTCTTTTCTCAATAATTATTAGAATATATCCCACTACAAAACTCGGCTCAGTAAACGGACGGCATGATATTCGTCTTAATTTCATTACGGAGACCGGTCAAGGTGTCAGGTAAATTTAGAAAAGGCTGTAAATAAGCAACCGTAATCAAGAGTTCTATTAGCCTGCTTTTTATCTGTTTCTATACAAATTAAAAAGAACTAAATTTTTTCAAAACAAACAGTGGCTCGCATTCATTATTGGAGACGTTAGGTCATATTTCATTCTCGTTGTTACGTCGTAGTTAGTTTATGACGTAATTCTAAATATGTCGATTTGTGGTGGAACAATAATTGTAACACATTCTTGTATAAATTTGAATGTTATTCACAATTTATCATTCCATATACTCTCGGACAAGGAACAACAATATAATAGGCGTGTGAAATATTATTTACTGCTTTTAGGAGTAGGATTCTCTGTGGAGCATGTTGAGGGTCATTATTATATCCCGTGAACATCAACTCAGATGGTTTAGAACAGGTAATTTTGCAATCTAATACGAACTCAGATAGTCTTTATACTCACTCTATGTAAAACTTAAAACAGATAAAGTGATCAACAAAATAGTCAAATATTTGGACGGCATGATATGCGTCACAATTTGATTACGGGGACCGGCAAAGATCTCAGGTAAATTTTGAGGATGCCTCCTCTGGTAAGAACATAACGGATAGCCGGCTGTTGATCATTACGGCTAACTGAATATTTATTGCTTATTTAGGCTAGACAGCGGCATGTTACCAAATTTAAAATCATTATATTTTTCGTATTGTACGTGCTAACAAGTAATAGTTAACATTCTTTACAATATTCTAAATGTCGTTTGTGAATGAAATTATTAGTGAACGCGCAAATATCCAAATAGTGTAAGAAAATTATGAGTTTTCTAAGCATCGATCTTCAACTAATGAAACTGTCTGGAGGTGCATCAAACGGCCTAAATGTAAGATATATGTGTATACCATTGGGGAATCGGGTACCTTTGTTGTAGCAACATTAAAAAATCAACATACACGGACCTGAAGAAAAATTACTAGACAAGTTCTTAGTTAGGCCTGCAAAAGAAAAACTGAAGAGGAACCTACAGAGGAACCAACTGAAATATTTCATGAAGAATTAGGTTTAAATAGTTTTCCCTCCGATCTTTCTTCAAAAACATTGACTTCCCGGGTCTTAAAATGCGTAAAAAAAAACATCTACAATAGACGTCGCAAAAAATTGCCAACTTTGCGTCGCTCTGCCAACGAAGTTCGCCGTTATTAATTCGTACAAAACGTAGGGGAGGAAAATGTTGTTTTAGATAAAGATTTCCGAAATGGATTTGTAATATTTGGCTGTCAACAAATTTGAAATTTGTATTAGGTCGAGTTTTATATACATGGATGGCACATTACAATACTGCACAAAATTTTTCACAAAACTATTTACCATACATGATTACATAATAGACACTATATACCTCTAGTATTTAGTGTACTGAAAAACAAATCAGAAGAAACTTATAGACTCGGTTTGGTTTGGAAAAATTAAATTCATTTGTTCTCTTAATAACTTGAGTTTTCTTCTTGAGAAAGTAGTGGTTGATTTTGGAGTTGCCATTCATAATGCAGTTCGTAAAGTATGGGAAAGCGTTACAATTATTGGTTGCCGCTTCCATCTTACTCAGTCTTGGTGCCGTAAAATACAAAAGTTGAGGTTAAGTGGTGAATATGAAACCAAAAATTGTAAAACTGGAAAGTGGCTTCGTTATTGTCTTGGTATGGTATTTTTAAATCCAAATCTGATAAGCGATTTATTTGTTTTTGGGTTACTTGCGATAAGACCAAGTAACGATACGTTTTTTGCTGATTATTTGGTGGATTATATCATATCCGACGAAGCCACTTTGCCATCCCACAATTGGGCTGAAGCTTTTTGAACTCAATATAACCACGAACGCTTGCGAGTCCTTTCACTTCCATTTAAATGACTCTTTTTATTATAGTTCACCGAATATTTTTCATGAATGTCATGCTAAAATTTCAAATAGAAGTAAGTCTACATAAAATGTAATAGTGTAGCTACTCCTTGTAAATTTAACAAATCAGCCATAATTCGGAGACAAGATTTTTTGCAAAAATTATTGTTAGATTTGAAACAACTCTATTTTGTTAAGGTTATTTCAAATGCATATGGACACATTCCATAAAATATGTAGTATTATTATGTATGAACTGTCAATGTTTTTCTTCCGAGTGTTAGGTAAGATACACATTCTTTATAACACTAATTTAGTGAATGAATAAAGTAAAACCGACCTAATAATTTAATTTCTCAATCATATTCATTTTTTCGTAAACGTGAAAATATTACTTGGTCGCCCAAAATCGAACGACTAATATCGTACACGAATTTTATGGTCTACCTGCGTACTGTGAAGAATTTCGAATAACCTCATTGAACTATATTCTGTGAAATTACTCTGCTCCTCAGAAAACAATTTTGATTCTCAGCCGCAGTTGTCAGTCCCTCCTCTAGGATGTTGCTGCAATGGTAGAGAATTAATCCAGGAACTTAAAAAATTCTTGAAGTTTTGTTATTTTATCTTTAATCTAAGCAATAATAATTAAACGAACATTTACTTTCCCTTCATTGTAATCAATATTGCAAAACCGATCATCAAAAGTTAATGTAGTTTTATGTATCAAAAATGAATTCCGAGATGACTGGAAATGATGTGAGTTTTAATGGTGAAAGTATATAGTTCGCCCTCTGTAGGGAATCGATTTTCATTCGGCTTTAAAACTAAATTGGAGAGTGTCTAATTTGATTTTAATGCGGAGCATTGGAAAATATAGACCCTTATAAACGAAGAATGTTCACTCTAATAGGTAATTCGAAACATCTGCGTAATTCAATACCTTTCTTTATTACACTTTTGTTTTCTAAATACACTTAACGGTGTATAAAATAACATCGTTCGGTCGCCTGTTTTGATTTATGGATATTTTGCAAGAAACCTTTTGCAGAATGTTGACAGAATAATATACAACTTGATCGTTTTTGATGTATTGCATGAAAATTCAATAAGTTAAGAGCATTTCTCTCATCCAGCAAATTATGAGACCAAAACTTGTCTTCCTGAAGACCTGGTTTTGGATATTAATATCATTGACAATAAATAGAGCGCTATTTCTGCATCTTCGCTTTTCTCTGCATCACAAGTACTCATAAGCGCTATCTTAAAGTTTTGTGAAAAGTGTAAAAGATACGAGTTTTATTCAGTTAGCCTATTCTCAAACCAATGGTGAATCGTACCAAACTAAAACATGTTTTGCAGAATATTAGGAAGGAGTATTTGATACTATTTGGAAGAATATATATTTGACATGTTCTGATTATCCTCTAAGCTTCTTGAATAAAATGTTCCAAATCATTAGGTGCAGGTTCAAAGTTACAAATAACTATATATAAAAATTCTCGGGAAATAGGTCACAATAACACTTTGTTTTAACTATTCGTCTTTACGTACGTTTCGGTCTCACGACCATCATCAGAAGACTCACTATGTCTAAAAAGGGGGTTTATTAAAACTAATTATAGCACAAGCGTCCAAATCGCACAATTTAACTTCAATTAAAAGAGCCCACGCCGTCGAAACGAACAGAACCACGAATAATCGAAATTGTATCGTCAGAATTAATGTATAAAAAATTATTTTTTTTGTAGTAAGAATCCGCTATTCAGTAATATTATTAAAATATATGAGTGCATATTGATTGGTATTCTCACAACAAATGAGAAGAACGAAGTTATTTGTCAAGTATCTACTTTCGAAACCAGATGTGTAGGATTTATGACAAGGCACTTAAGAAAGGTTTCAGACCTGCACTGGGAAATAACTATTACGAATTCTTCCTAAAAACATTTTCTACACTTATAAAGACGTATGTAAGAATTTGCAAGAGATTATTTAATCAAATTAGTATAAATATGACTTAGATTTTGTGTGTCTACCCTATGATTTACAGATTTGGGGTCCCGTTTTATGTGAATCATCTCCAGGATAGATCTTTTATAATAATTGGTTTCCTTAGTTAAGATATTAACATTTTTGTAATCAAATTGATGGTTATAATCAAAGCAATGCTTAGCAAGGGCGGTGGAATTTTCTAAGTTGTTATTTCTTGTGCTATATTTATGGCCGTACATTCTTTTTTGTAAATATTGTTTAGAGATTCCAGTATAGGTTCCATCACAATCTAAACAATTCAATTTATACACTGTGTGGGTTTGTTTATCTTTGGGTATTAACGGTTTTAGATTTGAGAAATATTTCCCAACACAGTTAGTAGGTTTATGCGCAACATTTATATCATACTTTTTCAAACATTTTTTGATTTTCTCTGAGGTCTCCGGAATGTAAGGTAGAGTTATAAAATTGTCTGTATTACCTTTTATGTTATTTTTATTAGACGAACCATTATAGATTTTGTTTATTCTTTCTTTAATGATAGGATTGAAAAAAGTTTTTGGGTAGCCATTCAATTCTAGTGTAGTACGAACAATTTTTAAATTTTTGGGGCGGTCATCTGCGTGGGACAATTTTATCGCGCGATCTGTAAGGCTGTTTATGACACTTTTTTTATAACAAGCTGGTGCAACGGAATTGAAGTGAAGATAACGTTGAGACCATACTTCTTTAGTAAACCAAGAGGTTTTTATTTTTCCATCAGCATCATGCCTAATGTTCATATCCAGGAAATTTATGTTATTTACAAATATACCTGTTGTTTTGGCATTGAATAGCATCAAAAAACGTTGGGCAGAGATTAAAAACCACACACCTCTAGATCAATCGGAATTTATAAATGCTGTAAAATTTTGTTTAGAATGCACATACTTTCAGTATGGTGAGCAATTTTTTGGACAAATATTCGGCACAGCAATGGGATTTCCTATTTCAGCTACCATTGCTAACCTCGTTATGGAGTGCCTAGAGGAATCTGTTATGAGTTCATTAGATTTTCGGCCTGTATTCTTTAAACGGTATGTAGACGATTGCCTTATGTGTGTTCCCAACGATAAAATTCAATATGTAATTGATAAATTCAACAATTTTCACTGTAAACTTCAATTCACTTGTGAAATAGAATTAAACAATAACATAAACATTAGGCATGATGCTGATGGAAAAATAAAAACCTCTTGGTTTACTAAAGAAGTATGGTCTCAACGTTATCTTCACTTCAATTCCGTTGCACCAGCTTGTTATAAAAAAAGTGTCATAAACAGCCTTACAGATCGCGCGATAAAATTGTCCCACGCAGATGACCGCCCCAAAAATTTAAAAATTGTTCGTACTACACTAGAATTGAATGGCTACCAAAAAAATTTTTTCAATCCTATCATTAAAGAAAGAATAAACAAAATCTATAATGGTTCGTCTAATAAAAATAACATAAAAGGTAATACAGACAATTTTATAACTCTACCTTACATTCCGGAGACCTCAGAGAAAATCAAAAAATGTTTGAAAAAGTATGATATAAATGTTGCGCATAAACCTACTAACTGTGTTGGGAAATATTTCTCAAATCTAAAACCGTTAATACCCAAAGATAAACAAACCCACACAGTGTATAAATTGAATTGTTTAGATTGTGATGGAACCTATACTGGAATCTCTAAACAATATTTACAAAAAAGAATGTACGGCCATAAATATAGCACAAGAAATAACAACTTAGAAAATTCCACCGCCCTTGCTAAGCATTGCTTTGATTATAACCATCAATTAGATTACAAAAATGTTAATATCTTAACTAAGGAAACCAATTATTATAAAAGATCTATCCTGGAGATGATTCACATAAAACGGGACCCCAAATCTGTAAATCATAGGGTAGACACACAAAATCTAAGTCATATTTATACTAATCTGATTAAATAATCTCTTGCAAATTCTTACATACGTCTTTATAAGTGTAGAAAATGTTTTTAGGAAGAATTCGTAATAGTTATTTCCCAGTACAGGTCTGAAACCTTTCTTAAGTGCCTTGTCATAAATCATACACATCTGGTTTCGAAAGTAGATACTTGACAAATAACTTCGTTCTTCTCATTTGTTGTGAGAATACCAATCAATATGCACTCATATATTTTAATAATATTACTGAATAGCGGATTCTTACTACAAAAAAAATAATTTTTTATACATTAATTCTGACGATACAATTTCTATTATTCGTGGTTCTGTTCGTTTCGACGGCGTGGGCTCTTTTAATTGAAGTTAAATTGTGCGATTTGGACGCTTGTGCTATAATTAGTTTTAATAAACACCCTTTTTAGACACAGTGAGTCTTCTGATGATGGTCGTGAGACCGAAACGTACGTAAAGACGAATAGTTAAAACAAAGTGTTTTTGTGACCTATTTCCCGAGAATTTTCATATATAATTCATACTGGGTCAAGAATCTTATTGTTACAAATAATATGAGGGCAATGTGAAAAGACCCTGAAAAATAAAATAACTTGAACGCATTGAAATTTTCAGATTTCTATTTCGACACTAATCGGAAGCAAGCAACCTTGGAAAAAGGTAAAGTTCTCGTATTGATTAGGCATTATTTCTTACGTGAAACTAAAGCATCGCTTGTTAAACATTATGAAGACTCCTCACCATCGTTTGAAACGGTTCACAAGTGGTTTACTGATTTTCCTTGTGGTAGTAAAAAAAGGGGACGCTGAATGTTCTGGTCATACAACGCCAGAAATCGTTGTCGAAACTGTTACATTTCTAGGAGTCTTAAGAGATAGGCGTCTTACTTGGATTCATCATATTAGTGCAACTAATTGGTTTGTTATAGTATGAGATTGTTGGCAACATATGTAGACTATAACATATAAAAATTGTTCATCAACCAAACTATGACTCTGAAATGCGTTTCGGTATAATATTTTTTGGAGGAAACGGTGACTTTATATACTACTTATTATTCAAAAATCTAGAATAAGAATTATGTTAAAGCTGAAATATAGAGTCACTTGTAGGCACAAATTCAAAGAAGCTGGTATTTTGACTACGTATTCTGTGTTCATTCAAGAATGTCTTTTATTCATATTCAAGAATAAACACTATTCTATAAGGTCTAAACCAAATCATGCTTATTGTACTAGATCTTTAGATTATGTTTATCCGAAACATAGGCTAACTAAAAATACATATTACAGCTGCATACAATTTTTCAATAAGCTACCGAAATAATAAAAGTTATTGGAATTCTGAAAGACTACGAACAAAAAATGTACGTTCTCCTACTAGAACTTGAGCCAAATTCCTTGAATGAGTATCTGCAACTGAAATTATAAAATTATATTTTGAACGCTATTCCTCTCTTCTGGAATAAATACAATACCGAGTATGGGTATTAAAGACTTATTAGGAATGTACATAATGTTTTTGGTTCACCAGGTTGAACAGT
This sequence comes from Endomychus coccineus, assembly GCA_958510875.1. Taxonomy (NCBI): domain Eukaryota; kingdom Metazoa; phylum Arthropoda; class Insecta; order Coleoptera; family Endomychidae; genus Endomychus; species Endomychus coccineus. The sequence goes on along the minus strand of OY294070.1, from coordinate 109,837,096 downwards.
GACAACACGTCTTATGGTCTCAGACAGCTGTTTCGCCCTTCTCATTAGGCTCATCAGTGAGACGAGGCAGACGTGAAGTCACTGATCAACCAACTCCGAAAGTGATTTTGTGTTCGGCGAACCAGAAGTTTGAAAGTGATTTATTAAAATCACTTTCGGAGTTGGTTGATCAGTGAATTCACGTCTATATCGTCTCACTGATGAGCCTTATGAGAAGGGCGAAACAGCTGTCTGAGACTATAGGACGTGTTGTCACTGTTCAACCTGGTGAACCAAAAACTTTGTCTATTGACTTTGTATGTAACACACGAATTGTGTAAGTAATTTCACTATGCGTTATTATTAATAGTTTTACCTATCATCATCATATTTGGGATTGTGGGTTCCGGAGTCCTGGAGAAAATGAAAGCTTGTAGCTTAGTTGCATAAAACTCTACTTGATTATCAGCTCCCCATTTCAAAATTCTTGTCAGATCTTCATTTATTGCATTGACTTGTTTCTGTCTGTTTTGCCCCTCTGACTTCAGTGGATGCTTCAAGCTGGCGGCCTCAATTGTTTTAAGCTGCTCGTCTATGGAAGCCTTTACTTTCAACTTCCTTTATACGAATGATCACTCCCAAAAAGTCTGGTGTATTTCAAATTACTTTTGAAGAATTCAATTTTTGTGAATCAACAGATAAATTTTCATTTGACATTCCTTCTTGGGAAACTTCCGTCATATGGTTTGCCGCCTCAACTTTTTCGCTTACTATCGAGTTTTATCTCAGATAGATCACCCCATGTGGTGGTTGACGGAGTACCCTCCGATACAATGACTATCAACGCTGGTGTTACTAATGGACCCGTCTTGGCTCCAACTCTGTTTCTGCTCCATAACAATGATCTGCTGGAAGTGACCACCTGTTCCGTCCACAGCTTTGCAGATGATGCTGAACTTCATACCGCTATCTCATCTGGAGCCCGTATACCATCCGTTGAATCCAGAGGAACGAGACAGGGACAAGTTGACACAATTATTGGAGATCCTGTAAATATTTTGAAATGGAGATCTGATAATGTGGTAGAGTTTAATGCCATCAAAACTCAAGCTTGCGTCTTCTCCAGGAAAGCGGATCCCACAATCCCTAATATGATGATGTCAGATACACCTATTATTCCTATGAAGTCTTCCATGACAATCATCATAAGACGAACTATGTCTAACACGGGATTTCTTAAAACTCATTGTATCAGCACAAAGCGTTCTTATCGCACCAATTTCTATTGGAAATGCCCACGTCGGCGGAATGAACAGAAACACGAATAATAGAAATTGAAACACATCAATGTTTCAAGTATATGGGATGTATCAAGAATCCGCTGGTTATCAATATTCATATAATATAAGAACACGTATCAACAAAGTCTGTCTACGACTGAAACTGAAACATACAACGCTCAAATATCTACTTTTTAACCAGATGTTGAAGATTTATGAGATGATAGAGAAAGGTTGTCAGACCTTATTAGAAATATTACTATTTGAGCATTCTACCTGAAATACACCTTTAACATCATAACAACGCATCTAGGAATTCGCAAGGGTTTCAGTTAATTAAATTAGTATGAATCTGACTTAGTGATTGAACATCTGTCCTATGAATTACAGATTTGGAGTCATGTTTTATGTGAATCATCTCCAGAACAGATCTTTCATACTACTTGGTTTCCTTAGTTAAAATATTAACATTTTTGTATTCTAACTGATGGTTATAATCAAAACAGTGTTTAGCAAGGGCGGTGGAATGTTTCCTGTATTATACTTATGACCATCCATCCTTTTTTTGTCCATATTGCTTATAATAGATGAATAAATGGTACAAAGATAAGATAATAATGATAATAAGATCCCTAATGAATTGAAAAATAAATTAATTTGCCATAATGGGCCACCTTATATTTATGGGCTTCCGAAACTATATAAAAGTGATATACCTTTGATACCCATTGTGAGTATTATTGGAGTACCTACCTACAATTTATCAAAAATTTCATCAACTAACAATATAATAGGAAAAAACTAATATCATGTGTCATTTAAATGGATTTATTAAGAAACAATCCCTACCCGTAGATCATCTATCAATTTGCGGGAACGTTGTTTCTTTATTTACAAATATAGCAGTCGTTTTGGCAATGAGTAGCATAAAAAAAATGGACAGAGATTAAGAACTAAACACCTCTAGAATAATCTGAATTTATAAATGCAGTGTGATTTTGTTCAGAATACACTCATTTTCAATATGGTGAGCAATATTATGGGCAAATATTCGGCACAGCAATGGGATCTCCTATTTCAGCTACTATTTGCAACCTAGTAATGAATGCCTAGAGGAATCTGATAAATTCATTAGATTTTCAACCCGTATTCTTTAAACGGTATGTAGATGATTGTTAAGTGAGTGTTCCCAATGATAAAATTCAGTACGTGATTAATAAATTTAACAATTTCCACTGTAAACTTCAATTAACTTTTGAAAAAGGAGTGAACCAAAATACAAATTCTCTAGATATGAACATGAGGCATGATGCAGATTGAAAAAAAAAGTCTTCGTGGCTTACTAAAGAAGTTTGGTCTCAACGTTATCTTTACTTCATTTCCGTTGCAACAACAAGTTATAAAAAAAGTATTCTAAACAGCCTCACAGATCGCGCGGTTTGATTTGTCCCACCCAGAGGACAGTTCCAAAAACTTAAGAATTGTTCGTAATACACTGGAAATGAATGGCTACCCAAAAACATTTTTCAATCCCATCATTGAAGAAAGAATAAACAAAATCTATAATGGAACGTCATATATAAATAGCATAAACGGTAATAATAATAATCTTATAACAATACCATACATTCCGGAGAGCTTAGAGAAAATTAAGAAATGTTTAAAAAACTTTTTAATTGAAATTGGTGTGATAAGGACGATTTGTGCTGGTACAATTAATTTCAAGGAATTCCGTTTTAGACATAATACGTCTTCTGATGATGGTCGAGAGACCAAAACGTACGTAAAAAAAAATAATAAGCATATGTGTTGGTGTGACATATTTCCCGAGATCGGGACCATCACTAACAGCATCCTCTCATGGGACGATTATGTGAGGTCCATGGCGAAAACTATTCCAGCATCTCTTGATAATCTACAAAGCTCAGATTCGACCTGTCCTGGAGTACTGTTCACATGTTTGGAGCCTGCCTCCCAAACTTTTACGAGTTCATTGTAGGAGATCTCTCCCCTCTACTATATATATTTCCATGGTCGGTGTTCATCAGAAATCTCGTCTGTTGTTCCAACACGAGAGATTCCAGATATGCGGACTGGACGAGCTCAAACTAGTCGCCACTTCACTGTCAAATTCGAGACTTGCCGAACTTCCTCCTACCAAACATTTTTTTTATCGAACAGCAAAGTTGTGGAACTCTTTACCTAGTGAGGTTTTCCCTATGCCTATAACCTCCAAACCTTCAAGAATATTATGAATGCCTATCTCATTTCGCTACTTTTCACTGCTGACTGATACGATGTTCGACGAACATTATATGCTTCCCTTTCGTGTAGTCAAAGTATAAAAAACAAAAAAATGCAGAACATGAATTTGGTTTCAATTACTCTCTTGAGTGGAACAAAGTGCTATCTATACGAGCAAATCTAATGAATGGTTTGAAAATGTAGCAGAAACAATATTAATTGAGCACATAGTAATTTATAACGGAATTACACAAAGTAATACCAACTTCGAACAATTATTTGTACATTATTGAAATGGACATTTATAATTTCGGTCTAGCCACGTCTAAAAAGACCATCAGTAAGCAGGGTGAATATTCGTCATTATCACGTTAGTAGTATGCCATATAATTTCTATATTATTGATTGTGTGTCTAATCCTATTACAGACAGTTGCAGCTTAACAACAATAGGGACCGAACCATTCTATTCGGTTTATTACTGTTAGAATAAATCTTTATTTGCGGTTTATGGAGGAAGTTGTGTACTACCCTATACCACTATTTAAATTAATGCCATTGTAATTCATAAACACAGAGCAAAGTCTACAAATATTATAATAGCAAGTGTTAGCTATCCTATCACTTAATATGATATCTGTGACAACTCCATAAACGCCGTCCGAGAATACAATAGACATTTATACTATAGGGGTTGATAATCCCTTCACTGTGTGGCAGTATAACAGCATAGAGCATGCAATAAATCCCCAACTCGAAAGTTACCTCCGAAAATTTATTTCAAACGTACGAACTCTCAAATAATGTAAATACAGACATTTTAGATTCAATGTTTCCCGAATACTTTCACTCACATCGTTGGCTAAATTAAATTTCTAAAATAAAACTAGACTAGGGTATATTTCATTCAAGAAACATCGAATTGAGTTGTCCTTTACTTTGTGACATTATAACAATAAAATAACTACCCCTAAGAATATTATGAACTACCAATATCTTTCTTTGGATATACTGATATTTTTTCAAATAATGCAAATCTCACCTTTTATCCTATATTTATTTTCGTCACTATACTTAATAGTGGTATAAGGGAAGCATTATAATCAAGTTTCCACCTGGATTATTTTTACTTCCCTGACGTATTATATAGTGTAAGGGAATTATTGTATGTAATCTACTCAAAAAAAATTCCCGAAGATTTTTTAAAGAAATTTCAAAATTTTTATTTTGAACTCAACCGCATTATCTATTTCTGATTTGAAGGAGGAATCAACAGTTGTTTGCTTATAAACATGAAAAATAATCAATAAAATTTCATTTTATTTCTCTGAGGTGGGCCAGTGCCGCTCCTGGGGGGGTGGCTGCCCCTACCCCTCGGCCCCTACCTAGTTACGCCAGTGGAAATGATAGCACATTCTTAAAACCACAATTGTGGGACATGTAAACACGAATAGGTGAGAATCAGTATACGTATAGCTCATAGATAACTCTACTTCGTAGAATAAAATGTTCCGTGCTAGGTACCGAAACCGCGATAAGAGCGCCGCGCGCGGAATGGAAGCCCACTAATTGATGCTTTGGAGGGAAATTTAAATCAAGTTACACAGCACATAAGTGCAAATTTCGTTTTCTAACAATTCAAGTAGGAAATGAAAGTCGATAGTTTTTACCAATAGTTTTTATTCAACTACAGAGTTAAAACAGAAATATATAAAATATACATATAAATACAATTAAACATCAAAAACAATAGACTGCCAATGTAATTTTGAGGATTTCGGTGTGAAAATAAACTAAGTTCTTTAGTAAAGTTTTTTGATGTTGGCATTCAACGTGTTAAAAAAGAAATACATAAAATATACATATAAATACAATTAGATATCGAGACTGATTACAATGGGTTGAAACAAAAATAACATAAAATATACAAATTATGTTCTTATCAACTCGCAGTTGTACGCTTCTTGGCCTTTAAATAAGTTTCTTTAGCTTGTTGATATAATGAAGAACAGTTTGGTGGTAGAATTCTATTATCTTTTCCTGTTATAATGTTGTTCGCTCCATTAAAATAATTGAATATTACAAGCCGGGAAGAATGTTTAATAACAGAATTCTCCAACATTTTCGAATGTTCACATTCAATGAACTTGAAATTCACTGATACTTTAATGTTCGTTATTTTTCCCAAAAAATTTTTTAGTGTGAGCAATTTTGGGAAGCATAAATATCAAAATATTATATGACTACCAAATTTTTTATGAATTCAATATTGCAGTACTTTAGCCTTTCAACTTTTAGTCCACCTAGATCTAATTAACAAGTTAAAATTGTAATTTTCTCCTTCTCTTCTTAATACATTGTATTTACAAGCTATACAATTATAGGCGATTTCAGTTTTCATTATTACTATATATCCAGCTACATATGACAGTGATGCAGCTTCCAAAGGTCTTAAAATTTTGAAAAGCTTGGGTAAGTGATATGATGGTTCTTCCAAAGTTTCCACTTGTGGGTCACTGATGAATCCCGGTAAGAAATAAGATTGATTGAAACTGATAAAAATAATTATGATACAATTTTTATAGCGTATACTGTAAAATACACACCTGACTAATGAACTGCTGGAGTGTTACAAGTACTTATGTCTTCTTCACAATTTGCTCCAATAGAATGCTTCGATACCAAATTATTAACTAGCAAAGATTTATAAAATGGTCCGAATGCTCTACATGTTAGCTTGATACATCTTCGGCCTCACTGCCTAACTCGCTTAAAACAATTTTCAAGGGAATATTGATTAATATTTTTCGGTTTTAAGAATCGCAATAGCTCCATTGTTACTTGTACTTGAAAATATATTGGTCTGCTTTCGTTCTACTTCTACAGTATCTTTAACAGGAATTGAGTCGATGTTGCCTGATTCAATATGATTCCTGATTCCATTTGGCAAATCGAGTTCTTCACATAAAAAATAATCATTCACCTGAGTTGGCAGAAAAAGTGTCGGGACTGCATCTTCCTTCAAAGCATCATTTGGTCTAATATCTTCTGGTGAAAAATGTCTTGAGCACACTCGGTAATTGGTGTATACTTTTTCGGGAGTATACTTCAGAAGAACCAGAATCACAAACTTCAGCCATAAATTCAATAAGCCCATATCGAATTTGGGATTCGGAAACTTGTAGCGTTTATGGTTCTGAAGTGGCTGACAATTGCGTACCTATAGCACAACCGTGTTTTCCCATGATAAATATTATGCAAAAATAATATTCTAGAAATAGCGTATATGATAGCAAGCAGCAAGTCGCATGGAAACAAAATTCACAAGTGAATTAAACATCAATGGAACTTTCAATAATTCGTAATTGAGTCCAGTAAGAAGGCAACTATGTTTGATTTGCAATGAAACTATAGCTGTTCTCAAAGAATATAATATTAAACATCATTATGAAAAGAAACAGAATATAGAGGAAATTCGCGTGCAGAAAAAATTGAAGCTTTGAAGCGCAGATTGGAATTGCAGCAATCTTTGTTCACAAAACTCAATACCTACTGAACAAGGGGCCAATTGCGAAACGTGGAAGACCATTCACCGGTGGAGAAATGATCAAAGAATGCGTAATTGCAGTAGACAAAGAAAATGGCCACGAAAAGGGAAATTTATTTAAAACTGTCAGGTTCTCAACAAACACCGTGACTCGGAGGATAGAAGACATCGCAGAAAATATATATCAGCTGTCTGACAAAAATGGACCTCTTGAGTGGTTTTCTCTAGCCTTGGATGAGTCAACGGATGTGTTAGATCGGAGGAAGAAATTTTTGAGGGAGTTGAAAATGCCGTTAATAAAAGAACCTTAGACGGAAAAACTTGAAATCTTTCACTACGCAAGAACATGTGTGGTAAAAATAAAGGTGTGATTGCTATTGTATCAAAGGCTATAGAAAATGATGATGGTTGAAAACTATTAGTCTTACATTGTATCATCCATCAACAGTCCTTGTGCGGGAAATGTTTGGAGTTCTAAAACCAGTCATATCAGTTGTTAATTTCATCAGATCCACCGGAAGGAATCACCGACAATTCCGCGAGTTTATTGAAGAGATTGGAGAAGATGGCTTTACATATCATACTGCCGTATGCTGGCTTAGTTGCTGAAAGGTCTTTCGGCGCTATTTTGAACTTCGAGCAGTGATCAAATTTTTTTTGGATGAAAAACATCGCTCTTTCACCGAATTACAAAATATAGCGAAGGCTGTGGAAGTAAGCGTTCTGTGTCAATTTGACAAGACATATGAACTAACTGAATTTGAAATTGCAAGGAGAAAACCTGCTTCTCTCTGATTTACACACTAATATCAAACCGGCAAAAAATAATGCTGTTTCAATCAGAATTAGGAAAAAAATTTTTCACAAATTTTAAAACATGTGAAATATTCAGCCACACTACTGAGACTGAGATTCCCGTCGATTTTGAAATCGAAGCTTTGAAGATAAATTTTGATACTGATTCCTCAGACTTAGATGTCATTGTGAATGAAATTAAGATAAAAAAAATCCTTTCGATACTGACAATGAAACCATAGCTTAGCCTTGCATAACTTCAAATGGAAATTATTGGTTTACAGTGTGCAGTGATATAATTAAGAACAAAGATCAATACTCATCTTTGTTGAAATTTTATAAGAGTCTTCTTCCATTGGTACAATTTGATAATCTGCATAAATTTGCTCGTGAGCTGTCTTGTGTTTTTGGTACTACTACTTGTGTGAGAAAACATTCTCCAAAATGAAGTACACAAAGACTGTTTACAGATCTCAGTTAACCGATGATCGTCTTAAATCTCTTTTTACTCCAATTATTTGTTAGTTATTATGCTTGAGTTAAATTTTCTGCGCTTAATACTTGTCATTAAGCTATACCTAGCAAGTAAATAGAACCGAGTTATTATCATTCGGTATATTTTATCCAACTTATCATAACAACAATAACAACAATAAGCCATTAGCTGTCACAGGCCGGATTGATGATACTGGCGGGCCGGATTTGGCCCGTGGGCCGTTGTTTGGAAACCTCTAGTATAGATAAACATGCAGTTAAGATTCTAGTATCAACTCTTGTGAAACAAATATTGTTAATTCGGATCAACTTTGAATTCAATGACACAATGAGTATTAATTGTTGTCTTTATACGTATCCATCTATTTCTAATCTAGTCGAGGAAATAAAGCATTGAACCTGGGAAAGTTGGCGCAGTTGGATGGATTGAGATGCGGTTTTCTGCATTCGATTCAGAAAGTGATTTAGAAACTTTGTCCGGTATTTCTGTTTTGCGGAAAAAAATTGTTACATTTCTACAGCCAAAAAATGCATTTTTCTAAGTGCACTTTTTGAGGTGAATAAAAAAATGGACTCGAATTGGTTTCTCGGGGGTTTTTGGGGTCGCTGAACACGAATATAATATTTAAAAAATTCCCTGAGGTCCCCTTTCCTCCCCGGAAATATACTAGCGTCCTGACGTCCTGAATATCGACGAAATTAATGAAAAAATTATTTTTAATGTTTGTCAACTGTTCGAAAGGTGATATGAAGGTTGCTAGTGATGATAACGACATGAAAAAACTCTTCTGCAATACTTTCTAGGAATTTGCTAATTTTTCTTCATAAAAGGTAACAAATTCTAGCTCTCGGGGGTTTTTAAAGTCGCCGATCACGACTGTGACACTCACAATGTTCTGCAAATTACCTGTGGGTATTTACGGGACACTCGAGCCCTGTGTATCCACGTCATCTTCTAGGAATTTCCTGTTTTTTTTATATTAAATGTAATAAATTCTAGCTCTCGGGGGTTTTCAAAGTTGCTGATCACGACTATGCATGTGAGGGTCACAGTCGTGATCGGCAAGTTTGAAAACCCCCCGAGAGCTACAATTTATTACATTTAATTTGAAAAAAAACAAGAAATTCCTAGAAGATGACGTGGATACACAGGGTTCGAGTGTCCCGGAAATACCCCCAGGTAATTTTCAGAACATTGTGAGTGTCACAGTCCTGATCAGCGACTTTGAAAACCCCCGCCAGTTAGAATTGATTACATTTAATTTAAAAAAAAACAAGAAATTCCTAGAAGGTGACGTGGATACACAGGTCTCGAGTGTCCCGGAAATACCCCCAGGTAATTTGCAGAACATTGTGAGTGTCACAGTCGTGATCGGCGACTTTAAAAACCCCCGAGAGCTAGAATTTGTTATCTTTTATGAAGAAAAATTAGCAAATTCCTAAAAGGTGACGTCGTTATCTGGACGCAGGGTACACCAGGTATTGCAGAAGAATTTTTTCATGTCGTTATCATCACTAGCAACCTTCATATCACCTTTCGAACAGTTGACAAACATTAAAAATATTTTTTTAAATTAATTTCGTCGATATCCAGGACGTCAGGACGCTAGTATACCCCCGGGGAGGTCCAAGGGGACCTCAGGAAATTTTTTAAATATCATATCCGTGTTTAGCGACCCCAAAACCCCCCGAGAAACCAATTCGAGTCCGTTTTTTCATTCACCTCAAAAAGTGCACTTAGAAAAATGCACTTTTTGGCTGTAGAAATGCAACAAATTTTTTCCGCAAAACAAAAATACCGGACAAAGCTTCTAAATCACTTTCTGAATCGAATGCAGAAAACCGCATCTCAATCCATCCAACTGAGCCAACTTTCCCAGATTTGGCCTATTTTAGTGCTTTATTTCCTCGACTAATCATTAGCAATATATTTTCGATTCCTGCGGATGAGGGAAGTTAGTAGTCTGTAGGTCACAATTTTTTCACCTCGAACAGTGTAGCTGCGTCTCCCAAAACTGTCAATCTTGATTGCATCCCATGAATATAATTATTTTAAATCAGCCTTTTTAATAGTTTTTGATAGTAGGTACTAAGTACTAGTATCTGGTCTCAACAAATGGGAGATGGCTTCCATTGAATTTGTGTTACCTTAATTCAAACTGCATCGTATAACAGTATATATTGGATAAGCTTTAAATCTTCCTATTTTTGGATGAACTATTTTATGCGACTTAAAAAATATCTCCCTCAGTTTCCAAGATATTCGATGACTTGCTATTAGACCTTATGATATTGTCAATCCACATAACTCAACCCCAAAATGATCGAATTCAACCCGCGTGTGAAGACATTTCTCTTGTGTTGAGAAATCCATTTCATGGGAGTTTCACGACGTTGCGTTAACATTTATCTGCAGATAACACCGATTTCAGAATTCATAGATTTCCCGAGGCGAGCTACAGACTCGTTTCAACTTAACCCGAAGATGATACGTACGTGACTTCATCATTTGGACCCTAAGAGAGTTAACTGCCCACTGTATTAAATGGGGTGATTTGCTCGAATTGGCATACTTTTTGAAATAAATTCATAATTTTTATATTTATGAGTTTTTGTGAAAAATACGTACGCACGCCATAGTGATGCCAATTTATCTAAGAAGGAGATTCCTTTGATATGAATTCTTGGTTTTCATAATTAAGGAATCAGTTGTTTTTTTAAGAAACTGCTAAATATACCATCTCACCCGGAACTCTGTCTGAGATGGCATAAGTATGCCATATCGCCCTCATCGATAGGTATATTAATAAAACTATATTTTTACATAAGAAATTCAACTAATGTTGAACGAAACTTTAATAAACGAAAATTAAAATATAGGAATATAAAAAAGGATTATTTGCATAATTAACATATATACAATTTTCATACGAAATACAACGAATCCTCTCTAGCCTTAAATTGTTAAAAAAGCTCATTGCAAAATATGCATGTCTCAACTGCATTAGCTTCAGTCTCCAATTTGTCTAGCGTCATGCATTGAGCTTGTTTTTTTTGCAAGAGACGCCCTGAACGAGGATTTTCTGAATTTGGAATTATTCTTTACTGCAATGTTATGTAATGCCAAATTTGACTTTACCTTTTTTGTATATTTTTGTAGTAGAGATGTAGCATTTTCAGCGAATTTAAGCTTCAACAATTCAATTTCAGGCGTCGTATTTAATATTTCGTACTTTCCTGGAGTACGTTTTCTTCTCTAGTTCTCATTGATAGCTGCCTCTAGTAGTGGTAAAATATCGGATGTGGTTATGATTAAATTATGGATAATAGTTGGGCTAGTTTTTGTTGAATCGTTTTCCTCAACCCGATTTGTTTGTGGAGATCGACTATTATACGGTCCAGGTTCTTCATGATCATTCAGTTTTTTTTTTAACTTTCCTTTTCCTGTCAACAGTAAGCTTTTCGATAGTAGGTAAAACGTCGAGTTTGGTTGTATCTGCTGCAATATACATCCAGTCAGGAAAAATATTGGCATTAAAAGGACATTACTAGTTTTTAAAAATTCACTTTCTGCAAACGACATGCTGGTTGCAGCGTTTTGATATGCTGCTTTAAAGATTTCGCTAACTCGATAATGAGTAATAACTCTTCCAGGATGGTTTTTAACCACTTGCCTAATTTTTGATTATAGTAAGACTTAAGTGGACCAAAAAATGGAATATTTAAAGTTTGTATCCTATGGGTGCAACGAGGTGAAAAATTAAATAAAATAATGTCGTTATTTTTTGCATGAGCTTGGGCATCTAAGGTTTACTGACTGGAATGGCCATCTAATATCAAGAGCACTTTTTCGTGTTAGATTGTTTCACAGATTTGACGAAGAAGCCAAACCACTTAAAAAATATTTTGGAATTTGTCCATTCTATTGAGCTATTCTCTTGAGCAAATTCAATTGATCCTGCTGGTTCACTATCAATAAATTCATTGTTCATCTGTTTTCGTGAAAAAATGAAGCAAGGAGCCTAGTAAGAACCAGCAGCACTACTCAATACTCCAACTTGTATTTTACCTTCAGGACATACATTTTGCAGTTATTCGATGAAACAGTAAAAAGTCCACTTTCATCCATGTTCCAAATTTTGTTGTTGTTTTGAAAAACTTCGTTTAAGGCTGGTTCCAAAAGCTTGAAATATTTGTTGATTTGCGTTTTATTGAAGGCACGCGCTCTAGCTGCTGATGTTGATTCTGGAAACCTTAGGCATATAGTAGGCTTTCGTTTGGTGAACCCCTTCAACCAATCTTAACCAGCTGTTTTTCCTCCAAGTTGAAATAATTTTGAATATTATTTTGAACTGAAACGTCAAAACCAAGTAGTCGCACGCAATCCATAAAACTTCTCTTCCATATTTAATATTTGTTCCGCTAATTTTTTCCCACAACAGCTTCAAATGTTGCTCTTTTACCGTCCATATAATTTTTTTCTGAACCTACACTAATCTCATTTGTTCTTCGACATCGTCGACGCAATGTACCCAATAGTTCACTCAAGGTTCTGCTGGCTAACAAAAACCACTGGGGCGGGAGTGAACCTAAGGAAATTAATTTTTTTGATACGACCTCTTGGCCAAAATCCCCAGATTATAGACTGGACCATACCGGTTTCATTCATTTCTTTTTAAACCTCTTTTCATGTTTTACTGCATTTTTGTATTTGAATGATTCTCCATTATATAGTCGTCTGAAACATGGTGTTCTTCTACTATTTGTAGATTATCGTCCATTTTGCATGCAATCAGTTGCACCGGTCGAAAACAAATGACGCTGTCTGGGCGTCTCTGCTTGGTTTGCGAGACGTCATAAGAATAGATGTGTCTCAAATGAAGCGACGTGTCTGCGACATGTCCGAAGCAAACATCGTATAAGTATGCGACTGAACTTGAAAAGTATGGGAAATCTCTAGCTGTAGCATTGGATATCTCCAAAACATTTTGGAATTTTCATACAATATTAACTTTATCCCCTCAGTTCAATACGTCCCTGTCATTCAATTAGGTTCGAGTCTGTTAATCACATTGCCTCCGACGGCGAACAAATGAAACGACCATCGTTGCCCACTGCGAATCGAATTTAAATAATTGAAAGCTATAGGTCATTCGTTACTCTTTGTTTTGGTTAAATGTTCTGATAACGGCGCATTCATAAATTGCAATATACACAACAGATTTGATGGTTTTTCCAAACATAAAGTTCAATTCTATTCGGTGCACCGAACACGTGTTTTATCATCGTACCATTGTCATGTTTTATCAGAAATCGGAATTACTTGCTACGAGCAACGATATGATAATTGGAAATTATTAACTACTGTTACCGTTACCAATAATTAGTTTTTCAAAAACTCGATGATGGAAGCCGTTACTTCGAGATAATTTATTATATTGATATGATAAAGCACCCATTGCTTTGTTTTTTGTCACTTATATTGTAGAAACACTAACGTGACTATAGTTTAGACTCCTAGCGTGTCATCTTCAAAACGATACTAATTTAAGGTTTTTTGGATCGCTGATAACTCTTTCTGGAGTTCGGACCAATCACCGAAGCTTCTGGTGAACAGATTTGTGGTATCGACAACAAAAAATTCCAAAAATACCGTTTGCAGGGTGTTTGCACTACAATGGAACTTTACTGAATTTTTCTAATGCGAAAAAAGTAATACTGGAATATTTTCAATTTTAATGTCAAAAATGTTATTATCGTAGATCGAATCTAGCACCGGAATCACATTCCGCGGTCCCGAAAACCCCCGAAAGACGAATTTGGTTGCATTTCAGAGCATATTAAAAATCAATCCATGAAGATGACCTAGGTCATCAGGGTATCCTGACCACCAGGTGACTATTGAGTGTCATGTACATGACCCGTATGCTCCAGAGCACCTTCCTAACAGGTTTCATTTCTTTGCAGAAGGTATTTCTGCGAATTCCCTGGAGACGACGATAGTACCAGGATGTCCTGAGACTCAGGTGCGTTCTAGTTCAAATCTGGCACCGGAATCGTGTTCAGAGATCCAAAAATCCCGCGAGATTCGAATTTGATTGCATTTCAGAACATATTAAAAATCAATCCATAGAGATGACCTAGCTCATCACGGTATCCTGAGCACCAGGTGACTATTGAATATCATGGTCCTGACCCGTATGCTCAAGAGAACCTCTCTGACAAGTTTCATTCCTTTGCAGAAGGTATTTCTGCGAATTTTTTGGAGACGACGATAGTACCAGGAAGTCCTGATCCCCAGGTTCGTCGGAGTTTAAATCTTACACCGAAATCGTGCTTAACGGCTTCAAAAACCCCCGAGTGAGAAATGTTGGCTATATTTGAACATTTTTTCAACATCTTTAATATTATCTCCTGAAAGTGCATTCAAAGAAATGCGAAAATTAACATTAGAAGGAAAAAAATGGTGAATTTTTTTCTAAATGACTTCCGGAATCGATTTAAAAAAATTTATCAAAATCGGTTCATCCGATTTTTTTTTCAACCTTTTCTGCTTTATTTCCTCGCCTAATTATCAAGATGAATAAACGTAAAACATTGAAACATAGGCGGGATTCACACCTACATTAAGGATGTCTAGTTCAGCGTCTTTACCAATTACACCACTTTGGTAATATAAACCTCTGAAAGGAGAGTAGATCATTGATGAATACAATGCGATTCGATGCCCCGTTATAGATCAACAATTCACGCATATTTATCTTGAGTTCAATCGTTTTGAATTGAGGAGTGTAGGTATGAGTATTACTATGGTTGGCAATACTCTGACAGTACTCATTAAATGACAGCTTCCCGGTTGTTATATATTTTAATAGAACTGACTGAGAAATGTTCTGGGTAAGTATAAACAGGATTAAAAATTCTTTGTCTAATTGGCTACAATTTCTTGAGTATATTAAGAGCAATAGAATTAAATTTTCTGAATTATGAAAATGTATTACGTTTATTCATCTTGATAATCCTATGCTAAATTATCCAACTGCCGTTTTTTCTTCTTCTTTTTGCCCAAACTAGCCAATAAAGCCATTTCACTCATCACCAATATGGCACAATATTCTTCGTGAGAATATAATAGGATGACAGAATGGAGTTTAAATCGCTCCGGAGCTGATATTCCGGGAAAAGAGGCTGACTTTCTAAACTAAAAAAAAAGCAGGGCGTGGTATCGGATTTTTTCTCGTGATGTCCGACGGCTTCCCATTTACCCCTAAACGCTAAATTAACCCTATATTCACCCCTTATTTAAGATAATTTTTAATTTATAAAAAAAATGAAAATTAAGTCTCCAAAATGAGTTGTAGAAGATTTTATTTCTTGGGTTGCTGAACACGAATCCGTGCTCATTTCCCTGGAAAATTCATTCTATGGACGGGAAATCCGGAAAATTTGGTTATTTTTCACGTGATTATCGTTTTATACATAGTAGAGGTTGAAATACATAATAGAGGTATTCCAATCCAAAATAGCAAGAAAAAAACTGGAAAATTTGTGGAAAACTGGAAAACTTGAAAAGAAAAATCTTTCCAAGTCATTGAAATCTTCGTGTGATAGGACCCTATAGGGGTTTGATTGGTCGCTGATTACGAATTTGATGGCAAAACGCGGAAAGTCTTATTATGAATTCTCTTTTTTCTAATGGCATTGTTTGAGTTTCTTATTGATTTACGTTTCTGTCTTCGATGTTCATGTTGAATCACAAAAGTTGAAAGCAGTGCCAAAAAAATAATTGTCTTCAAATTCCGAAAAAATCAAAGAAAATTACAAAGAAAAACAATCTAACGGCAGTAAAATTATCGTGTGATAATAACCCTAAGTCATGGGGTTTTTTTTGCTCACTGATTATGAATTTGACATCAAAGACGTTCAAATTTAGATTATGTGAAAAATGGAGGAAAATTTCGAAAATACAAGCTTTTTTGTTTTAATCTATGCAAGTTTGTAATGGTTCATTCAGACCTACAATATCGCAATATGGTGTGTCATTTAAAAAGAATATGAACTGAGAATAACATCCGCAGCGTACAGAAAGTTACGACAGGAGCCATAGCTACTCTTGGGACACAACTCATCAATATGGCAAATGAACCAGCCCGAATTGATGAAGTCAGGCAAGGATTCTTCAACATAAGTAGATAATTACAATTTCTGAATTCTGAGGATAACTTGGATGAATCAACATAAGATTATGAAGATGAATAAACGTAGAACATTGAACCAAAGTCAGGATTCGAACCGACATTCCCGGATGTCTAGTCTAGTGTGTTTACCGATTCCACCGCTTCGTTCTCGTCAGAGTCTCATATTTCCGTGAATATAAACTTCTGAAAGGATAGTAGATTACTGATGAACACAATGCGCTTCGATGCTCCGCTATATATCAACTATTTGAATTGAGGAGTATAGGTATGAGTAATAATATGATTAGCAATTACTCTGACAGCACTCATTCAATGATAACATTCCGATTCTGGATGTCTACCACCTCTGCTTCACTTGCTGCTCATTTGCTTATTTCGGTTGCCAGAAAGTCTGTATTCCTGCTTTTACTTGGGCTATTTTCTAAATGAAGATATTTTAATTACTTATTTAATCAATTCATCCGATTGAACTAACTTAGTCTCAAAGGTGTTGATATTGGTACCCTAAGTTGAGTAGGTGTACAACTAAACCAATGAAAACAACTTGTAGAAGGAACAATAACACTTTCTTGTAATTTTGAAATCAGGAATTTCCTAGGTGGTGGGATATTCTTTGAAATATTAACTTATTAAAATAATAGTGTCTGTTATACATATAAATTTCAGATAAATTGAAAATGAAACATACCTGATTTTTCACCTAGGGGGTTGAATTCTTTTTCTTCAGAAATAGCTAAGATATGAACAAAATTAGGAACCTTGAATAATGAGCAATAATAATAAATAATCATCCTTTTTCTCTCTATGACACTACTTTATTTTTACTTTGATAGCAATGCTCCTAAAGCAAGAGGCAAAATTCATAACTAAGCTTCATTAAAGCACGTTGTATTTGAATCAAATTTAATCTCAAAAAATCGATACAATCAGTCAATACTGAATGAAAATTCATTCCAAACATAAATGAAACAGCTGCTGAAAGTTTGATTTTTTAAATTTATTAAATGAATGTAACTACCTATATGAATGAATATCATTGAACAAATCTCAATAAACTATACTAATAGCTACCAATTCAGTATTTCCTATAATAAATCAAAACTATTCTCATGCTGATATCAAATATGTGGACTCATCTAATACAATTTCAAGTTATTTCAGTAATTTGGGTATTGACGAAGCTTAT
Organism: Endomychus coccineus; assembly: GCA_958510875.1. Classification (NCBI taxonomy): domain Eukaryota; kingdom Metazoa; phylum Arthropoda; class Insecta; order Coleoptera; family Endomychidae; genus Endomychus; species Endomychus coccineus. The sequence goes on along the minus strand of OY294070.1, from coordinate 109,819,373 downwards.
AAAACGGAGAATAATTTAGCTAGGTTTATCAAACACAGTAGAGATGAATCATCCGATGGAGACAAATGTGGGGTTTACAAGCTGACATGTGAGTCTTGGCCTAAGATATACATTGGACAGACAGACAGGACATTCAAGAGCATATCAAAGAACATATGCGTAGTTTCATTAATGATAAATCTGATTCAATTCTTGCAGAACATTTGATTATGGAAAACTGTAACTTTAATGATAGTTCGAAGATTTTATACATTTAGAATAAATTAAATTTGCTGAAACCCCTAGAAATTAATGAAATATCCTATTAAACGAACAACAAATACTTAATACTTCTTACCTGTTGAATTTGTATAATTAGATTATCTGTTTTCTACCAGTTTATCGTTGGTTGAACCCAAGTGGGGGATAAATTCTACTAACCATCTAACCTAAGATTATCATTGAAGTTGTATATTTGGTAAGCTCTTTTGTAATAAGTTAGTACCTTATAATATTTATTTGGAGACACTACGGTGTTGGTAAAACTATAGTTATAGATAGATCACTGTATGTGGTAGTTGGCGAATACAATGGCTATCAATGCTGGTGTTCCACAGGGATATGTCTGGGCACCAACTTTGTTTGTGCTCCATATCAACGATCTGCTGAAAGTGACTACCTGTCCCGTCCACAGCTTTGCAGATGATGGTACACTTCATACTACTCTCTCATCTAGAGCCGCTATACCGTCCAATGAAGCCAGAGGAGCGAAACAGGGACAGGTTGATGCAATTAATGAAGATCTGGCAAACATTTTGTCAGGTACAACTTTTCCTATGAAGTCTTCTATAACAATGCTCGGGATCAACACCAACAGCAAGCACTCATGAGATGATCATGCGAGGTCCATTGCAAAAATCGCTTCACAAAAACTTGGTTCTCTATTCCATGCCAAGAGCTATTCTACATCTCAGCAGCTCCTCATAATCCACAAAGCACAGATTCGACCTGTCCTGTAGTACTGTTCATATGTTTGGAGTTTGGCTCCCAAACATACGCCGAATCTCTTGGATTATATCCAGAAGAGAGCGTTTGATTGATGATGTCACACTTACGAGTTTATTGCCTTTCTAGAACATCGTAGAAAAGTGGGATACCTCTCCCATTTCTATAGATATTTCCATGGTCAGTGTTCATTAGAACTCCCGTCGACAGGGCGAGCTCGAATTGGTCACCTCTTCACTGTCAAACTCGAGCCTGACGATCTTTTTCCTACCAGACTTCATTTTTTTTATCGCACAGCGAAGTTGTGGAACTCATTACCTAGTGAGGTCTTTCCCTATGCATATAACCTCCAAGCCTTCAAGATTCATATAGATGCCTACCTCTTTTCCCTACATTTCACCAGAGGCGTAGCGAGGATTGCGCGCCCGGGGGTAGCTATCATAATTGCGCCCCTCCCCACGTCTCAGCCCCTTGATTCTCAACAATATTTATTTTCGTATACAACATCGCCAAATATATCCAATGGAAGAAACAAGGGAACACAGCTTTCAATAGTTTCAAGTACCTTTGTTTCAAACTAACATATATTCATTGAACAATAAATCTAGATAAGTATTTTACGTGATTTCATTGATGCAAACATATATATTATGCGTGATGCATCAATCGATTCAAGAGTTTCTTTCTCTATACTCAACAGAGCTAAGTCCGAAAATCTTTGTTGCTCCATTGATGCCCGCAGATAATTAAATATAAACTTTAACTTGCTGAAGGACCGCTCACAACTTGCAATAGATACGGAGACAGTTAGCAGGATCTGTAACGCAACTTTTAAATTCGGAAAAACATCTTTACCGTACTGTATAAGAAATCGGAGTAGTATCGATGACAATGCATTGCTGTTCAGACAGCTGTGCGCCCTAAATTTTTATCGTGAATTTCTTTTCCGTGAATTTTTTTTCCGACAGATTTTTATAAAATTAGACATTTGCATATTTGGCGCTCCCCTGGATCCGGAGCCCAGGGCACTTGCCTCCCTCTGCCCCCTCGTCACACCACTGCTGGTTCACACGATGGTCTTCGAACATTATAGGTTTCCCTCTCGTGTAGTCAAATTATTTAAAAAAATCATCTATTAAATTAGTGAACATCAAACAATTAATGATTACTTTATTAAAATTTATTCTCATTTTCGGACATTGAAATGAAATTTTTGTTACCAGCCAAAACATGTATGTGTACGCAAAAATATCATAAAAATGTATATTTCGATAATTCAATTAGTGGATAAATTCAATAAAGAAACAACAATTCATGCATTTCTGAGCTGCCGCCAATATAGTATAAAATCGAATAAAACTGAATAGTCCAGGCATTTAAGGAATTTTTTGATTCGCATTCCGGCGAGGTCTAATTTTGGTTTACTCTCATGTATTCTGACGCACTGAATACGTCGGTGTAATTCAAATTAAGATTAATCCTGTGCTCTAAAAACTATGGCCCTTTTTCTTTTTTTCACGTTTTGAGACAAAACTATGGACTGTATGGAAGAATGTTGAAACAAAAGTTATTGGAAAAACTAATACGCCATTTTTGGCTCCAGTACGAAGTCGATTCCAGGTCGTGGGCCCAAGATAGGGTCCATTTAGTGTGTTTTTTGCCACATTGAAGCATTGAGTATATGTCAGATAGTTTTTTTTTCCATATTCTGTTTAGGTGGAAGGACAGTATTTTCTTTTTTTTTGTTTTTGGTATTTTGACTTACCTCATTTTTTGGCGCCAAATCGGCAATTTTGAAAAATCCGTATTTTGCAAATTTCAGACGAAATACTCATGTTATCGATCTTAAACTGAAATCATTCGGAAAACTCCATTATTCTGCACCCAATATCCAAAATTGAAGCATTTTGGTCCAAAGACATAGCCTTGGCGTCACTTGAAAATTTTGGACCACCGAAAAATCCAAATTTTTTGAGGTTATAAATTTTTCCCGGATTCCAAATTCTAGGTTCCATTAGATGTTTTCATAACGAGTATTAAAAGTCCAAGCAAATCGATTTGGGTTGAGCTATCCTAATAAATGTATTTGTGCTTCTAGAGCGCCCAATTTTGGGACTATTGACAAAAAACTCGGCAAAATTCGGACAAAAATTGTCATTTTTCCTCTTTAAATGCCTGGACTAGAAAGTATAATAAAAATTATATTTGGCTCAATGGAAATTCAATTTTACTTAACAAAAATGGTCTAATTCTTATAATCAAAAGTTACCCATTGCCTTTTCAGTATTTATCGAACAATTTAATTTTTTAATAAATACTAAGAAGGCGTTTCATGGAAGATTAGAGTCGCAACTTGTTTTGAACGTGTTTAGTTTTGTTTTCCGAAATATTTTCAGGAATCTCAAATAAAATTGCAACGATAGAAATGAAATTAGTTTATATCTGATTTAATGCGGCATTTGGACCAACAATTTAAATTTCCATTGAAAAAACAGAAGTTAATTTCAAACAACTGGAGCGAATTTCACGCCTGTTGCTGCGTTCAACAAATTTGTCAGTTAGTCTCGGAGCCCGCATACCGCCTGATGCATAATTAAGAACATTTTATATTTTCGCGTCGAGTCCATTAAAGCCGTGACTAATTCTCGCCTCGGAACATTAGTCCAGTGGAATATAAATCAAACATTGTATCTAATTAGAAGAAGTAAAAGGTTTCAATGTAGTTTCGGTCGTATTTGCGGTGAGCTGGAGTTAGATGGTTAACAGACTGTTCGTTGTTCAGGTCGCGTGCTCAAACATGTGCCGCATGAATAAGCGTTTCCACATAACTCCCACCCTATAAATCAAATAATTACACGACGAACAATACGTGAATCTGGATGTAATCCGGTTATGCGTGCCGCCAGCCGTTATAACGTTTCATACGGACCGATAATGTTTGGTGTGTGACAGTGGCGGCCAACTTCGATATTATTTCATGGAACTGAAGGAACTAAAAGGAAGTGTCGATGTGAAATATCTCCAACACATTCAGAAATAACAATTTAACTAAATAATGTAGTCAAATAGGCCGAACCCTTAAATCCTTGTGTAATGGATCGATTTTGATAGGGCAAAGTGCATTCTCTTCAGAATGTCATCAGAAAAAAAAAGGTGACCAAAAATTGTTTATATTGTTTATAAACAATGAATGAACAATCTAATTAGCTCATTTTTGAGATACCATAAGAATTTCTAAAAAATGCAAAATTTGACCGTTTTTGATCCCATGAAGACAGAGCCGGATTTAGAGTGGTGGGGGCCTGTGGGCACATGTTTGGTGGGGCCCCTATAGTAGACGGTAATATTAAATGCCACAAAATATTTTTACAATGCAAAATTATAATGCAATTGTAATGTCATTTAAATAAAACTTTTCTGGGATATATATATATTATTAATTAAATTCTTATGAGTTTATTTTGTTTATTTAATAATTATAATTTTTGATTCTACCGGCTAGCTTTTTATCTTTTTAATTTGATTGTATTTGAACTTTGAATTAATGTTTATGAAGTTTTTGAACTTTTGAAGTTTATCTGAAGTTTATCTATAGAATAATTTTATATGGAATTAAACACAATGCTCTTTGAATTTCACAATATTTAATTTCTATGACTCTTCTTTATCTCGGGTAATTGAATTTTATGTTTTACAAGATCTATGATATAACCTTAAAATCACTTTTACAACTAATATTTGTTTATACTGTTGTAATCAACAATCTTCCTTTTACTTTACAAATAATACGGATAATATGATGTAGAAATTATAAACAAACTTACGTTTAGATAATATCCAAAGTGTGTTTAACAATGTTGGCAATGTTCAATTTACTTCTTTTTGATGTCGTTGATTCACTTTTTACACAATACTATGCTATTTCACGATAATCACAGGTAACTAATTTTGGTTACTTCTTCTTGAGAATCAGGAACTGTTGATAATACTTTGTTTTATTCTTTTAGATAAGATATAAAACTTTTCGATGCTTTATTGAAATTATATTGAAGAATGGCAATCGTTGGATACTTCTTATAAATTGGAGGTTATTACAACCTTTTACTTGGTTTAGATACTTGGAACACTCGTTGACTTTTAATAAATTTTATTAACTTCGGTTATTTGGAACTTATCGAAGTTTGGAACACTTGCGTTCACTGATGTTTATCTTTATAAACTAAGGTTAGAAAATTTTGGTGAGTTGCCAGTCTCTGCTTGGATATTAATGCAAACTGAACTTGGCTTTACTTTCAGACCCTTTTATAGGCCTCCAAAACCGACGCCAAGCATTTTCAAAATTAACCAATCAGGTGCTTACTTTTCATATCAAGAATGCCAAGTTAATTGTTGTTGAACTGACACAAGTACTCATTGTTACCAGACTGACACTAGAAATTTGTCTCGACCAATCAGAATTTAGTATTCTATAATTTTTGAATTATTGGATATTTTCAACTTATTTTAATTGATAGTGATTCCTTCTTTTTAAATTAATATTGCCTACATTTTTCCCCACACTTTGGTATAATATAACCTATGATTGGGTTATTATTAATATGATTATTCCCATATTTATGGTTTTCTTGACAGTTACTTATTCTTAAATCTAATACATACTACATTATATCAATAACATTCTTTTAACATTACATAACTCAAATTTACTAATCCTAACCTATATCTATAACATTATTCAATGTTTTGTACTATCTCATGATAGTTTTGTAATCACTTTAATTATGATTTCTGCCTTCGTTACACAGTACGTTTCTTCACTTTCACTGAAATTCTTGTTTATCACTTCTTATTCTATTACATTGTTGTTTATTATGTTTTACATTGTTAATTTTAATATCCTAACTATTATTTAGCTTTTACTATTGTTTTAATTCCATATAAATATCTTTTATTTGATCTTTTCTGATTTTCCAAGTTCGGTAACTTATTATTTTTAAATTTTTATTGTTTATGAAATGAAATCATAACAATATATATATTATTTATCTGTACATATATTAATTATCGTTACAAAGGCACTTTTGGCACTTTTCTCGTCGATCAAGTTGTCAAGTTTTAATTAATTAATTATTGCTACTCAAAAGCGGGAGGTCATTAAGACGTTTTTGGTTCATTTTTATCGTTTTTGTTGAAAGGCAAATTTTTTTTCAATAAATCATACTTGGTGGGGGCTTCTTCTTGGTGGGGGCCTGTGGGCGACTGCCCACTCTGCCCACTCGTGAATCCGGCCTTGCATAAAGACTATTCTTTGTTATAAACAGTTTATTTATTAACAAAATAGAAGAATTCTACCAAAACTCCGACTTTTGGGGCGTTTTCGGATAACTTTGGTATTCTGAGTTCGATTTTATCATTAATATCTTCGAATGTATAACCACAAACTTGCTAATGTGTTATAAACAAGTTATATTTATTATTAAATATACGAATTTGACCAAAATATCGAGTTTTTCACTCCTGAGTACGATTTTATTTATTATGGTCTTTAAATGCATACATAAATTTTTCAATTGGTATAAACAAATTATCTATCAACAAATAAAGAAAAAGGAATGTGACATTTTTATTCATTTTTATATAATATGCACACACAGAACTTAATTTTTTTGACAAAATTGATGAAATGTATTAAGTCTTAATATAATAAAAAATGGCATGCCACTAATTTTAAATAATTATTTTCCCTCCCTTAATTACTCTCGCATTACCTCCTTAAAAACATTAATATGTTCAATTTTATATATATTTATTGATACTTTGTCATACTAAAATACAGAAATTTTTTTTTCTAATTCGCTTTTGAAAATTCTCACGAGAATGCATGAAAAAGTTTTTTGAACATAACATTTCATTATCAGATCATTCAACTTCTATTTATTGAATATTACTTGAAAATATAGTAAAACTTGGTTTTAATTGCATATAAAAATAGACATATGTTACAAATCAAAAATTCACATAAGCCAATTGAACTAATATAATAACTATCTGTGAAATAAAATTTTCAATAAACATTCCAGAGAATTTATGCCAAACTTTTTTTCTGATATCAAATAATTTAGCTCTTTTAATAGTATAAAAAATAAAGTTTCAGTCGCACGATCTCATTTCTTATTAGAATCGTTACTACATGTTGCAAGTTAAGTGATAATTTCTTACAATTATAGTGAAATGTAATTTGCAAATTCATTTAGGTATTAAACCATGTTAATTATTTGGAATCAAAGACGCTACTCTTTTAAATTAATATAAAATTCAAGGCTTTCTCAAAAATATCTACATTTGTCGATATTTTTCAAATTAGTATTACTTTATTGAATTTAATGATATAAAATGGATTAAATTATCTAGAACTTAGTTCATTCAACAATCAAGACAAAAATGATTATGTGAATTTTATTTATTTCTTGTTGACTTTTGCCATATACATACATTGATAAAAGTCTCCCTAGTCTAGATCGATCAGTGAAATTACAGACTAATGGTTTTAGATAGCTGCTTCGCTGCTCTTCTCAAAGAGCTCTTTTTTTCTGTACTTTGACTGAAGAGAAGAAACCCTATGATGTTCAAAAGACATCGTGTGAGCCAGCGGTGGGATAGGAGATTAGAATCCGACTTCTTCTTGAAGGTTTGGAGGTGATAGGCATAAAGGAAGACCTGTATTTGACGCGTCTGCACATGACAAAGACGGACCCTCTCTCAATCGATTTCTTGAATAAGGGGAAAACTTAATCGAAAAAATCCCTACCATCCCGAGTTCGTTTCAAAAGCATGAGATGGGAGTCATATCAGATATCAAAAAGGCATTCTTAGTATTAATCCAAAGGATAGACAGCTTTTGAAGTTTTTATGGGTAGACGAAGAAGAAGAGGAAGTGGTTTACAGACACCGCAGAGTAGTTATAGAAGTCAAGGTGACAAGATGTCAGACTGAGTTTGAAAAATTATTCTTGTTTCTTCGTTCATATTCCCACTGTTTTCAAAATATAGTTTTGAACTATTAATTGAGGATTTTTATTCCGAACTACCTCAGCCAGAATTATACGGTGTGTTATGTTGTTATTCCTCGCCGAAGATTAACACACCGGATAATTCTGGCTGAGGGGGTTCGCAATAAAAATCCTGAATTAATAGTTCAAAACTATATTTCAAAAACAGTAGGAATATGAACGAAGTCTTGTCCCCTTGACTCCTATAACTACTCTGCGGTGTCTGTAAACCACTTCCTGTTCTTCTACTCGGTTTTTTATGTTAAAATTATTGGTTACAAGAGACAGCATTAACATTGTTCAAAATGAATCCAGATGGCAAGACTATATTAATATCATACACAATCTGAACCTATAGTTGTGACATCCTGCCATCTGAGAACAGTTTTACCTAAGCTTTTCTCATAACGCAAATATTTAACATAAGGCATACATATTAATAATACTATTGGCCAAACCTCTGTGGCATTTTAACATTACGCCCACTACGTGTAATTTTATTTCTAACACTTTCAACACAAATTTCGATAACGGGTACTCTGTTTTTCATTACTAGCTTATCGCGTCTTTCAACTTCAGTATTTTGTTCTCCCAAAGACTCAGCATCACCTTGTACATCAAGCTCTGAACCGGGTTTTGGATTTTCCTCGTCGTTAGCTTGCTCTACTCGAACTGATTCTGAAGAAGTCTCTATATCACATTCCAATGGATATAAACATTGTACAGGTCTTAACAACTCGCCTCGTTTCGTTTTCACTCGCACAAGTCTCACACGTCCGTCTTTCCCGGGAATGATCTCAATAACCCGACCAAGAGGCCAATCTATTCTCTTAGTAAAGTCATTACCCAATAAAACAGTTTGATCTAATCTCACTGATACACTAGGTTTCTTTTTAGAAAAAAGTTTAAGTTCTCCCAGATGTTCCAAACGAAATCTTTGACGCGATAGCTCACGAAATCTCTGTTGCTCACGCAAACTACGCGAACAGCTAACTCTTTCGATCTCATCTACATCCAGCATTTTTCCATCAGATTGTTCAGAGAGTTCCACAACTATGCCGTCAGATAGGAATATGAAGTCAGGCAGGCAGAAGTTCGGCAGATCTCGAGCTTGACAATGGAGAGGTGACTAGCTTGTGCTAGTCTAGTTCGCCTATCTGAAATCTCTCGTGGTGAAATAACAGACCATCATGAAAATATCTATAGACAATACATAGATCGCCCACCTTTCTACCATGTTCTGGAGAGGTCAATGAATTCGTCCATGTGATATCATCAACCAGACGAATAGCTCTCTTCTCTATAAAATCCAAGTGCTTCACCGTATGTTTGGCAGCCAATCATGTGAACAGAACTCCAGGTCAGGTCGTATCTGTGCTTTGTAGATTATTAGGAGCTGCTTGGATATAAAGTAGCACGGATAAGAAAACCAAGTTCTTGTGAAGCGGTTTTTGCAATGGACTTAACATGATCATTGCATGAGGGCATGTTGTTGTGGTGATCCCGAGCATAGATATGGGAGAGTTCATAGGAATAGTTGTTCTTGACATCAGATTATCAGATCTCAATTTCCGAATCGTTGCCAGATCTCAATTTATTGTATCAACCTGTCTCTGTTTCGCATGTCTGACTTCATTGGAGGGTATATTGGCTCTAGATTAGAAAACGGTATGAAGTCTATCATCATCTGCAAAGCTGTGGACATGACATGTGGTCACTTCCGTCAGTTAGTTGATGCAGCAGAAACAAAGTTGGTGGCAAGACTGATCCCTGTGGAACACTTGCGTTAATAGTCATTGTATCGTTATCTAAAATAAATTGTATAGCGTTAAGATTTATTCATTGAGAACGAACCAAAGGGTTCAGTATTAGAATTATCCTTACATTACTTCACTTATTTGTTGAGAACGAACCTGTAGCTTCATAATTTATATAATTATTATTCATATAATTCAAATTGTATTCTCAATTTACATTATTTCCAAATATGCATTTCCTTTATTGCAATAATTGTAATTTGTTTGAAATTGTATTTCAAATTCCTAATTGGAATAAAGCCAAAATTGTTAAGTTAGACCTTTTGTTATTTTTCTAAATATCAATCAACTGTTATCCACCTCGTAATGCCTGAATTCTTGACTGTGGAATCGATTTAGTTTTGTTTGTGCTAAAGCAGTTGGCGCTCAGGGTAATCTATTAGATCACGAATCTCAGGACGTGTTGAGCTAGTTGGAGGCACTAATCACTGCTGATCCTAGCAGACGGACGATCCATTAGAGAACATAGGGTAAGACATCACTAGGTAAAGAGTTCCATAAATTCGCTGTTTGATACAAAAATGAAGTCCGGCAAGTCTGGAGCTTGACAATGAAGGGTGAAGTTTGAGCTCGTCTAATTCACCTATCTAGAATCTCTCCTACAACTACCACATAGAGTGATCTATCTGAGAGAAAACTCGATAGAAAGGGATAAAGTTAGGCGGCAAAAGCCTGATGACGGAAAGTAGTCGTTGGTGCCTGACTTGGTCAAATCCTCTGGAGAAATACAAGGCTAGAGTATTTTGATTTCTAATTTAGTTTACTCGGATGACGGCTGCTCAGTAGCTGTAGGGTAATGTTCTTAGTACTTTAATAGTTTTTCTGGTAGATGAGGGTTATTAAGTCATACTCATTAGTAGAATAGATCCTTTTCGAATGGTAAATGAGCAAATTATGATAGATTAGTATTTCTCATTTTGTACTTGGCATGATGAATCATTTCCCAATGAAAAATGAACACGCAATGATGAATTCGTATTACCTAATATGTATTTATGCTTATTGAGAATACTGCAAATAGGGAGAAGGAGAAGCAATCTTTACATGTTTCGATCATGATTGCACATAGGAAGAAACCAATACACTTGTAAAATTTGGGCCTTTACGTATATCGCAGATAGCCCATTTCAGATATCATACGAAGCAAGGCCAACTCAATTTACTGTTCTGTAGAAGCTTGGTTGTTAGTTTCGTATTTCCTATATCATAATATCCAAAATATGAGCTAAAGAGATACAGTTCATATTTTGTGAGAGAATCGATGAACAACTTTATCGTGGTTTCAATCAAATGCGTGCTGCGTAGTGAGCGTTAGTCGAGAGACGGAAAGCCTTTAAACTAATTAATGCTGATAGATGGTGCGTGCATCTTAAGCGCTTTGCTTATCTTCTTCTGTGGGCCTGAAAGCAAGATGCAACCAAAAGCCGCACGAAGGGCTCATCAAAGTGAGCGAAACGAGTTCAAGTAGGAGGGTTTAAGTTGAAGTTAATTGATGAACTTTATCGTGTCTTTCCGTTGATGAAAAACGACCAGCTGTTCCTCGAGAAATTTAAGAATTGCAAGATGTGCACATTGAAAAAACACAATTTTCGTCAATTAAGGAGCATTAGAGTGTACGTTATCGGCGACGTATTAACTGACGTGGAGCTGCTCAGTAATTTTCTGGTCCACCTCAACCCATAACTTCTACGAAATTTAATTTTGAATTACGTTCCCTACGCCATTCATTACAGTGAAGCAATTTACCCATGATAATATGATTTCGTACGTAACCGGTCGTTCAGAAGGAATTGTGGTTGTTGATTCTGCACACACATATAGAATGTAATTTTAATCTGTAGTTCATTATGCCTCGTTATAAGAAAGCACGCACCATGAAACATGATAGAAGATAGACCTGGAACCTTGTGACATTTTTGCATGGAATTCGTTGGGGGAAAATATAAAGGGAATGCTATGAGGAAAATGAATCGAATGGCGGTGAATAACCTGTTAAGACTGCGAACATTCATGACCAAACAGATTGAATTCTGGAATTATACATGTAATTTGCATCAACATAAGTCTTTTGTAACGTAGGTTTAGGTTTCTTGTGTGGGCCGTGACCAAAGGCGCCCGCAGGTACTTCTTCAAGCGGGGACAAATCTTAATTTGGTAGATGAAATAACTATTTTCTATTTAAAGTGAAAAGGACAACCTACAAGAAACGAAAATTTCTATTTCAATAATAAAAAAAAACTTTTTCTCCAAATGACATTAAAAGCAACCTTTTAATGACACTTGGCAGGCTTAGAAGTTGTACTTTTAATGCCTAGGCAGAAAAAGTCGACTTTTACTGCCTAGGCAGAAAAAGTTCGTTGCTAGGCAACCTTCCAAGTAATAATTTAAATCAAACTGGTTATTAAAATTGACAATGACATTAAGAAAACTCAAAATGATGCTGATGATAATAAACTGGTTTTATTGCATTAAAACTACAAAGTACAACACGAAATTTTTATTTATTAGATATATTTATGGTCAATTGTGAACAATTATTTAATACAATTGAACTCTGTCCACTTCCCTCCTTTCCAGTAAAATTAACAACTTTAGTATCCACACTTGATACTCCGGAAACGCCAGAAAATATTTTATTGCCGATGTTCGACTTATTGGTCAGCGAGTCCTCAATATAGCCCTCCGCGACCGCGGAAGACTTCCTTCCTCCATGTTGCTTCAACATTGTTATGTCCCCACCAGAATGCACCAGCAACGTGGCCGAAGTTCTGCGAAAGCAGTGCCCGGTATACTCTTTCGCATGGGATAGTCCCAGAAAAGTAGCAATTTCTTCTGGCATTTTACCGAATTTGTGAATGCCAATGAATTGATGATGTGCTTTACCGTTCGCATATTTATGGAAGACACGCCGATTATTTAAATTCGAGGGTCTGGAGGCTGCATATTTTCTGTAAACGCTTAAATATTCCGTTACTACAAAAGATCTTGATCTTTTGGTCTTAGTATTTGGTAGCATAATTAGCAATTTGTCGCCCATATCATTTATATCATCTATTTTCATTTGCAAAAGCTCATCACATCTACAAGCCCCAGCGACTGCAACAATAATTACAACCTAAAATATAAATTGAAAATTAGTTCTTTAATCCATAATAGATCATTTTCAATATATTCCTACCTTCGTACACAAATACAGTTCATCTGGGGCATCTGATAAGAATTTCTCGATTTCTTCTCTTTGAAAAACTCGGGATTTTTTTGCATGGAAACCGTCTGACTGGCGTTTCAAAAAAGCCCGTAACTTCTGGTATTTTGCCAAATCAATGTTATTTTTTATGTTCAGGGTAGCTTTCAACATCGAATAGGTAGACCATAACGTTGAAGGCTTCATTTTCTTTGAAAGATCGGAAAAATAGACAATCAGCACATTTTCAGAGAAAGATCCTATATTTTTCTTCTATCTATATTCCATGAATCTGCTGTATGTGAGTTCATATACAGTTCTTGATTTTTCCGGTAAAAGATTAAATTCCACATCTCGCGCCTGGTCTCTTATCTCAGGTGGTGTTAATTGCATCAATTCATCCTCACTTTGCAGTAAATCCATTTCTAACATGACAACTTTTCAAAATTGACAATGACAAAGTAAACAGTAAACAAACATATTCAACAAACGTCATCAGCGGTAAACATAGTAACGCAGGGCCCAGTTACCTTTAATAAAATAATTTAGTTATTTGGATATTGATAATGAAACGCAATTTAAATATGAGAAAGTCTATTTTGCGTGGAATTGGAACAAATTTGAAGAAAAAATTATATGTTTCACACGGCAGAAAAGCAGATTTAATGCCTTGGCTGGAAACACCAGCCGCGGCATTAAATCTTGTGCTTTTATGCCTAGTAAAACAAATAACTATTTCCTGAAATCAGGCATATAGTATAGGTGAGAATAGATAATTATTTACTATAAGTTACATAACAGAACATAAAACTATTATTCTCAATATTATAAAAAAGATCTTCATTCTTGACTGAACACATATTGCTGTCTTCTTGATTCTCTTCCAATTCTATTTATAATTTCTTCATTGACATCGTTCTCTACAAGATTTTCATGAAATTCCGAAAAATTGACCTCTTAGACAATGTATCTAATCTTTTGTCTGACATACTTGATCTCAACCATGTTTCTAGTTGTCTTGAAGTATACTGAAAAAAAAAATATACAAGTGCTCTCAAAAGTGGGACAAACCTAATTGAATTTTCTAAATGGAACACCCTATTTATTATTCGATATTCGAATTTCACTTTTTTCTCTGCTGCAGAAGAAATTGGTCTCCAATCTCATATCTGTCCAGGAGGCCAACTGGAGGGCGTCCTCGTGTTGCAACCTTGTCGCCTGGAAGCACAGATAAATGTCACCGATCGAGATCTTATGCTCAGGTGGCATGTTGACAAGCTGAAACACGGTACTTTCTACAGAAGCATCGAAATACTCGGCTTATCAACCAGTCTGACCTTCAAATATCCAAGGTCAGTCGGGTTCACATCCGAGACCGAGGGATTTACCGCAGCTTGGTGTAATCAACACCTTGGTCTATCGCCGTAACGGGATGGGTGTGCAGGTTCCTGATACCAGCTGCAGGACCTGCTTTCCCAATTGCATGTCCGCCAAAAGAGCCTCGGCGTATACCCATCGCCATAATGTGGCCCCACGGGTGCTTTATTACCATCTAAGGCACTCGTACGGAATAGACCAAGAGCCGCTGCTACCATACATGCCAGGAGGTATTGAGTCCGTTGTTGGAAACGAACAATATCAGGTCTGCTGGAATTATTAGTTTCCGACCGTCAGGTCCATACAAGCAAATAGGCCTGACGTTCTGCTTCTTGATAAACAAACCAAGATCACGCATGTCATCGAATCCTCTGCTTCGGCATAGTCATGAAAAAGGAGGAAAAATGGACAAAGTATCAAAATCTCATGTTTGAGCTCCGCACGCTATACTCAGGCCACAAGGTCGTATTACTGATTCTGATTATCGGTGCTTTGGGGGGAATTCAGTCTTCGCTGCGTTATAACTTGAAGATTATTCCAGCCTGTTCAATAAGGCGACTTAGGGCACACAATTTGGAAACCTGAAGCCACTTACCGACCGGTGCGGAGAAGTGGCTTTAGTTAACGGTTTTGGTTTTCACGCGCGATTGCTGCAATGTCGTCGGAGCGCGCCGCAGATCCGTTTCTGTAGAAAATTTGGCGCAACTCGAGGTCGCTTCCTAGTTGGCCTTCTTGACTGATGTGAAATTCGAGACCAAGTTCTTTCACAGATTTTTGTGCTTCCTTAAAGTTAAATGCCCCCCTTTGGCCAATTCGTAACAGGAGGGGGCTCGAACTTCTAAGAACTTCACACGCTATACTCAAGACCCCACTTCGAAGTAGACCTTTCAGCCAGACTGAGGAATACCTCCCCGGTGGGAGAAAAATGAGGGTAACGGACGACCTAGGATTCAAACTGTGATAGATATGCATCATTTTCAGGATGTCTTCGTCAAGTCTATGCAGCTCATCGACCCTAAAAGAGTGAAGCAAGACTGGAACGGCAAACAAATTTGTTGCAGACAGGCCTTGTTCTCACTCGAAAGTTCGGACGACCGAAATTTTCGAACAAGGTTCCTGTACTTGCTGCGGGTAAGCATCATAAGTAGGATGCTGTCTAATTCACAGGTATCGATAGGTCTCTCCAGCATCAAGATGTTCGAAGATGCTTCCATCGACTCTTGAACTTCCGGGGATCGTCGTCTCCTCAAATGAAACACTGAGCACTTGTCCAATTCCAACTCCATGCCTAATGGTCGTGTATATTCTTGAACCACGTTGAAGACTTGATTTTGAACTTTCCCCCCAGAAACATACAGTTTCAGGTCATCCGTGTAAAATGAATGGATGATCTGATGTCTCCGGTCGTTCGGTGGTCCAGAGTAATATAAACGATTGCGTCTCAAGAACAGCGGCAGCAGTGATATGTTGAACCAGTGAGGAGTCTTCTTGGAAAACACCCCTCTTGAATGCTACCAATTCTATCTAGACTGGTCATGTGTCTGATGTGATGTCAAGACGACTCCTCCGAAGTGGCAACAGATGTTCTATGCATCTCACTAGTGGGGCTGATAACGCAAGGCATTGGAGCAAGTATAATAATAGCTCATGTGATGTTGATTGAACGACTTGTGATAGTCAATCCAGGCCATGAAACGGTTGCACTTGTAGAGTATGGAGTTCTGAGGATATATCTATCTATCACCACGTTCTCCTCGCAACCGTCCGTGCCTTTCTTTGCCTCGTGCTGCTCACTGATGTTGTTAATTAACGCACTGATCGATCTCAACAGCCTAGTATACAAGATACGTGTTAATAACTTGTAGCAGGTGTTGAGAGAGGCCGGTAGTTCTTGAGATCAGACTAGTCTTCCTTATATGGAAACAGCAATGTGTACCAATCGAAAGCCCAGCATATAATTTTCCGCTCCTCTTTAGACGAATACTCTGGCAGACGGCGGTGAGAGCATCAGTGTTTTGGTGCCAACAAGAGCTTGTCAGACCTCATCCTCGCCTCATCATCCTCATCTGATCGCAGCAATTGTGCCAGAAAACCAAATCCGTTAGCTGGAGCTACTCTTCTCCGCCGGTCGGTAAGTGGCTTCAAGTTCCCAAATCGTGTTACCCTAAGTAGTCTCATTGAACCAAGAATGGCCGCCTTCTGCATCCGGTCTATCAAGATCTGTGCAGAGTTCATACATGTCGGAATTATGTTTGAGTTCGAACGCAGCGAAGACCAAATTCCGCCCGAAATACCGATGATCAGAACCACTAATACGACCTTGTGGCCTGGGTATAGAGTGCGGAGCTCGAACAGGAGATCTTCATGCTTTGTACATTTTCGATAACATACAAAGCATTGTTTTGTTTATCGTTGAAATCAGAGAAAAGCATAGAATTCGAATATCGAAAAATATACAGCGTGTTCCATTTACGAATCCAAGTTAGGTTTGCCCCACTTTTGGGGTATATGAACCACTTATACCAAGAAGAAGTGTACCAATTTCTACACAATTTCCATTCAAAACTTCCTTTCCTATTTCGAATAATTGAAAAGTTAATAGGGGGATCTATTGTTGCGTGATGACGAGGTAACTACTCTGTATAAACGTATTTATTTTCTGGTGTCATATGCTATGAAATATGTATGCTGTACATAGGTACATGAACTCCTTGAATGAAAATTTTTTTTTCAACTTTGTGCCTACAATATTTCCAATTTGGCTATTTTAGTATCAATTTGGAAATACTGAGATGATTTTCCATCTTGTGACTTTTTTCAATTATTGTTACATAATACTGGGTTTCCCATAATAGACTACCCATTTTAGTATTTGAATTAAAATTTTTTTAGTTAACAAAACAGACTTTTTATTTTACTAAATTACAGCTAACTCTTTGAGATTTTTGATAACTTATAAATATTTAGCCAACTCAATTCTAACTTTCAAGAATCACGTCTTCTAAATGACCTCCACCAACTTCAACACATTTTTCAATATTAGATAAAAAGTCGTTCATTACACGGCGTAGCAAACCTTCGCCTATTCCTTCAACATCTTCACGAATTTTGACTTTCAGTTCCTCAATTGTACCTGGACGATTCGCAGCCACTTTGGCATTTAAATATCCCCACAGGGAAAAATCGGGTGCCATTAAGTCGGGGGACCTTGGAGGACAAGGCAAATCTCCGAATCGAGAAATGAGTCGGCCATTAAACATTTCTCGCAGGACACTCATTGAGTTTCTGGCGGTATGAGCTGTTGCCTCATCTTGTTGGAATAGTAAGGCATTGTTTAGTAATCCTCGTCTATTTGATTCTGGAATGAGACATGTCTCCAGCATATTAACGTAGCGCTCGGATGTTATTGTTACAGCTCGGTTATTTTCATCCTCAAAAAAATAAGGACCAATAATACCAAAAGATCCTACTCCACACCACACCACAACTTTTGGATAATGGAGGTTCTGTGTGAAGATTTCACGAGGATTTTCATTTGACCAGTATCTAAGATTCTGTATATTGACCATGCTGTTCAATTAAAAATTTGCTTCGTCGGTCATTAGGAGACTGTGAATTGCTCCTTGATGTAAATTCAAAAATTCTTGACAGAATGCTAACCTTGCTTCTTTATCTTGATTGCTGTGTTGTGTGGTGCTAAGTGCTGTGCCATTTGGTATCTATAGGGATGAAACTTTGAATCCTTTTGAAGAATTCGATCTAAGCTTCCCTTCGATATGCCTAGGATAAGGGTTTGTCGATTAGCAGACCTTTTAGGACTTTTCATAAACCCAATTCTGACTCTTTCAATATTCTCTGGTGTACGAACTGTTCTTCGACGTCCAGGCTTCTTCAAATTTTGTACAGAACCATTTTCACGCCAATGACGAACCCATAACTTAACAGTTTCACGATTTGGCGCGTGATCCCTATTGCTGTTATTAAACTGACGCCGGAATGCATGCCTAACTTCTATCGAATTGACTCTTGTGTAAGTTTCTACACAAAACACACGTTGTTGGACTGAGTAATCCATGGAAGTTCAAACGGATGTTGAAATAATTTCTCGAAGCAAAAAAATTAAATAATTATTGATGAAAACTAACAAACTTCTCGTAGAAAAATGGCGTTCCACGAAATTATTAATTTAAAATTCATTTGTGAGAGGCGCCTACTTGATTAATAATTTACTTAAATTGCAAAGACTACACAAGATAATCCCTCAGAGAACAACCTATTTAGTTATCTCGTAGGGATTTTATTAATAATATAAAATGGTTAGTCTATTATGGGGAACCCAGTATATGATTGTAATGCATTCGGATGATGATAGTTAGGAAACTCATCAACTGTATTCTGGAAATAACTACTTATAAAGTAGGTACAATGTCTGGTGTAATTTGTCCCAACTGACAAATCGAAATCTATTCCATCATGGTAGGGCGATTTCCTATTCTGCGGTTGCGGAAAAGACCGTAAGCGACAAGCTCAGTAATGAATAAACCATGAAGACCTATTTTGATGGAATCCTTTATCAGTTACGTTTTGAATAGTTCAAAACTCCTGGAGTTCCAATCATTTTAGCTCCAGGTGGTCGTATTGTTGAAGTACATTGAATTTCTACACCCAAGCTGAGCGATTTGTAACACGCACGACGTCATACAGATGTAGCATATTGCTGATATATAGGAAATTATTCACGTGTGAACGGATTAAAATTCTAATTGCAATCTGCTTTTGTTGATATGTTTGTATTCTTCGCTTAACAACAACAAATTGAAAAATGTTTTACGAACTGTATTCGATTCGCTTCTAAATTATTCAGAACTCACATCCATGTGTTGAGCTACATAACATATTATGCTATTTTGCTTGAGTTGGATCAATGACTCAACAGATTTTGTTGTTCCATACAACAAGTGAAATTTGGGTAAGTTATTGCTATCGCTCGACGAAACGAGGTTTCAACTTTTGTGGTATATTCAACAAAGGAACACGTTAAGATGATGTAATGTCGGTACATTGAAGATTCAAAAAATCGTATTTTGGAAACGACTCCGTAAATGGTTTGCTGAAATCTATTCTATTTGCTCCAGTCTATTCTCCAACAGATAACTCTCAAGATACTGCCTCAAAATACAGACTAAATAGACTTCAGCGAAACCATTTCTCACTTCAGCTCTCAACTATCGATAAAATCAGAGATCTTGGGTTCACAATCTAATGCTCAGGAAAATGATTTTATCTTGGCTAAAATGTTAAAATTGTGTTTACCAGTTATAGCTCCCTATTTGACACATATTGTGAATTGCTGTCTGGAAGTCCGCTACTTTCCCGGAGCATGGAAACACTTCATCATTAAACCCATTCCCAAACAGACCAACCCTGAGTCTTTAAATGATCTGCGGTCAATTGCATCTTACTAGTTATGTCAAAAATTTTTGAAAAAGGTGTATCGAAACAAGTAAATGATCACGTTGTTCAAAATGATATTGTCCCTAATCATCAATCGGGTCTTCGGAAATATTTCAGTCCTATTACGGCACTTCTCAAACTTACTGTCGATATGATAAATTCCCTGGACAAGGGTTGAGTTACTTCTCTAGTCCTCCTTGATTACGCTTTTGACAATATTGACCACGATCTTATGATTGCCAAACTTGAATTTCTCGGCTTAGATCATACGGATTCTTCCGCTCTTATCTGAATAATCGATGGCAGAGGGTTGACCTCAACGGTGAATCATAAGACGCTTCGGATGTCAGTATTAGGTCACAGAGATCAGTATTAGGTCCAAATCTATATCTCATATATGTCTTCGACATGCACTCTTCTGTTAAATATGTCAGTATACAGTCTATTGCTGATGATACTTAGCTACATCTTTCATATGACCAATCTAATCAGAATAATGACGATCTCATGTCCTTAGGAAAGTACTTAAACGCTTACAATCTGACTTTGAACCCGAGCAAATGCTGCTATATTAGCTTTAATGCTGATCTGACGGAGGAGGATACTGATAAGTGGTTTAAGATTCAGAACCAGGTTCTGGAAAATTCAAATAGCGCTAGGAATCTTGGAGTGATATTTGACTGCAAACTACGCTCCGAGGAGTATACAACGTTATTGGTTGAAAAGTCCTACCCTGTCTTAAGGGAGTTTAGGAAATTAATAAGTTTTAACTTGAGGAAAAAATTTTGTGAATGCTCTGTGTTATCTATCCTCAACTTCGAATTTGTTTTGTATCACCCTTGCTTGCTTCAAACTACTAAAAAATATCGCCTTCAAAAAATCCAAAATTGCTGTTGTAGATTTGTTTCTGGTCGTAAATTAGACAGAGTATCAGCTAAAATCAACAATTTAGGCTGGCTCAGGATCGAAAATTTGTTCAGATATCATATCTACCTCCACACCCCCTTACATTAAAAGTAGACTAATATATAGAGGAAGTTTGCATGAGGGCCATATACGTCATACTTACAATTTAGACGTGTCTGAATTTCGTCTTGCTTGGACAAATAGATGTTTCACCTACAATGCGGTTAAAATGCTATACCCCCTGCGATTGAAACAGGTTCAGAAGGTTTTCTCAAGAGAAATGCGCCTTATTTTTGAACCCATATTCTTTCATGGGCAATATCTGGATCATCCTCATTTGTAGAAAGCAGTCAGATTTTCACCAAGGAAATAAAGTCCTACAATAATCCTGGTATTAGCTATGTTATGGCATCCCACACATTGACTTTTTGGGGTAATGTTTGTATATGGTAAATCGGTAACTATAGGAGATACAGGAAAATGGAAGTCACATTCTCTTTCTTTGGAACAAATTCACTGGCGAAAACAGAAATTGCTTATAGTCTTTTGTTTTCTAGTTATAAATAATTGTTTTTAGATTTTTAGGCACATGTGAATATCGTGGTTGTTTGTAAAGTCAGGAGAAAATAATTTTTATATTCTTGCGGCACTTTTCCCTGTATAATCCATTGGCGTCGAGGAAATTTGAAAAAAAAATTATGCTATTTCGAGTTGTATTTTTCAAATGAGAATCGTAGTTGGCTATGGTTATGGATGTTTTTCTCTTTCTAACTTTGCATCATATGCCGGGTCGCTTGAGATGTGTCATTGATAGCGAGAATGATATTTTACTATATTACCTTTTGCATTTCTCAAAATGTTTATTCCATGTAAGCGGGTGTTATATATGAGTGTTTATCCGTTTGTCAGTAAATTGCATTTTGTTTCCCGTCGTAATAACAATTAACTCCTTTAATCCTAAAAGTGAAGACGGCTCACCAAAATTTCGAGAAATATGATATTCAAAGTAGTAACTATTGTAATATTGCATCTGAACTATATTTCCATCTCTATCCAGAAAGAAGACAACTATTTTGAAGAGATTAAAAGGAAATCTTAATAATTGTAGATCCTCCAACATGCCAAGACCAAAAAATTACTATATGAAGATGCTGAATAAACTAGTATATCTACAGTTAGAATGACAGTTGCAAAGCCTCCAATTTCAAGTCGTCAGATAGCTGAATCTGGCATTTCAAGTCGTCGAGCACTGGGTATTTTAAAGACATACAAATTCAAGCCTTATACAATAAGAAACAACATCACCTGCAACCAACTGATTTCCAACGAAGATTAGAGCTTTACATAATATGGTATCATCAAAAATGTCAATAGGGAGAGTAGGGATATTTGATCCCAGGGCTAGACTTGATCCCCCTTTGAATTTCGCGCCCGAATGATTTATGTTCGTTTAGTTGGCAGCATTGTTTGTAAAACATCAGCTGCTACTAACCAATCCACATTTGATAGCTTTGCGACCGGTATGTTTGATAAGCTCTCAACTTTTGTGATTTCTTCGTATGAAATATTTTTCATGGTAAGTAGAATTTTTTTTGCTGTTCACTCTCTATAAATGAGAACGACTTTTTCGGTTCATAGCGGTTTTATGTCATTTTGTAGGAGCATTTTAATATAAATTCAAATAGATTTTGAGGGTTATGTTTTTTCATATTGCCTTTTCAAAGATCGAGGGTATTGTCGGGAGAGTTGATCCTACCTTCTCGAGGGAGACATGTTCCTGGGATCAAGTCTCCCTTATTGTGTTCCACTTGTTGGGATATATTTTGGCGTACTATGTTCTCCATGCATTTCGTCTTAATTATGGTTTACCACTGATGAAATTTCGAGAACTTACCTATGAGTTTGCTAAGGCAAATCACAAGAAGACTCCTTCCTCATGGGAAGTGAAGACAATAGCAGGCCAGGATTGGGCAAGAGGTTTCATGAATAGGAACAGCAGTCTGTCTCTTCGAAGTCCTGAGCCGACCAGCCTAGCTCGTAGCACAGCATTCAATGAACACACAGTAAACACCTTTTTTATTTGAATAAATCGAACGTTGCAATTGAGAAGCATGGGTTCACACATGAAAAAATTTGGAACCTCGATGAAACAGGAGTGACGACTGTTCATGAGCCTTCGAAAATTATAGACCAGAAAGGTGTTAAACAGGTAGCAAAAGTGACATCAGGCCAGAGGGGACAGCTTGTAACAATTTATTCTGCGGTAAATGCCTGTGGCAATCAAGTTCCCCCCTTCCTCATTTTACCACGAATAAACTGGCAAGACCGCATGCTCCAAGGTGCACCACCAGGCTCTGCAGGTGCTACCTACTCATCTGGTTGGATGACTAAGGAAAATTTTCTGCAGTACCTTGAACACTTTCAGAAGCATTCCAACTGCAGCTTGGCTAACAAGCATCCACTTATTTTCGACAATCACGATAGCCACGTGAATATTGAGGTCATAGATTTTGCCCGAGCCAACGGTTTGGTCCTGCTAACTCTGCCGCCACATACGTCACATAAGTTGCAGCCGCTGAATCGGACTGTTTTCGGACCACTAAAAACTTACTACAACTCTGCTGCATCTGACTGGATGACCAATCATCCAGGGAAAAATTTATCGATTTACGATATCGCAGGCCTCCTTGGGCAAGCTTATCCCAAGGCTTTTTCACCTGGCTTCCGAGTATCTGGGATTTCCTCATTCAACTGCGATATCTTCACTGAGGATGAGTTCTGCACGAGTTTGGTGACCGACAGGCCCAACGCCATGGAAGAAACCCTAGATCCTGTGATTGAAGATTTGCCTCCCGCACCGTCATTGTGTTCTCAGGCCGGGCCGTATGGTCAGTCCCATCAGACGTCAAAGCTTATCTCTCCGATGGAAGTTAGACCATTTCCCAAGGCTCCTCCGAGGGTCGACAATCTAATGAAAGGCCACAAGCGAGGTAGGTGTAGGATTTTAACGGAAACACCTGAGAAATTCGAGCTGGAAGCGTCAAGGGTCAAGAAAAATTTTACAAAAACAACGGAGAATTTGGAGACGAGAAAACTCAAGAAGAAGAAACAAGAAGAGAAGCCAAAAAGAGACAGTTCAGAAGACGAAGATGTTTGGGAGGCTAGCGACGACAGCTTAGATGACTGATCCGTTTGCAGAGGGTGAAAATTCTGAAGTGGAAGAGGACGACTTCTTTGAGGTGTGCAATCCAAAATTGGATGACTTTGTGTTTGTCGAGTTTGACGGAAAGAAAGGAAATACTTATTTTGTGGGAAAAGTGACCGACGTTGACTCATCTACCTCCGAGATATTGCGATATTGGTGAACTTTTTAATAATAAAAAAGGCGCACTTTCACTTTCCAGCAACTAAGGACGAGGGACTAGTACTAAGGAAGAGTGTCAAAAAAGTTCTGCCAGTACCTTATGTCAGACGTGGACATTACAATTTCAAAATAAAATTTCCCAATGTGTGCATTGGTTAAACATTTTTCTTTGTATAATTTTGTTTGGTATTAATTTGGTACTAATTTGTGAATTTCAATTTCCTGAATAAAATCACTTCACAAAACAAATTTTTAGTGAAAAATTAATTTAAAAAAAATCACAATAGGGAAAAATTACAAAATTCACAGTAGGGATCAACTCTACCAACAACAGGGAACAAGTCAAGGGTCCCCCCCTGATCCCTACAACAATATGCCTGATAAAAGCCGTTTGCTCGGTAGATAAGAAATATTTCACAGGCAAATGACTGTTAATCTTTGTGCTAAGGTTGCTAAAGTAAAATGTAGTTCAAGGAAATCAAATATGTCTTTCAATAATAAAACTAGATTTAAAAAACATAAAAAGGGATCAAGTATCCCTACTCTATTCTCTAAAAATGTTGTTTAAACATATGTACCCTACATTAGCAGTGCTGGTTTTTCCAACAGGAATAATGAGTGCTATTGGTCTGATATAAATACTCACAGTACCGTCGGCATTCTATCTCAGGGACGCTTTGGTTTAAGTGTTTGGTGTGCTTTACCGGAGCAATCGTCGTGTTGTAATATATCACAAATATCAAGAAAATGTTAATGACCAATGGTACTGCGAAATCTTAAACCAGGAAATTTATGGACGATCCACCCTTAATTGAGGCAAGTAATCAGTACTTCCAACAATATGACGCACCACTTCATAATATCTGGACTGTTTCAGAATTATTGAATACCTATTTTGGAAATCACTGTATGAGAAGTAACGGACCAGTAAGGTGGCCACCACGATCACCTGACTTAAGGCCACTGGATATTTTTTGTGGGGCTACATTGAAAAGGAATTATACAAGAAAACCAGTAACGACATAAATTAACTTTAATAGACTGTGTGAATTCCGTTTCAAATCTTCAAATTTATAATGGAGTTCAAAGTGTTATGAAGAGGTGTTATTTATGTACTGAACATAACGGACATCAGTTTGAACATCTAATTCAATTTGTATTTCTAATTTGTAGTTATTATAAGACTAAATATAAATATCTGACTTTTGGGTCTTGGTTTTTGGAGGATTCATAATGAATAAGATTTTCTTTTAAACTCTTGAAAATAGCTATTAGGTATATAGTAGAATATTAGTTTCGCTATTGAAGACTTACAGATCAAAAGCGACCCCACATATAAAACTAGTTAGAAGAACCATAGCCACCATGGTTCCTATTCGAAAAAGTACAACTTGGAGCCATAATTCGAAATTGCACCTTTTTTCAAATTTTTTCGACGCCACTGGATTATATAGAAAAAAGTGACTCCAGAATGTAAGAATTATTTCCTCCCAACTTTACAAACAACCATGATATTCATGTCAAAAAATCGAACTTTTACTTATAACTCGAAAGCAAAAGGCAATAGTAGTTTTTTTGAATATAGTGGAATTCCGCGGATAGCTAATCTTGAAAAATCTAGCTTTCAGTTTTGGTTCAAGCCTCAAGCCTGCTCTGAAGATGCCACCTGTAATGGTTGGCGAAACGTCGGCATCAAGTCGTGCTATCGTGACGCGGAATCCATCCGGAAGCCTAAAGTTTTCTAGTAATTTTTTGTTTCCGTTCTTGAATTTACCTCAAAAATTGAGATCGAGAATTTTCATTAACTGATAGTAATATGATATCAAGGTGTTTATGTTTAGTTGAGGCGGAATGTTGGCCAGTTTTAGGTAAATCCTGTCAAATACGTGAAATATCCTTCTCATAGTTGACAGCTTAATTAGATTCTCAGGATACTCTTCATTAGATAACACAAACTTCATTCTGCCTCCATACTATACTTGATCCACAACCCAACAACATTAAAATTTCAATACGCTGTCATTCTGAGAGCACCACAACTCAAAAATATTCTCATGAAAGCACACAATTACAATACTGACCTAAATCACCAAAATACTAACATCTGCTTAAGCTGAAAGGTGATGCAAAACGCATTATTATTATCTTTTACGCTAGGCTTGTTTTACAATATATTCAGGTATCTTCTTTCAAATATATTGGTCAATTGTAAATGTGTGGGTTTTTGATACTCAATAATATGTTTTTGAGATGAACTTATTTGAACTGGTTTCATGGTAATGATAGAAGCAAACCTATGTTATAAATGTGTTCGAATTCAATTAATCGCTTACTTGGTAAATGCAAGGGTTATCTAATACTTTTGCTTACTAATCAAGAACCAAGTTCACTCAAGTCTCCTTTGTACTAACCATGCAGTGGTCAATCCAACAGGAAGATGAACATTCACACAGGTTGCTCATAGTTATAACACTAGGTAACAATGAAGCTACAGATATAGGTAATACTTACTCATTTTATTCAGATACTATTACTTTTCTTACATACAAGAAGGTTGATATAAGGCCTGCATGTTACGTTAATTGAAAACTACCCATCCATAAGAATATAAATTATGATTAAGAAGTAACAATCATAATAATGAAGAATAATAATTCAAATATACTGAAAGGATTTAATACCAATTCACGTTAGTTAACAAATATTTACTGAACCTACGACTTACTAAAAACTAAATAAAAAAGTGAGTAAACGTGATGTGCTTCCACTTAATTAAACTTACAAACTAATATAAAAAAAATAATTAACCAAAGGAATTTCAATTATATGAATTTATATCGACTTAACAGAAGTTAACCTGAATTAAGAACTAGACTTCGCCTTCATACCTTCAGCCAAAGATGTCAAAATATAACTGAACTATTACCGTTTCGCCTTCTATAACTTTGACTTAACATCCCCCTCAATCAGTAAACTTGAGGGGATGAGTATGACTCATCAGATGGAGATGCTTGTATAAGATGCTTAGAAGAACTTATCTGTTTGGTGGTGATAAACTAACTTTAAGTTATAATCAGAATTCCTTGTTACTCTAGTTATGATTAAACGATTAAATAATTGAAATAACTATTCGATTACAAATTGAAGGAAACTACTTGTAGATTTATGTTGGACAGATAAAATAAATTTTACGTGAATAAATAATAAATAATATAATGTTCAGAAGGTAGCTCTAAAGGAAAACTTTGTTATGGTTTTTTATACTGATACTTTTTATTTCAGTATTGAAAAAGACCTCGTTGAGGAGAGTGAGCTTAGCCCCTAAATGCTCTTAGCCACTTAGCTGGACCCATAAAAATAGACTTCGTACTTAGGATCCAAAATCTTATACAATACTGGTAACCGGATGAATACCTAATCACAAGCGCACAACTCTATGCTGACGTTTCGCCAACTATCATAAGTGACATTATAATGACAAGTTGGTACTGGTTGTCAGTTCCAATTTGGCCTCAGGATCCATGATATTTGACCAAAAACGGCAGTCATAAACCAAGAATGTTTAAAAATCGGTTTCTGAAATTATTGTAGTCTTATTATGGTTTGTACTCTCCATATTCTCATAAGGTCCAGTATAGAACACATCTTTCCTTTCATTTTATGATGTTAGGCTTTCCATAATTCTGCCTTGAGAATATCCTGAAATGCTCATCTACCAATGACATTTAAAAACTGGTGTTATCCCAATTTACAGAACTATGGCTGAATCATTCATATTTTTGTTTTGTTTCAGGTGAGCATGCTGAAACTGATTCCTCAGGCTCGTCGATTTCAGTAAGTTTTGACAAGTATATTTCGAAGAAGTGTCAGTTTGCTGAAACTGATTCCTCACGCTCGTGAATTTCAGTAAGATTTGACATAAGTATATTTCAAAGAAGAGGCGGCTTAAAATAAGAAGTCAATATATGTTAGCTACGTAATGAACTTCGAATTCAATATACCATTATGTTTGGTGTTGGAGTTGAAAGGTTCGAAATTTTCGCTTAGTGGATCATGATGATTTTTGTTATTCATATGAAATATAGAAAGATTTCCAATTTTACACAGTAGGTATCTATTAGCAGTAAAATGGAAAATACTAGATAAGGAAAACGAAGATGAGACTAACCGGAAACAATCGTATTATTACCAATGACTTCACTCGCCTATAAACATCGCAGGGTGGGGAAGTGGGCGAAACTGCCTCTCATATTCCAGTATAATGTCCAGCACTGGTTTCTCTCATACTATGACACCTCGGCATCATATACATCCCGCCCGAGGCCAAAAGATACATCAGTCCATGCAGAATCCCAGCCTTCAGCGCTGCCTCAAGCTTGGTGTACTGAGTTTTGCTTCAAGGGGTGCATAATGGACCCAATCAAGTGAACTATTGGCGCAGGACTTGTCCGCCGAAGCTCTGACTGATTGATTGACATGGCAGGGCTGAACCTGTGGTGCGGAACCCAGGGATGATCTGGGCGCATAGTATATCGTGCAAGGGGGTGTCCACCCCGAATTTTTGTTGTAAATTATACTGCAGAAATCAAATTTTAGGAGAATATTCTAACTATAAACCTAAAGAAACATATTTTTTACGAAGTTGTAGAAAATAGAAGTTAGTGAATTGATGAGGTAAAAATAGAAAGAATCAAAAATCAAGGTGTTCAACACCATTTTTTGCGAGCTACTACTATACTGAAAATGAACACCAAGTCGAGATTCATGTCTATGTTCACAGATAATCAGTAACTTTGTAATCATAAACCTGACACATTGTAATTTTAATTAAACATGTTAGGCAACTACAACAATGTAAAGAATCTAACAAGCGTTGACGTTTTTTAAACGAAGTCATTTTCGTTTTGATTCATGCAAAATCAAAATTTTCATATAGTGATTATCTGGGGTGCCCCTTTGGGGTGCAGCCTCTTAGACTGGAGTCTAGATACTATGCCTGTAAAAGCGCCTTTGACTCTTCGTGAATACTGAGTTATAAAATTTTCAAATGTAATGGATGAGTCATAAGTGAATATAAAAATTGTAACTCAAGATTCTTCTCGCCAAAACAAAATTTGATCCAAATACATTTGTGCCCTAACATGCCTCCTCACAAAGATTCTGTTTTTTTCTCTTATCCCCCAAACGGATTGAAGGATTGTTATGAAATTTGATGTAACGAATGTCACCAATAATAGCTAGTGGCTTGGAATCATCACTATGGTGAGCCTTTTTATGAAAAAGCTGTTGCGCCACTGACTTATATTAAAATTAGGATTTGAATCGGGACTTCTTGGAGGTCACCTCACATGAGCAAACCGACCAATCCATCTATCGTGAAAATTGTTATTTACCTACTATATAAAAATCTGCCACTGTGTATAGGTGCATTTGTTGTCTAATATTCAATGGAATGATTTCTAGTAAGTCATACAAATGGTTTTCGAGAAAGTTCCTGTAATAGTTCGCGTTCATACGATTATTAGGTTCTTCCAACTTCAATAAATGACCAGTCCTCCCCAAATATTGATAGAAAATCGGTGCAGAAACATTTTACTTCTACATTCAACATGTGGTTGTTCGGTGAACAATGATACAATTTGGGTTCATCTGTACATAAAACAGACGAAACAAAATAGTAATCATCATTTATTCTTCTATACTGGTAGGGATGTAATAGCTCTCTACGTAATGTTCTCGAAACAAAACTAAACTTTGTGGAAAACCCTACTGCATAGAAACTCGACGCGTACTTGTGGTAGGATCGTCGGGAATGCATCAATACTAACCACAGACACACACTTTTTCGCGCGGTTTTGAATGCGGAGTTCCAAACCTGCACATACAAATGTATGTTAGTGGAAGTCGTGCACGCCACTTCACGAGTCACATTTATGGGACCGTTTTGAACGTGTCGTAACTCGCGTCATAGTTCACCACAAACACATACTTTTATCTCAGATTTGGAGTGTCGTAATTCAGGTGTCATCTCTCCTTGCGGCAAAATAGTTATAGCAGCTTGTGCCTCCTCGAATAACATACAAGTACCTAATATTTACAACAAAATGAATAAAGAATTCACAACTGAATTCATAGAAGTGTATAGACGGCACACATCGTTATGGAAGATAAAATTTGAATACGAGTCCCTCTGCAATTTTTAGGGTTCAAGTTTTTACGCTCCTTAATTTTGGTCAATCTTCATGTTTTTGGGTGCACTTTTCACTAATATGGACATTAAGAATGTCTGGGCCCTATGCTACTCGACTTTGGTGTTTTTTTTTAATTTTTAGAAGAACTCTCGAGTTCCATTCGATCATTTTATGAAAGAAAAAGTTGTGAGACATCAAAACGAAATGACGCCAATTAGAAGTTAATGGAATGTAAGGGGCCTAATATAGGGCCCAAAATTTTTGAGCAAAATCAAACGTTTGTTCAATTGTCAATTATGAGATGACTGTTTGTCGTATCAACTAATGCTTAACATGCATTGATAGTATTTTGTGTGTACTTTGATACGAGTTTTTCATTTGTTTAACATTTGCAAAGGGGCGCTGCAATCGCTCTTTACGTCAAAAACGTTATTTTCCTATTGCGGACCAAAAAACAACCTTCTGACAAAACAAAATTCATACGAACGATATTGATGGCTTCCACCATGGTTCATATGGACCGATTTGAGACCATTTGGAAAAAAAGAAAATGCAAAAAATTAGAAAAATTTTAGGTTGTAAAGTTCGG
Organism: Endomychus coccineus; assembly: GCA_958510875.1. NCBI lineage: Eukaryota > Metazoa > Arthropoda > Insecta > Coleoptera > Endomychidae > Endomychus > Endomychus coccineus. Next base: position 109,788,459 of record OY294070.1, on the reverse strand, counting down.
ATCAAGAAAATAAATTCATAATTAAGTAGCTGAAACATTTACGCAAATTTTGATACCAAGCACGATCTTCTAGGTTGCGTCAATCCCGAGAAAACTCATGTTAAGTCTTTTGGGTCTTTCGTTATAAACCTTGGTGCAGACTATAGATGCCTCTTGTGGCTATCTCAATATGCCATTTTCCCCTTTTCAACGTTTGACAGAGTCAAACAACAAAACAACAACAACAAAAGAAATCTACTAAAAATTCCAATTATTAAAGACTAGCGACCCGCCCCGGCTTCACACGGGTGCAATGCTGATAAATTCAAAGTGCTATAGGGAGAACCGCGGCCTACGACGCGCTATTTATAGGCACGCTCCCGCCCGGCCGGCCGGTAACGCCGCAAACGCTTGTGCCGCAATTTTTAAATCTGTAATATCTTCGAAAATATTCGTTCTAAACATATGCTGTAAAGGGCCATATAGATCTAAATCAAATCAACAATGTATTTAAGGTATTCAATTGGATAAGGATTAATGCTGTATTGGTTAAAATCGCTTCGAAAATTAGCCATTATTTGTCGTAAAAAGTAAATGACAAAAAAATGGTATTGTGGAATAACCATAAGAGATAGATATATACCATCTCGGAGTTTCCTGTGGACCTTTTCAATGTGTACAATACTAACAATACAATTATTTTGATATATCTCGTAGGGTTCAGCCTGCGTTTGCAATGTAAGCGGAAAAAGTGTGATTATTTACGACATCACATTAGAAACCTCAAAAATAACAGTATTTCTCCACTATTTAATGGATATTATTATACATATAAACCTTCCTCTTCAATCACTCTATCTATTAAAAAAAACCGCATCAAAATCCTTTGCGTAGTTTTAGTGATTTAGGCATACATAGGGATATAGGGACAGAGAAAGCGACTTTGTTTTATACTATGTAGTGATGATGTACACTAGCGTTAACTTGGGTTCGATCCCACCCGGGAGACCATTTTTTTTTCTTTTGTTCACATGTTTTCATAATTATGATACAAAATCATAATAATCTTAATAATAATAATCATTTTTATTATATTATTATTGCTATCATTAAAAAAAATTGCTTTGTTATTCATATATTCATAAATATCATTATTATTATACATCAGATGAGGATTTTTTGTAGGATGATGAAAAAATATTCTTTTAATATAAATTGATTTTCTACTCATACTTATAATGAACATTTATACATGATCGAGTGGAACTCAGAGTTTTTCTAAAAATTGAAAAAACACCGTCGGGGCAATTTGGACCCAAAAAATAGTCAATAACTCTAGTAGCATGGAACCCAGACATTTTTAACGTCCTTATTCGTGATCATCGAAACCATAAAGATTGACTAAAATTAAGGAACGTAAAAATTTGAAACCAAAATGTCTAACAAAATTACAGAAGGACTGGACTAATATATGAATAAAGATTTGAAAAATGTAGAATACACTAGTTTTTATACTTTGACTGCACGAGAGGTAAAGCTATAATGTTCGAAGAACATCGTATGAACCAGCGGTGGACTGTTACGAAAGGGGATAGGCATTCGTATCTTTCTTGAAGGTTTGGAGGTTATTGGCATACGGAAAGAGCTCCACAACATCGCTGTGCGATAAAAAAAACGAAGTCTGGTAGGAAGAAGTTCGGCAGGTCTCGAACATGATAGTGAAGGGGTGACTACTTCGAGGTTGTCTAGTCCGCCTATCTGGAATCTCTCGTGAAGGAACAACTGACGAGATTGTTGCTGAACACCGACCATGGAAATATCTATATCTTCTCTATACGATGTTCTAGAGTGTTCAATGAACTCGTGAGTGTAATATCATCAATCAGACGAATAGCTTACTCCTGGATATAATCCAAGAGCTTTTTTGAGCCGAACTCCAAATATGTTAGCAGTACTTCAGGACATGTCGAATCGGTGCCTTGTAGATTATGAGGAGCTGCTAGGTTGTAGAGTAGCTCTCGGCAGGGGAAAGAAAACCAAGTGTTTGTGAAGCATTTTCCGCAATGAACCTCCTATGATCGTTCCATGGGAGGGTGCTGTTGGTGATGATCCCGAGCGTTGTTATGGAAGACTTTATAGGAATAGTTGTACCTGACATCATCATATTAGGGATTGTGGGATCCCCCTCCCTAGAGAAGACGCAAGCTTAAGTTTTAGTGGCGTTGTCAGCTTCTGGCTTTATCGAATGACTGGAGGAGAAAACGGTGTGAAGTGTACCATCATCTGCTATGAACGAGACAGGTGGTCACTTCCAGCAGATCGTTGATACGGAGCAGAAACAAAGTTGGTGCCAAGACACATCACTGTGGAACACCAGTGTTGATAGCCATTGTATCGCAGGATACTCTGTCAACCATCACATGGAGTAATCTGTCTGAGAGAAAACTAGATAGTAACCTGAAAAGTTGAGGCGGCAGACCATATGACGAAAGAGTCTCCGGAAGGCTTTGGGTGCCAACTTGGTCAAATGCTTTTGAGATATTCAATGATACAGCTGGAGATTTCCCATGTTTTTCAATAGATTTGTACCTTGTTGATCTCTGTTGACGAAAGCCATATTGCCGGTCATTCACAATTTTGTAGCTCCTTAGGTATTTGATTAGTTCGATATTGGTTACTTCCTTCATCACTTTATAGAGATCACAGATAATAGTGCGATCGGTCTATAATTATCAGGAAAGGTCTTCTTCCCTTTTTTGACGTGACAACGTCTTATAATTCGATGGAGCCGGCTGCACGCTCGAGAATACATGACTGATGCGGCGTTACCTCGCTTCGACCGGCTGTGCGTTACCTCGCTCTGAGGCGTCCCATTTAAGGCTTGAAGTGCAAGCGAGAGCGCGCTGCTATACAATAATACATTTACATGTTTTCGTCAAGTATGAAGTGCAGTGGAAAGTGAATGTGGTGTCAATTGTTTATAGCAACGATAATTGCGGCGATAAAGGTAATGATTCTTTCGATATTAAATATATGTTCAGTGATATATTGTCGAATATTCGTGCTTTCATCATTAAAATAAATAGCATCGGTCCGCTAGTGCAGGGATTGTAGGTTATGCTATAATTGACAAAACTATAACAGTAAGTTAACAGAACTATTTCACGATGAGTAAAAAATCAATTGCTTTACTATTCGATCGAAATAATTATCGAGCGTAGCTATGATTTCAAAAAATCGATTGTAGGTTATGCTATAATTGACAGAACTGTAACAATAAGTTAACAGAACTATTTCACGATGAGTAAAAAATCAATTGCTTTACTATTCGATCGAAATAATTATCGAGCGTAGCTATGATTTCAAAACATTAAAACATAAATGTTAAATCTTCCACATATCATAACAACGTGTCTGAAATGACAGGTTGGACCAGCCAGCCGTCAAAGGGAACGATTTTTTCACATATCAAACACATTGAGGCGGGCTTTTTAAAAGCTGAAATGACATAATTGTATTCATGCGTACAAATAAATGTAACTTGATCAATTCAATTGTGATTTCCATTTACCTCCTTCTCTATATCCATACAAAATATCTATCAAACAAATAAAATTAAAATTTTCTTTTGAAAAATGAAACCATTCCATCAGTATTTTCTTATGACGTTGTCACGTTCAACTATCGTCAGTAAACCGACTTACAGACAACCGACTTTTTAGAATTGGTTGCACTCTAGCTGTCTTTCAGCTGGAATGGATTTTTCACTATGCCCTCGTATTATAAACAGAGCTTACACCATTTCTGAGAAAAAACAATCTTGAAACACAATACGGACGAATATTTAAGTAATTTATAAGGGATGGACTTGTATAAACGGGTGACCCCTCGTAATAACAGAAGTTAACATTTAATAAAATTCCAATATAACATAGCGTCTATGATTTGAGTTTTCTAAATCATTTCCAATATATTTACTGTTCCTACAACCATACAGTTAAGTCACACGATCTATTGATCACATTTCATTTTCATATTGAGGACCTAATTGATAAATCGTTATTAGCTTTTTGCTCCGGAACAAAAAGAAACCAAACCAAGGAACGCTGTCCCTGAAAGCTTTCATTTCAAGAAAATGTTGCATGAGCTTTATTAATAGAACAGTCTTCGTTGAAGAGACTCCAAAATAATATGCTCATAATCCAATGTACGGAGAGTGTAATAAACTCGTTTGCATACATTGAGACCTTACGTTTTCGACGGAAGTAGAACAAACGTTGAATCTCATCGTCTTGCACATAATGTATTCATGTGGAACAGTTTCCCTCAAATTTACATGTTACCGTAATATGATGTGAAAGTTACAGATAGGTGTTATTTTTCATACCAACGAACAGACAACGCACATATTTTCCTACGTGTGGATTTATAAATACCTTTTATCTTGCGGCAACTGTCAACAGATACTCCGCTGGTGAAATGTTACTTGTCATCACCAATGTAATATATGTATCGACACATCTCGCCCCATTTCCGTCACCCCGCGAACCTTCCCTCGGGGGGAAGAAATTGCTCGACAAGCGTCGGTTAGGATCTTTCCCACTTCATCATGGCCACTGTACTAATATCCAGACACTGATATATGCAAACACACGAGAAAGCTCTTTGCATGTATTAATGTTGAATGGGTTCCATGTCCATCATCTCTTTCACACTTCTTATATGTTACATGTGGTTCTTTCAAAGTTGAACTTTTTTCGATAGCCTTCTACGATATCGTTGAATATTCTATTACGTTACGTTGTAGAATGCGAATGTAGATCCGCTGTATTATTCTTGAAAAATGTATACAAGTCTTGCAACTTACTCCACATAAACAAGATAAGTGGACTTGTGAAGTTTCTTTTGGACGTAACGTTATTAGTGTGAGATATCCCTTCATTTATCATCCTACATTATTCTAGGAGAAACATGCTCTAAATTGACTTGATAATAAATGATGATGATACTTCAACATGTATTACAATTGTGATTGCTTAAATTACCTTCCAACAATCAGAACGAACTTTGGAAATTCCAAAGATGATGGCATTCGCAATTATTAAGAGATTGCTTTTAATAAAAACACTTGTTATTGAGCGGGAGTGTTAAGTATCTAAGTAAAAGTAAGCGTATAGCGTAGTACTCTATCCTCGGAAAGAGACTAGGCTTTAGGCAACACAGCATGCGGAAGAACTTCACGTAAGTCATGTTTCTATGACTAAAATATTCTTAACAGTTTCTTTCTTTTCGACAGACGCATATGCCATTGGTGGATCTTGGTCTTTAACATTACACTTTTCCCGCTTCTATGCGGAAACGCCAATTATTGAAATTGTTTGCCTCTAACATAGACACCGCAACACTAAATCCTGATGTCTTTTTGTATGATTACAATCAATTTGACAATGAAACTAAACCACACTACTACGAGTTAGACCTGGGCCCATAACCTTTTAAAGATGATGGTATTCGCAATCATTAAAGATTGCTTTCAATAAAAACGCTTTATTGAGTTCTGGTTAACAACGGTTATTATTGTTACAACTTTCTATAGCGCCATCTTAATATATTAGATACATAGACAAGAAACAGTTATAGTCCAAGCAATAGACAGAAATGCGTGCACAAATTATTACCTGGAAAAAAATATGAGCGTATGGAAAATTAAATGTGAAGGTGAGTTTCTGGTTCATGCAACTCGATCTGGAATGGCGAACATAACCTAAAAAATTGGCAAATTTGCAAAAAGCGGTTTTTCTTAAATAATTAAAAAACCTATAGCTCGGATCGAAAAAAGTTGAACAAGAAAGTTGTAGGTATCGAATAGATCTATCGATTGGCTTGATTGATAATATTTATCAATATCTTTCATACTTTTCGAGTTATATCGAAAAAACCGTTAAAAATTGGGGTATCGAGAAATCGTTAACTATTACGCTTCCATATGTATTGTTTCCTGTACATATAGCTCATGACAAGCTGAGGAAGCATTTTTTTCCTTAATTTGAATTATTGATTATTTAATGGTCCTGGAGTAACGATTTTGGGCTTATTTTCTTCATGAAGAGTTGTGCTATAATTTTATTGAAGAAACGTAGCGATTTTTTTGATTTTGAGGGTGAAGAAATGACTTTGAAAAATTTTCCTCTTTTTTGAACAGTTTTTTTTCAGAAAAGTTCCACAATTTTAATTTTAGAAAAATGTCTTTGACGGAAATCAATTTCTGAAATTTTTTCACGAATTACCAAACAAAAATTTTTCATCTACGATCTTCTGGACCAGCGATAATTTTTTTATTTCAAAACAATCTGTAAGACGAAATAAACGTTATTCAGAAGTGTGTTCTATGAATGTTAATGTTAAATACCTGCATTTTCAATAAAAAAATACTGGGATATGCAATTAGTTTACCTTAGTACAGTTAAGACTCATAATTATAGATCAATAATGTATGTGGGTAAACTTTCTGATAATGTATGCAATTTATTTTAAAAACACAATGTTACCACATCTTTTAGAACAAATAATACGGTAGGCAAATATATTAAAAACAACAAAGATAAGAATAAAATAATCAAGACTCAGGGGTTTACAAGGTAGAGTGTGAAGATTGTGATAAATTCAATATAGGCCAGACATGAAGATCTTTCAAAACTAGAATCGAAGAAAATTTTAATTTGAACAGGGGAGATTCAAAAACCATATTAAAGAAACTGTTCATCATTTGAAAGATAATTTTGAGATTCTCCATGAGTCAGTTAGAAGTGAAGTATTAAACGACTTAGAGAAAATTGAAATAAATGAGGAAACCTTTTTAATGATCAGAAAGACTTCTCCATTATTGAATTTATTTGTAAGTAACTCTTATCCTACTGTACACGTACCTCACTCATCCCTTCATTCTTAACCTTAATTTAAGGGATAAATTAGTTCGTAAAACCATTGTTTGATAGAGTCACCATGTGGTGAAACAGGTCAAGTTTTGTTTAATAAAAACGAAATGTATTTTTGTTAAAAACTGTAGATATGATTTTTCAACAATTAAGCACCAAAACCATCCAAAATGCTTTTAAAACATGGATCCTGGATTTAGGAAGTTTTTGACATACCTAAATGAATTTCGTGCAAACATTAATTCATTATATCATCAATATTTATTTTATCATTATTATCTGGTTCGTAGCAGTACGTGATTAAATTGTCGTCTGCATCCCTTCGCACTCTATTAATCGTTATATTGACACACATGCATGTGTGATATTCGAGGATTCAATATTCATTGACGGCTATACATAAATTTAATCACTACGGAACTCATTAATTCAGAACTAATTGAATTGTTAATTTTATCGTTTTAGATTGATACCACAGATAATTAACCGTAAATGAAGAATATTCTGAGGTAATGATTTGAATTCAATTAACAGTGTTTAACACCACACTCAATGCAACTCTCTATTTTAGTAAAGATTTTCTATGGTTTGTCAGCTTCGTAACGTTCTTGAAGGGGAAACCAATTATGATGATTATTTGGCTAAGCTATTTTCCAACTCATAATGTTTAACGAAGGTTTACTATATTTTCAACAATAACATATCATAACATTCAATTTTCTTCTACCTTCCTACCTTTGAAAATAAGAAATAATAAAATAGTTAAATAAATTGGAACCAATTGAAAAAATAATATTTAAAAAACGTATCTCCGAATATACAAGAATTTAAGAAAATCGAAACCAGAAGCATAAATTCCCAGCTATTGTAAAATGGAAAATGTTTGAAGCTCTTGCTGCTTTGACAGGTTCGGGAAGAATACCTTATGGACATATTGCATATTTCATTGACACTAGCAGATTGTACTTCCTTGCAATTTTTGTATTGTGTTCATGCTATGTAGTAATGTGAACATGTTCAAATGTCTAACGGGACGAATATGAAGTACTATATATAAATTCCCGGGAAATAGGTCACACATATGCTTATTATTTTCATCTTTACGTAGGTTTTGATCTCACGACCATCATGAGAAGACATATCAATGTCTAAAGCGGGATTCCGTAAAACTAATTGTACCGGGATATCAGAAATTATCTTGGTCAAGGGTGGTTGTGGAATCTGAAACGTGTGTCTTACTTTACGTTTGAAATATTTATGTCACTGTCACACTGACCACATCAATAACCTACAAATTTCATACCTATTTATTTCAGTTGTAAGACAATAATGAACTACAAATTATGAAATAACGGTTTTAGTAACAAGAAAAACTAAATTACAGTAATTATTGGAAATGTCCCCCGTTTAGTTCGATGCACAAGTTGACGCGCATCCTCATGCTGTGAAAACCGTTTTGCAGCATTTCTGGCGTTATGGTTGCACATTGCTGAACTATACTTTGTTGAAGTAAAATTGTCCGGTAATATTGCCACGTTTGGAAAGTGCTCTCGGAAATTGTCCAAACACAAACGTTGACTGTATGACTGTATTGCCAATTTCCATTAACTAGCGCACCCGTTCGAAAATAGGCTTCAATCATAAAAATTTTGTGCTGTGTGGTAAGAGGCATGATTCAAAAACTGGATTAGAAAATTTCAGCACAATGACTTAACAGATTCTGACACAACAAAACATATTCAAAAATTTAAAGTAAGACAAACGTTTTACATTCCAACACCACCCTTGACCAAGATAATTTGTAATTTGTAGTTCATTATTGTTCTACAACTGAAATAAATAGGTATGCAATTTGTAGGTTATTGATGATGTCAGTGTGACAGTGACATAATTATTTCAAACGTAAAGTGAGACACACGTTTTAGATTCCACAACCACCCTTGACCAAGATAAGTTTTGATATCCCGGTATCAGCAGGAAGCGTCCTCATCGCACCAATTTCAATTAAAATGCCCACGTCGCCGAAACGAACAGACACAAGAGTAATTGAAATTGAAACACATTAATGTTGTGAGTATATGAATATACAGGGTGCCCTCGAACTGCGTGGCCAAAATGGAACCGAAGATTCTTTGATTCGAAAAAAAGTTGATCAGCCTTTTTACTTTTGCCTCAAGTGTCTTGTTTACCCGGTAGAGGGCTTCAAAATTGCAAAAATAATTTTGTTTTTTCGGTATAACCTGAGAACGTGATGAAGAACTTTTACAATATTTAGCAGGTGAGTTACTGCCAATAATGGCCATTTTTGAGAGTGGAGCACAGAGCCTTAGAGACCATAAAAATGGCTCAAACTTGAGGATGTAACGGAAAAAGTGTCCAGAACTTTTTTGTGGTAAACGTAATTCACTCGATATTTTTTATGTAGATAGCTCATCTAATTTGAAAACTTTTCTTACTCTTAGAAAATTTCGATAAAATCCACGGATTAGCTTGAAAAAATTAATTTTCGAGTCTCTGCAATTTTGGCTTACTAATTTTACTTGATTAAAATACCTTAGTTGCCTTTGCTTTTCTAATGTCATTTTGCCATTTGAAGAATTTGTTCTCGAAACTGTCAGTTTTTACTTCGCTTTCCGTAAAAATTATGGCTCAAAATTTCACTAACACTGAAATAGTTGATATGTTATTGATTTATGGACTTTGTCGTTGCAATGGCCGGAGAAGGGAAAGATATCCGCATCGCAGAATTCCAAATCAGCAAACCTTCGCGAAACTGGCAAATTTGAAGCAAATCGCAGAGAAACTGGACGCAGACGGACAAGAAGGACGTTAGAGCTCGAAGAAGTGATACTGGAAGCGGGTGAAACTGAACCTGGGATAAGCACACTACTTTTGGGACTTCGTATTGGAGCCTCAAAATCATTAGTTCATAATGTACTGAAAGAAGAACTGTTGTATCCCTATCATATTTAAACAGTTCAAGACTTATTGCCCATGGATCCAGGTCATCGGCTAGATTTCTGTCGGCTTATTGTCCAAAGACAAAACGCAAACCCCAATTTTTGTAGAAGAATTCTGTTCACGGACTAAGATACTTTCACGAGATGTGGTCTTTTTAACCTCCATAATGAACATTTCTATGCTGATGAAAATCCTCATGAAACGGAAGTTACATATTTTCAGAATCAAACTAAAATCAATGTTTGGGTTGGAATTGTGGATAACTTTATTATTGGCCCTACCGTTATACCCGATCGATTGAACGGGGAGAACTACTTGAACTGTTGGAAGACTTGCCCTTACACATTTGTCGTGGCCTGGTTTATTCATGATGGTGCACCTCCTCATTTCACATTCGCTGTGAGGCGACATTTGAATGCGGAATATCCAGATCGCTGGATAGGTAGAGGACACGATGCACAAGTGAACTGGCCGGCACGCTCCCCTGATTTGACGCCCTGCGACTTCTTTCTATGGGGCACTTTGAAGTCGAAAGTTTATGCAGCTACAGTAAACACACGAGAGGAATTGTTGCAACGAATTAATCATGAAGCGGATTCACTGAAGAATGATCCTGAAGTACTAGCCAGAGTTCAATCAAATTTCTTGAAACGAATTAATTTGTGTATTCAGGAAAATGGGCAACATTTCGAACTTTCCCAGAAAGTTTTGTTGTTTCTTTTAATTTAGCATTTGTTTTTCCTAAATAATCACATCGTTTCCCCATTTCTATTGTTTTTATTATTCGTGTTTTACCGAGATATTAACCATTTCAGTGTTAGTGAAATTTTGAGCCATAATTTTATAAAATTTTTACGGAAAGCAAAGTAAAAACTGACAGTTTTGAGAATAAATTTTCCAAATGCCAAAATGACATTAGAAAAGCAAAGGCAACTAAGGTATTTTAATCAAGTAAAATTAGTAAGCCAAAATTGCAGAGACTCGAAAATTATTTTTTTCAAGCTAATTCGTTGATTTTATTGAAATTTTCTAAGAGTAAGAAAAGTTTTCAAATTAGATAAGATATGTACATAAAAAATATAGAGTAAATTACATCGACCACAAGAAAGTTCTGGACACTTTTCTTGTTACATCCTCAAGTTTGAGCCATTTCTATGGTCTCTAAGGCTCTATGCTCCATTCTCAAAAACGGATATTATTGACAGTAACTCACTTGCCAAATATTGTAGAAGTCCTCCATCACGTTCTCAAGTTATACCGAAAAAACAAAATTATTTTTGCAACTTTGAAGCTCTCTACCGGCTAAACAAGACACTTGAGGCAAAAGTAAAAAGGCTCATCAAACTTTTTTCGAATCAAAGAATCTTCGGTTTTATTTTAGCCACGCAGTTCGAGAACACCCTGTATATCAAGAATCCACTGCTTAGCAATTTTCCTATGAAATCGTTTCAACCTACGTTCGAATACGACTGAAACCAAAAAATGTAACACTCAATTATCCCGATTGTTGTTACCAGATGTTTATGAGGTAATAGAAAAAAGATTGTCAGACCTTATTGGAGATATTGCTTACAGCGCTGTAAGGCTGTTTATAACACGCAGTTAAGTTGTCCCACCCAGAGGACCGTCCCAAAAATTGTTCGTAATACACTGAAAATAAATGGCTACCTAAAAATATTTTTCAACCCCATCGAGAAAGAAAAAATAATAAATCTGTAAGATCATATATAAATAACATAAAGTAGTACAGATACATTTATACATTACCATACATTCTGGAGACCTCAGAGAAAATTGGGAAATTTTTGAGAAAGTATGATATAAATGTTGCTCATAAACCTACTAACTGTGTTGGTAAATATTTTTCAAATCTAAGAACTTTAATATCTAAAGATTAACAAGCTCAGACAGTATACGAATTAGGTATGATAAGGTTCATAAAAAAGAATGTATGGCCATAAGTATAGCACAAGAAATAAAAACTTTTCCACCACCCTTGCTAAACATTGTTTTGATTATAACCATCAATTCGATTACAGAAATGTTAATATTTTATCTAATGGAACCAATCATTATGAAAGATCTATTCTGGAATGATTCACATAAAACATTAATCCAAGTCTATAAATTATAGAGCAGACGGTCAGTCATTAATTCAGATTCATTCTAATTTAAGTAATTAAAATCTTCCCAAATTCCTACATGCCATAATGTTGAAAGTGTATTTTAGGTAGAATGCTCAAATAGTAATATTTCTAATGAGATCTTACTTCATTAATCTGTAACACATAGTCCGAGAGTGGATACTCTCATTATATTTTTTGATTTACTAATATTCAAACAAATTATTTTTAAAAGAAAATTGTTAATTGGTGGATTCTTCATGATACATAGTCATACACTTAAGACAGTATTGTATTTTAATTTCGATTACTCGTGTTTCTGTTCGGTCCGGTGACGTGGGCATTCTCAATTGAAATTGGTGCGATAAGGACCAATCCATTGGCCAGTTAATATAGTGTAAGAGATTTGAAAATAAATGAATATGTACCTCATGTGGGCTTTTGCCAGGTAACAATGATAAGGTCTTTCTAGTTCAGATTGGACAGTAACGTCACAAACGTATAGTTCCAGGCAGCTGTTTCGCTTTAATCATAAGTTTGCAACGTTACTGAACCATCTGTGTTGAAAGTAGTCGTAAATGACCAACAACATGGTAAAAAGACCAAAAGAGAATGGAGAGATGTTCCACTGAGAAATCTAAAAAAGAACGATAATGACTGATAGGTTTCTCGTAACTTGTTTGAAGTTCGAGAAATTTATGAACCAATGTGGTGCATTGATAGGTAAACATCAAAAGTAGAGCTAAGTACTGTAATTTTCAATTGTCTTTGGGGCATGGTTAACCACGTTTTAGTGCACATTAAGTACAATTTTCCTAAATATCTAAACGCTTATATTTGGGGGACAGGTTGATGGAATATAAAACATTTATACATTTTTGAAATGATAATAAAGCTGGTTTCACATATCATGAGATGATATATAGGATGTTTCATTTGAAAATGTTGACACTTGCAGGAGTAATTATACATTTTTGGCAAAAAATTGTGAAGATTCAGAAGATGATATAGAATTTCTGTATTTATTATTCTTCGATAATTTTCAAATAACCCCTGTAGGTGAGGGTCAATAATATATTAGAAAACATTGTGTATTGGAAATAATGGCCGTTGAATATAATAATAATAACATCTTGCAATTATTTTCAGCATTTACCACTTATAGTTCAACCATAGAATATGCTTTCTGCTTGTCTTTACCAAATCTTTCTAATCGCCAAACTTAAATGATCCGGAAACATTCCATTTCTGTATCACATTTTCATTTTACAAATTAATGTTCCCTTCAGTTCACCTGCATTCACAATTTTATTGTTGACACAATTCTGAATTGCTCAGTTTGTAACAATCAACGAGTGTAATTTATGTTTAATTAATATATTCTTTGTATAAATCTTCAAGAACTTCTAGAGTTGAGGAGTGGTTTGATATGGACGGTCTAATTAACGTCTTGATGTTTCTAAATATTGCGAGGTTCGTATGAATGGTTCTGAGCTATGTACATTTTTAATGAATGAATAAATGAATAATAATGTACACTCTCACTACCTACCTTGCCTTTTTCGTTTCTTGTTATTTCACTTTGTCATTGTGTTGTACTACAATATACCTATAGAGAAGTAGAAGGTTCTTGTTTCTCATAGTTTTGTACATGTGATCCATTAGTTCATCATTCACTCAGTTAGCCCCGTTGGTAATGCTCATCGTCCCAGTCTTTAGGTCGTAGTGGTACTATCCGGTATATGTCGATATCAAGCTAGGATTCTGAATTTTTTTTCTCTAAATACATTTTATTGACGGCTTCCATCATTTTTAGTGTAGCACTATTCTGTATATGTAGGAATACAGCAATAAAAGCAATTCAGTTCATGTACGCCTTGCACACGTTTTCTTGTAGAATGAAATCAGTAATTTGATTGCTCGCAACCTTATCATAAGCGAATGATCAGATGGAAAATTTAAAAGCCCAATAGAATCACATTATAGACATATATACAAAAGTGTAAACGATTCTGGAGACAGATTGAACAGATAGAATAATATACACTTTAATTACGGCGTCCATCATATTTTAGTGTAGCACAGGTTTTGTATATGTAGGCATACAGCAATTCAGTACTAGTGTGCCTTGCACCCGTTTTCTTGTAGAATAAGATTAGTAATTGGATTATTCGCAACCTTATCATGAAGGATGATCGAAAGGAAAATTTAAAATCTCAATAGAATCCCAAGTTACACAAATGTATAAACGATTCTGAAGACAGATTGAACGAATAGAATATTTTTTACATATGCATGTGTACGAAAAAATAGTAATGTTGTGTAGGTGCAAAGTTGATATTGAAAGAGTTATCTTTTCGGATATTAAAAAAGCTAGGCGTACGATCGGACGATGATATTTCTTCCAATCAATCGAGTATATAGCATAACAAAATATACCTGATGAGTATATGCGATATAGATACCAGTTAAGTTGTTCGTCTATTATTGATGAATTAGAAGATGTTCGGAATAAAGAAAATGATGTAGGACACAAACCAATTTTTTTGGGAGAAGGATTAGCAAATTACATATATTGCATTTTTCCTGGGTATTAAAGATCACAAGCAACTTACGATGTGTGAAAGAACTTTTTCTAAATCGTTTGAAAAGAAGATGATGTACTCCAATAAAAGGAATGAAATTTCAAACAATGAAAGAACTTTTTCTAAATCGTTTGAAAAGAAAATGATGTACTCCAATAAAAGGATTGAAATTTCAAACAATGGATTTGGATTACGAGTAGTTGGAGCACAAAATTCCAAGTAGAGAAAAATGAGTTGTAAATGTCGTTCTGTCATGAATTGAATGTTGAAATCCGAAAATGAACTTTAAATTTTTTATCCGATCAACGGACGTTAAGGAAGAACATTGAAACGTATATTTTTGGAAATTGGTATCCATGGTGTTTCTTTATTTACAAATATACCAGTCGGTTTCGCATTGAGTAGCAGAAAAAAACGTTGGGCGGAGATTAAAATCCACACACCTCTAGATCAACCTGAATTTATAAATGCAGTAAGGTTTTGTTTGGAATGCACTTATTTTCAATACGGTGAGCAAAATTTTGGACTAATATTCGGCACAGCAATGGGATCTCATATTCCAGCTACTATTGCTAACCTAGTTGAGGAATGCCTAGAGGAATCTGTAATAAATTCATGAGATTTTCAACCAGTATTCTTTGAACGGTATGTGGATGATTGCCTAATGTGTGTTCGTTCCCAATGATAAAATTCAGTACGTGGTTAATGAATTTAACAATTTTCATATAAACTACAATTAACTTGTGAAATTTGAGTTAACAAAAATATAAATTTCCTAGATATGAACATTAGGCATGATTCAGATGGAAAAATAAAAACTTCCTGGCTTACTAAAGAACTTTGGTCTCAATGATATCTTCACTTTGATTCAGTTGCACCAACAAGTTATGAAAAAAGAGTTATTAAACAGCCTAACAGATCGCGCTGTTGAATTGTTCCACCCAGAGGATCGTCTCAAAATCTTGTTCGTAATATACTGGAAATGAATGACTACCCAGAAACATTTTTCAACATCATGATTGAGGAAAGAATAAACAAAATCTTCGATGGAACGTCATATATAAATAACATGAACAAATATTTTATAACTTTACCATACATTCCGGAGACTTCAGAAAAAATTGGGAAATGTTTAAAATATGATATAAATGTTGCGCATAAGTCTACTGACTGTGTTGGTAAATATTTTCCAAATCTAAAACCTTTAATACCTAAAGATAAACAAGTGCACACAGCATACAAATTAAAAAGTTTAAATTGCGATGATACTTATACAGGAATCTGTAAACAATATTTAGAAAAAGTATATACAGTGTGTCCACGTTAAGGACTTACCACCCTTGTAACTTATGTATTTTTTGACGGATTTTGATGAATTTTTCTTTGCTAGGTTGGTATTCAAAATGTGCAATAAACTAGTGGATAACTTTAGTTTTAGGTTGTAATCATGGCCACCTACAACCACTTTGATAGGCATAAGTTTCAGAAAGTATTATTACTCATTTGTTAATTTAACTATAAAATTGTTGTATAATTTGTATTAGTGTCGATAAAAGTAAATAAAATAAATGTTATCCTGAATACGAATCCGTCATACATTTTTCTCGTAAAAACTCCCTAATAATACTTTCTGAAATTTAAGGCAATAAAAGTGGTCGTAGGTGGCTATGATTAGAGCCCATTACTTAAGTTATGAACTAGTTCAATGCAAATACTGAATACCAACCTAACAAAAAAGAGTTTATCAGAATCCGTCAAAAAATACGAAAGTTACAAGGGTGGTAAGTCCTCAACGTGGACACACTGTATATAAATAAATATAGTACTAGGAACGAAAGCATAGAAATTTCCACCGCAATTGCTTTTTGTACATTGGTTTGATTATAACCATCAATTCCATTATTAAAATGTTAATATTTCAACTAAAGAAACTAATTATTATAAAAATATCTTTTCTGGAGACGATTTACATGAAACGTGACTGCAAGTTCCTAAATCATAGATCAGACGTTCAATCAATGAGTCAAATTCATACTATTAATATTATTAATCAATATTAATTAAAACCCTTGCAAATTCCTACATGCATTGTATAATGTTGGAAGTATATTTTAGGTAGAATACTAATACATCAATCATTTCTAATAAGGTCTGACAACCTTTTTCTATTACCTCATAAATCTTTAACATCTGGCTCGTAAGTGGATACTTGAGCGTTATATTTTTTGGTTTCAGTCAAATTCAAACATTGCTTGAGGTGACTTCGAATATTATAAATAGATCACTGTGCAGTGGATTCTTGATACATATTCATATACTTAAAACATTAATGTGATTCTGTTTGTTTCGAAGACCTGGGATTTTTAAATTGGAATTGGTGTGATAAGGACGCTTTGTGATTGATTGGATTGATCTTGAGAAATCCCGTTTCAGACATTGATACGTCTTTTGATGATGGTCGTGAGACCGAAACGTACGTAAAGATGAAAATAATGAGCATATATGTTAGTGTGACCTATTTCCCGAGAATTTGAATATAAATTATACCTGTGTCAAGAATCATTATTGAACCAAAATAACTAAATATGTTACCCTTCTAATCTTGGAGTAACTGCTATTGTAATATATTTGTATAGTCTGTTAAGTGGGTGTGAAATTCCACTTCAAATTTACTATGGTTTTCCGGGGAAACATTCCCTATCAACATCTGTACGTGTCATTTTCTTTCAAGGACATGTTTAAGTATTCATAGTATCCAATTTTCGAGCAAATATCACAGAGCGGATCACGTGCTACAACACGAGGGATAAAAACGTGCTTAGTAGCGTTGAATGCCTTCAGCAACACCACTGACAACGAACTACGTAGCTTGGTAAGTGATTCTACAGAAAGTATCGCCCCAGGTTCGCGCAGTAACGTGTAATTGATTTACAATACAATTGCATTTTTCTCGGAACTTTTATTTGTACTTTTTATAAGAGCGTTTTACACGGCTCCTATACGTGCTCCGAATAACTTGTTCGAGAGGAGAGGTAAATAAAAAATGATCCACCTCGTGAATTTGTAATTTTACTGAAATATGTGAATTAGAATCGTGGAAACGGATTCCTAATTGCAAAAGAATGCATCTATTGTAATGTTGTTTGTATTTCCAAGTTTCGGTTAACCTTCACATGAGGGAGAAATAATTGCGAGCGCTGGTTTCGAATTGCTAAATACGAGAGGTTTCTTTTTTCTGGGGATTTCCTACCAATGAGGATCATTTATATCATGTTGCAGTTCATACCAAACCGATTTGTATCTTGGTACAGGGTGTTTCATCATAAATGTCCCCTCCCCCTCTCATTTGACATAATTTTTTGACGACGTTTCATAACTATATCAAATTATACAGGTTGCCCAAAATGAATGAAGAATTGCATAGTAGTTGTTTACTCTTAATGGATCAAATGAATGGATTGTTCGCTATTGTATTTGATTTTCAAAATGGCTTTAACTCGAAATTCGCAATCCTCATTATATCTAATTGCAAAGATATTATATTTAATTCATATATCGTATATGATATGAGATACATTTCGAAGTAGTCATTATATATAAATTCAAGGTAAATAGTCTTTGTTTCTAGTATATTCATAACCATACATTCTTTTTTGAAAGTATTGTTTAGGGATTCCTGCATAAATCCTATCGTAATATGAATAATTTAATTCATATACTGTGTGAGTTTCTTTATCTTTTGGTATCAAATATTTCAGATTTGAAAAATACTTAGCAACACAGTTAGTAGATTTATGTGCAACATTTATATCATACTTTTTCAAACATTTCTCAATTTTCCATGAATTCTCCGGAATGTATGGTAATGTTGTAAAATGACGTACCATTATAGTATATCTGTTCATTCTTTCTTTAATGATGGGGTTGAAAAATGTTTTTCGGTAGCCATTCATTTCCAATGTATCACGAACAATTTTCAAATTTTCGGCGGTCCTCTGGGCGATCTATAAAGCTGTTTATAACACTTTTTTTCTAACTTGTTTGTGCAACTGAATTGAAGTGAAGATATCGTTGAGAACAACCTTCTTTAGTATTTTCGTTTTTCCATCTAAAGCAGACTCATCAAAATTTATGTTTTTGTTCAGTTCCATTTCACAAGTAAATTGAAGTTTGTAGTGAAAATTGTTAAATTTTTAATCACGTACTGAATTTTATCATTGGGAATACACCTTAGGCAATCAACTACATACCGTTTAAAGAATACGGGTTGCAAATCCAATGAATTTATTACAGATTCCTCTAGGCTAGGCTAATATGTCTAAAATATTGTTCACCATATTGAAAATAAGTGCATTCTAAACAAAAACTTATTGCATTTATAAATTGAAATTGATCTAGAGTGTGTGGTTTTTAATGTATGCCCAATTTTTTTTTATGCTACTCAATGCTAAAACGCCTGGTGTATTTTTGATTCTTTATAAGCCGATTCTTCATATAAAATTCATTTTTCTATCATATTGATAGATTTTGATGAAGTGTTGGTAGGTGCTCCAATATTACTTACAATGGGTCTTAAAAATATGTCTCTTTTATGCAGTATCGGAAGCCCATAGAAATAGGGTGCTTGCATATTATCGGGGGGCACGGCAGTGCCCCCGCCAAGTCGAGCGCGAAGCAAACACTGTCGTACCATCCTTTACTGGAACCATTTCGCCGCATTTTCAGGACCCTATTTGAGAACCTCTGGATAAGACCAGAACGCAGAAATTCGTCATCCAGTAAGCTATAAAATCACATACTTAAAATAAAAAATTTCATGTCTGTAGGTCATTTAGTTCCGAAGTTGAGCGAAAGCAAAGTTTCGCATTTATGACACTCATTCACTCACTCACTCATGATCATCAGAATAGAACTAGTACTTCCCATAAACTCAGAGAGCTGAAATTTGGTACAGAGTTAGAGTTTAGTGGCCACATGAAGGGAAAACTATAAAAACTAGGATAATCGAAGATCTGGAGTACCTGGTAACGCTTATTTGAAAACACAAGTGCCCAACCAAACTATTAAAGATCAACTTTGTTTGCCTCTTTATTTGATGTCAAAAATCGAAGGTCTGATGTATCTGATGAAGAACCCTCAGCTTGTCTCAGCTGTATTAGAGATATGGTAATGCCCCCTTCTACTATTGGTACATAAAAGAATGCCGTGAATTTGATTCACGAATTATTGCCTATTAAGTCAAAATTTGAGATCATACCCCGGGCATACGTGTACAGAGAACAATTCCCAATCTGTGTGGCGTATGCCCTAACAATTCACAAGAGCCAAGGTCTAAGTTTAAAAAATGCCCTCATGGACATTGGCACCTCCATATTCTCTTGTGGCCAAGCCTACGTGGCGCTTTCACGAGTAACCAATCTTCATGGGGTGCACCTCATAAATGTTGACTTCAAGAGTATAAAAGCTCAAGCTTCAGCGATCACCGAATAAAACCGGCTTAGGCGTAAATACCTCGCCGATCTTTCAGAAATTAAACCGTCTAAACCGTCTAAAAGGATAAAAATGAAAGCGAATGGGCAATACGAAAAACTGTTGCTACTGTACAAAAATCAGAACCGGAAAAAAAGAAAAGAAAGATTTGTAATAATAAAAAAACTACTCCTAAAAAGAAAAGAATGTGTCAAATAAGAAAATCTAATGAAATAAATCAATATGCTCACGTTTCTACAAAAAGAAGTGAAATCCCACCAAAAACATTCTGTAAAAAACTAGCCAAGTATCGATGGAGCTGCTTGTTTATCTCTAAAAAGTAATGAGATCTAGACAAAGTCGTGCCAAGTCTAAGGTTCCTTACTGCGAATTCTTTATTATTATAGTTAATGTTGTGTGACTTGGCCGTTGAAGGGTACACAAGGGTACAAAACCAGGTGCTCCATGACACCATTGCACCAATCTGTCGCCAGAACTGCTACCTATTGACGATGGAAAATTGCCACTTGGAAAACGTTGATTCAATAAACAGTCAATTGTAGGCTTGATAAAGCTGTGTATTTCAATAATACTTATGTGTAGGCGAGCCTGAAACAAACAGTATACAAAATTATTTCCAGTACAGACGGACTTCTAATCATTGATAGAAGTCTGTTTGTACGTCTATTTTATGTTAGATCGGTGGTCGATTTGACGCTCCAAAAAGAAGAGAGCAGAAGTCAGCATTGTCAATGCTGAATGCATGTGTTGCACAATCAACAACAGCCTAAAATGAGACACTAGCGTCCAATTACCAATACCAGTATGAGCTATTATCTCGCTTAACAAACATAGGTAGTTACAACAGATAACATTACGTGTAAACAAAATTGACTTGTGCCCACTAACGTATAAAGAATGTTCAACTGCCAAGTCACACAACATTAACTATAATAAAGAAGAAATCGCAGTAAGGAACCTTAGACTTGGCACGACTTTGTCTAGATTTCATTACTTTTTAGAGATAAACAAGCACCTCCATCGAGACTTGGCTAGTTTTTTAGAGAATGTTTTTGGTGGGATCCTAATGTACATGATAGAACATTGGAAGGTGAGCAATCTCCCACATTTCTATAGATATTTTCATGGTCTGCGTTTATCAGAAATCTCGTCTGTTGTTTCACTATGAGATATTCCAGATAGGCGGACTAGACGAGCTCAAGCTGGTCATCCCTTCATTGTCAAACTCGAGACCTGCCGAACTTCTTCCTACCAGACTCAATTTTTCTATCGAACAGTTAATTTGTGAAACTCTTCACCTAGTGAGTTTCTCATGCCTGAACTTCCGAATCAACAAGAAAATTTGAATGCCTACCTCCTCTCCTAACACTTCACCGCTGGCTCACACGATGTTCTTTGGACATTGTAGCTTCTCCTTTCATGTAGTCAAAGCATAGGAAAAAAGGGGGCTTCAACCTGCTGCCAAAAGGTTCTTATGATTGGAACATTGTCTATATGATTCTCGAAAACATCTCTTAATACGTACAAATATGCAGCACCAGACATATTACTCCCAAAAAATCTATATATAAACGTGTTATTGAATATGCTATGCCACATTCGGATAATTGATGGGTTCAAGTCAATGAGACACGTTCCTGGTGTTTTTGAAAGAGTTTGGAAATCAATGAGGGGAAAATTGTATGCATGCATCCTAGCTGGTATTAGTAATTTCAACAGTTATGATAGATTAAGAAGCGTTACATGTAATAAAACATTTGTTTTGAAAAAATTGACTTTTGAAATATCACTTATTTGGTATTGTTGGATTCAGAAAATTATGCAGAATTCAAGAATGCAATGATGAACAGGGTACCTCATTCAAAAATCGGGTTAGTGTAACTTCCGGCGAAATGGGGACTGGAAGAAGAAATCTCCTGTACGTCAAAAAATGCCGCTCATATAGGATATCCCAAATTTCAACCAAACATCTTCAAATCTAAAGGAGGCAGGGTGTGTACCATGATCCTGTTACACCAGGATATCATGGGTGCAAATTTTCAGTAAAAGTTTGAAACGGTTAGGAACACATACATCATTGAGAACAAACAAGCTGCAGTTGAAATGGTCACTAATAATTTAGAATAGTGTGTTACGTGAAGCAGCAAGAACCGTATCATGATGAATATGAAATAATCCAATACTTCTATTTTAGTACTGCACTGAATAAAAAACACATTCAAGATAATCTCTTTCTAGTCTAGGAGCCAGAGCGATATTGATGGTCTGAACATTAACTCGATCGCACTACGGTTTATCGTTAGAGGACGGTTCGATGACCAATTCATCTCACAGACCGAATTTTCGCCGGCTGTTAGATCTCGAGATACAGCCTCCACAAATTGTTCATTTTTTGATCGGAGGTCAACCCTTTTCAATTTTCGGTTACTTCAGAAGCATGACATTCTTATACACTTCCACCATGTGCCATAATTTTTTATTGTGTCCGTTAAAGTTGGACCGAAAATGAACTGCAAGTTAACCCTTCCAAACCTCGTGGAAAATGTTCATTGGTGTTGGCAATTGTTAAGATACCCTATGCCATCAAAAGTTATCGGTCCAATTTCAAGTAATTGGCCATTATTTGGACCAAAAATGTTTTTTTTTCATTTTGTGGCTAAACCTTGCGGATTACAAGGTAACATGATGGCACCATGTTGAATAGCTTTATTGAAGGTCAAATAAAGATTTTGAATTTTTGCCATCACTCCTTGTCTATATCAACCACCCAGAACCCCCTAGAAGCAACCCCCAAAACAAAAAAAAAACAAGAAATCGGCCGTTTCGATTTTGAACACAGCCAGAATCTCAATAATTGACTAATTTATCATAAAATTGGTCATATTATCCATAATATTCATATATTTTGGAGGTTGTTTTAGGGGTTGAGGGGAGGTTGTATTGTGAAAAAAAAATTTCACTCATATTGGTTATTCTTTGACATCAAATCAACGTATTTGACAAGGTGCCCAGGTATTTTGTCACAATGCACCCGTTTTATTTGCATGTGTTTTTTCAACAACTGGCAACAATAACAAACATTTTCCACCAGGTTAGAAACTGTGCTTGTTCATTCCATTTAGAGTACTAAATTAGTTGGCCAGCTCCAATAAATTACCTCGATAAAAAACTTTGGTACTAGGTGCAAATGTATAAGAATTACGTGGTTTTCAATATACAATGACTCCGAATAAGGGTTCGTGCAATAAGAATGTTGAAAATTTGAGGTGGCTGTAGCTTTGGAACGCCTAACAATATACGATTCGGCCTGTGAGAGCTATTGTACATTGAACTTTTGTCCACCAATATACAGTAACAAGGTGTATTCATTCAGGCACACCATATCGCTCTAGCTCCTATACTAATATTTTTCCGACAAGTGGACAAACTTAGACATTCATATCAATCAAAAATGACAATTCATAAGCATTTCAAATTGCAAACTTGCATACACAAGTAATTTCTACTTGCTTGTCAAAGTTGGAATGACCCTTTAAAATCGAGAAATGATAATCACCAGAGTCAGAATCAATAAAAGTGTTAATTTGTAATCTTCCTCAAGCTTGATGAGATTGGAACATTACGTTGCCTCGTATTTTATATGAAATTTCCCTTGGCCTGATTAGATTAGCAAAAACACATTGGAATGATAACGTTTTAACTAATCCTAGGTTTAACGCTACTTGCTTGCATTCGACTGCAAGTGACTCGATAAAATCTAAACAGCTGCCGGACACTAACGCTGGGACAATAATGCTTAAGGTACTAGCGTTTGAACGCCAATTCAAATGCAGCTGACAATGCGAATTGGGTTTCCTCTCGCCAATGTTTCGACGTTTTATATCAACAAACCTCTTCGAGTATCCAATTTAACAAATTGGTTTTTAAATTAACATCCTTTGTGTGTTTCCATAATTAAGTGGAAGCTTCATACTATAAGAGTTGCATTGTTCCTAACAAGAGTACAATGAGATTCTGCTGCCTACTTCTTAGTGTATTCGCTTCGCTTATAGGGCGATTTCACACAATTGCTGTAATAGCGAGAACAATTTTAAATTTTCTAGTCGGGAAATAGTTACGTACGTTTGATATCTAGAGAATAAAATAGCATTTTCGAGAACTAGTTTAATTGGGAGTTTTTATGCTAATTTTTCTACTCCAAGTTTTCAAAATGGAATTGAGAAACTTAAGCAAATACCTTTGGACCATTGTTACGAAAAAACTTCAATCAATAACTCAATCTCTAAACAAAAAAGAAATTGGAACGCAACGAATTAAACAAATTAGAACTGCTACCTTCAAATAGTTCGATGAAATTCAGAGATTTCAATTAGCGTCCTTCAGTAATTATCAAATTCGATAATTCATTGTATAAATTTGCAATACAACCCGTTTTATTTATTTTTTTCTATACTTTGACTACACAAGAGAAAAACCTGTAATGTTCGAAGGCCGTTATACGTGCTGCTGCTGCTTTGAATCGTGACTTGGCTTCTTTTTCTGTTTATGCGCGTGGGAATAATCTTAAATTGAATCCAAATAAGTGTATGTATATGATATTTTGTCCTAGGAACCGCGGAACACATATCCTGCAGAACTTTAGGTTGATGATTGATGGTGAGCTTATTAAGTACGTAGAGACAGGTAGAAATTTGGGCGTTATTTTTGACACTAACTTGAGATTAAGATAGCATGTCTCAAATATTGTGAACTTTCTTGAACTTAAATTGATTTACTCTAACTACCATATCATTAACTTCAAAATGCGAGAAAAACTTTGTGAGTGTTTAGTAATCCCACTACTACATTATTGCAGTGTGGTATATTTCCCCTGTTTGGACAAACTATGCAGAAACGTTAGCAGAAGGTTGTAAATACATGTTCTCGATTTGTATTTGGTTTTGCAAAGTTTGACCACATCTCACATAAGATAAAGAAGCTCAGATGGCTTAGCATTGACCAGTTATACAGTTACCACTTCAAAATATTTGTTTGTGAATTGTTGTCTACCTCGTCACCACTCTACTTCAGACAGAAGCTCACTTTTAGACAGGATGTGCGTGATCTTCATTTGAGACATGTAAATACATTGTCCTTGCCTAGATTTCGTTCTTCCATGTTTCGTAGAACTTTTTCGTACAATACGCCGGTAATATCCAATAAGTGCTGTCTACAGCAAGAGAACTTGTCAGTGAAGAGCTTTTGTTTGAGGCTGAGAGACAGACTATTTTCGGAGGGCTGAGAGTGTGTTCTCATTGCTCATCGACAGACTGGATCGTCATTTTCTATCTTGTTTGTATCAGTTTAATTTGGGCCTAGATTTAGAATTTGTATGTATAATTTTGCTCGTCTGGGGGGTCAAGTTGAGTAGCTTATGCTGGATTTTCGCCTCCCATTAGAGTATTTGTATTCTTAATAAAGTTATATCATCATTATTATCATTATTACCTAGGAACTGTGGAATGTTGCGAGAGTTTCTTGGAGGCTTGGAGGCTGTAGGCATAATAGACCCCACTAGGTAACGAGTTCCACAAATTTGCTGTTCGATGAGAAAATGAAGTCGGTAGGAAGAAGTTCTGCAGGTGTCAAGCTTGACAACGAATGGGTGACTAGTTTGAGATCGTCTAGTTTGCCTATCTGGAATCTCTCGTGGTGAAACAACAGATTTCTGATGAACACCGACCATGAACATATCTATAGAAGAGGGAGCGATCGCCCACCCCTTTCAACGAAGTCCTAGAGACGTCACTGAGTTAGTAAGTGACGAATAACTCTATTCTGTATAGAATCCAAGAGATTCAGCGTATGTTTGAGAGCCGAACTACAAACATGTGGACAAGTGGACAGTACTCCAGGACATGTCGAATATGTACCTTGTGGATTATGAGGAGCTGGTGAAATGTAAAGTAGCTCTTGGCGCCGACATTTCAAAGTACTTTTCTGAAAATTGAGAAAACAGACGCGTTTACTGTGAAAATGCAGATACTTGCGACATCTTTAATGCTCTAGATAAATCTTTTCTTTACGCAATATAGTTCTGTGAATGGAGCAAATGATTCAAGTTCGTACTAATGTAAGTAGGAATTCTAGCTCTCTTCACGAGTAGTTTAAGTAAGCATACAAGCATTCTGATATTGATCGATCAATTGATATTTCATCTATTACATTTGGGTTCTAAATACTCTTTCATAACATTTTGAACGTGTTTTTTTGGGTTGTCGAATTCATATACTATAATTTAATGTTATGCTATAGATCCGACACCTAGTGCCGAAAATAGGTGCGAATGAAATGACCAGAATTAGATGCAAAATACCGTTTATCCATCGGAAAAGCTATATTTTGTTTATTTATATCAGGTGTCGGATTTAGCTGAATAGCGTGCCATATTTATACTTAATCAAAAACTATGTTGATTTTTCCATGAAATTTTTCATTTCTCTTCAAATGTTTAAATATACTCAAAAAATAATTCAGCTAGAAATTCAATTCATTACTATAATCACATGTAGGGTCAACAAAACTTGTTAGAATGTCTGACGCTTGGCAATATTTAACGGAAAAACTTGAATACAAAAATTGTTTTAGAAGAGAAAGATAAACGAGACGTAAAAGGTATGAAAAATTTCAGGAAAGTTAATAAACAACCAAAAACCACAACCTTGATAGGGAAATTGCTGAAGGCAAACCAAATTTAGGAAACAATGATTGTTCAGGTGAGAAAAACACACATCAGATTTGAAGGAACACATGAAAAGGGCAATTATTGTGAAAAGTCAAATTCTTGAAAGTATTAAAAATTAAAAAATTGATAATGAAGTGGATTGCAAAGTTGGGGATAATAAAATATAATGAAGATTACTATCCTGCAGAAATAAAAAAACTGAATGAGAAGAAACTGCTAATAACTGCATTGAAAAGGAGTACAGCAGATAAATGGAAGTGGCCTCAAATAGTCGACACAATTTATTATGAACCGAAAGAAATAGTTAGTTTTGCGATGGATTTTCTTATTAGCTTTATATTTGCAATATATGTTATTAACATATATTGCACCTTTTCATTATATTTAATTAATACCATTTCTCATATCATATGTATAATGCATCAACGTAAATTTTATACAGATAAAAACAACAAATTTTACTTTGTTAAATATCATTTTATTTAAAAAAAATGGTTTCCCCCAAGTGGCTGCCTGAATTTCAACTATTGAACATGAATTATATAAATCAAAAAATGAAATTTTACATACATTACATTTTTAATTATCAGGAAATGAAGCCATATGATGTATAATTTAATTTATATATTGAATGTGAGCAAATCTTTCAAAAAAAGTTACAGCAATTTATAAATTAATTATTAAAAAATACAATTTTGATCAAATTTTGTAATAAAAAAATGTGTACAACTGTTTTAACAAATTTTGCTACAATTTTCATTATCACAGTCATTCTTTATATATATACCTGAGGATGAGGTGTGATAATTGACCTCGAAACCTAGTGGTACGGATCTACAAAAAAATGGATTGTTAGAAATAAACATTATAATATTAACATAATTATATCAAATTACATTCCACAGTGTTAGATACCTCATATAATATTTTCAACCAACAGTTGAGTTTTATTTTTTCTAAAATTCACCCTGTGGACAACATGTCTTTTGTGGTATATCTGCAATACCATTAAAATTTTTTCAAGATTAGGGTTAGCGTGACACACCGTGACCCGGTGCCCATCCCTACTTGGCAGTTCTTAAGTCAGCAGTTCTGAACTAAAGGAGGGCAAAGTCATTAGAAGGTCCTGTTAAAGTAGTGATTGTTAAACTAGAAGTGCGGAAACCTGGAACAAAGACAGAAGTTAAGCCGGAATCGTTTGACTTAAGGTGGGAAATGCTAGCAGAAGTCTTTAAGTAGGATTTGCTGAACTCACACTGGATAATGCAATCTGAAGTTTTCAAGGGGGGAACATTGTACTTGAAATGATAATAGAAGTTTTCAAGTGAGTAGTGAAAATGACGGATAGTCAATAATCAATGTCGAGTTTGAGCTATCTTCTCAATATTCAAATCGACATATTATGTTTTATTCGAACGACATGGTTTATAGAGACAAAATGGGTCTGAAATAAAACAACTTATACTCTTTAATACTGTATGAGGGAAGTGCATTGATAATTTATGCATTTCCAACTTTTTATTACTTCTCTTACTACAGAGGGTTATTGAATAGCAAACATCCTGATTCATATTTCCGGTGATACTTAGAGTTGAATAAATAATGGCTACTGGTAATCCCTTTTGAACAAATGTTATGTTCGACCTGTAATTAAAATTAATAATTTACTGAATCGATATTATAGTGACATAGCAGATGTACATCAAAGTTGAACTAGCGTGATATCTACTGATGAGACTTACATATTTGTTTTATAATAGGGTATTGATTCCCATTAGATGTAATAGACTTTATACGGATGTTTCAATATCTTAGCTATATTTGAGTTTCATTTCGATCAAAATGTCATAGAAACGCCTCGCCATTCATTAGAATTTAGGCAGTTATTAAATTTAAATAACGATATATCGTGTTTCTACATTCAATACGAAGGTGTCATTATCAGTTGAGGTTGGTAAATTATATAATTAAATGAAATGTAATTTGCAGAGATCAAAACTTGGAATTTTCGAGCTATAAATTTAATAAAGCGTTTCCTGATCCATCATGAACATATATCCTATAACAATATCTAGGTAACCAGGTATGGGGTGCCCATAAATAGAAAAATGCGTCAAATTTTGCATTTTTCAAATTCAAAAGCCCTAAAACTATATATAGGAAATTCGCAGAGCAAACATATTTTCTTGAAGAAATAGGGTTCGTTGGTCAAATATCTCCTTTTTTTATGCAATCAACAACATCTCGACAAAATTATATGAAATAATATTTAAATAAGTATTTGATATTTGAATATCAAGAAATTTCACGTACACGCTCTTAGATCTTGTACTTCTAAGATAAAAAGTGAGCTTACCCTAGAAT
Source organism: Endomychus coccineus (assembly GCA_958510875.1). Taxonomy (NCBI): domain Eukaryota; kingdom Metazoa; phylum Arthropoda; class Insecta; order Coleoptera; family Endomychidae; genus Endomychus; species Endomychus coccineus. The sequence continues at coordinate 109,759,298 of OY294070.1, read as the reverse complement.
CCTTAGATTTATCCAAGCTTGAGGTTATTTGCGAAGAAAATGCATTCTATTCTATTCTTAGAATTCGCAAAACCGTTAATTACACAATTATTGAAATCTGGAATCGCTCCATTGTAACAGTGCTGAGCGTATATTTTACAAATCTGAAACACCTTTTGACCGAGATTATCAACTCCCAGCAGTTCCAATGTGAAGCCGCTCTAAGCTCTTACTTCCAAGCAAGTAACACACCTACCGCACGTTATAACCCCACTTTCCAAACTTCTGATTTCTGAAGGTGTTTGGATTTTTTGAAACCATTGAAGCGGGGACCACCCCACGCGCAAAGCTCAGAAAATATGTTTAATTCATAATACCGGGGGCAGACCCCGTTCATATGTTATTAAAGCGACCTATAGGAATATGACTAGCGGAATAACGGTCCGTGAAGACTCTTTTCACTTCCATGTGTATCCCTGACTCAGGGAAAAAGTTCCACTGGCCTTGTGCTGTGATTACGCTGCTAAGAATACTTGCTGGCCCAGAAGTCGGTGCTCCGGATAGGAAATATCGAATTACGAGACAGATCGTCGCTAGGCCTACCTGACATCTCGTATGTTCTATCAGAATATAATAATTTATAAGACTTAAATTGAATTATTTCAAGGGACCCAAAAGTAATAATTCCTCGGACTATTACACCATACTTATCATGGAAAGTGAATTCAGTTTGTCCTACGCCATTGTATTTCTCAAGAAGGTTTTAACTCTTTTAAGCATTGGAAAATAGCGTTAACTTTCAACACTTGTCATCGGCATGGTACAAATTAATTTTGATAATAAATCAGTTTCACTAAAACAGCTGTAACGTGTAAATTCCACTTAACGGATTAGAAATGGCCGCTGTAGTACAATCGGTTAACTCCTATGACGTCAGCTATGGTAGACCGTATATTCTAAGTCATGGACTGTATATTCTAAAGGTCATGGATGTTCGGTGTCAGATCCGTTTCTATTTCGAGGGTGTTCTGTGAGACAACGAGAAAGCCGAAAAGGCGAGAAAATGGCGACACTTCTGGTCAATCGTTCAAGTGAGAAATGCGTCGCTGGGTTATTTCAGGGAATCTAAACCTAGTTTCGACGTGACTGGTTGTGAACGGAAATAAAGTTGTCTTCTTTGAAGAAGAACCCTATCGTGATAGAGGTAACTATCTTGTAATTCCATTTGATTTATTCCCTAACTTCAGGAATTAATTTGCCTTCATAGGTGGTATCTGACAGAACATAGACTAGTCCTAAATTGTTCAACAATTGTTATGTATTTTGTTCATGTCTGTCTTCTGACGACAATAGAACAATAGAGGTTTGAACATATCATGATTTCAGGGTTCTTTTTCTTCCTCTTCGTTTTGTCTGTTGTGGAAAATTCAACAAGAAGTGTGTTGAGGATTGCTTGAATCTACTGTGGGAAGATTACTTAGGAGTCGCTGATTTATTTGTGCTGTACAATCGTGGAAACGGTATTACAATTGTGGCAGGGACCCCTACATGAAGTAGAAGTAATTAATCATCACCAAGCAAATACAACATCCAGCTCTCATCAGGTCAGGATATCGATTTTGGCTTATGTAACAATTTTAATAGTCATTGAGTATTGTATATTGTGTAAGTTCAACTGTTCACTGTTTTAATGATTTAAGTAATTAACTTCATCCATATTTTCAAATCATTCGCTTCATATCTCATTGATATAAGTTCTGTCATAAATTATATCAATATTAGTATTTCAAAGTAAATTTCAATCATTCTGGGTACAGGTATTTTAATTTCGTTTCTTTCAGTGTAATTCAACCTGGGGACTTGAGTATTTGCATGCCCTAGTTATATACTTAATTCATTGGTTGGTTAAAATACTTTGGCGCCCGAATTTTTAACATCTAAAATATAACCTACGACCATCTTCACTGTAGCTGCTGGCAACCAAGTGATAAAATAGAGCTTTTAGTTTATCCTTTAGTAAGAGTAAATTGTAACCCTCACACAGCCCGTGAGGTTTCGATCTATCAATAATTCCAAAATAGCCGAGGAACCTCCACCTTCACGAAAATCTCTCTTTATATAACGGATAATTCACTTTCCAGCTTAACTTTGACCAAAAAGCAATTATTTCTACACGAGTTTGGAAATTTGTTGTGTTTTCTTTAATATATTTTCCAATAAATCGATTCTCACACTCAAAAATTATATGAAATTGTTTTTTCAATTTGATAAAAAAGGGTTGGGAGAATTTTGGCAAAAATGAAAAAAAAATTACATATATATTAACAATATACATATTTTACTAATGCCATAGAAATAATTTTAATTGAATTTCTTTCATATTTCTTGTAAGATAATTATTTTAAAAGAAGCGTATAAACCAAAAGTATTAATTTTGCAACAACTAACAACCTCCAATCATTTTGAAACTTTTGCAGCACTTCTTGCTAAAGGTTTCTCTCCACCCCTGAAGCTTAATAGGACCGAAACTCGCAGGGCATGCATTGTTCCAAAAAATTACAAGGTCTTTATTTTGAGGGAAAAAATGCATATATACTTTTTTTAACATAGTTTGGACGTAGTCGAAATTTCTAACTATAACGATGTTTGAGTTTTTCAAATATTGAAGGAATTTTTTCAATATACAACATCATAAAGCTCTTATTTTGATTTGAAAGATTACGACCCTTAATCCTGCGGGGAGTGCGGAAAAGTGTTCATAACTCAGAAAAATTTTCTTACGAAACATGTTTATTTGTTATCAATCTCCAAACATTTTCAAGAGTCTAGATCTCATCCCTCCTTTGGTACCACCCTCAAACTTATTTTTTCAGTTTAACGGTTTTTCCTGTGGATGTCGGAAAATATTTATTCTTGGAGAAATGTAATAAAAACAAAATATGTGTATTTTTTCGTTAACAAATGGTGTATAATTATCTCAAAGTATGAGTCTTGGTTATTTGCCTTTTCACATAAGTTTTCAAATCTTATTCTTTTAGCTCTGAAAGGACTTCAACTCGGAAGGAGTGAATTCACCATGAGAAAGTGTTAAGAGTGAAAAAGTTGCATTACGAACTTAAAAATCCATGTATGCCACATTTTTCCTATCCGACAACATTTTCATAGGCTTCAAGAGTTTACTCAATAACTGGTAAAATTTTTGAGTGGGGCGTTCGGATTTGAAACACTATCTTGAACCCTTCACGAACCCACACGCTAAATTTCAAGTTCGGTTCTCAAACATACGCTGAAGCTCTTGGATTCTATTCAGGAGAGAGATATTCATTTGATTGATGATATCACACTTACGATTTCATTGTACTCTCTATAATATAGTAGAAAGGTGGGAGTTTTTTCCTTTTTCTATAGATATTTCCAGGTCAGTGTTCATCAGAAGTCTCGTGTGTTGTTCCAACACGAGAGATTCCGGATAAACGGACTCGACGAACTCAAAATAGTCACCCCTTCACTGTCAAGCTCGAAACCTGCCGAACTTCTTCCTACCAGACTCCATTTTTTATTGAGCAGCGAAGTTGTGGAACTCTCTACCTAGTGAGGTCTTTTTCTATGCCTCCAAACCTTCAAGGCAAATACGAATGCCTATCTCCTCCCCTGCTGGTTCTCCGAAAATCATAGGTGTATGCCTACTGGATGATCTAAACGATGAATTAGGAATAGTGGTGTCTGTAAACGAAGGTTTTCCGTGAATATTGAGTTTATTATATTATGGTCACATGTTATTAGTGTTAAGTGTAAAAAGTTGATTCTCCCGTCTTTTTATGTTTCCAACATAAAGATATATAATAATAGTATGATAGAATTAGCAAAAAATGTCGGTAATTTTTGCAAAATTCTGAGTTCGAAGGGAAAAAATGCTTCAAGTAGATAATTATGATACAAATTGAAGGAACTAAAATCGAACGCTTTTTAATCGTCGCAAAAGGTCCAAAAAAAATCGTAAAAATGGCCAAAACCGGTTTTTTGCGTCGGACATCGTCGGATTGAGTTGAAAAGGAAAAAGCTTCCAAAAAGCTCATGCGCCGTTTGAAGACGAAAAAAATGAGCTTCGAATGAACCCGATTGAACCAGCGGTGACCCCACAAATTGCAAAAAACCATCGATTTTGCTTGAAATTTCAAATATTCGTAACTCTTGTTTTTCTGAAGATTAAGAGCTGAAATTTCAATGGGTTGTAGCTTTTGTGCTCATCAAATATCACACAAAATTTCAGCAAGATCGAACGTACACTTTTTGCAAATCGCAGGTTAATGCAAAACAAAAGCACTTTTGTAAAATGGCCCTAAAAAAGTTGTGGTGAGGTAAAGCGCTATTTTTTTTTCGGGATCATCTTCTTCAATAGTTATTGAACAATTTACCAAATTTCCAATTTCTTATCTTCCATAAAAGTTGCTAAAACAATTATTTTAAATAATGGTATTTCGTGCGCTTAGCTGTGTGGCGCGCGTGGAAGGAAGAGCTGCCGCGCTAGCCAACGCATACTCTACCGCACTCGGCTATCCGGCGTTTTCGAGCGTATGGGTTCAAAATGCAAACGCTCGTAAAAAACAACAATATCTCGGGAACTGAAGTGAATAACGAAATACTTTGTAGTGTTTTACATGCTATAAGTAAGAGCAATTTCGTATATTGTCAATTACATTCAATTTTTTAGTACAATATGTACTAAATACGTTTTATCAATGTCACTTTTCAAATTTTATTGTATTATTTTTCATCGTTATTTGATATATTACAATGAAAAATATGTTAAAATACCATACACATTTAAAAATAGCGAATAAATAGTAATAATGAATAGATCGAATAGCGCAATGTATTTTTTTAGAGTACTTCCGAAATTACTAGAAGTTTGAAAATACGCGCAATCTTAAACTTATTGAAAGGTAGTACGGATAAAAAAAAACATCGATTTTAGAGCAAGGGTTCTCGAGATATTGGTGTTTTTTACGAGCGTTTGCATTTTGAACCAATACGCTCGAAAACGCCGGATAGCCGAGTGCGGTAGAGTGTGCGTTGGCTAGCGCGGCAGCTCTCCCTTCCACGCGCGCCACACAGCTAAGCGCACGAAATACCATTATTTAAAATAATTGTTTAGGAGCTTTTACGGAAGATAAGAGGTTGAAAATTCAGTAAGCTGTTCATTAACTATTGAAGAAGATGATCTTTTAAAAAAAATAGCCCGTTACAGCACCACAACCTTTTTAGGACGTTTTTACAAAAGAACTTTTTTTTGCCTTAAGCTGCGATTTGCAAAGAGTATACATCCGATCTTGCTGAAATTCTGTGTGGTATTTGGTGGGTAGAAAAGCTAAAACCTGTCAAAATTTTAGCTCTTAATCTCTGGAACAACAAGAGTTATGAATATTTGAAATTTCGAGCAAAATTGATGGTTGTTTGCAATTTGCGGGGTCACCGCTAGTCCAATCGGGTTCATTCGCAGCTCATTTTTTCCATCTTTTCACGGAGCATAAGCTTTTTGAAAGCTTTTTGCTTCTTAACTCAATCCAACGATGTCCGACGCGAAAAACCGGTTTTCGCCATTTGTACCATTTTTTTTGAACCTGATGCGACGATTAAAAAGTGTTCGATTTTAGTTCCTTCAATTTATATCATAATTATCTACTTAAAGCAACTTCTCTCTCCGAACTCAGAATTAAAAACTAGAAAAAGCTAATTCTATCACACTATAAAGTTAAATAAAGATAAAGATATAGATTGTAACGTGCGAGTAGTTACTTGTATCTAAAGAGAATACAGATAGCGATAATAACTTGTGGCCACGTACAAGAGTTTGTAAAACTATTGCAGGATGAAACCTCGGGTCGTCGAACTTAGCCAAACTACCCTTAAGGTTTCTTGTAGCTGCCACCACTATATGTGTTAATTTAGCTCATCAATTTTCGTGTAACCAGCTAATAAATTATAAGAGAGCCCACACTGTGGATACAATATAACTTTATAAATAAGACGTAATCACCCTTATTCACTCAAAATACTTGTAAAGTACTGACAACCACTTAGCTACTCGGTAGCCATCAGCAGATTAAAAGATATGTGCCTGTTTGAATATTATTTGGGGATAATAATGAAAACAAGGGGTTAACCTCAAATGGAGATAAATCTGAACTTAAATAAATTCAGTCTTTGCTCATACATTTCCACTACTTCTAAATCACCTAGATAGTTGTCCCTACTGTGTTTTTAAACGTAAAAGCTAATACTGGTCTGCATCAGAAATAAATAAATGATTGTATTGTTATTAATAAAATATTTGAGGTCTAAAGATGCGTCATCCCCCATTCTATACACGGATCATGCTCCATGCCATTTCACTTACAATAATGTCTACATTGTTTGCAAAAAAGCCGTCTGCCAACTAGAGTAGCAATTATTAGGAGCCGCACATAGTTGCACGAAAAACTTAAATAGTCCTATGCTGCCAGAGTGGCGTACGGAAGTAGCGGGAAACAGCACGACTTCACATTATAAGAGTTTATCGGTTCTGTTTCTGACAGTTCTAGCCTAATTTCCGGCGAACATCGTGCTTAGAAATTACATTGAAAATTCAATTCGCTTTATACCTATTTGGACGTATTTATTAGTTGATCACCTTCAGTTATCAGCTATAAATTTACCCTGATATTAACTACCAATATTTACGTGCCGCGTTTCGAAGCTACTATTGAAATGGAACAGGGAACAATATTAATACAAACGTTTTACATTTTAACACATTTAGATAGCGATAAATGAACGTAAATCAAATATTTCTATTATATTCTGTACTACACGGTGAAAAAACAGTTGATATTTACATTATTAATGTACATGACATTGCGTTTTATTCCCCATTTTATTGCAGTAGGTATCTTCATACTTTATAGTGAGTACTAGTATACAACAAGTCTTGTAGTAGTATTTTATCCAATATTCCTAACTAAATGTATTAAAAGGGAAGTAATATGATCAATATAAGGAATTTTTCTGGATTTAGGTTTTTCTGAAGCAATTTTGATTTTTGAGATGATGCCTGTGTGTAGTGCTATGGAGGCGATTGCGCCGAAGGATTTCGTGAATGCATTTTATTGAAAGTCTGCATTGAGTCGCTTTCAAAATGTTGAGGTAGCAATAGTAGCAACAGTAGGTAATCCATTTGTACATATAATAACTGGCTGTTGTTCGCGGGCTACACTCGCAGAATCACATAACTCTCGTAGAAACAAGTGAGGCGTAGGCTCCGCAGCCAAGATGTCTCTCGTTAAGAATCAAGACTCAATTGCATATTTCAAATGAGTAAAGGCGTAAATAGACGAAGACGTATCCTCTATTTCATGTGATAGTTTATCCAAATTGACAAGGATATCGATATCATGGAAAGGTCACGGACATGTGACTGTCAGTGTATTATCAGTTTGTCATCCAGACGTTACCTGTCTTGTTGAGAGGTTTGTGTTATATGGCATAGACCAGGGGTCTCCAAACTTTCCAGACTTAGGTCCTTACTGTTTACACCGGTAAGTTCCAAGGGACAAAACTGTTTTATTTTCCCTGCCATCATCTATAATTTCTAGACTAGTCGCCGAGTACGCCCTTGAGCGAGCATACGCTTGCTAAATTTGCTATTTGAATTACTATTGTGTACTAACTGTACTTTATTGTTACGATCGCCACACTTGACGACATCTGGTGGTAACACCAGGAAATGGGTAGTGATAGTACCCTATATCGCTTACATATAGTGCTAGTAGTACTTTCGAGAGCAGATGTAGTTCTCTTAATTCTAGATGACAGTAATTGCAGTATAAAAAATCCAGTGGCGCGACCGCGAGTCAGTCCGCCTAGGGAAAGCAAAGGAGGCAAAACTGTGTGTTGTGGAATAAAGTAGTGCGTAACTCATTAAAACATTTCTATGCGTGTTTAAAAGACGTCTTTGTAACAGTATTTTGATTTGACTTGTTCTTTTTGTACGTAATTTAATAGTATGGAAAAGAAGCGAAAAGTAGATAGTGAATGCAGAACATTCAAAGATCAATGGAACTTTCAATATTTCGTAATTGAGTCCAGTAAGAAGACGCTATGTTTGATTTGCAATGAAACCATAGCCGTTTACAAAGAATATAACATTGAACGTCATTATGGAACGGCATATCATCAAAATTACTCAAAATATACAGGAGGTTTGCGGACAGAAAAATTTGGAATCGCAGCAATCTTGGTTTACGAAATTCAATACGGAACAAGAGGCTGCAACTCGTGCCAGCCTTCTTGCGGTTCTTGAAATTGCAAAACGTGGAAATCATTGACCGATGGAGAAATGATGAAAGAATGTGTAATTGCATTAGCCTAAGAGATAATACAAAAAATTGGGAAGATTACACTTATCAGAAGACAAATGAAAATTCAGTTACACCAACTCAGAAAAAAGTTACACACCACATAGAACACGTAAAAAAAACATACAGAAATGTCATCAGAATTTCAACTGATTGTGTACAAACACCAAATAAGATAAAAACTGAAATATTGAAAGCAGGAATTATTAACGAAGTTTAGAAATTGAATTGAGATAATCTAGACAAATGAAAGACTCCATAATTATATAAAGTCATAATAATTGATTCACATTTTGGCCATAGCTAATTACAATGGATAAAGGTAACAGAGTGAGAAATATTGAGTTTGCGTCTTGATGGATGATATACTAGGAGGTACTTTTTGCGTATGCCCAAAGGATTGAGACGGAGGGAGCCAATGAGCCGAGAAGAGGAAAGACTTAGTCCACTACGTGCACTCCGTCTAATCGAAGTATTGAAAATCAAACTCCTTTATTTATCTTATTCATCATTTTTCTATTCGCTACGCTCACTCAGTCTCAAATCGAACTCTAAAAAATTTATCTGTTCTTATAAAGGTATATTCCGTGATATTTCAAAGAATTGATATAAAATACAGATTGAGCGGATTAACCAGATCCCTTGTTTGAAAATTGAGAGTGTACCTTTTTTTAACAACCTCGGACCTCATTTATACGGATTCTCTATTATCAGGATTCAAAGTAGTCTATGAACTAGCGCTAGCCCTTTGTCGGGTGCTGTCGAAGGAATGCGCTAGCCCTTTGTTGGGTGCCGCACCAGTAGGTGTGTCCGGCAGCGAACGCGTTGTTATATTTCTCTCTACAATCGGCCAGATAGTTGAAGCATCGAACGTTGCATAAAACAAAACAAATAGCATCGAGTATTTCGACGGAACACTCATTCAAACACTAATAATAAAAACGGCATTTGGTACTACATTCAGTTTTCATGGAAGTAAATTCCGAGAATCATATCTAGTTTATGTGAAAATTTCAAGTGGAATTCATCTACCGCTTCGTCACCTGGATATGAGCCAATTCAAGACACGACTTCGTCAGCTAACGCACACTCAATCTTATTCAATCAAGTTGATTATGGATGTTCCATCCATATGGATCGATGCAGGGAAAGAAATTTATGTTGCAACCAAATAAATTAGCATAGACTCAATTCTATTGCCATACACAGGTTTTCTTAGCCTGGTAGATAATTACCTGCTTTCACTGATTTGCATCAATCAAGATAAACGTACAATATCTAGGTTGGTAACGATAATTTTCTGATATTCAGAAATCAAATGAATGCCACATTACGGTGAAATGGATGGAAGTTAAATATGAGAGTTAAATAATTGAATAGACGGAAGATGATACTAAGAATGGGCGATCTTGGTGTCACCACTAGGTCAGGTCACTTTAATAATGAAAAACTTGAAGATATAATCTGCAATGGTTCCTTCAATTTGACGAAAGATACAATCATTGAGAAAACAATAACTCTCACGAGAAAAAACAAGACAACAGATTGTACCGATTACATTTCCATGAGATTGTGAGAATTTCCTAAATTGCCAGAAGTAGCAGAATGAAGAAACCTTGACCAATTATAGCACCAAGATTATTCTCGCAGTCTATCCGCTGTAATCTGCACCGAAATTTGATCGCGAAGTGTACAATGAGACACCATTCAATTATCTCATTTATTGAGTTCATCATATATTTTTTTCTGGAATACTATGCTACAATAGGATGCTTTACTCTACTCTGAATGGTAGGAATAGTATGGTTTTGAATTAATTTATACAAACACTTGTAACGTAACCGTTTCGCAGTAGGTTGGTTTTGTTCCTTTAGGAAGATGATGCTGAAGGATGGGTTGACGGTTGGTAAGTTGTTGGTATGATATTTGAAACCATTCTCAGGTTCACAATACCTACTTATGTCTTGACAGCGGTTACATGCGTATGGCTGTTTGTTGTCAACCTTGTCTTTCTCTCTGAAAATTCTGTTAACCGCCTGTTATGTTTTCGTGAAGTCAAAGAGTCTTTTTAAAAACAATGGTGTTTGATCATAATCTAACGGATACAATGTGGAAGCAAAATAATGCTCGAAACACGAGGGCAAGGTTAAAAGTTTCTGAAAAATAAAACAGATGGCGCCACAATCGAAAATCCTATGTGACATACGTGATGTACCATCCTCAACTAGAACGCATTGAAATTCGCATACTGATATGTCGTTTAGTTCTGTTTTGACACCCATCGAAAGCAACCAATCTTGAACATTTTTGTAAACATGGAAAAAAGTGAATTTCGTGTATTGATTAAACATTTTGTTTTTGCGTGGAATAAACATTACGCAAACCAAAGCATCTCTTGTTAAACATTATGATGACTCACCATTGATTGGAACGATCCACAAGTGGTTTACTGATTTTCGTTGTGATAGTATGACCATAAAGGATACCAAACGTTCTGGTAGTCCAATAGAGGTTACAACGTCAGAAATCGTCGATAAATCCATAGTATGATATTGGCGATCGGCAAGTTAAGGTACACGAGATTGCTGAGGCTATGGGCATCTCAACCGAATGGCTGAGGAGCATCATTCATAAATTTGAATAAGAGAAATCTATCTTCCAGATGGAAGCATTATTTACTCTCTGTTGACAACAAGCGCAACAGTGTGGCAAGTTCAGAGTAGTGTTTGTCGATGTCCAAGCGCGATAAGAAGGATTTTTTGCGCCATTTAGTAACTGTGGTACGAAACATGAATTCATCACTACACACCAGAGATCAAAGAACAGTCGAAACAGTGAAATTGTCCTGGCGAATCGAAGCCGAAAAAGTCCGAAGTGGGTTCATCGGCCAACAAAGTCTGGACGACAGTTTTTTGGGGTGCACTCGGTATCGTCCATATCGATTACCTTGAACATGACAAGATGATCACCGGCGTATATTATGCAGAGCTGTTGGCTCAACTCGACTCCGATTTGAAGCGAAAGCGGCCACATTTGGCAAATAAAGGTGCTCTCCCACCAGGACAACGCACCTGCTTACAGGTATGCAGTCGCAATGCCACAATTGCATGAATTGCGATCAGAATTGGTTCGTCATTCACCATACTCTCCAGATTTGGCCTCTTGCGATTTTTATCCATTTCCAAACTTGGAGAAATGGCTCGGTGGAAAGAGATAATGAATCCAAATCTGCGAAAGCAGCTCCTCATAATCAAGATTTTCTTCTTTCCTAGAAGATTCTGAGAATAATGATCTCATCATAATGCAGCTAAAAGGTGCATCAATATGACGTCAATTTCTTACCAGATAAAGTGAATACGGCACCTAATGATTACGTCATTAACAATTTGGGATAATCATAATGAGTCATATGTAAGCCACATTCATGAGAAATTCAGAGCTTAGGGGTACGGTGAAATTGAAACGATCCAATATTACTCGCCCAAAAACTTCTGCACCACTGGAAGTGTGGCAATTAAACTTGCAGCTCTTGAAATCCTGAGCTGATATGTTCTACCAGCTTCAACGCACTAATTCATTATGGATTGTTATATTAGCAGAAACTTTGACACATGTAAATATCTCTAAGAGGGTTTCGCTAAACATTCGATGCAAGTTTAATTACTTCAGGAAGTTAGATAGTTAGAGGAACGTGACGAAGTTGTTATTAAAACCGATACGAAATTTATTCGGTAATTATTACGAGGTACGCGTATTGCAAGCATTTCCAAAAAAATACCTTATTAATTTGCATTCAAGTTGGAGCATTTCTAAGCGTGTAGTAAAATTTCTTATAATGAGTTCCTTCCAACTGATGGAAATGGGAGATGTTGAATGAACGTGTGGTTAATTGGGATCAGAGTGTGAATTAAGACCTGATATGATTGGTCTCAGAACTTCAGACCTATCCAAACATTTCCCGCACAAGGACTGTTAATGAATGATACAAAGACTAATGATTTTGAACCACCATCATTTTCTTCAGCCTTTGACACAAGAGCAACCACTCTTTTACTTTTACCGCTCATGTTTTTGCCTCCATCAGTAGTAATATATTCCAAGCTTTTCCATCGGAGGTTCTTTTTATTAATGACATTCTTACTCCCTTAAAAATATCTTCCCCAGTTGTCGTGCCGTGAATACTATCAACATCAAGAAGTTCTTCATACATTTCATACCTTCTATCTACTCGAATAAAACTCAACACCTGAGCAGTATCTGACACCCGTTAACTCATCCAAGGCCGAAGAAAACCACTCAAGATGTCCAATTTTGTCAGACAGTCTGCTGTCAAACTGACAGTTTTAAATAAATTCAACTTTCCGGGCACATTCCTTCGGCTACTGCAATCACGCATTCTTTGTTAATTTGACCATCAGTGAATGATTTTCCACGTTTCGCAATTTCAAGAGCCACACGAAAGCTGGCACGAGTTGCATCCTCTTGTTCACTATTGAGTTTCGTGAACAAAGATTGCTGCAATTTCAATCCGCGCTTCAAAACTTAAAATTTTTCTGTCCACAATACGTAATTTTGAAAATGTTTCGTTTCATAATGACGTTTAATGTTATGTTCTTTGAGACCGGCTATGGTTTCATTGCAAATCAAACATAGTGCCTTCTTACTGGACACAATTACGAAATATTGAAAGTTCTGCATTCACTATCTACTTTCCGCTTCTTTTCCATACTAATAAATCACACACAAAAACAAAAAGTCAAATCAGAATACTGTTACGAAGATGTCTTTTAAACACGCACAAACATGTATAACGGAGTTACGCACTAGTTTATTTCCCAACGGACAGTTTCGCTTCCTTCGCCTTCCCTAGGCGGACTGACTCGCGGTCGTGCCATTAGTCTTTTTGTACCTTCTGGAGAAGATGATAGTGGTAGTTCTTAACTTATCAAATAATACAAATTATTTGTAATTGCAAATCAAAGACAAAGTTCACGAACTGTGGAATGTGTGGAGAAATATAATGTACCTACTTACTGGTTCTGCTGCGTCGAATCCGAATTCAGCAGTACCAAAAATATATATTTTGGTATCAAATGGCGAAAGACAGTGAGTGGCAAAATGAAGTATTTCTCCGAAGGCTCATCTCTGTTATTAAACGCTTTTTGAGAGTCTACTTGATCGAATATTGATATAAAACTGAACCTACACCAGAAAGATTTATGGGAAATACTTTCAGCTCCAAGCCAGTACTATTAATTTTGATAAGTGATAATCTCAGTAACACTATTTTAATAGGACGAAAATAATATTTCAACATATATTCAAATACAATCCATTTTTGGAGACGCACAAGTTCCTTGATCATGTTGATCGTGATATTGATAATGTTCATGAACTGAGTAAATTTTGTTCTGCATAACATGCAATGGAGGGCTTACTACTTTTGTAGCACTAAATAAGAACACATTATTCATGGTATTGAATCAACTCATTAGTTGAACGGGAAACCGAGTGGAGGAGAGTCAAGTGTGATATCATATAGAATTATTGCATTGAACAATTACGTTTTTTTTGTTGTGAACGGAATATCTCAATTTCGACAATGATCATAAAAGTGTATGTTTTGTACTCATTGAAACATTACGGTTCCTTGTAAAAGCGAATTAAAATTTTTGTATCTTTCACGAGGCAATTATAAGATAGAATCTTATATCGTAGCATTTCAAAACTCAAGAATCTAATCATCATTGATATCATGCTCTTGTATATTTACTCTTGCTATCATGAAAATCTCTTTTCTGTTATCTTTTCGATGAAACGACCCTTTGGCGAGAGAAGTGTATCCGCCTTATCCGCTTCTGTTGATATTTTATCAATTTTGTTTTGAGTGCTATGTTCTGATATTCACGTTTCTGGATTATAATGAATGAAAGGTCTCGCTTGAGGCGATTTGATATGAAGAATACAATTATAGAGTGGTAAACATATTTAGATAGATAATATGCAAATATTATCATAAACAGTGTAGTGTGTGATTTTTATCATCGAAACAAACTGTAGAACCTTATTGATTGTTGAATTACAATCCACATGCATGCAACATATTTATATTTTTATTTCACTTCAGGTGAAACATGTCGAATGATTTGGCAATTGCAGTTTCGTTCGTTATTCTTGTTACCCTGAATTATTATCATTATTATGTTTGGAAAGAGGTTCTAGAACCTATTATGCCCATAATACAAAATATGAACAGTACCTAATAACTTACAATGAATAAATGAGAGTAATTGAACAATAGTAAAATTATCAAAGTTATAACTGAAGAATGTGACGTGAATGATAAATAAGAATGATGTAGTGCAGATAAAATTTGATAAATAGTTGTGAAGTCACTTAAGTAGGACGAACTATAGAATCGCGCACTACCAAAAGGGATACAGGTATCAAACAAGTGACGGGGGTAATGCGTCACTGGGAGAATGATAGCGATTTTTAAAATAGTTGACATATGTTAGTCTAGGAGCCAGAGCGATATTGATGGTCTGAACATTAACCCGATGGCTTTATGGTTTATCGTTAGAGGACGGATCAATGACCAATTCATCTCACAGACCGAATTTTCGTCGGCTGCTAGAACTCGAGATACAGCCTCCGCAAATTGTTTATTTTTTGACTGGAGGTTAACTCTTTTCAAGTTGCGGTTACTTAAAAAGCATGTCATTCTTATACACTTCCACCATGTGCCGTCATTTTTATCGTGTTCAATTCAAATTGGACCGAAATTGGACTGCAAGTTAACCCTCCCAAATCTGGTGGAAAATGTTCATTGGTATTGGAAATTATTAGAATACCCTATGCCATCAAAAGTTATCAGTCCATTTCCGAGTAATTGGCCATTATTTGGACCAACAATGTTTTTTTTTTCATTTTGTGGCTAAACCTTGCGGATTACAAGGTAACATGATTGCACCATGTTAAATAACTTTATTGGAGGTCAAATAAAGATTTAGAACTACTGCCATCACTCTTTGTCTATTTCAACCCCCCAAAATCCACTGAAGCCACCTCGAAAAAATATGAATAACATGACCAATTTTATGATAAATTAGTCAATTATTGAGATTCTGGCTAGGTTTAAAATCTAAACGGCCGATTTTTTCGTTTGTGTTTTGGGGAGTAGATTTATGGGTTCTTGGGGTAGTTGAAATAGGAAAGGAGTGATGGCAATAATTTTAAATCTTTATTTGACCTCCAATGAAGTTATTCAACATGGTGCCATCATGTTACTTTGTAATCCGCAAGGTTTAGCCACGAAATGTAAAAAAAAAACATTTTTGGTCCAAATGATGGCCAATTACTCGGAAATGAACCGATAACTTTTGATGGCACAGGGTATCTTAACAATTGCCAACACCAATGAACATTTTCCACCAGGTTTGGGAGGGTTAACTTGCAGTCCATTTTCGGTCCAATTTCAACTGGTCAGCCTGATAAACGGACACCATAAAAAATGATGGCACATGGTGGAAGTGTATAAGATTGACATGCTTTTCAAGTAACTGCAACTTGGAAAGGGTTAACCTCCATTCAAAAAATAAACAATTTGCGGAGGCTGTATCTCGAGATCTAACAGCTGGCGAAAATTCGGTCTGTGAGATGAATTGGTCATTGAACCATCCTCTAACGAAAAAGCATAGTGCCATCGGGTTAATGTTCAGACCATCAATATCGCTCTGGCTCCTAGACTATGTAGCCGACACATTATCCGGTAGAGACCGTTTCAGGATAGGAAAACCCTGTTAGTTAGAAAGTTTTGGCGGGATGTGGATGTGAAGTTTTCCCGGGGAAACTTAAAACTGTGACCACGAAGTCCAATGTCGTAATTTAAGGAGGATATTTGTTTCAAGTCAACTAAAAATGAATCCTGTGGAATGCGATAAGTTTGTATTAAATCACCAAGAATTCTTCTATCAGCTGGGGAAGGTAAAACCAGTTCATGTAGTCGCGCTTCGTAAGGAAGATGAAAGAAACCATGAACCCTGCGGGAGGTTTTTCGTTGAACTTCTTCGAGAAGCTTAATGTCTTTGATCACATAAGGAGACCATATCCCAGACAGCGTATTCATCAAGGGGTCGAATATACGTCTTGTACAGTTGTAAGAACAAATCGTTTGCTGTGCGAACGATTAGGCTGATGTGCTCGGATCAACTAAAACTGTAGTTAATAGTGACACCAAGATCGATTTCGGTTTCAACAGGAGTACTGAGTTGCCCCCCTCCCCTCATAGTATAAACAATTTTGGTATTGTTATGGCCAATATGTAATATTATACTTTTATTCAAGTTTAGAGGGATATCTCATTCAGATTACCATTTTTCCACTGAGAATAAATCAGATTGAAGTTGATACGTAAAAGAATTTGCGAATATCTTTCCATCATCAGCGTAAAATGCATTTTGGTAGCTCAAAGAACGTGGTAGGTCTGAAGTATATATTAGAAAAAGGATGGGACCCAGTGCGGGTCCCTGTTAGATACTTGAGATAACACTATGCAACCGAAATGAGGAACTACCGACTCAAACTAAGAATGATCTGTTGTATAGAAAAGAATGTATCCATCGAAGCATATTCCCGCCGATTCCAAAAAAAGTCAAGTGTGGCTAATAGCTTAGTCTTAGGAACACGGTCGAAGGCTTTTGAGAAATATAAGAAGATTACATCTATGAGCAGATCCTTGTCCAGGTTAGATATCCAGATGTAAATACAGTATGAGAGGTGAGTTGTTGTTGACCTGCCTGGTACGAAACCATGTTGGCTATCAGGTATAACTGCGGAGTCCAGTAAGTGAGGGAGAGCTTGAACAACAGTAAGTCTTTCCATAACTTTAGCATAAGCTGGAATTAAACTTATTGGCCTATACTTTCATAATCGAGTTTGTCCCCTTTTTAAATATAGAAGTTACAACCGCAGGAAGCCACATGTCATGTAAGGTTCCGCTTATTATTATGCCAGTGGTTGACGTAACGGAGCAGCGCAATGTTCAAAGACTGCAGTAGGTATTACATCTAGGCCAGGTCAGGACTTAGTGTCGAGTTTGTCAAGTTGTTTCTGCACTAGTTCTGCAGACAGGTCGATAGTGGCTAATATAACTGTTTTTCATCTCAACGCAATGTTGGGAATAGGGTCTGGAGTTTCATACGTGAAGACAGACTCGAATAGTGTAGCTAAAGTCTAAGCGGTATCGGTGTCGTTGGTACAAATAGTTCCATCAGCCTTACGAACGATATGTTAATCTGCAGGACGCGGTCGTTTTTTACCAACCATATAATTAGAAAATTAACTTGATATAATTTTCATTCATACCCAAATTCAAGGAAGTCTAAATAAGGTCATAAAATTAAGGTCCCAGTCAACAAAAGTAGAATAATCATTTTGTATCCAGCTCACTAGACGGGGCAAGCCTCTCTCTCTTATTGGGTGAAAGTTACTACCCCCAAACGTATTGGTCAAAGATGAGTGGTTATCCAAGATTATAAAAAATCGAACTCACCACACTAAACTTGAAAAATCTTGGCTTCACAATTTTTCAGAATCTAAACAAGAGACCATATATTTTATGGATTCATTTCGTAATTGTAACAAATACCTCTTAAAAATTCAACAATATACCTTCTTTTTGCACCGTCAAAGTGATTGTATTGATTATTGTAACCTTCAACTAAGTTTTTTATCCTTCTGTCAGCTTGAATGAGTTTTTATTTGGAGTAGGCTAGTCATTGGACAGTTTCTAGGTTGTTGATTAATTTCCAAATGGTTGGATGGTTCATCGACAGGTCTGTTTTCAGCTTTCTCTGTGCGACCTCTGCGTGGTTGTTTGTTCTGTCAGTGTTTGTCAATACCCGATCAAGTACTCACCACAGCTCTAAAGGAAATATTGCTCGGCGGCGTTCGTTTCACCTCCTTTATCTTCTATCTCTGAGAGCAAGACATTTGACAATTAGTCTATAGCTTCATCCAGATGGTCAGTCGGGTTCCGCGTCACAATAGCTCGATGAGCTATTGTGACGCGGAATCCATTCGGAAGCCAAGATTTTTCAAGAAGTCGGAAGTCTACTATTCAAGATCACCACACTAAAGTTAGTTAAATTCTAACTTCTTAAATCATATTTTAGGAAACTTTCTAAGTCTTCTACTTAAGTATTACATATATCTATTGACCATAGTGCTGCCTAGCTAATGAGAAACCCGTGATATTGGGTCACTTCCTGGTTATCGGTATACGTAACGCAAGTTATATTAATATTAATTAATCGAGCATTATGATATATGAGAATGAATTGAATAAAATAAGTAAATTGAAATTATTTAGAAAACCACGGAAACCAAAGAAGAGGCTCGTTATTACACAATCTTTCGTCAACATTTGTCTTCTTAACTAATTACCCAGCTCATAACTTAGTCTGAGACTGAATGGTAATTTTTGTTATTGAGGTGTAAATTTATGTTCTATCGACATTGCATCATTCGGTTAGGAGCCAAATTTATTTGCATCTTCGGAAAATCCGCTTGTTCTTCTGTACATCCACATTTTTGTATTAGTCCAGTCATCCTGGGAAATTTTCTACAGCAAAAAATTCCAATGGACCTTTTCAACGTATAAGGAGTTATTTTGGTGCGCTAAACACGATGGTATGGTCCAAATTGAGCTATCGGATACGGGAAATGCCGCAAATCGCCGATTTATGACCCTTTTTTGGTCATTTTCGGGTTTTTCGAAGATATAAAATCTATGCATTTTTATGAAAATAGTCAAGAAAGCAAAGTTGCAGTGCTTATCAACACTCATCATGGCGCTAGCGTTCTTAGAACTCAAAATATGGCCATTTTAATGTAGCAGAAACGACCATTTTTGCGTTTTTCGAAGCTAGGGCCGAATCTATGCATTTGTATAAAAATAGTCGGGGAAGCAAAGTTAAAGTAGTCAAAAATACCCGTAATCTGGTTCAAACTAGATGGCGCTAGCGTTCTTAGAACTCAAAATATGGTCATTTTAATAT
Source organism: Endomychus coccineus (assembly GCA_958510875.1). Lineage (NCBI taxonomy): Eukaryota > Metazoa > Arthropoda > Insecta > Coleoptera > Endomychidae > Endomychus > Endomychus coccineus. The sequence goes on along the minus strand of OY294070.1, from coordinate 109,739,866 downwards.
GGCGAAAATGACCATTTTTGCTTTTTTCGAAGATAGGGTCGAATCTATGCATTTTTATAAAAATAGTCAGGGGAGCAAAGTTATAGGAGTCAAAAATACCAATAATCTGGTTCAAACTAGATGGCGCTAGCGGTCATGAAACTCAAAATATGGCCGTTTTAGCGACAAAAAAATAATAACTTTTTGGGTTTTTCGACAATAAAAGAGTGTTGATAAGCACTACAACTTTGCTCTCGGGACTATTTTCATAAAAATGCATAGATTTTGTTATATCTTCGAAAAACCTAAAAATGGTCAAAAAATGGCCGTATCATGCGGCATGTTCCGTATCTGGTGGCTCAATTTGGACCATACCATCGTGTTTAGCGCACCAAAATACCCCCTCATACGTTGAAGATGTCCATTGGAATTTTTTGGACCACATTTCTGCCAGGATGACTGGACTATATGTGTACCTCTTGTAAATGAACGCCATCAATATGAGATATATTCAGTGGCGGCTCCTCGAAGGAGGCTAAGGAGGCTCAGCCTCCTCAGCAATTTACCATTCATCTTAATGATCAATCTCCATTTTATTTCCTGTTTCTCTGATAATTTTTAAAATTTTACAATTAATTCCCCGTTTTCAGTAGTTATTTTTAATCTGCCAACAGTGCCCTGAGGCTAGACTCTCTATATATTCAACGCAGTTGCCGTTTTTCCGAGCAGTACGATCGCCAAATACGCTAAATCAGCGAAAATGGCAACACCCTCTGGAGGCTAGCCTGCGGCAGTCGCTCGCAATCTATGAAATACGACACGTGCGCTCTGCCGACTGATGAGTAGGTCAGTCAGTGCTCGTTTATGTGTTGTCACGCCACGCGAAGTAAGGTTAGATTGTTGTCTGTTGTAAATTTAAAATGAGTGTTAGTGAGTTAGTTGCTGCCTTTTAGAAAATCCATTTAGTGGATTAACATATGATAAAAGTGTTTTTTGAGTTATTAACAAAGAGTTCTTTGGTTATTAAACGTTAAAATGAGTAGTGATTTAGTTGCTGAAAAGATTAGTGATGTAATTGTAAAAAATATGTATGGTTAACGGGATCTGAGGTACACAATAAATTATATTACTGGTATTGCTTGCTATTTGCATCTGATACAACTTCATGTTGGGGCACTCGGGTTATGATGATTTGAAAAATTTAGCTCGTGGTATAGACAGACATGAAAAATCGCAGGAACATATTACATCGAGTAATAAGTTTAAATTAACCGGTAAACAGAATATTGTTAAAGGAGGAAAACATATAATTTGGTAGACAAGAAACTACATTATAAACACTTTTTTTATGAAATTTTAGATACTATTAAAGGTCAAATTGAGATTCGATTTTCTGATTTACATGAATTGAAGTTTTTTGTATAACTTAGTTCTACAATATAAATTTTTTGATAATGAATTATGCGTTATATACTCGGATAAAGGTATTTTAGGCCAGTACGACATTCACGCCAAATTGATAAAATGTATGATAGACAATGATTTGCAACAAGTTTTACCTCAGTTTTATAAACTACTTTGTTTGACAGTCACCATTCCTGTCACGTCGGCATCGGTGGAGAGATAATTTTCTACTGTCAAACGAATTAGAACTAACATGCCAAATACAATGGGCCAAAATCGTTTATACAATGTTAGTTTAATATCTATTGAAAAAGATTTAGTAAAACACTTAAAACAAAATGATACATTCTTTGATAATATTATTGATCATTTTTCGCAAACTGAAGACCGTAGAATTCCGTTAATATATAAAAAAGTTAATAAAATTAATAAAAAAAAACAAAATATGAAAAATTCCAAAAAAAAGAAAAAATATTAAAAATCCAAAAAAAATAAAAGACAAAAAACGAACAAAAAAATTTTTTGCCAGGAGAAACTCTATACCTCCACGTTGGTTCTTGCTGGGTAACAATTAATTTTGTCACTGAATTAGCTGGTACGGTCGCTGTGCAAAGGTTAAAAGGCTGTGAATAGAGTATATTTTTACAAAAACGTTTTATGTCCAGCCTCCTCTCTCAAAAATTCACGAGCTGCCACTGGATATATTCTCACCTTGAAGTAATGGAACTGTAACGTAGTATTTATGAAATTCATGCTAACAGCTTCGGAATTTCCATAGTACATGTTAATGTTCTACTATTCTGATCAGCGTCAAACAATGTATTAATTAAGAGCTCGCTTACTGTGAACGCTATCGCTGAATGCATGTCCCAAATTACCTGGGATTACATAATAAATAATCTTAGTTTAGAAGCTTCTACGAGAACGACACACTGAACCAACTCATGCATCAATGTATTGCTAAAATCGTTTTAAACTAAGTCCCTCTTCCATACGATCTCAATTTGCTTTATCTAACATTCAAGTGGATCCTGGTAAGGAGAGCTGGTAAATACAACTCTACTTCTCATTGAAATTGAACAATATGATAATCAGTCGATTGTGAATGAAAATGCCAATGAATCTCCATGTTTCCTGATCCCGGGAACACAAATAGTCGACTAGTAAAATGTCGATCCATCAGTTGATCTCCTTCTCCATTTTCACATCTATTTCCTATAAATTGGGGTAGAATTTATCCAGGCATAGCTTTAAGATTGGTATGATGATTCCAAATCATACATACTGAAGAATATGAAGTGAAAGTTGAATAATAATAACGTTATTCCATGAAAATCATGAGTTAGTCTCTTAATGGAACTCCACAAGCTGAAAGCATTTTCCGAAATGCTTAGTAAAAATAATAAGCAGATCAGAAATGCTATCGAATATATCTTGTAACACTTATATTTTTGCTGCGTTAACAAGGGCTTGAAACTTTACGTCTCTATACCTATATGACCACAAAAGCAACAAAATATAAAGCTAATGATTGACCTGTTCACGTTTTCGTGAATCTAACGAACCAACAATTCCGTAATTATCTGCTGTAATTATTTCTTACCTTTTTGACTGTCCCAATTTAAGAACATGGACAGGTGCACACTTTTAGCTCATATTACAATTTCGTAGAGTTGGGGAGGATCTAATGTAAATAATAAAAGTCAAAGTTTTAGGGCGCCAGGAACCTATAACCGGTAAAGTGCACTGTTAATGTTAATTCAACTTCCGGTTGCCAAAAAGTGGTTATTCCAAATGAGTAAAAAGGTAACGAATAGCTGGAGGAATAAAATTCAATACAACTGGAATGAATTCGATATAATTACTTACCGAAATATAATGAGTTGTAGTTAAATATAAATAAAAAGGTCATTGAAGCAAAAAAGAATAATAATAGATATAAAATAATTAATCAATTAATTGTGAAAGAGGTTTCTAAGGAATATTAACACATTACTCTGTCAAATAATACCTTGAGAATATAACTCAAATACATATGAGGTTATTTGATTTCAAACCTATAAAGATGAATACATAATTAAAGCCAAAAATTGATGAGAAAAATGAATAATCAACGGTAATTCCTAAAATATACTATGATTTTTTGCACGTGGGGGAGCTAGGCCAATATATGCATATATTCCCGAAACCTTGTAGATATAAGTATATAGGATTGATCGAAACATCGAGACGCTCGGCTTGTCAACTAGGCTGACCTTCGGCTACCTAAGGTCAGCCGGGCTTACATCCGAGACTGAGGGATTTACCGCAGCTTGCCAAGATGGCGTAATCTACACCTTGGTCTATCGCCGCAATGTGATGGGTGTACAGGTCCCTGATGTCAGCTGCAGGGCCTGTCGAAAGGCGCCTGAGACGCTTTTCCACCTTCTGTCGGCATGTCCGGCAAAAGCGTCCTCGGCGTACACCCATCGCCATAATGCGGCCCAATGGGTGCTGTATTACCATCTAAGGCACTCGTATGGAATAGACCAAGAGCCGGTGCTGCCTTACATGCCTGGAGATATTGAGTCTGTTGTCGGAAATGAAAAATGCCAAATCTATTGGAATTACCCGTTTCTGACAGTCAGGTCCATACAAGCAAATAGGCCTGACATTGTCCTTTTCGATAAACTAAGCAAGACTATGTATGTCATCGAATTCTCCAGCAGAGACGAACGTAGTCTTGAAAGAGGAGGAAAAATGGACAAAATATCAAGATCTCCTGTTCGAGCTCCGAACAATATACCCAGGCCACAAGATCGTATTAGTGGTTCTGATCATCGGTGTCTTGGGCGGAATTCGGTCTTCGCTGCGTTCGAACATGAAGATCATTCGGGCCTGTAGGAACTCGGCGCAGATCTTGATAGACCGGATGCAAAGGGCAGTCATTCTGGGTTCAATTAGAATACTTAGGGCTCACGATTTAGGAGCCTGGAGCTACTTACCGACCGGTGGGGAGGAGTAGCTTTGGTTAACCGCCTTTTAGGTTTTTCTGGCGCGACTGCTGCGATGTCGTCGGAGGTCGCAGCAGCCCCGACCAGGTTTGAATGTAAAAAAAAAGTGTATTGATGTAACTGTCGTTTTGATTCCAATTATCGACCGGTTAATCATGTACAATAATGCTGTAAATAAAATAATACCACAATAAAAGGAAACGTTATTTGTTACTAAACTTGAATTCAGGTGAATAATTAAATTCTAAATATCAAAATTAACATGTAGAACGTCTCTTCAATCTGCTTCCTAGTTACATTCGCGGGCTTCCTTTGATGGTGCTGTTCTTGCGAATCGACCGCCGAATACATCCAGTCAGCTGTTTGGTTAGTAGAGAGGACAGTTGTAGGATACCAGGAACTTCGCAATTGTCGCTGGTGGCAAATGTATAGAAGTAGTTCTGCCTCGGGCGGGTATTCAGAATAAATGAGGAACTTGACCTCCTATTATTGTTAAAATTACTTGCCAAAGGTTGTCCTTTCCAAAAAAAGGTAGTTTCCAAAAAAACATAATGCTAGGTCCTCCTACACTAGCTGTAGTTACTATAAGACCGTCTCGCCCTACACTAGTTCTGATTTAGATGGAATGCGGACACGTGGAGAAATGTCGTGAATTGGTAATCGTATTTCATCCGTTCAAAAACTCCAATCATTTGATTCACACAAAATGATAATCCAATTAATCAATCGATTATTTAACGATGGAGCAGTTATGGTTGAAATGAATCCTTCGTTTTGGAGTGAACCACACAAAATCACCAAAATAGCTCACTACAAAGATTACCTCACGACCGTCATCTTACAAATCGTCCTCTTTTTTTTTCCGGGTACCTTTTTGGCAATAAAGACCACCTCATGGGTCTATATTAGTAACTAACAGAAACAATAGATGGTATAGGCAGATAGGTAAGTGAAATAGAAGGAGTTCTTAAATAGTTGGAAGTTGGGATTCTGGACTGAGATTTCTCAGTACGCAGCAATTTAACATTTTCTCCATAATAGTTTGAAACTGTACTTCTTAACTATACAACACTAACATAGAATTTTGTATTGGTATTGGTTGAGATGGTAGCGGGCTTATTAAAAACTGCAGTGCACTCAGCCAAAGACTCTTGTACACTATCCCCTGCTACGTTTTTCAGGGGATATTTGGATACTCCGCTAATCGACAGAATCCTAGAATTCTAAGATCCGTTTTACGTTCAGATCATCGTCGTGATGATCCCCTAGCCCGGAAACCTGATTCGAATTAGTGCAGAACATTCCCAAAGAAAGTGGGTTGACGACTCCCACTTTGTTTTCCTCGCATCTCATGCAAAAAGGAGTACAATTTTTCGATACTGTATGTTTGAATTTGATCAGACTAACGTGACTCGTAAAGATCTCGGAGATTATCCTGATGCTTTGCCTACTCACCGAGAGTGTCTCGCTTTCCCTTAGGTTCATCTCATTGCCAAGCAGCGCTTAAGCAGTTCGGCATCCGTCAATGTTTCTCCATGCTGTGATATCTCTCAGATGGTTGCGCAAGATCTGCATACTTCAGTTGTAGGGGAAACCAGCAAGGGAATCTTGAGGACCGGTCAATCTAGCCTCTTCTCTGGCCAAATTGTTCGCACTCTCATTCCCTTTACAACCTGAATGACCTGTTGAGCCTGTTTTCACCGGATAGCCTGTTGAAGATCTCATTGATGTCCCTGACAAGCCTCGAGGACACAGTCGAGCTTTTCAGTACGTTGAGTGCCACTTGACTGTCAGAACAGATCTAGATGGTATTATTTATCTTACCATAGCTGAGTAGCTTCTCCGCATATCTGTAGATGGCAAGCATTCCGGATTAGAAGACTGTGTTGAAATCGCTCATTCGCACGGGATAGCTATCAATATATCTAGGACCGCAAAAGTATACTAAATTGTGCCGTGCTTTGGCGTGCGGCCATTTTCTCATTCCTCTTTCGACGGAATGACGACCCTGAAATGCTGCTCCGCGAACGTAGGCTTTGATTTTGTTTTTCGGTTCTAGTAGCAGCCTTTTTTCTCTTTTGGGAGCCTAGCCCGCAGAACGCCATCAGTGCGAAATTCTTCATCGTCATTGCGTGGCAGACCCAGCATGGCCCTCAAATCTGCAGTGGATGTAATGCCTCTGAAGAAGAGTTCCAGGATTTTCTGGGCTATTAGCAGATCGGCTCTTTTCTACCATACGAGAGCTGCATGACTGCTCATGCCGCAAACCTCACTTCATGCCAATTGCTCTCTTATATTGTCAAATGTTTATCATAGCATTTTGGCACCTACTCTCCAGTTGCTCCTTCCAGAGTCGTTTTTTCATCAAAGGTGACTTCCAGATACTTCAGATCTCGGAAAAGTCAACTGACTTGCACCCGATTACTATCTTCTTCAAAGGATCGATTCTGTACATTCTGGAGAAGATGATGATGGTAGTTTTCTCCGGCTGGATAGAGAGTTAGTTTTCTCTACACCAGACTACTGTGATTATCAAGGCTCGTTGAACAAGCTATTGCAAGTGACATAGAACTTATTTTATATTTTATATTGGGTTTCAAATAATAGGTGAATGAAAAAAAGAAGTAGGTTCATATGCGAACCTTGGGGATCTCTGGAGATAACTGCTGTTTCATTTAATTTACAACTTTGTTCAACAGCAATCAATGTCTCGGATGGAGATTGAATCGAAATGACAAACATTGTTGTAACATAAAATTCCAATTGGCGCAAAAGAAAATCGTTATTCATCGAATCAAATGCTCTTCAAAATAAATAGAATAAACTTGCTTTTGAACGATTGTATTATGTAGTTGATGTATGTTATTGGGTTTCGTTCGGTGCTGCGACTAGTGAAGAAGTGAAGAACTTCACTGGCAATACAGTTTTTGAAAGTACTAAATAGGGTATATGTTACAATGAACTCAAATAATTCACTGACTTCAGATAAAATAGATATGGACCTATAATTAGTATATAATTGTCACTCTGAGAAAATGTCAGGAATGATTCTTAGTTGTGGTATCTTATTTTTGATATTATCAATGACTATAGTAATATTGAATATTAGGCTCATCAATGCAATCATTTAATTCTGTTTTCGGCAAGAAAATCCTCGTTAAAATAAAAATTCGTGAAAATGTATGTTCACCAAAACCACCAAAAAAGTTTCAATCATCAAAGTTGCAAAATTTCTCATGAATCACGAGAAACTATTATCAGGGATAACAAATGACCATCGTAAAGTTGAAAAAAGAGAAATATGAAATTGAACTATATTTTTTCAAATTATCATATTATATATATCATATTTGAGAATGTGTGTTCATTTAAACATAAGAAGTTAGTATCCTTTCAAATTTGCAATGCTCCTTTGTTTTTTCTGATAACGTATTCTGGCGGTTCATAAAAAACCTTACAACTTTGGTAATTTAAAATTTTTTCTTTCTACAAAAATGAGCCATGGGAAACTTCGGCCAAAATATGGCGAAATACCCTATACAATTATTGAAAAATCATACGTACATTTATGTATTCCCTCCGTTCATTTGTACTACTGAAGCGGAACGTTGTATGTAAGAATTTCATCATCAGATTGAGGCAGCATAGTTTGGTAAGGATTGCATGAATGTGAGGCAGATTCAACATACGAAGGTAACTTGATATTTTGGAAGAGTGATAATGAAAGAATGAACTACTACTTCTTTAATGGCAAGTTATCTGGAAAGCTCGAAGCAGATAGCGCTAGTTAGCTTGGCGGTCCAGCGCTGTCAATCTTTATTTTTTCAATGTAGAGACGAAAATTTATAAATAATCTTGAATGGAAGCACAATGCTCCCATGTTGTATAGTGCAGATTTCTGAGTGATGAATTAAGAAGAAAAGAGATCGTGACAATAAAAATGTTTTCAAACTAACCATGTCTATTCCAGTTCACCTGAGAATTTTTTTGAGCCTCAGAAATGAATTAGGCAGTTGACATTAACTCGGCAGATCAAGTGGAGCTCAGCAATTTTCCTTGTATCATCTTGATGGAAAATGTTCTTCATCATTTCTGAAACCGTCTTTCTTGTGAATTTGTTCATCCATTCGAATTAATCAAAATTTGACCTTTTTCAAGTCAATCTATCAACATTATATGCACAACACTATCGAGCAGACTAAAGTGAGTTCGCATTTTCTGAAGGCCTTCTTCGTTTCCACTGAGAAACTTGTACTCAATTGCGTTTCCGAGAGTTATCAAGAAATATTGTCTTCATCTTGTGGATTTTCTAACTCATACCTGATTTTCAGGTCAGACACTTTCAATCGACGATTTTCCAGAAAATATCGCGTACCTACTTTATTGTTGATTGCAGCTGTAGGGGCAGTTTCCCGACGCTTGCAACTGGGGATATAGGGCAATTTTAGCGCCACCATACGATGAGAAATAAAAGCGATAAATAACTTTAAATTGCTCTTGCATATGCATGAATTGGACAATGTATTATTCGGAGGTGAATGAACTGAGAACGATTTCATTTCAGTGCTTTCCTAGTTGTATTTTTCTCACTAAAAGCTCAAATTGTTATCCAAACTGCGGAAGTATATGTTATGTATGTATAAAATGTACAATTCCGTTCCCGCTACCTCATTTTTTTCAAACATGATGTTTTAATGAAACACTAATTTCTGTAATGACAAATTCCAAATGAAGGCGTCAGATGGCGGAAAATATTGACGAAACTTCTGATTGTACTGAAGATGAGCTTGAATACAATCAAAATCAACAATCGATTGTTTTTATCCCAGTAACTGAGAATGAAGTACTGAAAAATATAAATTTATTGAAAAATAATACTTTCCCTGGCTGTCCATCCGAAATCATTGAACATATTCATCAATACATTCTAAAAACCATTACTCACATTAAAAATCTAATATATTGAACATTGATTTTGTACCAGATCATTTCAAACCCAATATAATAGTAGTACATTACGTATCAAGAAAAATCATTCTTCTGACGAGGCGGTTTTTCGCATTTTGTAAATAATTTTCCATTTTGCATTTCATGTTAATAGCTGTTTATAATATTAGTTACTGGGGATATCTAAAAAAAGTAGTGGTCTGATTTGACGGTACCCTAGCAATCTGAATAGGATGTTTTTTTGTCAATTGTCAAAGGTTAACAGCATCCTAATAAACTCATCTTTAAACAGCGAAATTCAAAATAATTATCGAAATGGTTGATGGAAACGATTCGGGAGATATCTTAAATGCAGCTCGGGAAGCTTCCTCTAGTTTGCTTCCAATTAAATCTAAGCAGAGATACTAGAAAGTATATAATATGTTCTGCGAATGGACAAATTCCAAGAGATTTGAAGGAATTGATCAAAAGTTGATGCTGGCTCAATTTCAAGAAAAGATTGGTTATTTTTTATGGTTGTGTTGTATATAGGTACTAATTTTATTATTAGTTTTAGGCATAAGTCCCCAAGTCTTCTAGTTTGGGAGCTACATAGTCTATGATCAAAATTATGATACAAATCAATGGAAATACGAATACATCACAATATAAAAAGGTAATCGCTCTCTTGAAACGTAAAAATGATAAATATGAACATAAAAAAATCAAGTTGCAACAATGGAAAATGTTTCAAAGTTTTTGAACTAGCTCCTAACGATGCGCTTCTGTTAATGAAAGTGGTTTACATTTTTGGGCTGGATGATGCATGACGGCGTTCAGAATTATGCAGCTTAACAACTAAAGATATAGAAGATTCTGGAACAATGTTGATTGTAACGGTACACGATTCCAAAACAAAGAAAACACGGGTATTTACTGTAGCCTCAGACTGCAATGGGTGAGAAAACTACTACAAGTAGTATTAAGACCAAAAACAATAAGCCATAATCGATTTTTCCTGTTTTATTGTGATGGAAAATGTATAGTACAGTCAGTTGGTATTCATACTTTTGCAAAAATTCCACAAAATTGCGGTATATTCAAATCTTCCTGATGCGTTACACCGGCCATTGCCTGAGAAGGACTCCTGCTAACAGTGGCGCTGATATTCAGGTTCTTAAACGGCATGGGGGAAGACGATCTAGAATCATAGCTGAATGATACATGGAATAAAGCACTGGTAATAACATAAAAATTCCAAAAGGATACTTAACAATGTTCAACTTGACAATCCCAAGAAACCCCTTCACAAATTGTGGGGAATGAAAAACTTTTATCAACAATTAGTTAATGCAACGAGGTCATAAGTTGTAACTTTTTCTAACATAAGCTACTGTTCCTTTGTTATTTATCGTCATGATACTTGAAATAAACGTTTTCTTTTTTAATTGTGTTTTAAATGATACTGATGTTTTTACGCAGTACTTGCTATGATGTAATGGTTGCTATGCAGTAAAATGTCTTATTACTGTACAATTTTGAGGTCGTTAATGCAGTACATTACTGCATAAAATGCAAAAAAAAAACATATTTACAAATCTGGGACATAATCAAGTATCAACAAATTAAGACCAATAAGTTTATTAAGTAGCTTCAAAAAATTGTTTCAGAAATAGTTGAAGAAACGATCAGTCGTTTCTCTAAATAGTAATGACATTATCTCATTATCTACCTTCCAATCAATTTGGATTGAGAAGTGAAACAGGGACCAACAATGCTTGTCAACAATATCTTTGAAAGTTACTAAGAAAATATTTTGTAAATTGGTGATTATCTTGGCGGAAGAAAGCAATACAACTCGGAATATTCCAAGTGATTGTATCAAAACCTGCTCTATATTTAACGTATATAAGCTCCCTAACTATTCCGAATATTACCGATTTTAATACCTTATAGTCATGCAGATGATATAGTTTCAATTTTCCCTCGTAATAGCTACTTGGAGTGAAGTAAAATTATTTAGCATTCTCGTTATCTTGAGTCATTCGTTCAGACTTTAATAGAATGGGGGATCATTTATTGCGAAGAAGAAAAACAAGAAGGAGAAACAATTATTAATTAACAATTAAAATACCCAGACTTATTTATAAGTTATGTTTAGAGGGAAATATTACAACATCAATTATCTAATTGTGACTATCTATAAGGTTCTTGTTGAATCTATAACTCGCTATAATTGTCTGGGGTAGCTTATATGATAATTATTATTCTTCGAAACAATTGAATGTCGTTTAATCAATAACGCAAATGACATCTCAAAGAATATATAATGAAACAATATCCAATGTAATATCGCTCTACTTCAATAGTTCTCGTTTATTTCTGTTTCAAAACAGAATTTCGCATGAATTTAACAGCGGAAACAGTTACAACAGACACATTATTAAAGCACAAATAACCTTTACTAAAGATTCCTGGAATTCACTGCTTCAAAAACTTACAACTTACTACCTACTTCCTCGAAAGAATTAGGGGAGACTAAGGTTAGTTGTCACAATTTTTATTTTACGCACTATAACTCAGGCGCTGTTATAATATTTCAGTCAGAAATGCCCTAAATTGTCACTGGGTACATAATGATAATTTTTAAAATCTTAAATATCAGCAATTCAAATGTTAACGTGATGTTCATTACTATTTCTGTGACAACATGCCCCACATCGAGACAGGTTGTCACAATATTAAAGAAAAAAGAAAATAAAATTATTTTATTGAATAAGATATAATCTACATATCGTCGATACAGTTACAATTGTGGCACATGAACCACTTCTGGAGAAACTATTGCCCCGGATTCTCCAGGTGATGTCGTTCTGATCTTCATTCGTATTTGTTGTAAGCCCGAGGGACCTGGAAGTAGGGATAGATCAAATTTTTACCCTCTAACGAGTTTTTATTCAAAATTTGAGACAAGCTCAAAGCAGGGAGTCAGATATTGATCAAAATCGATCAATTATTGGTTCAAAGTGTTTCTACCTGCAAGGTTTTCATCTAGATTTTGGACAGATTTGAGATTCTGGGTTCCTTTCACGTTTTCAACATGATTATCAATCTCCTGAGTATCCTCTATACTCATCTCTCGCCCTTGTGCATCTTCATTCATGTCCTTACATTTGTCTAGTCTGTACGTTTTAATAGCATTTGGATTCTCTTTGTCTGTAACGTAACAAGGAAGGAAGTCTCGTTCCGAAAACATATGTTCGTTGAAGGGCTAGATCCCAGCACCTCTGAATGCTGACAATACATTATTAGGAGTTGATGCCATTGGGAAGGATATTGCCACAATACCGGGTATGTCATAAAAAATAATGGTTTTTCCGGGGTTTGATTTGATCCATCTGTGCAAGCAGAATTTACAATTCCTTAAGAGGACTGGGAACAAAAGGATTAACCTAAATGTGTGGCAACAGAAATTTTATGATTTGTGGAATGCTAATGAAAATCCGATTATCCAAAAAGTTCCGGGTAAGTACTTAGGTATATTTTTTATAGATCTGTTTTGTGCATGGGTTCTATTACCAGCAGAGATGAACCTGCTGGGCGGAAGAGGCGTTTAATTAGTGAAGAAGATGAAGTCACAGATGTAGCACAATTTTTTGAAGAAAATGAACTTAATACTACTTTATCAGAAAAACTGCAGAAGATTTTACTTCGTAAACAAATTAATGCTTCTTCAGCTCAAGAAAATGCCGCTGTAGCCCAAGAAAAGGCTGCTATGGCACAAGAAAGAGCTGCAAGAGCTTTAGAAAAAGCTGTGCAAGCTGCAGAACAATTTATTTAGGATTATTTTCTTAGGCAACATTCGGGTAAACTATTGGCCTAGGACACAGGGTGTTTTCTTTCAATAGTTCATGTTTTGTTTTTGAGAATTTAAAGTTTGTGATTCTTTTTTCATTATAAGTTTATTGAGATAATAATAAATGTTAAGTAACAATATAAGAAATGTGTTAATTTGCAATCCTTTGTTCGTATATCTGTTCAGCAATATGACCACGAAACTGTATACCTTGGCGTCTAATTTCGGCCATATTATTTCCTTCAGAGAACAGTTGATGCATTACAGGTTCTGCCTCAAGATAAATTAGTTCAAAATCATTCGGGTCGCTTAAAAACTTCGAACAATTATGTAAAATAAATCCCGACATATTCGATCAGTTTTAAGTCGTACGGTGTAATGTAACATTGGAAATCGCCTTTCTAATTCTCCGAAGCACCGTTCAATAATAACGCGTTCTTTTGCATGCATTTTGTTAAAATATTGTTCGATAAGTGTTAATGGATTTTTAAATGGTGTAAGCATCCAAGGAGTTGCAGCATATCCAGAATCACCCAAAAGACATGCATTTGTCTGGTTGTGAAACATTATAGGGTAAACTGAAGAATTATACCATATCCTGCTATCGTGGACAGAACCAGGCCACGATGAATCCACGCTGGTAAACTTTCCTCTATAGTCACACGTTGCTTGCACATTTATTGAGCAAACACCTTTTCTATTAACATATTCATCACCGTGAATATGAGGTTTTTGAATTTTTATGTGTGTGCAATCAATAGCGCCAATGACATTTGGTACAACATGACTTGCTGCCGATTCATCTTTGAATACGTTAAGGGCATTGTTCGAAGCAGGAAATACAATCCATTTATTTTTCTTTTCGCAAATTGCACTTGAGACGTAATTTACTATTTTGGAAACAGTAGTTTGATGGATCCCAATATCCAAACTAACACCTTGTTGCATTCCAGGGTCCCCTTAAACAAATATGTCATATGTATATAAATACTGCTGAGACTTAAAAACCTATAAAAAAAATTTGCGTCCCAAAATCAGTATATAATTTAATTTTTTCTTATATAGCTTGTTCAACTCAAGTCTAGATATGAATTGCTTATGCATACATACCTAAAGTTCTTAAAAAAACTTCCATTTGCTGAATATGTGAAAGTGCACCACCTCTAGTTTCACTGGTCTCCTTTAGAAATTCGTTGGCTAGGAAAATAACGTTTTCCCTACTAAACCTACATGAGAGATACAAAATAATATCGTGAAAGTATCTAAATTGATAGTACGTAATTTATTACCTGAATATTTGACGATATAGGGCATCATCGTCGTGGTCTCTTCTTGCATTATAATTCTTATTTCTGCGTATTTGAGTCATTTTGAAATAATTACTTTGTAGCACGCGCAGTGAAGCTGCTATGATATCAACTTCGTTAATGGCGGAGCAAATACTGCAAATCGAAGTATCTACTAGCAAGAAAGTAGATACTTCAAGTTGTAGTACACGCTACCAGAAATGTTGGGAGAATGCTATTCCTTTTAGCATTTCCGGAAAAATTGAAGAGTGTACTTCGAAATGTAGTATCTACTTCGTTTTAATGTAAATACTAGGTAGAATATACTAATACTTGTAGTAGTAGCAAGTACTTCGTTTTTATTCATACCACCCAGTGTTCTTACTTCCTAGGTGTTAAACCGAAGTATACATCGGTAGCTTTCCTCAAGTATTTTTCTAGATCCATTTTTTCCACTTCGGAGAATACAATTCGACATTTTTTATACCCCATTTGGATATTTCTGTTGGTACCATTCGACATTTTCTTTAACAAATCTTGTTCAAGCCGAAATAGTATACGAAACGGTTTTGCAGCTTGCCAGATGGATATTAAATCATCCTCGTATCTTACAGCTTTTGCTGCCCTCAAGAAAATATCCATAGGTGGAGGAACTCGATCGGTAATTCTCCGGTATGTCCTAACCATCTAAAATAACAAAAACAATAGAAAATATTACATATTTCCAAACGTAAGCTTAGTCATGTATCTGTTAATAGTTTTAGGTACCTACAATAATTATTGTTAAGCTGTTGAGCCATGTTGTTACCATGTATTACCATGTTACAGGTATTAAACCGAGAGGCCTTGGCATGTAATCTACGAACATTTAATATTGCTGCTGTATCTGAACAATATAAAATGTAGGCGGTTAGGAAGGAAAAAATCAAGATGCAGCATAATTCTCTATGGGGCAAGTTGTGACACTACAACTAGCCCCGTTCAACTCGTGACAAATAGCCCCACAAAACCTCTTGCAATTGAATATTACACCAAAAATATTTGAATATAAAATATGTCATAATATGTATAAATACGCATTTTACATGGTTAACAGTACACGTCAAAAGAAATTTTCTTACCTTGGTCGGTGATGATTATAGATTAAAAACTTTTAAACGGAAGACAACAAAACACATTCCCAACTATAAAACTACCATTTACAGGCCAAGATTACAAATATTTTCTATGGAAGTAGGGGCTGGTACTATCTGTGGAAGCTCCACATTAGGGAGTCATCACCCAAAATTTCTAAAACCTAAAACCTCTATGAGCAGGAGAGACCTTTAGCTGGTGACAGTACTTCTCACAGTACACTGTCATCTGAACAAACATCTACACATAGTAGACGCGGAGAGGTGGATGAAACTGCTTCTCAAGGTCCAGCACTGGCTTCTCGGCAGCACACATACGCTGTTTGAAGCCACATGAGATATCAGTCTATGCAAAATCTTAGTCTTCGGCACTGCCTTAGGCCTACTGAACAGATTCTTGTATCAAGGGGCGCACAATGAACCCAATCAAGCGGTCTAAGTGCTTCGGCCCTGTCCGCCCCCGTTTTGATTGATTGATTGATCGTTATAACTAAAGTACATTATAACTATATCATTGTAAATTGTAAATAAAAAGTACCCTTAGTTCATACCTGAATATTTGTTCGAATCATTTTCATTATAACTAGATAGTCATTAAAACCCCATTTTCTCAAATTTGAAGTATTTGGAACCTGAGCCTTCGTATACGTTGTTTTTTGATTCCATTTCCATTCCATCAACATCGCTTTCAACAGTTTCTAACAATTTCTCACAATTCGTAATTCATCATCCTAGCCTAGTACTGTTTCTCGGAAAACTCCCTCCAGATGGGAGATTTGGAAAATTTTATATAATATATAATTTATGATTTTGTTGCAAAAATTACCCCTAGTAGGTTTTCAGGGTCGCTGATCACGATTCCGCTGTTATTTTTCCCAAAAACTTTCTCGATATGGAAAATTCGGGCAATTTGAGATTTTCCTGAGACGGTTGTGAATGATAAAGTATAATTTTGCTGCAAAAATGAGCGACATAAAAAAAACCTACAAGAGGTCATTTTTGCAACAAAATTATGCTTTATTATTCATAACCGTCTCAGGAAAATCTCAAATTTCCCGAATTTTCCATCTGGAGAGTTTTTTGGGAAAAATAACAGTGGAATCGTGATCAGCGACCCAAACAACCCACTAGAGGTAATTTTTTGCAACAAAATTGTAAATTATATATTATATATAAATTTCCAATCTGGAGGAAGTTTTCCGAGAAAACTAACTGCGGAATTGTGATCAGCGACCCAAAAAACATACTAGAGGTCATTTTTGGCTATTAATTCATTAATTTTGGATTGTTTCTATAAGAATGCTCCTTTGGAGGATCATGAATGATCTATGGAGTTTTAGGAGCAAGATGCAAAAAAAATTTTAAATTTTAGCTTACTACATTTCTTTTATTTTCCGGTTCATTGCCAGGACTATTATTCAGATGCTAACCAATCTGTATATATTCAGATGGGGAGTTTCTTGTGATTTCTCCATTTGATGAAGGGGCCAGACGAAACTTTATCTGTCCTCTACTACATCGTATAAATATTCCAAGCATTCAGTCCAATAATGGAGAGCTTAGATAGTTACCGACGTCAAAGTCATATCGGATGGTGAATTCAATTAACAAGTTGCAACGAAATGTTGCATATAATTTTGTTTGTAACGAGCACTCGAATTAATTTGACATGAAACTACGTATTCGCGATGAAACGACATCAGAAGGCGTAAATGCTCTCCAGTTTGAATTAATTCGGCGAGTTTGTGAAATATCGCTGTAATTATTCATAAGATAATCCCGTGCGGAATCCCTAGAACACACAAGAAAACGCGACCTTAGGTTGAGAAAAAGTGAATGATTTCCTCACTTAATACTCGGAATGTATGTTAACGTTATATACGAAAAAATTTCATTTTAATTCCACGGTTTTTCCTGTAATTGGTTCCGCTGGATTAACATGATGGTCTAGAGAATTCAGATTTCTGATGTTATTATTTCAAGTGTTGATTTATCTTCTTTTCCCATTTCATTTCATGTCCTCTGTTTGTATTATCTCATTATTCTATCTATATCTATGCCATTTTCTAGCTCTGCCAGAAATTACAGTGTATTAGGAAGAGTGATTCATATCTCCTCATTATATCATCTCATCATTATTAAAAGTATTCATTTCTCGAATAGATGAGATAATATCACATTCAGGCGCTAACTGGGAGCCCATATGCATACTAAAGCAGGATGGTTCGAATGTGGAAGAGTCCCATGATATCACAGCTCTAAATGATAGCAAACATATGCAAAAACAAAAAAGGTTTAACAAGCCCACATGCATGCCGAAACAGCATGATCCTGATGTGAAAGATGAGTAATATGACCATAGATGAGTTTGTTAACATGTCATCAAGAGCTGCAATGTTACGAATTTTTTTTCCATGAGGACCAAGCTACATCAGCATGCATGTCCAAATGTAGCACGCACAAAAAAAGCACTTTGCTCTTCTGATGTACACGATAAGAACTTGGGGGTCTGGCACTCCGTTTGCCCGTTCAGTGGACTGTAAGAATCTGACTTGCCCCTCGCTCACTTTCAACAGCACTGCTCGGCAGAGACCAACTCCTTATTAGGAGAGGAGACGCTCTATCGAACCATCTAGGCCCTTCTCCCCCTACCTACTATTGTAGTGTTGAAACAGCTTCCGTTTGACGATTAGCCGTCGACCTTGTATCATCGGCCTATTACATATCATTGTCCTGGCCGCAAATACATTTCCCAGAAACCTGGGATAGGAAGCACAAACACTTCTAAGGGCACTTCTTGCTGGACTATATTATTACCCTTTCTGAGCTATAGCCAACTCTTACCTACCCGTGTTGCCTGTTTTACCAGGAACGTGGACGGGTTACCGTTCAGCTTCGTTCAAATGACCTACCGCATATGTCTACCACGGCCATAAATCTGTTGCGACCAGTTATCTGGGATAGGAAGATACTGCTCCGTAGTTTTTATGGGTGAACGTTATGTAGTGAACCATTTACCTGTCGTTTTGTAGAGGCACCTCTTTTCACCCCGCTCAGTCTGCGAAATATACTTCAAGCGAGGACCTACATTCATCCTGTCACAGTAGGCACCGTGCTTGCTGACTATCCCAATTCCTTCCACAGGTATAGTTCACTTGTCTAGTTGTGTTAGACTGAGCTACGTTTACGAGCCATCGCCAACTTCGTTTGAGTTTCGCCTTCCGCATGTGTCTACCACGTCCGTGAATCTGTTCCGACCAGCACTCTGGGATGAGAAGGCACGGTATCGTTGTTTTAGAGGTGAAATGTATGTGGTGCCCAGTTCACCGGATCTTTTGTAGTGGCAACTGTTAGTTTCGCCCCGAGGGGTTACTTATCTGGAGGCTCGCGTAAAGGACGTTGCTTGCAGAAGCTACTGTCGGTGTCTCCGGCTTGGTAGTTCTCTTTCGAGTCCTCCGATGTACAATGGAGGTAATCATGATTATGGACTAGATAGAACTAGTTTCATTAGGCATGATTTCAGATCACGAATTCAAGTTTGAGAAACGACCGCGAAGCGCTAACTGCTTCCACCAAAATTCCGTACCCCGCACTTCTGTTAATTTGCATAATGCTATGATGATACCTACTAATGACTGTTTGTCAATACCAAATAGAAATCGCGTATGGTTATAGCGTTATAACGTTATGAAAGTTTTGAACATCGCGAAATATAACGTAGCTATTTGTTTTTCAAATTGCTATATGGAAGTATTTCAGGCACTGGATGTGAAAATCGACCAACCAGTCGTAGGGCGAGTTGGGCAACACGACATGCCTGAAGACTTTTTTAACAACGTATTAGATACAATACTATTTCCAGAATAGCCAAATTTTTAAATAAATGGATAATATGAAATGTCAAATTTAACAGTGGTCAAAGACTTTTTGACATTATCAAAATGACAGGATCATGGATAATTTTTTAAATCAATAGTACCCAAGTATAACAAAAACCGATCTTGTTGTCTAGGTTATGTTGTTCACAAACAATATTTTGAGAAGAGTGTCAAAAAAGTTCGTCCTAATTCAAAAAATTTGTGATTTCGAAGTGCCTAGTTGTCTTAATGCAGCAGAGTTCATTAGACAAGTATTATGATACAGGTATAATAAAAATTCATTTCGAAATGCACATCAAGAATTAATGAATTCTTTAAACCTGAGGTCACATTTGAAGTTTGCTTCCAAGGTTTCCATAATCACCGGAGTTTATTCATAATCTCCGATTCATTACTTTGCATTAATTTACTCTGGGGGATGCATGGAAGACGAAGATAACTGACGTTTTGAGTAATGTTATCCGAGATTTCTTGAATGCGAAGTTCTAGGTCTTCTCAGTAGTTCAGGTGAATTACCGAGCCGAGTGCCAATCATTCTCCATATATTTTCGAAAGGTCATAAATCTGGCGGTCGTGTAGAATATGGAAGTATCGTAACATTATATTCTTCCAAGTTTGTATTCTGTTATAATTCTATCTGTACGAAGACGCGCATTTTTTTTGCTGAAATATCGACCGCATTTTCAGTTTTTGGTTCCAAGCTTTGCATTTTCGTGGTTTGCTGATGAAACGACCGACATGGGCATTCGGTTTCTTTTAAACTCTACATAGCGCCGAAGATCTTCCTCCGCATCCGTCGGAACATGGTGGGCATGTTTGGTGAAATGATTCTCTACCACATTATCATAAATTGTTGACAAAAACCGAGAAACAACATTTTTCGGGATTAGCGGTATTGCATGAGTTCATATAATTTACGACGGCTACAAATACGTACAACGGCCTGCGTGTCTTATGCTGAAGTAGAAATTTACAGCTGAAGAGATTTCAGAAAGTTCAACTGATTTTGTAAATTGAAAATATAGAAATACAATTGTTAAATTATAATCGATAGTATTTCCAATATAGTTTGAGAGATGAGGAGGAATGATGATAAATAAGTATTTCAATCAATACCTCTACACAAAAACAAAACGAGTACAGTGTACCTGTATTACAAATTAGTGTATCAGTAGTAGTAGTAGTATTGTATAAAAAAAGATCAGATTCCAATGAGTGTCATTCTCCTCTCAGCAAAAAAATAGAGAACATAACAATGAGCAGAAGGGGGCCTTCTCATCATGAAATCATCATCTTCGCCATCAGGATTTTAAGAAGACTCAAAAGCAACATAGGAAGAATGAGCAACTGTCTGAAGAGGAAAAACGGCCATGAGATACACAGTAAAACTAGAAATTGTAATAGGATAATCATCTCCTGAGTCAACAATAAAAACAGCTCCATGAAAGACTTTTCTATTCAGTTTCAGAAGTCTAGACTTAGTCCAAATTAGAAAAACTAATTACATCACAATCAAATTGCTGAGACGAGTGCCAATCATTCCCCATATGTGGTGTAGAATATGGAAGTATCGTAACATTCTTATCATATCGAAATATCATATTTGAACAAACCCTTTCCGCAATTAGAATCTTCTAATGATTCAGAAGCAGAAGAGGAAGAATAGACAACTGTCTTCATAGGAGAACGGACAGGAGAAATACAACAACAAATTTTAACAGGGGAATCATCTTCCCAGTCGACGATAACAACAGCTCCATAAAAGGTTTTTCTATTCAGTTTCAGATTGGATGCAAGTACGACCTCTGATGATATATTCAATTTCACCGAACTCACGTTTACTGAAAAAATTGAAAAGCTTTTACATCAAAATATCCTGACTATGATCCATTGTTTCGAATAACTGTAGATTTCAAATTGCTCCCCTCCAACGAGTGACGAAACTTTGGTATATAATATCCACAATAAAATCGTTATCTATCCGGTAACTAAGGCATGTCGAAAAAGGCAAGCCGCGGAAGTCTACAGTCCAAATTAAAAAAAAAATAATCAGATCACACTATTACAGTTTTTTTGGTGTATTTTTGGCATTATTTCAAAAACGAATTGAGTTCTCGAGATTCGTTTCCCATAATTTTGATGATAAGTTTGTAGCAACTGGTTGTGAGAATATGTATCTCCTCTATATTATTATACACTATATTAATTTATGACGAGTCCTTGCGACTTTTCGGTGAATTGCTTACTGCGGTAAGTCCTCGGGCGCCAGATTTTTCCAAAGGTTTACTCCTTTTAGAAGACTTCTGCTAGGGTATTCACCACAAGGCTTGTCACTATGCTATCTATAGATAGCCTTGTCCCTAGGGTAGCTACAGTGAAGTAAAACCAGGGCCCATTGGGCAGAGGACAGTATCAAAATTGTAGGCTTTAATTACAATTGATACTTGGTTAAAACTTAGCTCGTTTGAAGATGGAGCAGAAATAATTTAATAAAACGGGGGATTCCAAATATTAAAATATATAATATTTATAACAAGTACATTTTCAGAATAATTAATCAATTGCAATTGAACGGTATAATTCACAAAAATTCACTCAGACGGAAAATGTAATGAAGCTCAAACGGTATATGAAAACTGTTTCAACATATCTATTTTACGATATGTTCGGTATTTAAATTCACTTCAACGGTACGAAATCGGTTGATAAATGGTTCACAATTATCAATTTGCGGAAAATACAAATCAAACAGATCCTAGCGTAATAAGCGGTGTTCGGTAATCAATAAGATAGCAATATTTCTTGAAATGTTCATTTCACATTACGATATATTTAACGGTTTAAATTCGGTCGGATAAGAAAGATTGCCTTGCACTAGTTTTCCGATTGAACGATATCAGATTTTATGGTATATTCGGATAATTACTCTAATTGAGTTTATTCTGTCACATCTCCCACCCTTGTATTTACTATCCACAGAGTGCCCGACAGTTGTATGACAGTGTTAGATTTCATACACTTGGCAGATTCAGAATCTAGACAATTAGGGCTTATACTTCCGGTATCAG
This sequence comes from Endomychus coccineus, assembly GCA_958510875.1. Lineage (NCBI taxonomy): Eukaryota > Metazoa > Arthropoda > Insecta > Coleoptera > Endomychidae > Endomychus > Endomychus coccineus. Next base: position 109,717,343 of record OY294070.1, on the reverse strand, counting down.
CACAGCGTGCACAAACCCTAACTATCGTATCTGCAATAACCCCTACATCCACGGCCGAGGACTTCTCATACGACTAAGGGGTAATTACGATTCTCAATCACACAACCACCCCAGCTTATACTCCCGGTATCAGCACAGCGTGCACAAGCCGTTGGCGGTTTGGTCATCTATGATATACTTATACTTCCAGTATCAGCACAGAGTGCACAAATAGACCAAAGACGCCCCTGTCGTTCAAACATACACACTCTGTACACACCATACAACTTGAATATTTTAATCCACGTGCGAATTCAAATCGTGCACGGTCCGACCTATGATGGGATAAACTCAAATATAACAATTTAAGATTATTGAAAGCTACGGAACTTAGATATCATAGAATAGAACATTGCCAAACATAAACTACGGAAATCAATATATTGTAATGCCCAAGAATATAAACTATTTAGCTATAATTTACCTTATACAAAATTCACTTGAACGGAACACTATTGTTAATTCACAGTTTAAATCTGACTTGAACTCAGATAATAATTAATTCACTTTGATTCTTATATTATTCACACTTCAACGGTACTGATTGAAAATCAAAATCACAAAAGAGCAACTGTACTATTTGAAAATCGAAATCACCAAAGAGAGCACACAAGAGAGCGATCTTTCATCGGTCTCTGCTTTTATATGTTTTCCGAGGTCCTGGTCTAGTCTGCTCCACCAATTCCTTATTTCGTGCCAAGGGTTTTTCACTCATGTCCCGAACAATGCTTAAAAGTGAGGCTACTTCTTAGATCTAAAATTCGCGCACATGATGATCCACTAGTTCCTCACAGCACAATAAACAAGTGTTATCGGAGTTTTTTGGTTGTTCGCCCTTCTTATACATAAGGCTGTTCAAAACTTCGATGCATTAGCTTGCCAGACCCCTGTTTTTGCAACATATTTTATCAGAATGAATGCAATTTTCAAACAAGTATGAATTATATTCATCTATTTGAATAATTACACTTATTCGAAATTACGGAGATTTAGAGAAGTGACAATCACGGAATATACATTCGGAGTTCACGCATATCTATTGAAATAATGAACTGTTCAAACTGAGATTACATGTAATATCCGTATTTACTGCCTGATCCAAAATAAATGATATTTCAAAATTTGAGCTTCGTTACAAATTATCAAAGTCTGTTGTACCACGGCTTCACACCTTATCGAGATTGTCCGCATGGAAATAATTATTTCTACTCATCTGGTGAAGTTCTGGAATGTTGGAGCATAAATAACTATGAATTAGGAACTGTAGGTTCACCGTGTTGGAATAAATATACATATAAATTAACTTGAGATGCCCTTTCATAAATCTTCACTATACATTTTACATCTAATTGATATCAGCTTGAAGTGTGTGTTTACTTTGCTATTTAGCTTGAGAACATTCAAAACCCTCCACAGTTTGAGCGAAATGCCTTTTGGCTCAGGTAAAACATACACAAACTAAAATAAAGTCCAAACAACTCGAAATGAACGTGCTATGTAATGGCGTCTAATGGTAGAGCGATCCTCATTTCTAATTCAGATTTGAATCTACTGTGACTTTGCAATAGAAACATGAATCGTATAATAATCCTTCATATTAACTCTCCTCAATATGCATGTATTGGCTCATAACTCGCTAATTATTCTGGTATTGGAATATCAAATACTACTACTATTTGCTTCAGAGTCGATCGAATTAGATGTTGTGGACACCAAAAGGCTCGCATGACAGGCTTCTATGAAACAACAACCATCCACTGCCTGGTATTTCATACCGCAGGCCAAATTAATTGAGTTGAGTTGTGTATTGATATCCAGTTATGACCTAGATCACGATTTATGTACTTCAATCATTATCCTTATGTTCGCATACAGTAACGCAACACTAATTCCTTTGTACCAATCGGGAAAAAATTATGTTATATCATATGGGATGGTTTTGATTGTCATATGATTACATTCAGATTTTTCTTCACTATGCACTATCAGAAATGGTATGTTCTATAAATCAAAACGCAATCGAATATAACAGAAAATAAATCTAGTCATGTTCAAAATTCAATCTGCAATGATTCCAAAACCTCATAAACCTCATAATGTTTTTAATTTCTGTTGATTCAACATTTGAAACGTCTATCCAAGTTGCAGAGTTAATCAATAATTTCCATTTTTTCAAATATTTTGAATACACTGAAGGAAAACTTATATGTTCATTGAACGTCGTTTGAGCTAGCGGTAGAATAGACTTCCGAATTCTTCTTGATATTTTGGAGGTTATAGGCATGAGGAAAGACCTCACTAGGTAGGGAGTTCCACAACTACCCCGTTCTATAGGAAATTGGAGCCTGATAGGGAGTACTTAGGCATGTTTTATGCTTGACAATGAAGGGATAACCGAGCTTGAGCTCGTGTAGCTCGCCTATCTACGAGTAGAATGTCATGTGGAGGAATAACAGACGAGATTTTTGATGAACATCGACCATGGAAATATATTTAAGAAATGTCAATGAAGTCGTACGACATCACTAATCAGACGAATAGCTATCTCTATATAGAACTTGAGAGCTTTAGGGGATGTTTGAAGCTGAGCTCCTAACATGTGAATAGTACTCCAGGAAAGGTTGAACCTGTGCTCTTAGATTTTGAGTGGCTGCTATCATGTAAAGTATCTTTTGGCACTGAATAGAAAATCGAGATTTTGTGATGCGGTTCTCTCAGTGTGTTTTTGTTGGTAATACCGAGCGTGTATGTGTAAGGGCTTGGAAGAAATAGTTGCACCTAAAAGCATCATTTTATGGATTGTGGATCCACTTTCCCAGAAAAAATACAAGCTTCAATTCAGGTTGCATTAAACAATACTAGATTATCAAATCCCGATTCCAAAAAATCTTCAATTGCGTTGATCTGTCTCTGCCTACCCTGGCCTAATTGAGTGATATAGACTCTGGATTAGTAAGCGGTATGTATTATCATCTGCAAAGTTATGGACGGGACAGGAGGTCAGTTCCAACAGATCGTTGAAATTTAGTAAAAATAAAGTTGGTGCCAAGACAGACCCTCGTAGAACTCCAGTGTTATCAGCCATTGTATCAGAGGAGACCTGTCAACCGCCAAATTGCCTGGTTGAAAATACATTAACTTGGCAGGGTCTATCATAATGAAACGTGCCCTTCGATTCCTGATTGACAGTTGTACCTGGAGCGCCAACAGCTTTACTTATAAGATAAGAAAAACAACCTCAATCAAGAATCTCCGGCATCACGATGGTGTAAGATAGATGTTGTTAAATAGAAAAATAAAATAAATAGTTCAACTCAACAAAAAATTGTTTTATTCACCAATTGAATGAATAATAACAAAATTGAATGGAATTTGAGGTTGAATTTAGATAAATTAATTGGAATACAAAAATTTGTGAGGATCAGCAAAACAGATAACTCTGAAAATTTAATAAATTCTGCAAAAAAAGGTTACCTTCCTTTGTATTTGTTGTAGCTAGTGAACTGCATACTACAAAGCTCGGACCGGTAATACTGTACTCACGTACGGGAAGTAGGAAAGGAACGTCTCAGTCGTTTGACCCTGGGAATAATACAATACGAAACAGAAATGACCCAAATGCAAAGTGAGGGGAACATCAAATCAACCATAATGAATGACAAAAAGGTTACTGATTCTAATCAGAAAACATCAGGAAGTAGAATTCGACAAACAATCGAATTCCTTGCTGTGAAAAATATTATATCAATTCGTTATGGTTGAAATAGTTATAAAGTAGGATAATCAAAGAATTGAATAGATAAAATATCAAATCCAGATACAAATATTGACAATTACGAAATATATAATTTAAATTCAGATAATAGTATTGAACAATTACGAAATAGATAAATGGGAATTAGAAATCAGATTCATGTATTAATTAGGATAATAGATATTATAACAGTTAAACAACTGAAGGCATTAGACAAATTTATAATCAGATATTAATTGAACACATTAATAAAGGCAAAAGACAACATTAATAATCAGGTACAATTGCGTTGTTTAACTTGGAAATACTAATCCAAGATCAGATAATAATCGGTATTAGGTAATTGAAAATCAGATATTATTAAATATTACTTGTTACAAATCAAATATTTCGAAGAAACAAATGAAATTCGATAAAGCAAGATAAATGTATGTTAAGATAAACTACTCCCTTAATTAAGAATCAGAACCTCAATCCTATAAGCTGTAAAAAGGATTTGAACAAATTTACAATTCCAACTTGATAAAAAAACGATACTTATTCTGTAACTCGACAATTAATCGGGATCGAAGTCAAAATTTACCAGTTCACCTTGAACAACTTGCTTTCTCAACCCGCATCTCTGGTTACAAAGAGTATTCTTCCTCGACCACTAGGAGCACAAATTACAGATTGGGAAAGATATTACAAAATCACGAAACTAACGGTTTGATATTTGATTAGAGTATAATTAATTCAAAGATAATGGAACTAATTCATGACGTTAAGTTAAAAGCAAGATGAAAATGATATGATTGATTGTGGTGGGACTATCCGGAGAAATGCCGTCCATTAAGAGAATTTCCAAAAATATCTATCCAATCGACAACCGTATATCAAATCAAACTTAATTATGATGATATTTAAAAGACTACAAAGTTGTCGTTGACTAGATTTTTGGCCGATGTCCAAAAAGGCAGAACATTGATAGATACGACATACGTGCTTCAACGTTCCCACACACAATGCCAAATCGATCTCCCTGCCCAAAAATCATCAATCTCGACAGAATGACACCTTCCGTGAATTTATGTTAAATGATAACACACCGCAATGACCTTGCAGTTGTCGCTATTATAACATAGATGCCAGGGTTCAACTCATCCGGACTTATTTATTCATATTAACTATCAATCCAACCAATACTGAAAATAAACCCTGCAACGGTTCACACCGTTGCAGGGTGTGTCTGCACATTATTTTACGCACAGGAGTGAAGGAAGTCACATGATCAATTGATCGCAGCTTTTTGTACATCAAGTGATGAAAGACAATCCTCAAACCATACGCTCGGAGAGTGACAGTGGAAATTGATCAAGGTTTCCTCGTATGTATGATTGGAGCAAATCGTGAGACCAAAACGTACGTAAAAACAAGATGCTCGATCAATTCTCTGAAAACATGCATTTAATCTTTCTCCTTAGTGGAAAATATCATTGCGACGCCCGTAATTTCTTGTATGTGATCATAAATGTAGTTGAAAAATTAATCGGAGGTATTTGCATTCACGTTATCTCTCTCGATTGTGGTGACGTTCAGCTTTCATGAATCGGTTGAGTACAACTAGTTTATCTTTTTATTTCAATACCGTGTTCTGTTTATAGAATTATGGAAGATGACGCCTCGTGATAGAGCATTTCGCAGATGTAAATTTAAGATATGCCGGTTTTCCAAGGAGTATTATTCAAACTTACTGTTACGTCTTAAACCAAACAAACCGAATTGTAACGCCATATGAGTGGTACTAAGAGAAAACAACATATATCCTCAAAGTAAATAGGTATTTCACTCAAGATGAAGCTCCTGCAACGTTGTTCTGAGCGAAATAAATTATGAGCGATTTGTTCATGAAAATGTAAAGAGAATATTATGTTTCCTCACGTACATTGTACAAGTAAAGTGTCTTTAGACTACTCATTGCGTGTTATGTCACTTTTGTTAATTTCGACGTTATTCAAAAGAGGTGCAACAATTCAGAAAATATCATAGCTGCAAAATAAAGAGGTGGATTGCTGAGCAAATGGTTAATCCTATCTTGAAATGAGCTGAAGATATTTATAATGATATTTCCACTTATTGCATAGTTTGATATTATCCGTAATTGAAGAGAGATTATTGGAGCTCATGCCACCAAAGCAGTGCAAAACACGTGTATTTCACCAAGATTCAATACATAGAATGAAGAAAATTTGCAGAAGAGATCTATTCAATTCTCCTTGGTAATACCTTAATATGATACTGATAAGTGAAAGACGAGTAATAGATAATGATAAAATAGTATACTTGTCAATGATAACATAACTATGTGCTGCCATATAGAATGCAAGATGAATAATTTTACTGTTCTATTTATGGTAAACTTCAATAAGTGGGTCTCCGTTTAATATTGGTCGTAAATAGTGGAGACAATCTACGACAATTTAGGGCGAGGTTGGGAAATAGCGAACAATGAGAAATTGTTTTTATTTCTCCGAATAACAGAATGCTAGTTTTCTACATCTCAAATTGAGTGCAAAAAAATTGTTTTTTTTTACCCTTTTTAAAGATAGCTTTTAAGGTTTTCTTTTTTGGCCACTTACACTGTCCGCTAAGGTACAGAAATGTATTGTCAATGTTCAAAGTACCCTCTGTAGAATTTTTGTGAGGTTAGGTTCACTCCCTACTGCCCTCTGCCGAAATTTTACGAAATTTTCCAAACTTTACCTTTTGTCCAATTTATGGAACGGCAATTTTCTTTACACCAAAATGCAGTTTGTTTTTTTTACCCTTTTTGAAGATAGTTTTTAAGGTTTTCTTTTTTGGCCACTTACACTGTCCGCTAAGGTACAGAAATGTATTGTCAATGTTCAAAGTATCCTCTGTAGAATTTTTGTGAGGTTAGGTTCACTCCCTACTGCCTTCTGCCGAAATTTTCCAAACACTATAACTCTTGTCCAATTTATGGAACGGCAATTTTCTTTACACCAAAATGCAGCTCCTATTATGATCTTTCAGGGAACCTAACTCAAAAAATTGTTAGATGCCCAATTCGATGGAGTCGTGATGAAAAATACTATTTAATGAAGTTTAAGTACAACAGGTCATTTCCAATATTAAAATAAAATCATTTTTTGAAAATTGAAATTTCACATAAAATAAAATTATCTCAGAGCAAAGTAACAAGAACATCCAGGGGTTACCAGATAACCTATATCTATCATACCAATAATTGGAAAGATATTTGAAAATACTCTAGCCTGTCAAATTATGAATCACTTCGAGGATAATAATATTTTCACGGAAGCACAATTTGGGTTCCGAAAAAACAAATCTGCAACATCTGATCTTTCGAAACTGACGGAAGCAATTTGTGAAGCAGTTGATGATTGTGAGCATTTCGGCTCAGTTTTCTGTGACCTCACAAAAGCATTGGATTGTGTTTCTACAGATATTCTTATGTCTAAACTGAACAGTTATGAATTTTCTGAAACATCATTGTCTTTGATACGGTCTTATTCATCTGGTAGAACGCAAGTTGTCTATATGCATTTCACCAGCTCGTCTGTGTTGCCTTAGGGGTGCTTCAAGGCTCCATACTTGAACCTGTATTCTTTCTAATATACATTAATGATTTATCGTTACAAGTTCCTGAAGGCAAAGTAATCTTAAATGCAGATGATACAACCGCATCAAGGGTTAATACAGACTTAGTTGACTTACACAATTCACTCATGGAGAGACGAACTGATTTGGTTAACGGGCTTACACATAATAAATGAAGTATTAATAATGAAAAAACTGTGACCTTCTATTTTTCCTTAAGACAAATATCGGACTCAAACAATTGTGAATTTATATAATTTCTCGGACTACTATTAGATGAAGGATTTACTTGGAGGAAACATTGTGATCAAGTTGCTTCATCAGTTGCTGAAGGAATTTACGTGCTAAGAAACTTAAACAAAATTGTATCTGTTAATGTAATGTTCACAACTTATTTTGGTGTAATACACTCGAGAATTAGTTACGGCATTTTAGTCTGGGGTCACTCAGCAAATATGTCTCATGTTTTTAAGATTCAGCGTAAAGCAATTAGGATTATAAAAAACCTGCTTTACCGACAAGACTGTAAGAATGCCTTTAAGGACCCTAAAGGTATGTCTCTCCTTTGCATTTACATTCAACATTGTCTAATATATGTTAAAACACATATAAACGAATATTCAACTCGATGTGATATGCACTGTTTCAACATTAGAGCGAAATGTAATTTACACATTAATCATCACCGCATAAACCGTAGCAGAAATATCGTTAATTACTGGGGTCCAACTTTTTTCAATAAACTGCCACTACTGATTAGAGAGTTCCCACTCGACAATTTCTCAAGGGTCATTGAAATTTTTCTTACTGAACATTGTTTTTATACTTTTAAGGAATTTTTAGATTTTCAGTTCTGATTTAATAGTTTAATAAGTTTTTATCCTTCTTTGTTGTATCATAATTTGAATTTGATTTTTTTCTTTCTTTTATCTTGACGAATGTGAGCCAATATTTGATATTTAGCATGAATAAATTATTCTATTCTGAAATTATTCTATTCTTCCGTTCGGTATCAATAACAAGTGTAGCTTGAGATAAGTAAATAAATTTGTAAAATAAACATAAGTCAATTCACACCCGCTTCAAGGAGGTTGGCATGGTGAAGATGGTCAATATTTTCACACAAGTTCTGAAGGAAATAAACCTTTCAAAATGAATAACTAATATAGGACGAAAAACGAATGCTAGCTATGATAAATGTTAATGTTAACCATCTGGAGATGCTTGGGTAGTGAGCTTTTTCCAAACCCGCTCTAGATCTTAATATGGAAGTTTTAAACGTCTTTTCTCCATAAGTTACATAATTAATCTGAATGTGTCAAACGTGAATCGAGACTTAACGTAGTATATACTCTTCAAAATTGTAATTAAATATAGTTGAAATAATATATAGATTCAAATGAGTTAGCAATATTCAGAAAAGCACGTATTGGAGGATCTGTTTCCTAATTGGGGATTGGTTCGCATTACAAATATCAGGGGCAATGCACAAAACCTTCAGTTGTATTTTCTAACTTGAATTATTCTCTTGAGAAATCACGCATTAGAAAATCAAGTTTTCGCAATGGACCTCACATGATCGTCCCATGAGAGGGTGCTGTTGGTGGTGATCCTGAGCATTGTTATGGAAGACTTCATAGGAATAGTTGTACTTGACATCATATGAGGGATTGTGGGATTCGCTTCCCTGGAGAAGACGGAAACTTGAGTTTTGATAACATTAAGTTGTACTAGATTATCAGATCCCCATTTGAAAATCTCTGCCAGATCTCCATTAATTGCGTCGACCTGTCCCTGTCTCGCTCCTCTGGCTTCAATTAATGGTATAGGGGCTCTATACTAGAAAGCGGTATGATGTGTACCATCATCTGCAAAGCTGTGGACCGGACAGGTGGTCGGTGACTTCCAGCAGATCGTTGATACGGAGCAGAAGCAAAGTTGGTGTCAAGACAGATCTCTGTGGAATATCAGCGTTGCTATACTCCTGGGAAGAACTATTCAAGTACTTCCAGTATTCAATTCTATTGAAATTCACAACGAACAATTTAATAAAATAGAAGAAATATCCGACAACCTTGAAAATTGTTACCAGTTGTTAAAATGAAATATTCCTGGTTCCGTAGACAGGGTTCATGCAGGTTTGTACGGTTCCTCATGCGATTTCCTTGAATGAAATAATGGACGATTTTTGTAGCGGCGCAATTGTTGAAAACTGGTGAGTGAGCAGTATTTTCAATTGAAAGCGTCTTAATTTATTATACTACGGTGTACATTACGAATATAAGAATATTCGAACGTTAAATAACGTATAATTAAGCCTCGCCCCAGCGAAGAAAGTTGATATCGTTGTAATTCTTATCGGCTTCATGTTCATCATATACCTGTATTATATTTTCAGATTTGAAACCCTCTCACGGCTTTCTTTGTTATTTATTATGCATATTACGTTCCGACAAGATTTAAGTTCGTGTTCCTTAAAAATGCAAAGAAAGAGTTTTTTTATTTGTTGTGTTTATTGTGGCGATGCTTCATACATTTAGAATCCAATTACAGTCTGTTGCTAAATTAACTTTCCCGACGAATTTACAGATGCTTTTTCCATGCTAGCGAGGTCACAAACATAGAAGAGAAACATTGTGTATTATATGAACGGGAAAAATACAAAGGTAGCTAAAGTTAAAAATATTGCATGTTTCACACCATAATAATTCTGAAAGCACGCTCACAATTTAAACGTCTTGCGGTGCAGAAATAAAGAGTCGCGCTTCCAGCAAAATGCAGACGATGCTATCTCTATTTTACACTACGTACTTAAGGCAAAAATATAATTTAATAAATTGTAATATTTTGTCTGCTTCTTCGCTGAACGTGAATAACGTTCAATTGTTATTTTATTGAGCTTCGTGTTGCATATTTCATATCGTGGAATTGCGACATTGTTACGCTGCTAATAATCTTGTTGGTTTTCCTTGAAACCAGCAGACATAGTGCCGATATGTTACTGACTTAATAACGTAAGATATGCGGTGAATTTAATGGTAAATTCATGAGAAGACTTCAAAGTTTCGATTTGTGATAGCTGGTACATTTAATATACTTTATGCAGAATTGAAGGAGTGTATCAATACTAGATGCCACACATATTATGCTTATTGCTGAATTTTGTAAGCAACCAATATATAATATCTACAGGAATTACGCAAAATTAAGTATATTGTCGAAGTCGAAGACAATAATCTCACTGAATTTGGGCAAACACATGACGATATTCCAGGCAGAAGTTGCTGCAATACATCACTGTGCCGAAAAGTTATCAATAGTCGAGTCAAATAGGTATTAAAACAGGCCGACTTACGAAAATCGAAAGATATGGACCGATTTTGATGAAACAAAGTGCATTCGATTCGGGATGACGTCTAGAAAAAAGCTTACTGGTTAGTTTTTTGTGCAAACTTGTTATTTTTTTTTAAACGAAAAATTGACCAATTTTCTAGCTAATTATTGAGAAAATTTAGTCGGGGGTTTTCGGGGTCTCTGATTACGATTCTGAACTCAGATTGGCCAAAATCGAACTCCCCAGCTGGTAATTGGCCACTTTAATTGGACGAAGTGACCATTTTTTTAAATGTCATCAAAAATATTCAGGAAAAATCACTCGGGGGTTTTTGGGGTCGCTGATTACGATTCTGAACTCAGATTGGCCAAAATCGATCTTTTCAGCTGGTAATTGGCTAGTTTAATTGGACAAAATTCATCGTTTTCTCCTAATTTCATCGCAAATAGACAGGAAAAATTACTCGGGGGTTTTCGGAGTCGCTGAGTACGATTCTGAAGTAAAATTGTCCAAAATCGAACTGCTCAGCTGGTAATTGGCAGCAAATACATATTTACAATATTTTTAATCAATTGAATATCATTTACAAAATGCATATTTCAGTAGGTACAAGTAAAATCAATCTTCATCGTCACTATCATAATCATAATAATTGTCATTGCGTGTTTGAATATTTTCAATGCCTTCTTCTTCATTGGTATTATCAACTTCATCATCGTCATCGTCTTCGTCGTCATCTCCAGGTGGAATTGGATTGAACAGACTGAAATTGTTACTACAATTTGCACAAGCAACAGCACAGTCCATATTTTTTTTGCGACATACACATCTGCTCAACGTATATGTCCATAGTATATGTAAAAGATGCTGTGTGGAATATAAAAATTTTAGATTAAAAAATTAAAAAATTGAAACTCGATTTTGTTTATGATTTAAATTAGTAACGACCCCCTTTTAACAAATTTTCAAACATTTAACATAAAACAACAACCGCCGCAACCCCTAACTGAGGATTTCTGGTTAGTTTTGATGAAATTTTGGAAATTGATCAATTTTGTCCAATTAAACCTGCCAATTACCAGCTGAGGAGTTCAATTTTGGACAATTTAACTTCAGAATCGTACTCAGCGACTCCGAAAATCCCCGAGTAATTTTTTCTGTCTATTTGCGATGAAATTAAGGAAAATTGATCAATTTTGTCCAATTCAACTGGCCAATTACCAGCTGGGAAGATCGATTTTGGCCAATCTGAATTCAGAATCGTTATCAGCGACCCCAAAAACCCCCGAGTGATTTTTCCTGGCTATTTTTGATGAAATTTGGAAAAATGGTCACGTCGTCCTATTAAAGTGGTTAATTACCAGCTGGGGAGTTCGATTTTGGCCAATCTGAGATAAAAATCGTAATCAGCGACCTCGAAAACCCCCGACTAAATTTTCTCAATAATTAGCAAAAAATGGTGAATTTTTCGTTAAAAAAAAAATAACAAATTTGCACAAAAAACTAACCGGTAAGCTTTTCTCTAGACGTCATCCCGAATCGAATGCACTTTGTTTGATCAAAATCGGTCCATATCTTTCGATTTTCGTAGTGAATTACCTATTTGACTCGACTACAAGGCAACAGTTTCAGGGAAGAACCATCGCCATATACTCTGACAACCAAGCGGCTATGGAAGCATTCAATTCCTTGCAGGTCAATTCCAAACTTGTCTGGGACTGCTTAGCATCCCTACAAGTGCTGCAGACTGTCTTTAGCCTGGGTACCAGACCACACAGGCTACAAAGGCAACGAAGAGGCTGATTCACTGGCCCTAGAAGTAGCACTCAGGGCTCAGAGCTATTAGTATTATACGATGAGGAGATTTGAAATGACACCCAGTATGTACTTCACTGTATTTTATTATTGGAAATTTAGAATGAATAAAGTCTGTTACATCCGTTATAGTCAATAGTTCGTATATTACTAATAAAGTATATTATACGAATACAAAACAAATTTAAGTCTTTATATAAATAGAAAGGGTCGGTACCTGCTAATAGTGAGAGGTTGTTCTCTTCCTAAGAAAGAAACGTTTTTTTTCTGTGTAATATTCTAAGAATTCAACAAATAGGTCCAGGACCCTTCTGTGGTATACCGAAAGCGTTGGTTGAAAAATCAATCTCGAGAATAGTGGAACAAGACTGCGGGAATGAGACAGACCAAACAGTTCATTAAACAACCATCGCCAAAATACACGAAGTACATACTAAGCCAGAATGGAAGATCAACTAAAATTATGGTTGAGCAAGGCATTGTAGGCTCAACAAACACATGAACAACATCGGACTGGCAGATACAATCATATGCAGGTTTTTCCAAGAAGACGAGGAGATCTCAGTTCATATACTGTGCTACTGCGAAGGCCTAATAAGTCTAAGGTTCTCTACGACAGGAAAGGAAAAACGACAACCCTCCCATTATATGGAGGACCTGAAGTCTGGCCTATGGTGTCTTGCTTTAACATAACAAAAGGGCATACACAATAAATCTGCAAAAGTCACGATGATGAGACCCATACAAATCTAATCTAATCTAAGTATATTGTTTTCTGTTTTTTTCCCTTCCCTCTTATTTGAACATTTTACGTGTTTACATAATTTTTAAAATGAAGCAAAACTTTCTGCGGAAGTTAACGTTCATGTAAAGTCAATCCGGCAAATACGCAAGGGGTAGCGTGACTCCCCGAAGAATCCGTGTACTTATAGGTAATTTCCCGAAGCTTCGCCCTGAGCTATGTTTAGTTAGTTACGAGGTGCTCTGTTATCTATATCGTCTATGATTGTACTCAATTAGCTGTACGTGCTACGTGGTAATTATTTAAACAATGCCAAAACAAAAGTCAACCGTTGAAGAGTGGTTTAGGAAAAAGATTTCTTTTGCCAAGCATGCTATAAAACTGGAAGTAAAAATTCGCAAATTCAAATTAACCTTTCGTTTTGATGATTCTTAAGAGATTTCCTTTTTGACATTAATTGAGTGACATAAAAATGTTCAATAAAATTGGTTTCAATAAAATTTCAAACATGAGTGAAGATTATTACTTCTTTTATTGCAGATCAAAACCTTTTTGGGAAACTATCTTCACTGGGTTTGCCGCCTCAACTTTATAGCTTACTATCGAGTTTTTCCTCAGATTGATTGGTGGTTGACAGATACTATCCTTCGATACAATTTCGATCAACGCTGAACTTCACAGGGATCTGTTTTGGCACCAACTTTATTTCTGCTCCATATAAGCGACCTGCTGAAAGTTACCACCTGTACCTTCCACAACTTTGCAGATGATGGTACAGTCCATACCGCTTTCTCATCTTCAACTCCCATACCATCCAATGAAGCGAAAAGAGCGAGACAGAGACAGGTTGACGATATCTGGCAAATATCTTCAAGTTGGGATCTGATAATCCAATATAACGCAACCAAAACTCAAGCTTATATCTTTTCCAGGAAGGTGAATTCCACAATCCCTAATATGATGATTTCAGGTGCCGCTATTCCTATGAAGTCTTCCATATTCATGCTCGGGATCACCACTAACAGCGACCATGTGAGGTCCTTTACGAAAATCTCTCCAGAAGATTCTGTTTTTCTATACCGTGCCAAGAGCTACTCTACATCAGAGTAGCTCCTCATTATCTATAAAGCACAGATTCGTCCTGTTATGGAGTACTGTCCACATGTTTGGAATGCGACACCATAATATACACTGAAGCTCTTGGATTCTATCCAGAAGACAGCTATTCGTTTGATTGATGATATCAAACTCACGAGTTCATTTCCATCTTTAGAATATAGTACAAAGGTGAGAGATCTCTCTTTCCTATATATGGTTCCTTTCCATGGTTGGTGTTCATCAGAAATCTCTTTATTGTCAAGCTCGACACCTGTCAGACTTCTTCTTACCAAACTTCATTTTTCTATCGAATAGCGAAGTTGTGGAACTCTTTACCTAGTGAGGTTTAACCTATGCCTATAACCACCAAACCTTTAAGAAAAATTTGAATCTTCATCTCCTCTCCCAATATTTCATCGCTGGCTCACACGATGTACTTCGAACAATATAGGTTTCCCTCTAGTGTACTCAAAGTATACAAAAATAATCAGTAATAATATAACAAGAGAGTGAGAATAAATTGAAAATAATTCGACAGATTTTTTGAAAACTTGTTGCCAGGCAATAGTCACGAGAGTCCGCAGGGCTCGAGTGGCTATTTCCAAATGGCAACAAGTTTGAACAAAACCTGTCAAATTATTTGCTAATTTATCTATTTCGCGATTTATATTTGACTAGATTATTTTTTGATTCACAAATTTTTACAATAAAAATATATCAAAACATTCTTAACCTTAATATTTGAGATATCATTTTATTTGAATCTCGATCAATAAAACTATTGAAAAATTTAATTTAATTAATTATTACAATATACGAAAATATCGTTGGAACATCGTGAATATATTAAAAGACTTAACAATTCAAATTAGCACAATGAAAAACCCAATTATTAAAAATATTTCGAGACTCATTATTTATTGAGGATTTGGAATTACTTGTTATATTAAGTGTTTCCTGCTGCGTATTTTCTCTAAGATTATTTATTATATTTGAATGATGTTCTTGGTTCAATTGTGGGTATGGTTCATTCGAACTTGCAGAATTATGACCAGTGACCTTGATTAGTTCTTGTTCTCCTACACCAGCTTTTGAAAGGTTACTTACTGCACTTGATCTGGCAGAATGGTTAGTTATTTTTTTAGTAACTGTGTCGAGATCTACTTTCTGTGCGGATTCTTTCATCCATTTTGAAATGAAATTTATTCACACAGGAACGTTTTTATACCAAGAACCATGTGTTCGTCAAGCCGGATTTGGAGTAAGCAACAAGCGTTCGGTTTTAATATTTTCTCACGTTTACCCATTAGGTTTTCAGAACGAACCGGGCAAATATATGGGTTATTTATGTTTGTAGTCAACCATTTACTATCAGCGAACCTTTGTGCTTACCCTGTGCAGTTTTTGTAAAGATGGGATTATATTCAATGCAGCTAGTATTTAATCCCATTATGTCGGTTTCTTTTTTAAAATAATGTACTAAACATTTCGTAGCTTCTCCTCTGCTCCAAGCTAGTTCATACAATGCAACGTGAAAAAACTTTCTTTGCAATCCACAAGGTGTATCTTCGTCCCAATAGTTGAAAATTTTCAACAATTCTGTATTAGAAAGTGCCACAGAACTTTGTTTGTGATTTTCAAGATGTTTTTGTAAAATTTTTCTTTTTGCATCTCTTGCATTTCGAGCATTTTTGAATTCTATATCATGGAGAGGATCAAAGGATCTGTTATACTTATTGAAGTAAAGTTCTTGAACTAATTTTGCTGTTTTACTGCTTCTTTATAATCATTTCCGTTCTTTCTTTTCATGTTATAAGCCCAATCTTTTAAAATCAATGCCAGAGTAGCTGTTGTAGTAAATTGATCCAGAATATAATTTCTTTCTATGGTGAAGGTCTCAAATTGTCTTCATATCGACTGATTACTTATTAAAATGTTTTTCGAAGTAGTCCCTAAAATATTTCTTGTTATTTATGCGCCAGAAAAGGTACTAAACCGATGATTTGCACTCATTTTATATAACGCGTTGACACATTCAGGTAATTATTTTGACAACTATCTGACACTTGCTAAGCAAACAAAAGCTGCAGTGATTATTCCCGAGAATAATCACGAGAGATTTATTCTCACTTAAATAATGACATAATTGGTTGAAATTTACCCTTGCGACAAATAATAGTATATTATTCAACGAGCATATTATGGTGGCTATTATTCACGAGTATGAAGTTTACGGCACGAGCCGCAGGCGAGTGTCGTAAATCATGCAAGTGAATAATAAATAGCCATAATATGCAAGTAGAATACTATACTTTGTCCACGACCCATAAAATATTACTTTGATACTAATAAACTTTGCTGTTGAAACAATTCGAACCAACAAATTGTTGACGTTTCAAATTAAATTCGATCTGACTTGACGTTTCATAGCGCGCTCTATTTTTATCGTATTTGTCTAGAACAAAGTCTATCATGTCTGTCATATTGATGGTAGTGTATAATGATTTCATCATTCACTAGAGATTAATGAATATCATTATGCTTGAGGAAACACATGCATTATGCACATTTTATACAATAGTCGTGGACAAAGAAGCATTTCATTGGTTTTGAGAAACGTCAAAAATTGATCTGTTAAATACCACTTTATTTAAAAGAAAATTGGTTGTAGTTCCAAACTTTACAGTTTATTATCAAAATATACAATGAACTGTGAAGTAAAGATTGTAAAAATTGCAATCAACTTTCTTTTAAATAAAGTGTTATTTAACAAAGTAAAAGTTCTTGTTTTTATCTAAAAAATGGAATATCACAATATAACGGACAGTGTCCGGAACCTATTTTTCTCACAAAAGTTAGGGAATTCACAAAATCAATTGATCACAGTTCATTTATACAGTTGTTCCCTCATACCTATCCATCTACGAATAGATGAATGAAGAATGCGGTTTGCGTCCCATTACTATTTATGTCATGTTTTTGAATCATATTTATCCTAAAGCGAAGTATGTTAAATCGTCGAATTGAATTATTATTTCAATGCAAGGATACTGCCCTATTAGATAGGTATTGATATTCATCCTGAATATTTCAAAATGATTAAAATCATTACAGTTCATCATCATTGAAATAACGAAGTGAAACGAAAAACGAATGAGATTTCGTCTCACCCCAGGGTTTTCGCAGAGAATCTATTATGTAAGATGGATCGTTTATGAAAACAATGACAGCTGATATTGGCTTAATCGTTTTTCCTCTTCAACAGTGGCACATTTACTTCTATATATTCCTATGTTGAATTTTGTTATATCGTTGTCGTTATTTCCATGAATAATGGGAAGCTATCACCCTAATGACTTCATTATAAAATTAATCAAAGTTCAAAGACATCTCACTAAAGCTGACGCCTTTATATTAAACATCAGCGCCCGAGCAAACGCTGATCGCGCTCGTCAATTTAACTATAAAGGACTCTGTTTTCCGTAAATTCATTATCACGAGCGGATAAAAATATATCTACACATCGCTGATGGATAAACTTTTTTAATTTACGTGTTTTTGCCTTCAGAAATTATTAAAACTGATGTCAGGTTGGATTATGTCTATATTTCAGACCTGAGTCTCATTAAAAATTAACATCGAACGTTGGATTCGAAGCTGCTAAAACGAGAATTGTGAAGGACTCGTGCGAATACGCATCAAAAGGTTTTAATTGAAAATAACATGGTACGACGTGCTTGAAGTTATGTAGTCTTTTTTTGAATATTGACGATCAACCGTAATTTACATGTAACTACCTACTTCATAATTATAAAATTCATATGTGGCATAATTGAAGACCAGAATACTTTGTATACATATTTAGGCAAATATAATGATATGTCCATTATCGACATTACACAAGCATTCCAGTTGGAGAATTGAAATCTGAAAGCATCTGAAGTGCCCTATTAGTCGAGTCAAAAATGTACAAGTTATTGGTGCTTTTTTAGCCAAAATCACACCTAGGGAATATTTTGAGTCGTTGATTACAAACCCAGGAAAATTTTTTTTCCTGAAACTTTTTCCGATGTCTTAAAATAGCCCTACATAACATAATGCACTCAGTGAGATATGGGGCAAATGCCCCCTTTCCTGAATAAACAATACATAAACAATTTGAATAACTAGAAGACTATTGGTGCTTTTATGGCAAAAATCGCACCTAGGAGGTATTTTTGGTCGCTGATTACGAATATGGAATCAAAAATGAAGTTATTCCCGATGTATGGAGTTAGCCCTACATAACATATGCACCCAGTGAGATATGGGACAAATGCCCCCTTTCCTGAATAAACAATACATAAACAATTTGAATAACTAGAAGACTATTGGTGCTTTTATGACAAAAATCGCACCTAGGAGGTATTTTTGGTCGCTGATTACGAATATGGAATCAAAAATGAAGTTATTCCCGATGTATGGAGTTAGCCCTACATAACATATGCACCCAGTGAGATATGGGGCAAATGCCCCCTTTCCTGAATAAACAATACATAAACAATTTCAATAACTAGAAGACTATTGGTGCTTTTATGGCAAAAATCGCACCTAGGAGGTATTTTTGGTCGCTGATTACGAATATGGAATCAAAAATGAAGTTATTCCCAATGTATGGAGTTAGCCCTACATAACATATGCACCCAGTGAGATATGGGGCAAATGCTCCCTTTCCTGAATAAACAATACATAAACAATTTGAATAACTAGAAAACTATTGATGCTTTTATGGCAAAAATCGCACCTAGGAGGTATTTTTGGTCGCTGATTACGAATATGGAATCAAAAATGAAGTTATTCCCGATGCATGGAGTTAGCCCTATATAACATAATGCACCCAGTGAGATATGGGACAAATGCCCCCTTCCCTGAATGAACAATAAATAAACAATTTAATGAGCAATTTGAATAACTCGAAAACTATTGGTGCTTTCTGGCCAAAATCGCACCTAGAAGATATTTTGGGTCACTGATTACGAATATGAAATCAAAAATCACATTTTTCCGATGTCTTAAGTTGGCCCTATATAACATAATGCACCCAGTGTGACATGGGGCAAATGCCCCCTTCCCTTAATGAACAATAAATAAACAATTCGATGAAAAATTTGAATAGCTAGAAAACTATTGGTGCTTTTTTGACCAAAATCGCACCTAGAAGGTATTTTGGGTCGCTGATTACGAATATGAAATCAAAAATAATATTCATTGATGTCTTAAGTTAGCTCTATATAACATAATGCACCCAGTGAGATATGGGGCAAATGCCCCCTTCCCTTATTAAACAATGAATAAACAATTTAATAAGCAATTAGAATAACTCGAAAACTATTATTGGTGCTTTTTGGCCAAAATCGCACCTAGAAGGTATTTTGGGTCACTGATTACGAATATGAAATCTAAAATAACAATTTTCCGATGTCTTAAGTTGACCCTATATAACATAATTCACCCAGTGAGACATATGGCAAATGCCCTCTTCCTTGAATGAACAATAAATAAACAATTTGATGAGCAATTTGAATAACTCGAAAACTATTGGTGCTTTATCGTCAAAATCGCACCTAGAAGGTATTTTGGGTCGCTGATTACGCTTATGAAACTAAAAATAACATTTTTCCGATGTCTTAAGTTAGCGCTATATAACATAATGCACCCAGTGAGATATGGAGCAAATGCCCCCTTCCCTTAATGAACAATAAATAAGCAATTTAATAAGCAATTAGACTAACTCGAAAACTATTGGTACTTTTTGACCAAAATCGCACCTAATAGGTATTTTGGGTCGCTGATTACGCATATGAAACTAAAAATAACATTTTTCTGATGTCTTAAGTTAGCCCTATATAACATAATGCACCCAGTGAGATATGGAGCAAATGCCTCCTCCCCTTAATGAACAATAAATAAGCAATTTAATAAGCAATTAGACTAACTCGAAAACTATTGGTACTTTTTGACCAAAATCGCACCTAATAGGTATTTTGGGTCACTGGTTACGAATATCAAGTCAAAAATAATGAATTGTAGATGGCACTCGGGTAAAACCAGAAGTAGCGTTCATTGGGTTCAATTTTTATATGAGAAATTTAATAACTCGATAACAATTTGTGATTTTGTAACAAAAATCACACTTTGGGAGTTTTTGGAGTAACTGATTACGAATTTATTGTAGAAAAATGCATATCATATATGGCGCTCGCGTAGAAGCACTAGTTCAAAAAGATGTATATTCAACGAATACACATATTCGTTATTTATTAATGAAAATCGGAGCTCTGGGGTTTCCAACTTCACTGATTATGAAAATGAACTCAAAAAAATTCAAATCATAGATGCCGTTACTAAATTAGTGAATTATCGGTTATTTTATGGAGAAACGTTGAGTTATATAAAAATGACATTATGACATCAATATTTTCCTCCTAATGAATTTGGAGAAATTTGAAAAGAACAGGTACATCTTTTTTTAAATGTTCTGTGGCAAGGTCAAAAGTTCTATCGAGTCGCTACTAGAAGCCAGTATTGAATCGACTTATATTATATTAACTGGAAAATTGTTACTCTATATTTATTTATATAAATATTTGATGTGATATCTATCATAGTAAGTGAAGTGTTTGAAAATTTAATGTGCAATGACACTTTGAAACCTGTTGCTCAATAAATAATATACTATCTAGTTATATTTGTTCATATATGACTTTCATCAACTGTGAAAAAATCTAGTACTGTTCTTTTCTCAAAAAAGATTTTCCTAGAAAAAATGTTTTCTGCTTTTAGAATACTCGTTTCGAAACAGAAATTGCACTTCTCACTAGATATTTCAATAGTTTACTAATATTAATGTCAATATAATCTTCAATAGAATCCTCGTTTTGAAATAGAAGCAAACATTCCGCAATAGATTTTTCGGAAGCAACGCTTACGATCACACACTAGAATTTGATAAGCTTTTATGTTATATTATAGATAATATTTTACTTTTGAATCAACGTAGCAAGCAGTACAGTTTCTCCTTAGGATAATCCCTTTTCTACGTTAAATTCCTAATCAACAACTACAAAAACTCCCGGGGTGTTATTTTTGATAAAAAATTACAAACGGTTATCGAGTTATTCAAGTTGTTATATAAAATTGGAACCCGAGGAGTGATACGGTTTCACTCGAGCGCCTATAATTTGTTTTTTTGCGACCCAAAAATTTCCTAGCTGTGATTTCGGCTAAAAAAGCACCATTAGTTTCCGAGTTATTCAATTGTTTTTTATTGCTTATTAGGAAGAAGGGGCATTTGGCCCATTTGCCACATCAGCGGAATCGTGACAATATTGTCTGTAATCGGTAGTGTATGTAAGGGGTTACCCTCAGCTGGGGGTGAATATGAATTTATTAAATTTCTTTTAATCGCATAACTATCATCGACATGTACATATACCCTTATGCCAAACTTTTGGAAGCTGAGGCAATTTTGATTTTAAGGAGGTTCCAAGTTCACTTAGGAAAATTGTGGCCAAAAAAGAAGAGAGTGAATTGCCCATCGCACGCACATTCGCTTGATTGTTTATAGCAGTTTTTGTTGAAATTGAAATAATTGTGCTCCATACATAAAGACGTCAGGATTACAAATTTTATGCAAATTGTATCGGGATATTGATATTTGAAAGTCATATATCGACTCTGGGATTGTTGTAATTTGTAAGTAGTGATGTAATAATCTGAAAAGCTGGTATTTGGGAGCAATTGAATAAACTTATTTATATGGTTATTGCACACAAGCCAGGTAAACCAAATTCAGCTCAGATATTACTAGGTTATGTATTTTTATTGTTCCCTCAGGTCAAAGCCCTATGGGATCCAATGAGGCTACGGAGAGTGAAAACCTTATTGTAACTATTGCTATGATAGCTACCCTTCTATGCAACTCGAGGGTTGCAGAGATAGTAGAATGCAGGGTACACTACGAGAAGTGCCCTGTCGTTGGTAGTATGGTTTAAAATTAGCTGCCACCAGTCCCCTTTTACAGATGTTTTAGAGAATAGTTCAGGGAACGGAACTAGACTCGAAGGAGTTCCTCTCCAGTAGCACTTGGTATAAATAGTTTAGTAGCGGGGCCCTTCCTGGCCGATTTATACACTAGGCTAGTATGACAGCTTCACGTTGCTGAAGATGTTCGGAGTGACAAACACGACAGGATTGTTCACCTCCACTACAAGGTTATCTAAGGGATGGTGTTTCAATGAAGAACAATGAGAACAGTATAAGTTGTATATTGGAGAAAAGTTAATTGTATACAAAATAAAACAATAAAGATTACACGGATGTATATATAAGTATATATACTAAGTCCCATACATATAAACTTAAAGGGAAAAATATGTCATATAACCAACAAGAACAAACAATGAATTTAAATTAAGCCAATTTAATTTTGATGCTAGATATCTGAATAGTATATAAAAAAACAATATATAATAAATTGCATAAGACTTTATCGAGACCGATCAATCAGTGAATTATTGATTTGCCTGATGTAACGAAGCCAGGGAGTTGTTTCTTTGGGGGCTAACCTTAATTCTGAAATGGATCTACCACTCTGATGGAGTAACTATGGTTATAAAGTGAACCAGAGGGGCCACTGATAGTAAGATTGAGATCCCCGAAGGGTGACTCTCTAAATAGATCCCCTGTTGTTTTTATCCACAGCTACCTGGTTCGTTATGTATCGGTAGATCGAGTGAATTACACAACAAATAATCAATACAATGAAACTCTAGTTGTCCCGATGAACTCAAACACTTTCTGTCAAATTAGCCGCTGATGGCTAACTCTCCCTGTCCTTAAAGATCAGGGTCTCAATAGGGGTTTTTAGACCCCTTGAACTTCCAGATAAAAATTAATAATAATAATAACTACCCTTGTAGCAACTTTTGAATAGTGAGCTATCCCCAAATAATTATATCTTTGACCCTACAATTACGGTAACACTGATTCCAATTATACCTATCCTAAGTAGGTCCCTTAAATACACTATAAAATATGAGAAATTCGCAGATGGATCGCTACGCTTCTAGCAAGTCAAAATACCCTATTAATGCTTACAATTACCGGGGTGATGACCTCAGAATTTTTGGCTTGAACACAGACTAAGCAGCTTTCTCTAAAGACTTACCCTGACTTAGTATTTTATCCTTAATCCACAGGGTAAACTTAGACACTTGAGCTTACACTTCACGGCTTACACAGAATATATTACGCGACGTCTTTTCGTTAATTTATAAATTTCACCACGAAGCTAGTTCTCTCTCGCACCCAGATCAAATTATCTAAACGTTAAAGGCAATAACTTCTCCAAAATATCAAATAACTATGGATTTCTAACATCCAGTACTAATAACGTTCTCCACAATTTCTTTTATAGGTTATTATAGATTCTAGTTACCAAACAATATATTCACTAAATAGCGAATGATATTGAAGTTAAATGTAAGGTCTCTTGAAACTGACACCTGGAATGATATAAGGTGAATTGAAAGTAACTTTAAGAATGATAAAATTTGGTTCTAATGAATTTAATTTACTTTGAGTGACAGACAAAAGAAAAATATGGTTGTAAAAATAGAATTCTTGTAATTTGTAATTCAACAAAAAAAAAAACAATCAAAAGACTAAGTTAAAAATATCATTTAAAAAAAGAAAAAAAAAGAATTAATGGATCTGGTTTTGAGAGAGACTCAGCTTTATGTACAAGGAACTAGGCTTACCCAACAAGACACGACAAAAGGAACTGCTCTTGCAAAAGAGTTTTCATTTTTATAATTTGTCTCCCCCCGAAATTGGCTTCCTGAGTCGCTAACATAAAAGTCAAACGGACCAATGAAGTTGGTTGTATCCCGTTGCACCTTGCACTAATACACAAATCTGTATTTAGAGTTGCCTGTATTCCCACATCGAGGGGCAGTGAGTGACCACAAAAAATGATTTCTCCAAACCCTGCTGACTAAGTAATTAACTCCGTCTGCGTAGAAAGTGCAAGGTCCGCGGAATAGCGCCTCGAAGGCTCTAATTCTTAAAAATCACGTACAACTTGTAAAAGGTATTAGATGGCGTATCTCTGGCGCCAGACAGGAATTCCATTATTTCAATCTGAATAAAACTCTAATTGTTGAATATAGAATGTATATGTATAGTCTGTTCCTGTCAGAAATTTAGAAATTTTAGATTTGAAATGCCCGTAAGGACGGAACTACACTCTACGGAATGATTTGAGTTGTACTCTCATGTGTCAAGTATTCCTGGTTTACTTAGAGTGGCTAAATTTTCGGGAGTTTTCTCATGCTTACGCTACTTTGATTCAATCGTAAAAAAAAAATAATAATCCCCCGGATTATTACATCACCCTCACCTTAAAGAAAGAGCGGGGTTCGGAAGGAACCAAGCTCCTTTCTACAACCGGTATTATACGTATATTTTGATCCATCTGCCAAGTTCTGACCAGCGTGGGAATCTAGGGGTACTAGACCCACCTTCACGCTCAATATATGTATGATCATCAGTCCGATTGGACTTCCCAATAACCTAAATCCTATTCAACATAATCACGTGGATTTACCACATGACTACAACAGTACAATCCTTAAGAGCTAAACAATGAAAGTCTACTTCTGTTTCCATATTGTCACAACACTTTTTTCGGATTGACTTTTACGCACTAACCCGCACTGTCACTCGATGGTTTCACATACCAGGACGCTCGTGGAGACTGGACATGGACCTGCCGTACAACGAACAGGCTGCTGATCGTCTTCCCTCGCGTTCTGTCCAGTGGAGGGTTGGATACATCGCATGGGTGGCGGTGGAATCTGTGGTGGTGGAAACTACAGCTGCTTCTGGTTCCCTTGGGATGACATTGGTTGATGGAGCGGATGGAACTGCATCCCCTGGACTTCCATGGGCGTGATGTCGGTTGACTAGGAAGGCGGTGAGGGTGTTCCATAGACAGGCGAATAGGTGTAGACCCCATCCGAATAGCTGGTACAGGCTCCATCCGTTTAGGCCGACACCAATAACGAACTTCACCAATCGGAATATACAGTATAGGCCCAACAGCCCGTTCATGATGGTCCCTATGCTTTCGAACCAACCCCATATCTGCCGGATGGTGGACCTGACGAGACTGGTAACCTCTTCTTTGCTGAATAGTTTGAGAGTGTTGTACCCTTGGTCCAGAGACTCCATACCGGACACCCGTCGCGCTATCATCGTTTGGACTGCATCTCTTTCCATGCCGAAGATCAGGTTCCGTTGGCTTTTTCTCATGTCCTCGGATGTGTATAGTCCCCCTGCGCTAATCAGCTTGATCGGTTGGAACTTCAATTGGTCCTCTGCTTCAATCTCAATGGTCAGTGGTATAAGACTCGTCAGTGGTAGTGGGGAGAGGCCGATCCAGGTTCCCTCGACTTGGTACAATGGTGGCATAAGGCTATTACATTCCATTTGAACAGCTACATTTTTGGACGACGTGGGTCAACGATGCCATGATTTTGTAAGCATTGAAATGATTGAGCTTCGTTACATTTTTCCGCTCCTAGTTCAAATGAGTAGCTTGCTCATCCATTTACTACTACCGAAGAGTGACTGTGCATGCCGCAATGCGAGATGGTCCTTGTAACCTCTACCAGACAGGCGCGTGCGTCTCTTTGTCCGTAATCCCTTCATTATAACTTGTCTCCAGTGAAACCATCGTTGCGTTTATCGGGTCCTCTTCTCAGTCGTACACGATCGACCCATTGCCATTACCTTAGAAGTGTTGTCACCAGGACGGGGTATATCCTTGGCACTCTGAAACAGATCCCGAGAAAAAAAGGGGGGGGGGGAACACAAAAACAACAACAACAAAAAATTTTTAAGAATCAGGCCCCTTATTGTGACATACCCCTTAACTTCCAAACTCTATCCCCTTATCAGTGATAACATGAAATTTGGGTATCAACGACCCAAGGAATACGAATAACGCAAAAAAAGGTCGTATTATCTCTACCCGTTTCCCGACCATCTTAAAGGTCTATGAATTTCCTTCCCTTCCCCTAGGACTTACTCAATTCCCTCTCTCTCTCTCCCTAGGGTTACGTTATCTCTGAAATACATGGGGAGGATCCAACTATCCCTCAATTAAGAGCCCTTACCCTCCGGCGCAGTGATCCCGTTCGCAGGGTGCTGCAGCCACGGAAGCTGGAAGGGTTACTACCCCTTTCCAGAGGTTTCTAGCTCATAGTGAAAGCTAATCTTATTTTCAACAAAACACAAAAACAAAATTTAAACGGAACGCGGTGACTGGAAGAGTCAGAGGTTCCGAATTTACTGACTATACTTTGTTCATAGGGAACCAAGGCCAAGACTCACAAGAGAGAACTAACTTGACACTGCATATAAGCTACTTGGTTCCGCTATGACGTCACTCGATCTAGGGTGAGGGTGGCTATATACATCTTTGGTAGAGGAGTCTTGAAAATTGGAGTTCTTGTCGATTCTCCGGCTTCCACTTCCTCGATTTTACCGATGTTAACACCTCGTTACCCACACCTATTCGACTCATTCATACTCTGGGCGGTGTCCTGTCACCCGCCCCGCGCACTTTCTTGACCCAATTTCCCGGCCTCATAGACGACTACGCGTCCCGCTGCTCTGCAGGCGGCCTATCTGCTCAAATCCCTCATGGGTCTTCCAGAACATACAAACTCCTGTACCTGCGCTGGGTACTACACATTTTGGTATCGACCCCAAATTCCTGGTCCACTACCCCTACTGGCAAAACCTACCTGCCAGACTCACAATTGGCCTACCTGGCCTTCCTGTCCATCCTGGACTCAACAACTCCCTTCCAAACTTCGGGCTTCTTACCCGTCCTTCTCCCTTGGCACAACTGGCCCAACAGTCCAACCTGGACTTTCTCCGTACACAAAACTCTTCTGGCTTCCCTGGCCTAACCGCTTCCAGTTTGCCCTCTGTCCTTACTGGACATTCTTGTGCTGACAGCCCTCTTGAGTATGACCTTTACTGACCTCGGGTATGATGGACCTTTCTCCACCGCATCGGACGCATATTACGATTCAGCCCAATACTTCCTTGAAGGTTTATGCTCTACACCCAGTTTTGAGATGCTGGGTAGAGAACCTTCCACAACGACCGGCTGTAGCCAGGTTCCGCGTTGTTCGAAGTATGGGACATCTCCGACGGACGCATATTACGATTCAGCCCAATACCTCCCTGAAGATTATGCTCTATAACCAGTTTTGAGATGCTGGGTAGAGATCTTCCACAACGACCGGCTGTCGCCAGGATTCGCGTTGTTCGAAGTATGGGACATCTCGATATCGATATGCTTCGGCCAGTCGGAGCCGATCCTTGCTTCCGCATTACTGGATAAGGTCTACACATTGCCCCGCGTCGTACCCAATGTCCTTAGCACTTGAGGCACCTCCTGCATCTCGATGAAGTGCGCGAATACCCCTAACACCTACATTCGCGCACCATCCACACACTGGGATGAGGAATCACTGTACTGGACCACTCCGGTGCAGAAATTTAAATTTCCCTAGGCTACCTTTCCATCTCTATCAGGATTTGAGACAGTCCAATACAGTGACCTCATTCCCACTACGGGGTACAACTACCCTTCCAACCTGGTCAATAGGAATATCCGGTCCCTATTTTAACTAGAGACAGCATACGCCCATTGGCCCAGTCGCTCCTTTTTGGGGGAATCTTACCCCTCCGCCATGGATTCGGCTACCATCCAATTCTACTATCAGTTGCCCGGGAATGGTACGGGGGTGAGTTAATATAGATAATGTCGTGCGTAATATTTTACTATTAATTTCTATAAAATTCAGTAAGCTTAAATATTTGCTAATCAGTAAGCCCTCAACTAATTAATCGATATAACAAAACTAGACTTAGGTAGCTCGTACATTTAAATTTCGGGGGCTGGTTGCCCACTGTGTTGGCGAGTAAAGGTTTACTAATATCTCAATATTATTTGAGATCCCATGGTTCCATTTCAATCTTTCTCTAGTAGGTGAGCACAATGCCAATCCATTAATTGCAATACACAAAAAAACGACAAAAAAAAAAACAAAAGTCCGTTCAAATCCCTCGGACCTTACCTACTGGCACTGACCTGTCCAACATTGAATCATGAATTACTGCTTTAATTTAGATTCTAATAACATTAACCCAAAAAAAAAAAAAAAATAAAATAATAGCGGCCCACGCCATCTTAACTTCATCAGCCTGTAAGCTCATTGACCTCATTTAATCTCAGGGCGCGCTGAACCGCCAGACTTGAATCTACTTGAATCCTGCATTTTCAATTTAAAGGGACCCCACGTGACTTCATCAATTATCCAAGCTGGGGAGAGCTTGGTGCGTTATAAAGGCTCTAACCCCTGCTTCGCGCTGCTGCGACAGGTTCCCACGAACTACCCCCCTAGATGGATAGCGTTACGCAAATCACTTCCCTACGGGCCAGCATGCGAATACTACGCTAGGAAGAGATCAAGCCTGGACTATCGTCGGGGTGCTTGCTCTTCCTGGTCATCGACCTTCCGAAACTGTGGGGTGTTCCCTAGAGTGTCCCTTCCATCCCGGGGATTATCCACTCTACATCCGTACACCGGGATAACAATTCCATATCCCTCACTAACACAGTGTACTCACAAATCATTGCACATACACGTCCCTCGTGTCTACTGTGCCCATAACTCCCTTAATCCTTCAGCCGAACGCTCACTCGTCCCCACCCTGAACATGGGTTTTGAATTGAAAATAATGGGTACAGTCCGTTTAAATTAAAACCAGTTCCAGTTTAAAAGCAGTAATAAAACCTAAGCATATAAACATAAAATTTCAAAATCTACGATAAATGACAACCTTTTGCTCTATCAGTGTTTCCTAACATACCCTGCTTGTTAGATGTGCTTTACTTCGTTTCTACCTAGGACCAACATAATTCGTATCGACTGGATACTATACGCGAATGTTTTTAACACGAAACTCGTACTCCAGTCCTGGCTGTAACTATGCTAGCAGAAAAAGGAATTACATAAACAAAATGTAATAACACAATTATTCTCCTGGTCGTAGATCAGCTGGTTCCGATGTTTTCGCCTGAATCGTTAGTTCAGTTCAATATACAACAACAACAAAAAATTAATAATTCCTGTGAAGCGAAAACATCATCAAGCAGAACTAAAGCACCTATCTTTGACTACAATTCGGAATGGTTCCGCTACCGGAAAGCCACTGTGTACCTGCTAGACACTACCCCAAAACAAAGAAAAAAATTTGACCTATCGTTAGCTTTCGGCTACTTCTTTAAATTGAATTTAAAAGAAATTCAAAAATAAAATATTACTGGTGAATTTAATCTGCGTTGAAAGTTAGAGAAAAAAAATAAAATTTTTGACTTGAATTGTTACTATAAAAAATTTTTTTAAACTGTTTAGGTTGACCCTGTAATACAAGACAAATAAAAAAAAAATAAAAATAAAAAAATAAAAAAATAAAATAAAAAAAAATTAAACAAGATGTAAAATTCCAAACGCAGAACTCCCAGAATCAAAATCTTTCTGCTCGAACACGTAATTAGTGCTTGTACACGAGAGACACCTTTTGATTCAATTCACCCGGCTCCTTCTCTTGCTGGTTCACTGTTCCTTGACCTAGTTACACAAAAAAAAATAACATACACTTTCTCTTGGCCCTAGTCTGCAAGCTCCTACAATGCTGTAATCACTTATTTCAAGCTATTAACTAAAGCACCTACTATTTATTCTGATGGTCACACCCCTTTCCGATAAGAACCCGTTCCAATAAAAAGGTATACGGAAACCTTATCCGGTTCCCTAAATGAAAGGTTAATTTTTACCTTGTTGTTATTAATGGTAAACAAAACTTCCTAATTGGAAATAAATAATTTCCGAACTCTCAGTTGCTATGCCTGTTTTCACAGGCGCTCAGTGTATATATGCTTTATAATAATCTGACCTACTATTTACTGGGGTTATTGAACTACTACCCAATTATTTACCTTACTGTTCTATGTTCTCGACACCCCACACACTGTTGTTACCCTTGCTTTATAACCTTACTTTAAAACAAAACAATGAAATGTTTTGTTATTTCTGAAGCTGTCCCTACTAAATTTTTCGAAGACGTGGATTATCACCTTGTTATTTAGGCTTAAAAAAAAACCTAAGATATCACCGCTGCGACACCAAATGTAATAATCTGAAAAGCTGGTATTTGGGAGCAATTGAATAAACTTATTTATATGGTTATTGCACACAAGCCAGGTAAACCAAATTCAGCTCAGATATTACTAGGTTATGTATTTTTATTGTTCCCTCAGGTCAAAGCCCTATGGGATCCAATGAGGCTACGGAGAGTGAAAACCTTATTGTAACTATTGCTATGATAGCTACCCTTCTATGCAACTCGAGGGTTGCAGAGATAGTAGAATGCAGGGTACACTACGAGAAGTGCCCTGTCGTTGGTAGTATGGTTTAAAATTAGCTGCCACCAGTCCCCTTTTACAGATGTTTTAGAGAATAGTTCAGGGAACGGAACTAGACTCGAAGGAGTTCCTCTCCAGTAGCACTTGGTATAAATAGTTTAGTAGCGGGGCCCTTCCTGGCCGATTTATACACTAGGCTAGTATGACAGCTTCACGTTGCTGAAGATGTTCGGAGTGACAAACACGACAGGATTGTTCACCTCCACTACAAGGTTATCTAAGGGATGGTGTTTCAATGAAGAACAATGAGAACAGTATAAGTTGTATATTGGAGAAAAGTTAATTGTATACAAAATAAAACAATAAAGATTACACGGATGTATATATAAGTATATATACTAAGTCCCATACATATAAACTTAAAGGGAAAAATATGTCATATAACCAACAAGAACAAACAATGAATTTAAATTAAGCCAATTTAATTTTGATGCTAGATATCTGAATAGTATATAAAAAAACAATATATAATAAATTGCATAAGACTTTATCGAGACCGATCAATCAGTGAATTATTGATTTGCCTGATGTAACGAAGCCAGGGAGTTGTTTCTTTGGGGGCTAACCTTAATTCTGAAATGGATCTACCACTCTGATGGAGTAACTATGGTTATAAAGTGAACCAGAGGGGCCACTGATAGTAAGATTGAGATCCCCGAAGGGTGACTCTCTAAATAGATCCCCTGTTGTTTTTATCCACAGCTACCTGGTTCGTTATGTATCGGTAGATCGAGTGAATTACACAACAAATAATCAATACAATGAAACTCTAGTTGTCCCGATGAACTCAAACACTTTCTGTCAAATTAGCCGCTGATGGCTAACTCTCCCTGTCCTTAAAGATCAGGGTCTCAATAGGGGTTTTTAGACCCCTTGAACTTCCAGATAAAAATTAATAATAATAATAACTACCCTTGTAGCAACTTTTGAATAGTGAGCTATCCCCAAATAATTATATCTTTGACCCTACAATTACGGTAACACTGATTCCAATTATACCTATCCTAAGTAGGTCCCTTAAATACACTATAAAATATGAGAAATTCGCAGATGGATCGCTACGCTTCTAGCAAGTCAAAATACCCTATTAATGCTTACAATTACCGGGGTGATGACCTCAGAATTTTTGGCTTGAACACAGACTAAGCAGCTTTCTCTAAAGACTTACCCTGACTTAGTATTTTATCCTTAATCCACAGGGTAAACTTAGACACTTGAGCTTACACTTCACGGCTTACACAGAATATATTACGCGACGTCTTTTCGTTAATTTATAAATTTCACCACGAAGCTAGTTCTCTCTCGCACCCAGATCAAATTATCTAAACGTTAAAGGCAATAACTTCTCCAAAATATCAAATAACTATGGATTTCTAACATCCAGTACTAATAACGTTCTCCACAATTTCTTTTATAGGTTATTATAGATTCTAGTTACCAAACAATATATTCACTAAATAGCGAATGATATTGAAGTTAAATGTAAGGTCTCTTGAAACTGACACCTGGAATGATATAAGGTGAATTGAAAGTAACTTTAAGAATGATAAAATTTGGTTCTAATGAATTTAATTTACTTTGAGTGACAGACAAAAGAAAAATATGGTTGTAAAAATAGAATTCTTGTAATTTGTAATTCAACAAAAAAAAAAACAATCAAAAGACTAAGTTAAAAATATCATTTAAAAAAAGAAAAAAAAAGAATTAATGGATCTGGTTTTGAGAGAGACTCAGCTTTATGTACAAGGAACTAGGCTTACCCAACAAGACACGACAAAAGGAACTGCTCTTGCAAAAGAGTTTTCATTTTTATAATTTGTCTCCCCCCGAAATTGGCTTCCTGATTCGCTAACATAAAATTCAAACGGACCAATGAAGTTGGTTGTATCCCGTTGCACCTTGCACTAATACACAAATCTGTATTTAGAGTTGCCTGTATTCCCACATCGAGGGGCAGTGAGTGACCACAAAAAATGATTTCTCCAAACCCTGCTGACTAAGTAATTAACTCCGTCTGCGTAGAAAGTGCAAGGTCCGCGGAATAGCGCCTCGAAGGCTCTAATTCTTAAAAATCACGTACAACTTGTAAAAGGTATTAGATGGCGTATCTCTGGCGCCAGACAGGAATTCCATTATTTCAATCTGAATAAAACTCTAATTGTTGAATATAGAATGTATATGTATAGTCTGTTCCTGTCAGAAATTTAGAAATTTTAGATTTGAAATGCCCGTAAGGACGGA
Source organism: Endomychus coccineus (assembly GCA_958510875.1). Taxonomy (NCBI): domain Eukaryota; kingdom Metazoa; phylum Arthropoda; class Insecta; order Coleoptera; family Endomychidae; genus Endomychus; species Endomychus coccineus. Next base: position 109,684,087 of record OY294070.1, on the reverse strand, counting down.
ACTACACTCTACGGAATGATTTGAGTTGTACTCTCATGTGTCAAGTATTCCTGGTTTACTTAGAGTGGCTAAATTTTCGGGAGTTTTCTCATGCTTACGCTACTTTGATTCAATCGTAAAAAAAAAATAATAATCCCCCGGATTATTACAGTGAAACAACATCCAATGAAATGAGAGTATCCTCAGGTACAAGTTTAAAGTCTTTCAATGTTGCAATTATTCCCGAAGAATTTTTTAGAGAGAAATTTGGTGCGGCTTGGAATATACTGCAATGATCTTGCATTGTTGAGTGTGTCAATCAATGACTGAATCGAATAGTTGGTCTCAGGCTATGTATCTTGGGTCAGCAATACAATTATGGAAGGTTAGCATTCGAAAGTCTATGTTTGTATTTTAAATTATCAGAGATTACAGTTTTACATGAGTTTAATGATTGAATTACTAATTTAACGCTTTTAGATGAAGGGTTTCTGAAAATTGGTTCTTATTGACCATTATTCAGCAAGGTGTTCACGAAACATTATAATCCTCTTTCCACATAATTACCATAGACTGTGTGTGAGTCATGTTCAAAATGCTATGTGGGCCAAACTAGAAGAAATCATCCTAACTCGGTATGAAGAAGGATCTGGGCATGTAAAGGGAAATAATGGCGAAGAATCAGCGTTAACCGAACATACTTTGAAAACAGGTAATATCATTTCTGAAAAAAATTTATTACTCTTGAAACAGAGTAATGGCAAATATCTTGGTAATTTAGAATTAATTAAAATCTATAAGAGAAACTGAAATTTAATTAATTCAGATTTATTCTCAACTGAGCGTAATCCATTATATATCTCCTATTGATTACAAAAAGTATTCAAACAGGCACATTTTGTTATCTAATTTAGTTCAGTCAAGTGATGGCTACGTGGTAGCTGAACGGTTCTCAGTACTTTAACAGTATTTTTAGTGTATATAAATAAGGCTGATTGTATCTTGTTCATGGTCAATAAGATATATTTGTATTCTTGTATATATAAACCTCAGGAAGGATAGTAGATCTGTGATAAACATATGCGGTTCAATGCCTTGCCATGGATCAATCATTATTCACGTACATTCATATTAAATTCAATCGTTTTGAAATGATAAACAATAAAACATACCTACAATACTCCTCATTAATCCTTGATCCATGGTAAGTCATCGAATCGCATTATGTTTATCGATGATGATGACAAAATATAAGACTTTGAGGAACAAAATTGGTCAACTCACTGGAGTAGATATCCAAGGATGTGGGTTCGAATCCAACTTATGGCTACATTTTTAGGTTTATTCATCCTGATAATACTATGTTAAATAGTCTGGTAAATCTTGAACAATCTTGGCTTCCGGATGAATTCCGCGTCACAATAGTTCGACGTGATGCCGACGTTCCGCCAACCATTATAGGTGGCATCTTCAGGGCAGGCTTGAGGCTTGAACTGAAACTCAGTTCAGTTATTTGCACCTTACACTTTTACGTTTGCTCAAAATGTCTACGAAACATTAACTATTAATCGAATAACTGAAAGTAAAACAAAATCAAGCCGCGACTGCCTTGCATCGAACATCAGAGGATCCTTTTATTGATGCCGAAATGCAGGTCTATATAGTAGGCGCCGCCACTTGCTCCAGATAAAAAAAAAATAATTGAATATTTTGTACTTTTTATGTGCTAATTTGGTCCCAAACTTGAACATGCCGTGCTACAAAAATCTGTAAAAAAACACGGGTTTGAAGAGTGGGGGCGCTAGGTAGACGCCTTTTTGGCGCCCCCTTAACTAAAAACATAAACAAAATAATTAACAATATGCGTATGATTTTGTGCTATTTATGTGCTCTATGGAGAGCATAATCAAAAGTGTCCTGGACCATTTAGAAATTGATTTTCGCAGTGTTTAATTGCGGACGCACTTCTTTTAAACTTAATAAACATATCTTTGGTTTTTTAAACAAAAACAGAAACATGTCATCGAATGCTCATCAAAATTTACATGTTCATCATTTCTACATGTTTAATACGTACTCAAAAAGTACCCCAGTTAAAATAGATATTGAAAATGTTAAATGCAAGTACAAAAATCTCCTTTTGCATATAAGTCGAGTACATAATAAGCACATAAATATGATGTTATTCAAAAAGTAACTTTGAACAACATCAAATTTATGTGCTAATTATGTACTCGACTTATATGCATAAGGATAATTATATACTTGCAATTAACATTTTCGAAATGCGTTTTAACTGGGGAGCGCGCTGGTAAGACGTCTAGTCAATGTACTTTTTAGTCGATATGTATTAAAAGTACTTTTGAATAACACCAGATTTATGTGCTGATTATGTACTCGACTTATATGCATAAGCAGAATTCTGAACTTGCCATTAACATTTTCGACATTAATTTTTACGGGGGGCGCGGTGGTAAGACGTCTAGTCAATGTACTTTTTACTTGATATGTATCAAAAGTACTTTTACATAACACTAGATTTATGTGCTAATTATGTACTTGACTTACATGCATAAGGATAATTGTATACTTGCAATAAACATTTTCGGAATTCATTGTAACTGGGGGGGGGGGGCGCTTATAAGACGTCTAGTCAATGTACTTTTCCCTCGAGATGTATCGAAAAGTACTTTTACATAGCATTAGATTTATGTGGTAATTATGTTCTCGACTTATATGCATAAGGAAAATTTCGTACTTGCAATTAACATTTTCGAAATTCATTTTTACTGGGGGCGCGGTGGTAAGACAATGTACTTTTTACTTGATATGTATCAAAAGTACTTTTACATAACACCAGATTTATGTGCTAATTATGTACTCGACTTATATGCAAAAGGAGATTTTTGTACTTTCATTTAACATTTTCAATATCTATTTCAACTGGGGTACTTTTTGAGTACATATCAAACATGTAAAAATGATTAACATGTAAATTTTGATGAGATTTTAATGACATGTTTCTTTTTTTGTTTAAAAAACCAAAGATATGTTTATTAAGTTCAAAAGAAGTGCGTCCGCAATTAAACACTGCGAAAATCAATTTCTTAATGGTCCAGTACACTTTTGATTATGCTCTCCATAGAGCACATAAATAGCACTAAATTATATGCATATTGTTAATTATTTTGTTTATGTTTTTAGTTAAGGGGGCGCCAGAAAGGCGTCTACCTAGCGCCCCCACTCTTCAAACATGTGTTTTTTTTATACATTTTTGTAGCACGAAATGTTTAAGTTTGGGACCAAATTAGCACATAAAAAGTACATAATATTCAATTATTTTAACAAATTTAGTTTATGTTTTTAGTTAAGGGGGCGCCAAAAAGGCGTCTACCTAGCGCCCCCACTCTTCACACCCGTGTTTTTTTATATATTTTTGTAGCACCAAATGTTTAAGTTTGGGACCAAAATAGCACATAAAGAGTACAAAATGTTCAATTATTTTAACAAATTTAGTTTATGTTTTTAGTTAAGGGGGCGCTAAAAGGCGTCTACCTGGCGCCCTCACTCTTCAAACCCGTGTTTTTTTATATGTTTTTGTAGCACGAAATGTTTAAGTTTGGGACCAAGTTAGCACATAAAAAGTACAAAATATTCAATTATTTTTTTTTTAATTTGGAGAACGTGGGGGCGCCTACTATATAGACCTCCGAAATGCCGGCTATTGGACAGTTATTGCGTTGAATTTTGATTTCGGATCGTAATAACAATAAATAATGAATGGTAGCTATATGAAATAATTTTATATATAACTTTTCATTGTTATATAAAAAAATAAACTGTTGTTTTAAACACTCTAGGGCCCTAGGCACGGACCTATCATGCCTACTGGAAAAATAGGCCCTGGGTAAAACACATAAAAAGAGTGTTGTTTATTTCATTTATCAACTGCATTATATCTGTAGAATAACGCCTCCATTCGATTTCTATGTACATTACATTAGGTTTTTATAGTCTACTCAGCCATTCTGCTCGAAATAAAATAACGCTACATAACTTGCCGCCAACTTATCTAAACAATACGAGAAAACTTAATGTAGACTGCGGGCATAGATGATGCGGATTCGAATGTTCCTTATTGGTTTTTATCAATGGCTAATAGTATTTTTAGGGGCGGAATGAACCATTTGCCAAGATACTCATCCTTGAATCCAATATAAAGTTTATGACTATGATGCTGAGATCTGTAATACGTAAAATAATATATGGGGTGTAGTATGCCGCAAGCAGGGAATTTATTGAGCGCACTGCATTAAACATTGGATATTTGTACAATAGACACCCTCGTACGTCTCAAGTGTTTTATGGCCTGTCAAATAATGAAACGAGAATGCGACAAATACTGTACTGCATACTGTAATTATTCAAATGCATCCATCTACTCCGAATTATTTGCATAGATTATGACTGAGAACCCTAAGTTGGCTGAGAGGTTTTTGCCAATACAATTGAATAACTACTTGATTATTCCAAAAAGCCAATATTGTGTCTAGCAAGGCATATCGACCTCCTTGTTTAAAATGCACTTCCGAAATCGGTGTCGCTTCTTTTATTCCAATACAGCTGTAGTAAATAACAACTGGATTCGTTTTAAAGAAATTCAAGAAATGAAGCAAAAAAACCTAATTTGATATACTGAAGGAAAACAAGCACAACGTTGATGAAATTTGTACAAACATTCGTTCGGCATCAAGCCAAAGCAGTAGGAGGAAGGAGTTCTGTCAAAATGTTAAGGTTGAAGGAGAAGGTTATTATTAACAACATAAACTAGTACTATTTACAACACCTCAAACAATGGTTGATGCAGATGAACTATATACACCACTCAACTTAAAATGATACGAGGAAAACATAGTATCCTTCCCCTAGGCCTAGATACATATTTAACTTCTTACAAAGTCAACACCGATTCACCCTATGATAAAAAGAAGGTTCTTTACAACATGACTAAAATGACAAATAAATACATGACTCACGCTGGAGATTAGAAGGGTACAATAGGTTCAAGAAACTAAAAATGTAGACGAGGATAAGGTGAAAAGTCCCTGGAAAATAAAACAGATGGCGCCACAATCGAAAATCCAAATAGTGGTTGTCGCAAATGAAACAACATACACCACCTAACTTGAAATGATACAAAGAAAACATATTATCCTCCCCTTAGCCCTAGATACATATTTAGCTTCTTAAAAAGTCAACACCGATTCACCCTATAATGAAAAGAAGGTTCTTTACAACATGACTAAAATGACAAATAAATACATGATTAGAAGGATACGATAGGTTCAAAAAATTAAAAATGTGGAGTTCGCAAATACGAGGAAGTTCCTGAAAAATGAAACAGATGGCGTCGCAATCGGAAATCCCATATAGCACTTGTGATGTACCATCTTTAACGCAATAAACTGTTTAGTTCGATATGTCATTCAGTTCTGTTTTGACAATCATCGAAATCAAGCAACCTTGAAGATAGTAGGGATACCGCCACTTGGGCCCGCCCGACAGAGAGCCTTATCAGATGTAGGCAACCAGTAGCGCATGCGCGGCTGGGGTGTGGCCTCTAGGGTGTGGTCGTCTCTGACCTCTAGGGTGTGGTGTCTGACCTTCTGCTAGGGTTTTGTGGTAATCAGCCTGTATACAAGGTCTCACGAATCAGTTTGTAGGGTTGGGGCATATACAAGGTCTCACGAATCAGCTTGTAGGGCTGGGGCATACACAATGTGAGGTTAGGGAGAATTTCAGCTGTAAACATATTCTCTGACAAAAGATACGAGGCAGTTGAGAGTCTGTGAATATTCACGAAAATAAACTATATTCTTAAAATAATTCAACTCGTCATTCTATAGTAACAATTGCGGTTAAATAAATCATATCTGTTTGGAACACCTAGCCAACGCGTTAAATTATTATTAAAATGAAATAATTCAATTTATCGTTCTATCGCGGTTAAATGGATAAATCATATCTGTTTATGAAACATATCGCAAGACGGCAGCGCGTTAGAAGTCGCAAATATTTATATGATAATGTTAATATTTACCAGGCTCGGACCCAGGCATTTACCAGGCTCGGACCCCGACATTTGTTTCTCCACGCGGCTTCATAGTCCTAGGGTTTTGAAATAGTGTTGTTTGTACATGTCGTCAGTCACGTGATTTTTGAAAGAGACCGGGCATTCATCGAAGGTATCATGGGAGGGCTGCTGTTCCTTGAATGCATAGATGGAATGTTATATAGTATAGAAATGATATCTTCTACATTCCTCAAACGCGATGTTTATAAGGAAATTACTTTCAAAAACGTTTATTCAAGCCGTCTATACCTTACATGATTGCTATATTACAAAATGCAATTTCAATCATCTTAAACATATATGGAAATTATTTTTAGTATACAAAATGGAGTTGGGAGACTTCAATGGGGTATGGAATGTGGGGTTGTTTATGTATGACGTTAGTCATGTGAATTTGAATGAAGCTGGCGCGATCTCCAACGAGACAGGTGTGTATGTGAGGTTATACAGAGTGTGCAGGTATAATGATGTCTATCACGCAGGTCTTCAACGAGGTATCTACCTTGCAGGAGCCTTCAATGAAATGTGAGGTTGTTTGTACATGCCGTTAGTCGCAGGGTTTTGTCTGAGTTATAATGATATCGGTCGCGATGCATTGTCTGCCCCCACAAGTCTTCAATAAGGGCCATAACATCTAACATGTGATAGTTTACAAAAATGCTGCTTCTCATAATAGCGATATTATGAAGCGTTTGCAGAAATAACTATTAAATCATCTAAGGACTTTTTGCTTGATTAGTACTAGCGAGTACAATATTCGTTATAATATTATAAGTATGTATCATTAACTTACTTGTGCGATAAGGTTGTGTTAAATCATGTCCAACAGCAATGTATTCAACTTGGAATTATCGTAATGATGTGCGATCCTTCAATGTTAAAGTAGTTTCATAAGTTATCCGAAAGTAATATGAATATATTAAATGTTTTTCCAAAATTAGTTCCGAAGTAAACATAATTCGCTATAATATTCATTCATGTATGTTTCATAAATTATCCGATATAAATCAAATAAGTTTATGTCGCAGGTTGAACAATATTCACTATCACATTTTGCGGTAGAGCTACAGCTGGTTCGAGAGAGATAAGAAAGATACGCCGATCACCTTCAAACGCGATGAGAATACTTTATTTTAAATCACACATGTAGTATGTATATATTCGAATCATATTGATTGTAAATCGCATAATATGACCCGAAATCTAGCTGCTGCTGGGTGTAGCCCAATACCTATACAGAATCTAGACGAAGCGGTGTTACGCATCACGATGATTATTCGAACTGTCTGTACAGCTCGATTGCTATATAACAAAATACATTTTTAATCATCTTAAACATATAGATGTGCTAATATAATTTTTTCAGTATACAAAAATATACTAATAAAACATTTTTCATCGACACACATTTCTTCATAGGATAGTTAGTTTTTATAAAATTCAATCAATTTCAATGGGAAACATATATGCGAGGGAGTTTTATAGAGATCGAACTCATTTCCCCAACCACTCAAGAGGTAGAACTATGATGAGGAATAGATGTGGATAATAATCATATGAATATCTTCATAAGCGCTAATCTATACGACATTCAAACACATGCTTCATAAAAGTCTGAACATTGAGTAGAGCTATAGAATTTTCATAAGCGATCATTATCAACATTCAGACACTTGTTTAGCACGTGATTCAACAAGCTGACATCATCGTTCACGAACTATGATGGTTCGATGAGGACTCAAACATTGAACAGATGAATCTTTGAGGTTAAATATCTGCTGTAGAAATTACCCCACCTTCATTACCTTTTATTTGACAATATCGATATTTCCCATGTAACGAATTATTGCCTAAAGCTATTTTGTATGCAACATTGTTATCATTTGGGAGCCTACGAGAAATTTGGCTGGGGCTAAATGAATATGTTTGACTATTATTACCTGTAGATTTATTTGAGATTCTTCGAGTTTGAGATTGATAACCCACATGAAGAAAGAAGCTTCAACGAATTGATATCAATGAATATTCGCTATTCTGAATGTGACAACTTTATCGGCTTCAACACTCGAGATAAGAGAGAGAATATTTACCGCTGATGTAGGGAAAATCAATATGATGCATACAAATTGGGGTGGGTGAGAACATCAGACTATAGCTTCATGTGTATCGAAACACATAAGGATTTTGACGAGTAAGTGGTGTTTTATTGAATTGAAGATCCGGCGATCATCGTTCACGAACGATGATGACGTCACTGCTTCAAGCCAATGACAGTAACTGATTCAATCCAGCGACCATCGTTCACGAACGATGATGACGTCACTGCTTCAAGCCAATGACAGTGACTGATTCAACCCGGCGACCATAGTTTACGAACGATGATGACGTCACTGCTTCAAGCCAATGACAGTAACTGATTCAACCCGGCGACCATAGTTTACGAACGATGATGACGTCATCATCGTTCACGAACTATGATGGGCTAATGAGGAATAAAATGTGAATAATCATAATGTTTGTAATACATTCATGCACATGTTTTATCGCATGATTCAACACATGCTTTAGTATTCAGACACGTGTTTCAACATTCAGACACGTGTTTCAGCATTCAGACACGTGTTTCAGACACGTGTTTCAGCATTCAGACACGTGTTTCAGCATTCAGACACGTGTTTCAGCATTCAGACACGTGTTTCAGCATTCAGACACGTGTTTCAGCATTCAGACACGTGTTTCAGACACGTGTTTCAGCATTCAGACACGTGTTTCAGCATTCAGACACGTGTTTCAGACACGTGTTTCAGCATTCAGACACGTGTTTCAGCATTCAGACACGTGTTTCAGCATTCAGACACGTGTTTCAGACACGTGTTTCAACATTCAGACACGTGTTTCAACATTCAGACACGTGTTTCAGCATTCAGACACGTGTTTCAGCATTCAGACACGTGTTTCAGACACGTGTTTCAGCATTCAGACACGTGTTTCAGCATTCAGACACGTGTTTCAGACACGTGTTTCAACATTCAGACACGTGTTTCAGCATTCAGGCACGTGTTTCAACATTCAGACCTATTTAACATGTATTTGATACCTGATTTTGAGAGAGAAGTGTAGGAGTACCTAACCGCGTGATCGGACATACACAATATAACATCATCATCTAGTATATAAACAAATGCTTATTAACATATGTTCCAGTATGATTTCGATTCGCCTTCAGGCATGATGAAGATTGTTAAGCAAAAAGACTCGTTGAGTATTATGAACTTAGGGTCAAGCAATGAGAATGTTGAACAATCACAACGTCACAGCTCTTTGCTGCCTAATACTCTACGAACAATAATCTGTGGTCCAAGTAATTGTGGGAAAACAAATGTGATGTTATCGCTATTGTTAGATGCTAACGGCCTGAAATTTGAAAACGTGTAGATATATTCAAAGTCTTTACACCAACCAAAATACCAGTTACTAAAGGAGACATTGAAGAAAATTGAGGGGCTTGGATATTTTCCTTGTACCGAAAGTGATGAGGTCATAGACCCCACAGAAGCGAGGCCTAATTCAATCATAATATTCGATGACGTGATGTTTGAGAAACAGCAGAAAATTCGTGCTTATTTTTCAAGATGGAGACACAACTCAATTGATAGCTTCTATCTTTGTCAGTCTTTTGCTAAATGTCCAAAACATGGATTGCGCGACAATGCCAATTGCTTGATTATTTTCAAACAGGATGAGCTCAATTTGAAACATATATTCACCGATCATGTGAGTACCGACATGTCACTCGAAAAATTCAAAGAGATATGTAGCGTATGTTGGAAAGATAAATATGGGTTCCTTATGATAAACAAAGACTGTGATATGAACAAAGGACGTTATCGCAAAGGTTTTGATAGTTATATATACATCTAACATGTATATATACTTTCATTTGAAATAGACAACCCGCTCAGCATGGACGTGGGTGTGAGTAACACGCTTAAAGAAAAACAACAATTGAAGAAAAAAATTTGGGAGTTAGCAAACGTTGTGAGGAAAAAATATATGGCTGTGAAGTTGGGTAAAGCTGAAAATGATGAGATTCTAGATAATATGTTCAGGAATGTATCTAAACCCCTAGAGGAAATTGCGAGAAATGCTGAAATAATCAAACAAAATTCGTTGGTTAAACCTAAGAGTATTGTTTCTACAGCAACACAAATGGAGAACATACCAATCCCAAATATTGTAGCTGAAGGTGAAGAATTCGTATATAACCCCCAAGATGCTGAGGAGGATGTGTTTACACCCGAACCTACTATCGATCAGATTCGTGAAGAATTCAGAAAACATAAGAAAGATAATGCAGAGGCTACAGAGGAGTTTCTGCAACAATACCCCACATTAGCACGTTATTACTTGGAAGGATTCCTATTGGATGATGATGTCAAGAAATACGATGATAGAATGGGATTGCAATATAATTCAACTTTAGACAAATGGTTCATGGGTAATCAACCTATAGAAATTGATAGTGAGAGTAATATAATTATCAAGGGTACTCCGTTCAAAGGTACCACAGGACTGTATAATTTGATATTTTACAGAGATGTTCTACCTGATACTTACACTGTGGAAGATGGGAAAAATTACAGTCAAATGATGGAAATGACTAGTGCCCATAGACGTAATAACGATCCAGTTGATCGAATAAGATACACAGTAAAATACAAACATGTACTGAAACCTTTGATTAATTCCATGAAAAGACCCAGAGCCAAAACATACACTGGAAGTGCATATATCAAAAATGATATGCTTGAATATAACGAGAAACCTATCGAATATGTTTATTGGGATGACGTTAACGAAATGGTGGATAGACTGAGACTTCTTTTTGCATCCTCGCATGCCGGTAACCATAATCATCACAATGAGATAATCTCTATAATAGAAGAATTGATAGAGGCAGGGGTAATTGAACAAAAACCAGGTGTAAGACAAATTCATCACAGTTATAAAGATGGTTTCAATGGATAAGTTTGGCAGAGCCTCCTCTTCCATGTGGATATATGATACAAATGTATTTAATAATAATTTCAAACAAGTTCACGGACAAGGATTATTCCTAACGAGCGATGGAAGTTATGATATGGAAAATCGTAGATTGTGCAACGTAAAATCACCGAATGATGATGGAGATGTTGCAAATAAAGTATATGTTGATAAATTAACACACAAACTGAATCTGAAAACGGAAACCAGTCTTAAAGATACCTTCAATGTTAGGGTTGATAATTTGATCAAAGATATCAACAAGGATCTGGATATACATAACTTAACGAATGACAAGGTTATTCTCAACATTGATAAACATCTGATGGACATTCAGAATAAATATAATGAAATGGGAATCTATATAAAATCAGAGTATAAAACAATCAGTGATAGTGTAAGGGAAAACAGAAATGAATTGGAAGAGATCAATAACACATTTAACAGTATGAACATACGTCTAAATGACATTACTAGTAAAGTGGAGGCGTTAGAACGACGGATGACATCTGTGGAACCTTCTAAGAAGAGACCTTCATCATCCATAACATCAAAGCAGGCCTCTGTGAAACGTATATCTCCAAATCCTGTGAATATACCCAAAAATTAATTCTATACTAGATTTCCACATTGATAAGATGAGTGAAAACAAGTTGTTCATGAGCTTCATGAGCACAGAAGAAAGAACTTTTACCAGCGTCGAACATACATAAAAGGACTTCAATATAGGTGGAAGGGGTAGGAATATGCAATACGACTAGGACGATGAATCAAGAGTGAAGATTATAATATTTGAAACATATATTGTTAAGATTATACTTAAGTCTTTTGTATTGAGATAATTAATAAAAAAAATTTATTTTGAGATCTTTGGTCTTCCTTCCACCCCTCGTTAAATAACGGTGCAATCTTGAATTCTCATCAGTCTGTATGGAAGCGTGCGTGGGAGAAGTTGTTCTCAATACGCTTATAAACAAGCTCCCGTTTGAACTTCAAATCAATACCAGGGGCAAAATTAGAAGAACGGGTGAGGAGATTCAGGGTATCAATTCATTCGATAAAGCTTGCCGTCTACACGATATTTCATGCAATATAACACTTATAATTGTAGCCAGTTATATTTGGAATTGGTCGACTAACATTTATTAGTATATAAATAGATTGTTGATGAAGTTTTCATCAATCATGTCTCAGACGTTCACTATCACGGGTAAGAGCTCTCGTTTATCTGTAGATTTCCACCCACCTATAGAACTAGATCCTCATTCATATTATTCTATCGCACTTGTTGGCTTGCATACGTACAATAGCATTCCGAACATTGAAGAAGGTTTTAATAAATTTTATTATGAAGATGTGAAGGGTGAGGAAAAAGTAGTTACTATACCTACGGCGTCCTACGAGTTGACAGACATCGAGGATTTCATACAAAGTGCAGTTTGTGGGATAGGAGTGAAGCAAGAAGAACGTGACCGGAAATTATCAATAAAATCTAACAACAACACTCTACACACAGAGCTGAAGAGTGATTTTGAAGTGAATTTTATTCCTAAAGATAGTATAAGCGAACTGTTGGGATTCAGCAAAAAGAAATTGACATCTCGCAAACTACACGTATCTGATCGACCTATAAACATAATCAAAGTTCAAACTATACGCGTAGAGTGTAACTTAACCGCAGGAGCATATTATAACAATAAGATAGCTCATACGATATATGAGTTCTCACCTCTTGTACCACCTGGGTTTTCCATTGATATAGAGCCGAAGAATCTTATTTATCTACCGGTCATCAGCAAGACGTCCTCCGATAACATCACACTGAATATTCTAGATCAGAATTGGAAACCGGTAAATTTTCGTGGAGAAGAAATTATTATACGATTGGAATTGAAAAAGATCGCTAGGGATTATGGCTCACAACAATAAATAATAATCCAATACTCACCACCACTCATTATATGAAAGGAATTCAACTGAGAAGGTTGCAGTAGCCGTCACTTGAGAACATGGGTTTGGATTTTAGCAATAAAAGACATCTCCATAGTGGTCATCAGTCATTATCTACAACGAGCTCGAGGGAGAAGGTTGCTTCTGCATCACTGTCATTGAAGAAGGAGAAGGTTGCTTCTGCATCACTATCATTGGAAAATATAAATTTTTTGAAGTCCCTTGGTTACAATGTCGGAAAAACTTCAAATATTCAACGAGCCAAACTTCATTGAAGACATCATCCGGGAAGAAACTCATACCTACTATCCACACACAACATCTTTTGGCAACAGCGATGAAATTGAGATATTAATCAATCAACAAGATGTGTTGGTAGATTTGGCATCGTCTGCTTTATTCATCGAGGCAGAATTCCAGCCAGAAGCAAGTGGTGATGGTGAATGTAAACTAACGAATAATTTCGGAGCGTTTCTCTTCGAATATATTAGTTATGAATTGAATGGAAAAGAGATAGACAAAGTACGTGATCCTGGTATTGTCAGCACCATCAGAGCTTATCTAACATATGCCAAACATGAATCTATACCTCTAGCTATTTCTGGATGGTCATTTAAGGATGCATTGAGTTCAGTCTACAATAATAAAATCAATTTATGGATACCGTTGAATTTTCTACTAGGCCTATTCATTGACTATAACAAAGTCTTGAGTGGAAAACATAAGCTGCGCTTGATAAGGTCTCGAACCGATAACGATTGCTATACCAATAGCACAGGTACGAAGAGGGCTAAAATAAATGTGAAGACGATAGCATTAAAAGTGCGACATGTGTTTCCAAGTGATCAGGTTAAATTTCAAATGTTGGAGAATTTGAGTGCTGAGAAGCCTATTTTGATTCCATTTCGCAGCTGGGATCTGCATGAAAATCCGTTGATGAAGGAGAGCACTCGCGACATTTGGGCTGTTAAAACTTCAATGAATTTGGAACGTCCCAGATATGTGATTTTAGCTTTCCAAACTGATCGAAAAAATAATCCTGTTAAGCACAGTGCATATTTCGATAATATAAACTTGCTAAATGTAAAATTATACTTGAATTCAGAGTGTTATCCATATGAAGCAATGAAATTGAATTTCACCGACCAGCAATACGTGGAAGCATACCAGATGTACTATGATTTCCAGAAATCATTTTCAAATAAAATAATAAGCGAACCCATGTTGGATTATATAGCATTCAAGAATAGAGCAATTTTTGTGATTGACTGTTCAAAACAAAACGATGCTATAAAGTCATCAACAGTTGACGTCAAACTAGAGATGGAAAGTTTCCTGAATTTCCCCAAAAACACCAGGGCTTATTGCATCATCATTAACGATCGTATAATGGAGTATTCTCCAATTACAGGATCAGTTCGGAGTTTAGTGTGAAGAACCAGGTCATGAATCATAATGTTATTATTTTAATTCTAAATGTATTTTTCTAAATAAATGTTATTATTATTATTTTTGGTATTTTATTTATCTCACTTTCCCGCAAGACATCACAATAATGAACGAGCCGTTGGTAAAGTACAGTCCCTTGGATCAACCCATCAGGATTGTAATCTAAATTATAAATATCGCTTCAGAGTTAGAAACAAAAAAAATTTGTGTTACTATCTAATTAATAAATATAAATATACTTTTGTTTTATTACCTGTTTGCATATAATGTTCCTCAAAAAGTGATTCAGATTATTATGTTATCTTTTCAATTATTATAATATGTAGTACCTAGTGGTTATAAGACAGTTTGCGGTAAATATTCTCTCTCTTATCTCGAGTGTTGAAGCCGATAAAGTTGTCACATTCAGAATAGCGAATATTCATTGATATCAATTCGTTGAAGCTTCTTTCTTCATGTGGGTTATCAATCTCAAACTCGAAGAATCTCAAATAAATCTACAGGTAATAATAGTCAAACATATTCATTTAGCCCCAGCCAAATTTCTCGTAGGCTCCCAAATGATAACAATGTTGCATACAAAATAGCTTTAGGCAATAATTCGTTACATGGGAAATATCGATATTGTCAAATAAAAGGTAATGAAGGTGGGGTAATTTCTACAGCAGATATTTAACCTCAAAGATTCATCTGTTCAATGTTTGAGTCCTCATCGAACCATCATAGTTCGTGAACGATGATGTCAGCTTGTTGAATCACGTGCTAAACAAGTGTCTGAATGTTGATAATGATCGCTTATGAAAATTCTATAGCTCTACTCAATGTTCAGACTTTTATGAAGCATGTGTTTGAATGTCGTATAGATTAGCGCTTATGAAGATATTCATATGATTATTATCCACATCTATTCCTCATCATAGTTCTACCTCTTGAGTGGTTGGGGAAATGAGTTCGATCTCTATAAAACTCCCTCGCATATATGTTTCCCATTGAAATTGATTGAATTTTATAAAAACTAACTATCCTATGAAGAAATGTGTGTCGATGAAAAATGTTTTATTAGTATATTTTTGCATACTGAAAAATTTATATTAGCACATCTATATGTTTAAGATGATTGAAAATGTATTTTGTTATATAGCAATCGAGCTGTACAGACAGTTCGAATAATCATCGTGATGCGTAACACCGCTTCGTCTAGATTCTGTATAGGGCTACACCCAGCAGCAGCTAGATTTCGGATCATATTATGCGATTTATATGATTCGAATATATACATACTATATGTGTGATTTAAAATAAAGTATTCTCATCGCGTTTGAAGGTGATCGGCGTATCTTTCTTATCTCTCTCGAGCGAGCTGTAGCTCTACCGCAAAATATGATAGTGAATATTGTTCAACCTTATTTGAATTATATAGGATAATTTATGTAACATACATGAATGAATATTATAGCGAATTATGTTTACTTCGGAACTAATTTTGGAAAAACATTTAATATATTCATATTACTTTCGGATAACTTATGAAACTACTTTAACATTGAAGGATCGCACATCATTACGATAATTCCAAGTTGAATACATTGCTGTTGGACATGATTTAACACAACCTTATCGCACAAGTAAGTTAATGATACATACTTATAATATTATAACGAATATTGTACTCGCTAGTACTAATCAAGCAAAAAGTCCTTAGATGATTTAATAGTTATTTCTGCAAACGCTTCATAATATCGCTATTATGAGAAGCAGCATTTTTGTAAACTATCACATGTTAGATGTTATGGCCCTTATTGAAGACTTGTGGGGGCAGACAATGCATCGCGACCGATATCATTATAACTCAGACAAAACCCTGCGACTAACGGCATGTACAAACAACCTCACATTTCATTGAAGGCTCCTGCAAGGTAGATACCTCGTTGAAGACCTGCGTGATAGACATCATTATACCTGCACACTCTGTATAACCTCACATACACACCTGTCTCGTTGGAGATCGCGCCAGCTTCATTCAAATTCACATGACTAACGTCATACATAAACAACCCCACATTCCATACCCCATTGAAGTCTCCCAACTCCATTTTGTATACTAAAAATAATTTCCATATATGTTTAAGATGATTGAAATTGCATTTTGTAATATAGCAATCATGTAAGGTATAGACGGCTTGAATAAACGTTTTTGAAAGTAATTTCCTTATAAACATCGCGTTTGAGGAATGTAGAAGATATCATTTCTATACTATATAACATTCCATCTATGCATTCAAGGAACAGCAGCCCTCCCATGATACCTTCGATGAATGCCCGGTCTCTTTCAAAAATCACGTGACTGACGACATGTACAAACAACACTATTTCAAAACCCTAGGACTATGAAGCCGCGTGGAGAAACAAATGTCGGGGTCCGAGCCTGGTAAATGCCTGGGTCCGAGCCTGGTAAATATTAACATTATCATATAAATATTTGCGACTTCTAACGCGCTGCCGTCTTGCGATATGTTTCATAAACAGATATGATTTATCCATTTAACCGCGATAGAACGATAAATTGAATTATTTCATTTTAATAATAATTTAACGCGTTGGCTAGGTGTTCCAAACAGATATGATTTATTTAACCGCAATTGTTACTATAGAATGACGAGTTGAATTATTTTAAGAATATAGTTTATTTTCGTGAATATTCACAGACTCTCAACTGCCTCGTATCTTTTGTCAGAGAATATGTTTACAGCTGAAATTCTCCCTAACCTCACATTGTGTATGCCCCAGCCCTACAAGCTGATTCGTGAGACCTTGTATATGCCCCAACCCTACAAACTGATTCGTGAGACCTTGTATACAGGCTGATTACCACAAAACCCTAGCAGAAGGTCAGACACCACACCCTAGAGGTCAGAGACGACCACACCCTAGAGGCCACACCCCAGCCGCGCATGCGCTACTGGTTGCCTACATCTGATAAGGCTCTCTGTCGGGCGGGCCTAAGTGGCGGTATCCCTACTGAAGATTTTTGTGAACATGGTACAAAGTGAATTTCTTGTCTTGATTAAACATATTTTTTGAGTGGAAAAACATTACGCAAGCCGAAGCATCGCTAGTTAAACATTATGGCGACTCCTCATCATCAATTGGAACGATTCACAAGTGGTTTACTGATTTTCGTTGTGGTAGTATGACCACAAAGAACGTCGAACCTTCTGGTAGTCTAATTAAGGTTAGAACGCCAAAAATTGTTGATAAAATCCATGATATGATATTGGATGATCGGCGAGTTAAGGTGCACGAGATTGCCGAAGCTATGGGCATCTCAATCGAACGGATACGGAACATTTTGCAAGAATGTTTAAATATGAAAAACCTATCAACCAAATGGGTGCCGCATTTGGTCTCTGTTGATAACAAGTGTTGGGCGATGCTCAAGCGCGATAAGAAGGACTTTCTGCGCTGTTTCGTAGCTGTGAACGAAACAAAAAATACAACAAAAACCAAAGAACAATCGGAACAGTTGACTTGTCCTGGCGAATGGAAGCCGAAAAAAGCCCAAGTGGTATACATGGCGAGTTTTTTGGGATGCACACCATGAAAACGGCAAAACAATCACTGGCCTATATTATGCAGAGCGCCACGGCGCACAGGTCTGCAGTCGCAATGGCGAAATTGCATGAATTGGGCTACGTATTGGTTCTTCATCCACCATATTTTCCAGATTTTGAACCCTGCGATTTTTATCTGTTTCCAAACGCCTATTCAAAATTTGAAAAACGTTGGACGATGTGTATCGGGCTACAAGGGGATTATGTTGATAAGTGAAATGAGTTTTGACCAAATAAATCATTCCTCCTTTAATTTTTCAGGTACTTTTCACGTTGGCCTCATATCATGTTGAATAAACAGGATTTGAGTTTCTAATTGGAAATCAGATAACATTATGGATTGTGATTCGAATAAAATTTTAGGATTTGTCATCTGAATAACAAACACAATATTTGAATCGTATCCAACCTCAAAAAAGTGAATGTTCTTACCAAAGGGGTTATATAAGGTACGGTAATTGAGAGTAGCTTGGTAACTTTTCTGAACTTTACGCGAAATATATTTGTCAAGTTTTTACCGAGTCAAATTTTTTTCCTTGTTTTTTCCTTGCATTTTTCTCATTGCCAACTACTTACTCTGTGTTTCCTTGAAAGATCAATTATTGAAGCATCAAGAGATCTGCCAATGCTGGCTTGATAGTCTGGTATCAATTCATCTGGAATCCTCTTCAAAACTTCTTGAAGATTAGGAGGCAACAGCACAGTTGCCCTGAATCCAGATAGTAGATTTTGGCTTACAGTATCAGATATGCTGTTCCATAACCTGAATAGCAAACACTCTTCTCTAGCACTTTTTCACAAGACCAAATACAGCCTCGTTGGGTGGTTACATTAGATGAGTAAATGTCATTTTCATTACATGGTTGAATTACTTTAGGTGAAAAGTGCCGAGATTATGGCCAACAACAATAGTTGTAGCACCAGGTTTCCGAGTTTGTGCGAGAGGAGAATTTTGAAATACAAGAAGTTCATGTCGAACCATCCAGAGATGCTGCTGGCATATTTTCTCCCAGGTTTCATACAAATTGCCAGATTTGTAGACGATCATAGCAGGCAATAAATCCCCTCTTGCATTTCCACACACCGTACACACACCATAATACTAATGAACGTGCGAGAGTGGTACTGAACTCTTTCAACCCTTTTGATGTTTCAAGGGACCACAACCTTCTACGTCCCACGATCATCTTTCAAGTTCGTTCCGTCATAAATATGGATTATGTGCATCATTTAAGGCTTCATTGATGTTGGTGAGAAGGTTGAGAATATCTTTGTTTGTTCCTCGATGAACGAATCGGTTTTTCTCGAACATGGTTCATCTGACAATACCTAGTTGAAGCAAAATTAATCCAAAAATATACAAATATTGTTAAAATGAGAAAAAATGAACCAAAAAATGTATTGCAGGTAATAAATTTCGTCAACCGCTACCGTATAAAAAATTCTTGCATCGATAATAGTCATTTTACCAACGTTAAAAGATTGGTATGTTATGGATCCTGAGATATAAAATGAAAACCATCTTTTATACCCCATCTTGAAAGAGCCGTAGCTCTTTATTAGAGCGTTTTTCTTATGTGTCATCACCTGCTGAAGTTTGGCATATAAATTTTCCGAAATCCTGTACATTTGACGCTATATTACAAATATCACGTTATGTTTGTATTAGAAATCTTCCTGCCAATATTTCCAAACATCTAACTGTGCAAGCTCTCCATACTCTTGCAATAGTTACAATTTGTATGCTTGTTTTATGACTTTTCGAATGGAATTAATCTTGAGATTCGGAAATACCATGCTCTCAAAACTGCAATTTTCTAAATAACTGCTGAAGTTCCTTGAGTAGATAATGACGGTGTGTTTCGATTAAAACTTTTTCGACGGCCCTAACGTTCGGATTGCTTCGGAAATGTTCATTATAAAGTCCGAAATGGAATGTTTGAAGTAATCCGTTTGAGTTTCATCGATATTCGTGAACGGAGCAATCGTTTACTGTTTTAGTGAGCGAAGCTCCCTTATCAATCTAGCCATAAGCGTGTGAAGCTTCTATCAAACGTTTCGTTGCAAACTGAAAACATTTTCTGCTCTGATTCATTTAGCGCATTCTCATCTCGCATTATTTGCACAATTTTCGTTCCTTAATTTCGTTCAGTATCCATCGGGTGGATAATTTGAACGCTTCATTCTTTATTATTCCTTTAGATAACGAATCAGTTATCATAATCAGACACGAATGGGAATCCTGACTGGATTTTTTTCTGTTAGCACACAAATTCTGATGCTTCACAAAATATGTCATTTTCTGGTTTCCTTGGTAAGGTGCCATACGATTTGAAAAAATTCTCAGATTTGATTGAAACACACAACATGACTTTTTATATCCTAAAGACAATCTGCAATATTCGAACCCACTTCTGTATGTCTAGTTGAATGTGTTAATCGCCGTATTCATCAACGTCTCCACGAACCAATCTAACACCTCCCTCTACGCACAGTTTGGCATTACGACTCAGCTAACTAGGACATGCTGGGAATGTCTCTGTCCAAGTTTCTTGAAATGAACGTATTCTTTGAATCTGATAACCCAACACAATGTGCCACAGCGGATATTATCAGGCAAGGAATAAGAACTTACATACTACCTACCAACAAACCATCATCATCTGGTAAACGATGATTTAATAGAATCTGTTCTAGGGCCGTCGCCTCGAAACAAACAGCTGTCGTTGGCGAGGTAACTCATTTTTGGAGACCAGAACAGAATATGTTGAAGCCAGAAATATGAGCAATGAAACAATGAACGAGAGAGGCATATAATGCCAAAATAAGACCAGAGCTTATCGATGCCCGAACGGCTCTCGATAGGTTTGAACTCTCGCCAAAGCAATTGGTAGAAATTTCACTTCCTACTCATTCTCTCTCCTAACCAGAGATGATGACACACTAGCTACTGAACCACAATTGAAAGCCAACCTTTTTGCTGGAATGTTTGCAGCAAATTCTACTGTAGATCCACAAGGGAAGCACACTCCTAATATTGCGGTTATCTATAGCTGTATGCCTGAAATTGGTTTCAGGCGCGTTCTGCTTGATCTCAAGACCAAAATGTCTATGGGGTCAGACAGAATTTCACCTGTCGTTCTCAAGGAATGTGGACCCGAATAAACACCAATCTGCTGCAGGTTGTTCATCCTTTCATGAAAACTTGGTGTGTTCCCTTCCAGCTGGAAAACATCTAGAGTCCAACCGATCCCGAAAAAAAAAGAAAAGAAAACCCTCCCTAATGAGTATAGACCCATCACACTATCATCTGTGATCTCTAAGGTGATGGAGAGGACAGTCAACATCCAGCTCATCCTATAACCAGAGAGCTCCAAAATCATGAATGACCGATAATATGTTTTTCGTAAGCAGGTGACCAACTTGCTTACGTAACATATATGTGCCAGAAATCTATTGAAAAACATGAAGAATCTGTTGCTGTAGCATTGGATATCTCCAAAGCATCTGACCGAGGCTGACACCAGAGCGTTCATGGAAAATTTTCATCATATGATTTGTCGCTCAAACTTTGTTGCTTGGTATCGGTTTTCTTCTCAGATATATCACTCCATGTGGTGGTTGATGAAGTAACTCCCGATGCAATGTCTATCAACGCTGGTGTTCTACAGGGATTTGTCTTGGCACTAGCTTTGTTTCTGCTACATATAAACGATCTGCTGGGAGTGACCACCGCTATTCAGATATTTCTACTCATAAGAAATATTTTTAATAAGTATTGAAACTTTGTGAATGACATCGCGGAGCCGCAGCCTACGCTCTGCTCTACGGATATTAGCTGTTTCTGCAAGAGTGGCCCGAAGACAACAGCTAGTATATAATAAATAGTTGTACATTTTGGTAAACGTGAGGCGCATTGTTCCTAATATATTCGCCATTCGGTTACCGAAGATATCTTCAGCTAAAATGTCTAAGTGGATTTGTTATGGAGATAAGAAATTAAATGAAACAAAATGGGGGGTAATTCATTATTTCTGTGAAGAAAATAAGTGAAAATCGTTGGCCATTACCGAGATATGAGCGATTTTATACCACATCAGGTGTTAGTATAGTAAACACAGTATGCTTTCAGAAAAAGAAATATATAAATTTTTAAATTCTACAAAAAGAATATTGTATTATCGATACGTATATGTAAAAAACAATGCAGATATATTATTTCATTTGATAATAATCAACAATAAATATGTGTAATAAATCAATCAATGCCATGCGGAATGCTATAATTTAATACAAATAATGTTCGACTGGGAAAAGTCAATCAAACTTTGCTTTTTATAACTACACTTACATGAAAAAATTACGTTTTGCCCCGCTATAACGAACAGTGAAAATAATTCACAACTTTCCTTTTCACTTCGCAACGATAATTCGGGAAACTCAATTTAACCATTTTGACAACTTTCAATCAACTCATCAGTTTCAGCAAAAACCGGTAGAAAAGTCAAATCAATCAACCATAAATTTGAACAATTGTTACCAAAAACTCCTGGAGAAGTAACTAAGGATATAAACATTATTCATGATAAAACCGATACTAGTTTTAATGAAAACCGAAATGAGTTTGTTAAATAAAAAAATTACCTACGAAGGATTTGATCAATCATATTGAATATACGATTTGGTCCCTCAACTTTCAAGATAAAGCGGTTATTCGTAACAAGCGCAAGACAATTCTTGAACGTTCAAGTAAATCATATAAAAGTTCTTCCAATAACTTGAATAATATATTATGTAAATCTTCGAAAGAGAAAGACTGTTATTACTTGAGAGCAGATAAGAGAAATTCCTTCGTAATTATGGGGAAAGAGGATTATCACAATTCGGTAGATACCTTATTAAATTATGGTCCCTATGAAAAGATTAACATTGATTGTCGTACGTATAACATATCAAAATGGTTACTAAAGGAATTTAGCAACTTCCAAGCCGCACCAAGCTTGTCTGTGAATTCTTTGGCACTTATTGCAAAATTGAAAGATTTCAAACTTGAACCTGGTGATACTCTCGTTTCATTTGATGTTCTTTCACTATTTACAAATACATCAATCCCTGATTTGATAACATTCTCAAGAAATGGTTTTTAAATATTAATATCCCCGCCAGAAACTGCACAGAATACGTACGTGTATTTATGGAGCACAATTATGTCACTTTTTATAAAAATTACTATAAACAAACAATCGGATGTGCAATGGGCAATCAACTCTAGCCTTTTTTGGCCAATATTTTCCTGAGCGAACTTGGAATCTCCTTGAAATCAAAATTAATTTCCAAAGTTTAGTATAGTTATGTTGATGACATTTTCGTAATCACAAGTGAGGATTTTGATTTACACTTCATGAACACTCTTGATAGCCAATTTGATTCACTGAGATTCACTGTCGAAATAGAAACAAATAATCAGTTTCCTTTCCTTGATATCAACATTATAGGAGATGGTAATCATTTGGATTTCGACATATACAGAAAACTCACTCCTCAAACAAATAGGTATACCCCGACGGATTCAGCTACACCATTTAGATATAAAATAGCTCCATTTGATAGTCTAGTTCATAGATTATTAAACGTCTCTTTGAGCCAGTAAAATTATAATAACGCAGTTGAGAACCTTCAGCAAATTCCGTTGGACAATGGTTACCACAAATCTTTGATGAATAATTTAATTTCTGAATGAAAAAGAGAATTGGAACGAAACCAACTAACCAAATTAGAGCCATTACATTGTAATATTTCAATAAAATTCAAAAGTTTCACTTATCATTCTTCAGTAATAAATAAATGTCATAGTTTGTTTTCTAAAGGACCCCGCAAATTCCTTATGGGAATTTGGTCTTCATGAATATTCCTGAATTTTTGATATGACGGTCCATGTAATTCTGAACAAATGTTATCATTGCGCCAACCCCCAAAAATGAACAGATTCCCTGCCAGGAGGGGTTATATTTACATTTTACTCATAATAGACTATTTATTTCTGAAGACGGGAACAATATTTTAACATGCTGCATTATAGTTTATGCTGCATAATATTGTTATTTTCCCATGAAAAAATTTTGAAGCCCCCCCCCCAGTTCCCCAACCCCCTTAAATAAGAAAATATACCTTTTTTTGGATCACTTCAAAAATCATTGGAAAATGTTTTGATAAGCTTAAATATGAAATTCGCACTCGTATATCGAAAATCAACTCCCCCCCCACATTAAGGGAAGCACAAAAAATTTTTGTGGATTCTTCTGAATTTTCAATATGATGTAGTTCATGTAATTCGGAACAAATTTTATCCATGCGCAAACCCCGAGAAATAAACAGTTTTTCCGCTAGGGGGAGGTATATTTACATTTCTGAAGGCGGTTTACTTCAGCTTACGTTGCATAATATTGTTCTTCTTCCATGGAGAAATGTTGAAGTCCCCTCTATCCCTCCAATCCCCATTTAAAAATGAAAAATACTAATTCCTGGGTCACTTCGGAAACCATTGAAAATTTTTTAAATAAGCTCAGATACGGAAACCGCACTGCGTCTGTTATCTACATTGAGAGGTCTGTTTGCTATATTTCACCGAATAACTGCTATTTCACGTTTATTTGCGTTCACTACTCCATCAATTTTCGATAGTTGCGCTGGTAGAAAATATCTGTCGCATAGTAACAATCCCCACAATTTAAGTAAGCCATTAATTTCAGTAACTACAACCAGTAAATAAAACTACAATAATGCAGAAAAGCACAACAATAATTACTACTAATAAACAAGATGACAAGACACAGTGCATAAGTTTGACTGTTCTTAGGGTAAGATGAAAGATTGCTCATAGCCGCCTCTAAATTAATTGCAATTGATAAACGTGCGTCCATCAGAATGAAGGAGCGAATGTAGTCCAAGCAAGCGTAGAAATTGAAGGACTCAAAAGAAGTGCCGTATAGGTTCATTTTCAATCGAGATCGTTTGACGTCATGTTTCCGCCTTACAAAAATGCAAATAAACGTGAAATAGCTATATAGAAAATTATCCGGCGAAATGTGGGAAACAGACCTCCTCTCAATGTGGATAACAGACGCAGTGCCGTTCCCGTAACTGAGCTTATTATGTTTTGAAGTGATCCAGAAGAAAACACATTTTTTTAATTCAAGGGGGGTTGGAGAGATAGGGGGGCTTCAACATTTCTTCATGGGAGAAGAACAATATTATGCAACATGAGCTAGAGTAAAGCATGTAAGAATATTGTACTCGCCTTCAGAAATGAATACGCTGTTATGTATAAAATGTAAATATAACCCCTCCTAGCAGGGAATCTGTTCATTTTTGGGGGTTGGCGCAATGGTAACATCTGTTCAGAATTACATGAACTACATCATATCGAAAATTCAGAAATATCCACCAAGACCCAATTCCCGTAAGGAATTTGCGGGGTCCTTTGCAACATAACCGGTTTATAGTTGTGAGGACAAGCTGAAACACCGTCTTGGCAACACTTTTGATAAAATTTCCGATTTCGACAAATCCGGGATCCTACAAAATCAATTGTGAGTCGTGTTCAAAACGCTATGTGGGTCAAACTAGAAGGAACATTTTAACTCGTTATAAGGAACATTTCTCCCATATAGAGAAAAATAATGATGATAAATCAGCGGTAGCCCAACATAATTTGAATAAAGGTCACACCATTTCTCAAAAAAGCTTATCACTTTCAAAACACAGTACCTAAAAGTGTCTAGGCAATTTATCAAATTCCAATTTATCTCCAGCTATTTAAATTATTATCCCCAAATAGTATTCAAACAGGCACATCTTGGTTTATAATTTAGTTCACTCTGTTGATGGCCACTCGGTAGCCGAAAGGTCCTCAGTACTTATATAGTATTTTTAGTGGATAAGGTTGATAATTTCACATCAATAGTGTCCTAATCGACTGTTTATTGCCATTTTCCAAAATGTACCATCTGTAAAGTTGTCGCTTTTACTCAATCTAGGAGGGTTCAAATTGTTTCTGAAAAAACCAAAAATTATAATCGATAATTAATTTTTTACAAACATAAAACCGAACTTACACACATAATGATGCAGCATTACTTGGAGTCCATCAATTTAAATATCCCTAGACTCATTATACTATATATAAGTAAAGTAAAGTAAATTTATTTTTTCCTTCTATAAATTAGTCACAATATTTTTAGGTACAGAAAAATAGATATATTTATAGTAAACTTAAACTATTTGATACCTAGTTCTTACAGTAATATCCATCTAAGCAAATGCTCGCGCATGGATAGCGCTGTATGTGACTCCGTAGTGTGGTTGAGTTATTGAGATTTCCATTTTTTGTGAATGTATTATTTTACAATTTCAGGGAGTATTTTATATAAAATGAAAAAAATAAATCATATAATGTTAATTTAAAAAATATCACTGGGTTCAAAATAAATTTTTTTAGAATTTGCATCTCTTAGATTTACATAAGTTATTAATGAATTTTGATTTGAGTGTATGCAATTTCAATGGAAAATTTCTTATATATACACATATAGACAGTACATATACATATCAATACACATAGCACTACATATATACTTACATATTTCAAATTAAATTTGAGAAAAGATATGTATTTTAACAATTATATATTTTATGCAAGATTTATGAACTTTGCAGATTTCAAACCTAATTCGTTCAGAGTAATTTCTCATTGACCTTTGATAGATATAGCTCTAAAAACTAAGATAAAATGATAAAAAATTTTTTTTTTTTCATAAATTTATTTAGACATAGTGATGTTACAGATATTGTAAGAATGACAATATATCATTATTTAATAAAAAGTTATTTATTTTTTTTCTTAGAGTGTTTTCATTTTTGTGTTCGCGTAAATCTTTTGGGAGGTTATTGAAGAATCGGGGCCCTAAGTAAGTGCTAGATCTTTGACCTACAGTTTTCTCTGCCACTGGAGTGATGTTAGAATTGGAGTTTTGTCTTGTATTATGAGTATGGGGAATTTCAGTTGAATTTACATCATTTTGCATTACATTAAGTATAATAGATTTTATGAATAATTGTTTTATATTGCAGATTTTAGCATTTTTATAGAGATGTTGTGTTGAAAAGAGCCGATCCTTTTTAAAAATTATTTTTAGTAGTTTATTCTGTACAATACATAGTGGCTTTAGAGTATTGTTATATGCCCCGCCCCAAAACAATAATTCCATACTGAAGGATTGATTGCGCCAAGGCAAAATATACATTTTTTAGCCCTTTTAGATCTAGAAATGATATCAACTCTCTAAAAATATAAAACAGTTTTCTCGTCTTTTTTATTAATGATTCAATGTGGTAATTCCATTTGAGATGTGAATCAATTATTATATCGAGATATTTAGTTTTATTTGTTATTTTTAATCGATTTTGACATAATTCGTCATACCTGATGTATTGTCATGGAGAGAGATTTCCTTATAAGTTGGTAAATCACTTTTATATGATGTAAAAGGTATGCAAAATGATTTTTCAATATTCAATGACGAAAGATTTTACCTTTAACCAACAATTCACTTCATACATTTTCTTTTTGATATTCAATCTTATTTCGTCTCAGTCTATGTTAATTTGAATATATGAATTCCTATTTCACTCACGCAAATGCTGTACTTAGCCATTACTGAAATTTTCTATATGATGCACTATAAAAGACGTTATGAATGGTAACTGACTCACTAAATAATGATTTCCAACACGTTTTGTGTTATTCTACGTTTTTATGCTCATATTAAATCCCACAGAAGGACGTAAATCTAACGTTGTCAAATAGGATGACAAATGACGTTTGGTTACCGAATGGGAAACGAGTTCACCTACTTTCCTGATGCTTTAGTTAACGTAATATCATAAAGCAAGAATATAGTTGCTTTAAGCTCACGTTCATGATGCAAAGAGAAATCGGTAATGAGTGTTTCGTGACTACATCAGTTAAATTTCAACGGAAGGGCAAATATGGAAGAAGAAGGAAAACCATTGCACGAGAAGAATCTTTTGTATCGAAAAATAGCAAACTAATAAACTCTCAGAAAGACAACAATATTTAGAGAATAAAGGAATAAAAATTCACGACAATTTATGCCTATTAGATAGAGGAACGAAACCCTTAATACATACAAAACAATCTCTGACGGAGGCTTTGATCAAAAACTCTGACTTCTGTCTGAAATATTCAAAAAAAAACTTCTCCTATAAAATTTATTTCTTAACTTTCGGAAGTTTGTGAATTCAACAAAAGTCTACACAAAACTTGTAACATTTCATTTAGAATTAATGCTGATAATTTGTTTCACCACACTGTGGTATTTTCAAATCTAGCAGTTATCAACTGAAGCTAAGTCTAAAATTAGAAGATCAGCTGATCTCGATAGGCTGCCTTGAAAAAAATTAATGTAGGTCAGGAAACTCCAAGTTAGTGGGAAACTTCCGTCATATGGTTTGCTGCCACAACTTCGTTCCTTACTCTCGAGTTTGCTCTCAGATAAATCACTCCATGTGGTGGTTGACGGATTATCTTCCGATACAATGACTATCAACGCTGGTGTTCCACAGGGGTCTGTCTTGGCACCAACGTTGTTCCTGCTCCATATAAACTATCTGCTGGAAGTGCCCACCTGTCTCGTCCACATCTTTGCAGATGATAGTACACTTTATAACGCTTCCTCATCTAGAGCTCATATATCATCCACAAAAGCCACAGGAGCGAGACAGAAAAGTTGACGAAATTGATGGAGATCTGGTGAAAGTTTTGAAATGGAGATCAGATAGTCTAGTAGAGTTCAATGCAACCAAAACTCAAGCTTGCACCTTCTCGTGGAATGCGGATCCCACAATCTCTAATGTGATGATGTCAGGTACAACTATTTCTATGAAGTCTTCCATATTCATGCTAGGGATCACCATCAATAGCACCCTCTCATGGGACGATCATGTTAGAGCCATTGCGAAAACTGGTTCACAAAAACTTGGTTTTCTATTTCGTGCCGAGAGCCACTTTACACCTCATCAGCTCCTCATAATCTATAAAGCACAGATTCGACCTGTTTCGGAGTACTGTTTAACATGTTTGGAGTTCGGCTCCCAAACATAGACTGAAGCTCTTGGATTCTATCCAGGAGAAAGCTATTCGTTTGATTGATCATGTCATACTTACGGGTTCATTACCCTCTGTAGACTGCAGTATTGGATGGGACATCTCTCCTCTTTCTATAGGTGTTTCCATGGTCGATGTTCATCAGGAATCTCGTCTCATATAGGATTACTAGACGAGCTCGAACTAGTCACCCCTCGATTGGCAAGCACGACACCTGCCGAAGTTCTTCCTACCAGACTTTCTATGGAACAGCGAAGTTGTGGAACTTTTTACCTAATGAGGTTTCTCCCAATGCCTATAACCTCCAAACCTTCAGAGAGGATTCGAATGCTCTCACAACATTATAGATTTCCCCCTCGTGTAGTCCAAGTATGAAAAAAAGAATCTAGCTTACTTTTATCTGTCTAACCAAAATAAGTCCATAGAAATGAAATATCTACTCCCTAATTCGGTTCGACTGAAATAGCTTACATATATACTTGTTTTAACTAGCGAGTTTTCTCCTAAATTTGATGTATTTATATAGCACGTTCATTTCGATGGGGTGTTTATACATGAAAGGCTGAACGGCTAAAGTTTCTACGTAAACTTCAATTCAATACCAAATTGGCGGATCTATTCCATGGCTCTCAATGAACTAGGTTAGGCCACACTAAACAATTAACATGAGAATAAATTATCTTCTAGTAGCAGAATAATGGATGCATGGTGAATACTTATATGTACGGAGGATGAAAAGAGCATGAAGTATTGAAGCCACAAGCTTCTGTAGCATTTTTTTCGGAAACACAAACATAACGCGGTTATGGGGCTTCATAGTAAGTTGTCTTGATCTTCAAAAATCCACCCGCTAGTGTTGAGGAAAATAAATTTGAAGCACCTTCCGAAACAAATTAAAATATTTCTTATTTGAACACAGCTACCGTGGTATTGGAAAATAGCTCCTTGATACCTAAAAATTTACAATATTTATTTACTCAAACCTCCTTCGAATCCATGTGTCATGCTGCGGAAAGACACGGGATCGATCACACCTTGGTCAGGTGGATCAAGACCATGCTCTCCCAGAGACTGATAATGGCGCACCATAATGGCAGCGTTGCATGTACACACGTCACCCTCAGGTCTAGCGGAGCCGGAGTCTTCCCATGTACACTCAGAAGGGAGGTTCCAATTTACGTAGGTGCCCATGCAACCGTTTCCCAGGCTGAGGTCTGTGCAATACAGACCAATGCATTTAACGCACTTCTCACCCACAGAGTGCCTTCTAGGCTTGTCTTGAAGTGTAGGGGAACTCTGGCTGAATTAGTCAGAAGGAACAAACTTCAGCTAGTGCGATCAACCGCCCACTCTGGCGTGAACGTAAACGAAGTGGGCGATGAACTGGCCAAACAAGGTTCCTTGAGTGCCCCTGGCCACGATTCAACGATCATGGGAATCCACGCCCTCAAGGAGCTACTGCATAGACAGTAGCTCTCGGTCTGGCATGGTACCCCCGGCATGAGGCAAGCAAAGCTCTACATTAAGGAGTTCTCACCTAATTTCTCTATGAGCAGGAGATGCCTAAAACTGGTGACAGGATTTTTCACAGGACACTGTCATCTGAATAGAAGTTTACGCTCAATGGGCATTGTTGAAGGCCCAGCTTGTAGAAGACGTAAAGAGGCGGATGAAACATCCTCTCACATCCTAGCAGAATGTTCAGCACTGCCTCCTCTGAGGCTACAACACTTCGGCAGCTCACATATACCGCTTGAAGCCATGAGAGATATCAGTCCATGCAAAATATCAGCCTTCGGCATTGCCGTAGGCCTGCTGGACTGATTCTTGTATCAAAGGGCGCACAATGGACCCAATAAAGCGGTCTAAGTGCTCCGGACTCGTCCCCCTCCATTTTGATTAATTGATTGATACTTAAACTGTAAATATACTATTTTTTAACGTTATTTTCTAAGCAAATACAACTTATAGAAACGATGGTGATATTAATGTTGGGCCAAACTCTGTGCTTCAAGCCATAACGTCACTTTTTGTGTTGAAAAAAACGAAATAAGTTGTCCAAGATCGTCGTTTCTGAAGATATCGACTTCAGATTTTTGGTGGTGCTTTTTTTTTGGTGTAGGAGCTTTCAGAAGCTGTGGTTGTTTCTGTGGAAGCATGACTTCTTATATCAGACTCCTAAAATTATAAACCACTAATCAAGCACTGAGATCGTAAAATGGAATCAAACAGCAACCTTAGAAGTATTAGATATATAAGGAAAATTTTTAACGTTTTAAGCAGGAATAATATAATTTTAAGGTACTATATTACATATTTACCTCAGGTAATGATGTTACCTCCATATTTTGAATATTTTCCAGCACTTCAATTCGTAGCCCTATAGATGGTATCATTTCTTTAAGGAGATCATTATTTAATTTTTTAATGTTCAACAAATTTTGGTCATTATCTAAAAGATATACAATTCAGTGTCACAACTACATAATTCACAAACGGATAAAGGTAGACATTATTATTAAATAAGGAACTTATTGATGAATCATTATTAGTTCAAGCTGAATATTATCTACGATTCTAGAATGTGTAACGCCATAATAGGTTATATATAGGTAATAGTTGCCGGGACGCATTTAGACATTCCACTATAACATTCGGCACCCGTCTTCAATCTGATTGGTTCATGTAAACATGCTGTCGAATTCCATCGCAGATTGTTTCGACGGTGCTCAAATCAAGAGTGGGTTGTTATTTAGTTTCAAACTGCGAACGGTGCCGAATTCTGAAGTGCAATGTTGAATGCGGTGCTGAAATACAGAGTTGAATATTACACAATTTAAGCATGTACTATGCCGAATACTTTACTAGGTAATGCATATTTTAACTGTTTTCTCAAAACTTGTTATTTTGTTTTTAAAATTTGCATAAATATCAAGTTAATTTAAAATTAACGTATACTTTTCCATACAATTTAAGTGATAAACACTCATGTAGGTATACATAGCTTTTATTTTTCATACTATAAAAACATGAATGTAAACATTGAATGTGCCAGAAGTTATAGGCGAATACGAGAGAAACATTTTTTAATGGTTCATGCCATGACGTTTTGCATTCGGACGATTTTTGGCTACATTTTCCTTCGTGCTTCCTTTTCTTGCATGCAGTTTCAGCTTTGGCAGGTCGGCCATAAGGAAGTCTCTTACACCCTCTTGTCATCCCCATTTTTCTTCCACTTGATGATGTTGGTTGAACTTTGATATTAAAATTTGTTTTGTGCCTTAATGCTAAGGAACTTCCAGCAGTGCATAAGAATGTTTCCCAAGAAGTTTTGGATTCTATAGTTTTTAATCTCTGTAAAAATTTCCTTTCAGTAAACTGTGAAGTACCAAAATTCGTTGTAAACCTTCATTAGAATGGTCATCCATGTGAACATATTCTTTCGAAATTTCTAGAGGATCATCACCTAAATTTAAAGCATTTGACGTAATATCCGTTGAGTTGAGGGTTAAAGTAGATTCTTCCACGTTTTCTTGGTACTTTCAGGTTTCACCAATGGCATATAAAAAGACATCGCTGCATTTCAGCACCGCTTTAACATTACCCTTCAGAATTCAGCACCGTAAGCAGCTAGAAACTGAATAACAATCCACTCTCGATTTAGGCACCGAATGCCGAATGCTATAGTGGAATGTCTGAATGCTGCCGGGACAGAAATGAATATTCATCAAAGCTCAGTAGGTAATCTGATTTGTACTTACATTTAAATATGTTGATCATTCCGGTACTGAAACCCCAACTTTGTAGTAAGCCATACAATTCATAATTTTCAATAGGTTCATCCATTATTATTTCGTTGGTACGGTACAAAAAAGCATCCGTTAAGTACTACGAAAAAACAACAGACACGTATACAAAATGTTAACCAAATCATCATTCTAACCTTACCTTAAATAATTGCCTATTCAATAAATTATTTTACAGACAACTTTCAGTTTTCAATACTAGAATAAGCGTTCGCACAAGCGCAGGCACAACACCATCATAGGGTTAAGCAGGAAGCTAGTATGTGCGCAGTATAGACAAAGATGGATGACTACCACTTGGATACGGGGGATATTGCAGCAAATGAGTTTGTTGTTCGCGCCAAATGAATTTATAACGGTTCCGTTCTTTACAGTTGTTCTGTGGGCACAATGTTGGCACTGCATAGATAACAAGATAATATAGAAACACTGACTGACAGGATTGTCTTTGTCTGAAGGTACCTACTACCAATAGCCAGTTAATTTCGAAGCAAACGGCAAACATCATAATTAGAAATGGTCTCTTTGTATGAACTGCAGCTCATAACACAGTCTCTTGTATGAGAATGAGGAACTATATTCCAACAATAAATTTTCTTACATTGATAATTTCAATTTGTTAAATTTAACTATCCAAGAATAATAACTTTGAAACAACAGTTATACATATTAAAAATAACACAATACAAAGAGATTTCGACATAATTGACTTAAGAGCGAAATAGGGTTATTTTGAAATTATTATGTTCAAATTAAGAATATTATTCGAAATTTGTGTAATTTCTTTCAAGAATATTGGAACACTTGATTCAAAAAAATATGTTTAATTTGAAAATAATTATCTTTGAGTCAAATGTACAATTATGACAAAATATATTTATTTCATTCGAAATTACTGTTTTTTGTGTGTACGGGTGCTGCATCACTATCTAAGGCACTCGTACGGAATAGACCAAGAGTCGGTGCTACCTTACATGCCAGGAGATATTGAGTCCGTTGTTGGAAGCCAAAAATGCCAGATCTGAAATTCTCACCATAAATATTATAAAAACTTTTATCATGCCATTTGCCCTACATAAAAATACACTGCCTGACTTCGACAATTCATGTGTTAAGCTGGAAAATTAACAAAAAATCAAAATAAAAACCAAGGCCTACATAAAATATCTTGGTATCATGATAGACTTGCATTTAAAATAGAATTTCCAAATCGGCTCCGTTGTTAAAAAGTTACAAAATGTATTACATAAATCCAAGCATCTAAACGATATCTTAGATCTTAAATAGTTGAAAACATCATATTACTCACTAGTGGAAACTCATATAAGGTATGGGTTGTTATCATGGGGAGAGGCTATAAAATATTTATTCATTCCTTGGAAATTATGCAAAAAAGAATAATACGAATTATAATGAAGGAATCGCTTCAGTGTTGTAGTAATTATCTATATAAAATTTCAAAATTGTTAGATCCTAGAAAACTTCTCTGTTATAAAATTTTACAAGGAGGGCACCTGAAGAAAAAATTTCTTCATCAAAAAACACCACTCCCTCCATCTATCACTAATCAAATAAATGTATTTGAATGGTCAAACCGCGACTCGATTCGACTTTCGAGAATCGAGATATTCGAGTTAATTATATATGAAATTTTCTAACCAAAAGTTAGTGCTACTGGACTATTAGGACAGATTGGTAATCAACTAATTTTATACTCAAATGGTGGTATATCAATCAGTTAATACAGACAATGTTTCACTTCCTGCTCTTGGGATTGCTCCAGCTCACTGTTTGGAATGTTTACTCCAATTAATTTGAATCCCTTCGCATTGTTAGTCCATATTCAGAGAGATTCAAGGTCGTTTCTACCGTTTCCATTATATTTAACGTTGCTTCCAAAATAAATACACATCGAAAATAAACTTTCTCTTGTGAAGCATGCTCCGAGGTCGTGATCAATCAGTCTAAGTTGTCAGTTTGTAAGGTGAATCGCGAGCTAAGCTTTAAGTAATCTCGGAAAATATATGGAGGCATTAAAGAAAAATGTTTTCAACGTCGAATCTATCAAAATGAATTATATAGATAGTGTTGCATCATCACCGTGTTCGAATACATAATTCTAAATAGTGGAATGGGGTTAGACGTCAAACTGTATATTGATACATCACCAGATACCAATACTCCCAATTTTCTTCAGAATTTCCTTTTAGCGCACAAAAGCGATATGCTCGTCACGTATATAAATTAGGGCTTTTAATAAACTTCCATCTTTATGAAGAGGCTCATCTCCAGTAAAAACAAACCAGAAGGTGTTTTATTAACCTACATCCGCAGTATTGTTAGCTAAATAACAAAGGTAACGTAATTGTGACGGTTTGTTCGAGACTTGATAATATAGCGTGTGATTAATGGGGCCCGCATTCCATATGATTCTTACTTTGGCTTGATAAAGACGTAAAATAAAACGTTTACGATTCAGGTTTATACTTATCGCTTTTATGAAAAAAATTAACAGCTAAATATTTTATGGAAGCTTTCTGGGATTTGGGTGCTTTGTGATGCATGAAATATTCATGATGCATAGGTAAAATGTATGTTTCCATTTTAATCAATTTTTACATGAAAGAACTGTAGACGATAAAGGCTCAATAGCGATTTCAAACTCTTGTGAATTAATCATAAAGACTTATGAGAGAATAGGTCAGTAGCACTGAATACTTTTGTTTTTTACGTTTAGTACAGTATTTGGAATATTGCATGTAGTTACTCATGAAAAATTATGATTCTTGAAAAGAAAGATAAATTCCCTCTCATATTTCGGTGAACCTCAACTCAGACAGTCTCACTGGAGTTTTTTTAATCCAACACAAACTTAGATAGTCTTTATACTTACAAATAACTATAAAAAATAGTACATACTGTGGATATATCATAACACTATTGATAAGGAATAATAACCTTTATCCACTACTAAGGTTCCAAGTACTGAGGACCTTTCGGCTACCAAGTACATCAGTGTAAGCTGAATTATAAATCGACATGTACCTTTTAAATACTATTTGGGGATAATAGTCGAGTCGAATAGGTATTTCATTACGAAAATCGAACGATATGAACCGATTTTGATGAAACAAAGTGCATTCGATTCGGGATGACGTCTAGAAAAAAGCTTACCGGTTAGTTTTTTGTGCAAATTTGTTATTATTTTTTTAACCGAAAAATTGACCAATTTCCAAAATTTCATCAAAACTAACCAGAAATCCTCAGTTAGGGGTTGTGGAGGTTGTTTTTTTTTATGTTAAATTTTAAAAAATTTGTTAAAAGAGCGTCGTTAGTAATTTAAATCAAAAACAAAATCGAATTCCAATTTTTTAATTTTTTAATTTGAAATAAATTCCCACTCATCTAAAATTTTTTCTATCTTCTCTACTCAGTATTTTCATATTCCACACAGCATCTTCTACATATACTATGGACATATACGTAATAAAAACCGGGCGGGACTAGCAGGTAGGTATTTTTCTTAAACTATGGAGTTTTCACTATACTATAACACAGCATCTATCATATAATAAGATCGCTATGGCATCCACCGCTTCATAGAGCAGCTGTTTATGTAAACCGGTCCTCCCTCCCATCCCCCCAAAATAAAGACGCGGCAACGTATACGTGGACCACGCTGCTATTGTAATGTAGATACATAATAAATGATCACCATGTGTCACTTACTGTTGGATGCCGCTGTTGTTCATATTAGTAAAATTTCTCATTCGTTTTATGTGAAAATTATTTTGTTCTGTGATTCAGTGAATATTATCAGAAACATTTTTTCAATAATTCAAATACATATTGTTCAATAAATAAAACATTGCTTTAATAAAGCATTCACGCTGCAAATTAATAAAAGCGTTTTTCGGTTAAAAACATAATAACAAATTTGCACAAAAAACTAACCGGTAAGCTTTTTTCTAGACGTCATCCTGAATCGAATGCACTTTGTTTCATCAAAATCGGTCCATATCGTTCGATTTTCGTAAGTCGGCCTGTTTTAATACCCATTTGACTCGACTATAATAATGTAAACGGGTTACCCTCAGTTGGAGATGAATCGGAATTGAATGACTTTTCCGCTTATACATTTCCATTCCTTCTAAATTACCTCCATATTTGCTTGTACAATGTTTTAATAGGGAACTTTGTTTGATAATTGGTGTGAACTGAATTCAAAATATGTTCGGCTACCGCTAATTTTTGACCATTATTTTTCTTTATATGGAAAAAATTTTCCCTCAACGAGTTAAAATGTTGTTCCCAGTTTGACCCACATAACATTTTGAACACGACTCACAATTGATTTTGTAAATCCCGGATTAGTCGAAATTGGAAACTTTAACAAAGGTGTTGCCTGAACGGTGTTTCAGCTTGTTCTTACATTTATGAACTGGTTGCATTGCAAATTTAGAAAGCAAACTATGGAATTTATTAATTACTGAAGAATGATAAGTGAAACTTCTCAAGAAAGTTTATCACTTTTGAAACTCAGTACAGACAAATATCTAAGTAGTTTAGGAGGAATGAAAATGTATAAACGAAAAAACAATCTATCAAAGTCCGGTTTACCTGAGGGTAACCCATTGTTTAGATTATTATCCCCAAATAATATTTAAACAGGCACATTTTGATTCATAATCTATTTAACTCTGATGATGGCTACTAGGAAGCCGAAAGGTCCTCAGTACTCTAATAGCATTTTTAGTGGATAGGGGTGATTATTCTCCATACTTACTATACATAAGAATTTACCATATACAGAGTGTTTAACAAAATAGTCAAATATTTTTGCTTATTGATTTAATATTATAAAAACGCGATCTTTATTATTTCAAATCAATTTATTGATTTCGTAACATAATTTAAGTCTTTAATTTCATTTGTCTATGTTCTAAGTGATGAATTTTGAATGTAATGCAGGCTAAGTATTTTTTGCAAGTTCTGATATTTTTGTAGATTCATTATTTTCTAAAGAATTTAACAGGCAATATACATCTAATAACATCGAGATATTGAAATACGTTTGGGTGAAAATTAGTGCAATAATTATTACATTC
Source organism: Endomychus coccineus (assembly GCA_958510875.1). NCBI lineage: Eukaryota > Metazoa > Arthropoda > Insecta > Coleoptera > Endomychidae > Endomychus > Endomychus coccineus. The sequence goes on along the minus strand of OY294070.1, from coordinate 109,645,823 downwards.
AACCATCTGAGCTAATTTTTCATTTTCGACGTTTCGATATTTTATTTATACCGTCATCAAAAATTGTTATGTTAATAAGTGTTCCATGTAATTTAGAAAAGAATAGATGACTTTTATTGATGGAATGCGTCTGCAGCCGACTTGTGTTTTTCAAAATCAAATCAAAACTGCAGAAGACATCAGATCGGTTGTGTGAGAAAGAGTGAAAGAGTAATGTATGTATGTAATATTATCAAATTAATTTACTTGAAATGGATTGAATCTATCTAATTGAATACCTAAGATGATATTCCATGATTTACAAATCCTAATATAACTATGATTATTTTATGAATTCCTCATTCTATGATTTACATTTCATTTCTATTACTCTAATAAGTAATAACCACGGTCGTATATACAGGTCTGGAATCTCGAGGCTGTTTCCTATGTGAGAAGTGAGTCCGCTAAGCGTCATCTGTTGCGTAGTACCAAAAGGGTGACGCATGGGTTGAGAGATGTTCTCTGGCACGTATACGACCGTGTTGTCTGGCAACTGTCATTGTCGACTTGTAAACACAGGGAATACACCCGAATAGAAAATTATTCAATTTTTAATTATTTTTCTATTTGTTTGATAATGGCACTTCGGTGTGGAAACTATAGTTACGTCTTCACGTTATTATTAATAAAAGTGGTATAAAAACAAAGTAGTTATTCTTTCATATAATCAAAGTCGATTTTAGTATTAACACAATTGTTTTAATTTGGATGCTTTCTAATATTAAACATTTGTCATTATTTTTCTCAACACTCGAAATTTTTGTATTGTTGTGGTCAAATGAACGATTTGTGTCTTTTATATGAAATTATTATTATTATTCGGTTGAATGCGCGTTACAAATCTTTGAATAACTTCGTATCTTTTACGCATTCATTGCATCTCATAGTGCCTTTTTCTTAAACTCAACATAGGTATGGTCTCTCAGTAGGAATTCGACGAAACTAACTCAAAGTTCCAAGTAATACCACCTGAAAACGAAGGTAGTAGATTGAGCAATTATAGACTGCCTCGCAAGATCACTTTTGAGCTCCATAGAAGAAAATTCGTGAAATCGCAGAGCATTTCATTGGAAATTTTCGCCTTAACCAGAGAGAAATCAGCATTGTAGATGTAAGATATTGACAACCCCGATATAAGGACGAACAATGAAGTACAAATCGCCCTACACAATTAGGTTGCCATCCCTCCTTTCAGTTATGTGTAGCGCTGGTATCGCATCATCACAACAAACATATGCAAAAAAGCTGTTTTAGATGCAGGGACCTTAATTAAACTCGTAGATATCTAGTGGTGCTCGTGTATACGCTATCCGATTAGGAAAAGGTCCACAAAACAGATCCCGTATGTTATCGGAAGTTGTAAATCAGAGAGAACGCTGATGTTTTCCGAGATAATGCATAGCCAGGACCGTAATCAGATTAAATGCATTTTACTTGGAGGCGAATTTGCAATGAACATACATATTATCTACTTAACTCATGGAAGATTGAATGTTCGTCGAGATGGTCCAATGGGCACTAACTTGCAATGGATAGTTTTTCACTACAGTCATTTGAACGAATAAGAATTAGTTGTGTACATTATTTCATTCAAAGCTGTTGTGTGGTGATCATAAAATCTATCTAGAGATGGTGCTATAACTAAAATTGAATATAAGTAGGTACTGCAAATTCATTCATTTCAGACTGTCTGGAAAATTCAATTTGTGGCCGGAAAGTGGAACATTACATCACTGGGTCGTAAAATGTTGTCTAGCAATCCCCTCCAGACTCTTTCCATCTTTCACAAGAAATCTCAAGTATTTCCCATAATTTAAATAAATTATTCTTTGACGTACCTCTTCATGTATTTACTTGGAATAAATTTTCCCATTCCTTGAGAACTTTTAGATCAAATTTCTTTCTTGCTTACGTAGCTAGAACAAGATGAATTATCAATTTTCTTCAAGGAGAGAATATGTAGCTGTCACTAATATCGACTATTCGAAGGGAACTTGATGGAAATATCATTCTGACAATCGATATTATAATTTAAAATTCGTTATTTCTGTGAAACAGTATGAGATGAAATATTTTACGACACATGACTGTAAAAACGCAGTACTCGTTTAGACATTTGTAACTCGGCTCGTGTCTCGCCTCAGCCGTAAAATCTAAACTTGTACTTTGATAAGTGATCCAGGATATATTGAAAATTATCAAATCAATGTATTACCGTGCTTTCATCTCGAATTGCTGTCGTAAGTGGACAGTGGAATGAGTGTCGGATAGCACGCATCCCATATAGTTAAAAAAAGCACACTATAGCGCTGTTTTTGTTTCTCTTGTAGAGCTTGTTGGCCCGCTCTAACTCACAAGATGAACAGCAGATCAGTAAAAACATTAAGACTGGAATTATGGTTACACGAAATTGTGGCCAATTAGGTGAGGAAAGAAACTTTAAACTTGTTTATGTCATGTCCTTCATACTTGAAATAAAGAGAAGCAGTGAATCTGTTGGAAAGTTTGGAGATTAACAGACTGTGTAAAAAGCCCGAATTCAATACACTAATAGCGAATTGGACCTTAATCGCTCCCAATTACTGAATCGGTGAATTTTGTATACAGGGCGTTCCAACGAAAACTTGACCCCCCTATAAGTCACAAACGGACGTTGGATCAAAAGTTCCAAAGAACATGTCAATTTGTGTTTTTAGGGGATTCAATTTTGATATGAAAGTCATACCCGAAATTTCACCCCCTTGCGGTCAGCAGGTATCCCCGAAATCTCTTGTCTCTTGTCCCTCTATCACTTCTGTGATTTTTTTCGAAATTAGTTCATTTGTTATCGACAAATTCGATGTTGAACGTTTTATTTAGAGAAAAACTGAAAATTGGTTGTCGTTTCTTTTAATGACGAAATCAACAACAAACAATATCAATGAGAACACAATTGATAGATAAATGGCTTAAAATGACCTCCACCTGCTTCCATACAATAATCCAGTCGACTTTCGAAACCTTTCCTCACATTATTTAAAATGTCCGGGGTCGGCAATCGGCATTCCCGAGCAATTCTCTTTCGCAGCTCTTCTAGATTTGTAGAATGTACACAAAATATGTAAACAAGGAAAATAGGGGAATACGAAATTTTTTTGGAACCTGGAAAAACTGAGACAGTCTTTGAAATCACTTAATGAGTGGCCGCCCTGTGAATGTTTCGAAATGGACGATACTGTTAGTTTTTCTTACAATGGTAATTTTTGTTGGAGCTAGTTATCGCAGAACAAGAAGTAGATATTAGGCCACTGTTACTTCGTCACGAATCACTATTTATTCACCTTCGTTTACAGTGTTCCAACATGGTTATTTCTACTGAAGAATAGAAATTGTTACAACTTACTATCGATATAACGAATGTGCTAAAGTTGCTGCAAGAATTTATAACACTAATCGTCCAGACCACAACGTGAGCCATCAATACGTCAAACAGTAAATGAATAAACTCAGAACTCCGGGTTCTGTTCGCAACAGAAAACATGAAGTATTTCGTCCTGTCAGAAATGAAGCAGTTGAAGTTGCAGTTTTAGAACATGTACAAATGGATAATAATCGTTAATCGACAATCTATCAGACAATTCGCTCGAGCGTCTGGTGTATCAGTTACTAGTGTTTTTCGGATTTTGAAGGCCCACAATTTCCATCCTCTCAAAATAAGGCTAGTTCACGAATTATACGAAGATGATCCTGATCGTCGACTTCAGTTTTGTGAGGAGCTCAGCGAGAAATTGACCAATAACCCAAACTTACTATACAATACAAGTTTTTCGGACGGGTGTACTTTCATGGTGACTGGTGAAATGAATAAGCATAATTGTCGATACTGGAGTGATGTGAATCCTCATTTGGTGATGGAAATACATCCACAAACTCCACAAAAATTGAATGTATGGGCCGGAATTCTTGGTAATCATATTATTGGAACATTCTCCATTGAAGGTAATCTCAATGGAGACACATACTTAAATCTATTACAAGAATGTCTAGATCCTATGATTACGCAACTTTTAGAAAATACTGACAATTTACTAGAAAACGGAATAACTTCCCAGCAGGATGGTGCACTCCCTCATTCTGATGTTTGCGTGAGACAGTTTTTGGACGAACGCTTCCCAATGCGTTTGATCGGCAGAAGGGATCCATTGGAGTGGCCAGTTAGATCACCTGATCTCACACCGTTGAATTCCTTTCTGTGGGGACACCTGAAGTCTAAAGCTTACTCTACTAAGCCTCCAAATCTAGCAGAGCTGCGACAGAGAATTGTTCGGGAATGCCGTTTGCTGACCCCGAACATCTTGAATAATGTAAGGAAAGGTTTCGAAAGTCGACTGTATTATTGTATGGAAGTAGGTGGAGGTCATTTTGAGCAATTTATTTAATAATTGTGTTCCCATTGATATTGTTTGTTGTTGATTTCGTCAATGAAAAAAACGACAGCGAATTTTCAGTTTTTTCTTAAATAAAACGTACAACATCGAATTTCTCGATAACAAATTTGTTTCTGACTTATAGGGGGGGGGGAGGGTGCCAAGTTTCCGTTGGAACGCCCTGTATAAATAAATCTACCTGTTGTTTCTATATTCACTTGGTAATGATGTAAAAGTCCAAGCCGTGTTTACTGAAAAATAAAATCTTTTGTAGAAATTAGACAATTGTTTGTTTTATTTCATTTTATTCAAATATCATGTTTACAACTAACAGATAGGACAAAATGAGATTTGAAATGTGCACGAAGATTTCTGTAGAAGTCATGCTCCAATTCATGAGAATATGTTCCCTTCAAGTTATATCGTTTGCAACGATTATGGAGAACAATCTGAACTACCTGTGGATGTATGTGCAAACTTATGCGTTTCGTAATTGCCTCGATGATATAGAACGAAATGAAATTTGAAATTCCAGCGCATTGTTATCTGGTCTTTATTACTAAAGCAATCCACCACTTCAAATTGCTCAAAGCGGATTGCAATCTCCGGAATACTTTCCTAACATAATTTCAATAACTGCGGAACTTTCGAAAAATCCCTCGCTAAGGTAGTAAACAAGTTTAACACGCTCTCGCAATTCCCATTCTCGGAACGTTTGTCTAATTTCTTCTTCACTGAATAATACTAAAACTGTTCTATCCAATTTAAGGGAGTTATATTTCAGTATAAAGCTCGTTTTCTTCGCCGAGTCGGTTCCTTTTGAACGTACTTGGCCATAAATTCGATTCTTATAAATGTTCGAAAATTCATTTTATTGAATTTCGGTAACGCGACTGCACATGTATGATCTACCATTGTGATTCACCAGTTATTTTCAAGGAATGTCTGCTATCGTCGAAGGTCTTTATATTTGTTTCAATAAATTACGTTTTCAAATCCTAATTCCTTTAACCAATGAAAACTTTCTTTCGATCCGTGAAGAGATTTAAATCGTTGGGTAAAATTGAAAAATTTGTAAATTGAAACGAGTTTTCCCTATAAACAATGTTGAATAATCAGTGTCGTTTTGCCAATTGTTAGATCAGATAGTTAGTAATGAACTATAAAAGAGTTCACACTGTGGATACACTATAACAATATAAGTAAAATTTCATCACCTCTATCCACTATCAATCAATCAATCAATCAATCAATCAATCAATTTTCATTGAAACAGGGTTAACAACGTCTACTAATAGAGCCATATTTGAAAATTCGATAACAAACCACTATACTTTAATGGCAGATAAACAATTCTGTGATAACAACAATTATATAAGCAAACTGAAAAGAACAATTAAAAAAATTGATTATAACGCCCTTAATCATCACCTAATAGTCCAGGCTGTAAACCGAGATTTTAGCTATAATAAAAAAAAAATGTAAGTTGGAATCAAACATTTTTTTTTGCATTAGCTTCAGAAGGTTCTCATGATCATTCATACACCTCAAATCCTCTTGAGAACCCCAACCACACCCATTGAGGGCGAAAATGGCCCGAAATCTCCAAGTCTTGAATTGTATTTTCTACAAAAACGTATTTTGGCATTCCGAGTGCACCTAGGAGGTTTTCTGGATCGCTGAACACGAATCCGTAGCCAGATTTACTTGCAATCTATCGTAGGGGTGGTCAAATCGACAAAATTGGTCAATTTCGCACCCCTGATATGTTATTTTGCAATTTACGTGTTTTTGTCATTTCGAATGCACCAAGTAGGTTTTTTGGGTCGCTGAATACGATTCCGAAGCCAGATTTACCCGAATATCATCGTAGGGGTGAAAAACTTACAAAAATGACTAATTTGAAACGCTTCTAAATTTTTATTATTTTTGCATTTTAAAACTACTTCGGAGTTTTCTCCTTTTTCAATATTAAGAGGATAGGTATATTAGTAATTGTTCGAAAAAGAACACAAATATTTCATTACTACATTTTTTTTATTCTTAACCTTATTTTTTTTATACATTTATTTGCAATACTTAATATTCGTCATCAGAATCATCATTTTCATGTACGATATATTAATACCTATAGGTATACATATACTATACCTGGCATAGAGATTTTGTAAACCTGTGCGTAAAAAAACGTAAAAAGGAAAAAATTTATATATTTTGAAAACCTTTTTATTCCATTTCATGATACCAATATTTTGGTGTACGTAGACGCCCATATTATGGTCATCATTGTTGTAAGAGGGGACCATAAATATCATAATAACGGATCCACTGATAATTTTGTTTGAAAAACAATAGACCGCTTTGATAAGGTAGAGACTTTATTGTTAACATTGACAATGGATAAATAATTTTATAGACCCTCTATAAATGTATAAAACCTTCATAAATCATTAGAAAATGAATGAAATGAAAAAGACATAATCTTTTTTTCAATGATATACTTAATTATCCTTCCATAAACAACGCTGAAAAATGATGTCGTAAATCTGTCACCGGATTTGTGTTCAGCTACCCAAAAAACCCCTTGGTGCATTCGAAATGCCAAAGACACGTAAATTGGGAAATAAACATATTAGGGGTGCAAAATTAGCCAATTTTGTCGATTTTACCACCTCAACGATAGATTGCAAGAAAATCTGGCTACGGATTCGTGTTCAGCGACCCAAAAAACCTCCTAGGTGCACTCGAAATACCAAAACACCTTCTTTGTAGAAAATACAATTCAAGACTTGGAGATTTCGGGACATTTTTGTCCCCAATGGGTGGAGTTGGGGTTCCCGAAAGGTCTTAAGGTGTATGAATGATCCTGAGAACCTCCTGAAGCTAATGCAAAAAATTTTTTTGATTCGAACTTACATGTTTGTTTTTTTATTTTCCGGTTCATCGCCTGGACTATAAGCTTAGAAAAATGGAATACGGTAGCCACGAATAACAACACTGAGGAAGCAACAAACATATTCATTCATAAATTGCAAAATTATGTACTTTTATCAACATCGCTAATTCAAATGAAAAATAGATATAAAAGATGAAACCTTGGATAACAAGAGGCATTATAGTTTCAATTGAAAAACGAGATAAACTTATCCATGGTTGATAAAACAGGTATACCGCATACAGAAATAGGCTAAGTACAATAAAAAAATGATTATAAAAAAAAAATTATTATTCTGCAAGAATAAAAAATGCGGAAGGAGACACTAAGAAAATCTGGTCAATTATAAGAGGTAACCAACGAAGTCAAACGCCCGGTGAATAACCTTGACTCAAAAGATCAAGCTGATACGATACTTAAAGACGACAAAACAAAACCCAACGTGATCAACCCATTTTTTAGCGACATCGGAATTAAAATGGCAAATAGTATAGTAGAGGTGGAGATCACCGATGGCGACTTCAATGCCACCTGTCAACCGCAGTCTATATTCCTAAAGCCTGTAGATAAAAAAGAAATTATCAATAAGATATCTAGATTGAAAAACGGCAGCGCTCCAGGAAGAGATGAAATTACATCAAAATTAATCAAAAATATGCGTATCCATCTAATTGAACCTCTCAAACATATTATAAACTGTATATTTGTCACAGGAATAGTGCCAAGCCACTTCAAACAGAGCACAGTCATCCCAATATTCAAATCAGAATGTAGAGATGATATAATTAATTACAGATCGATCTCGTTAATAATCAACTTTGCTAAAATTTTTGAATCATGCATGAAAGATAGAATTGTGAACTATCTTGAACATTTTAATATCTTATCTCCTAGCCAATATGGATATCGAAAGGCTAAAAGCTCTGAAGATGCGATACTTGAATTAACAAATACAATAAACTCAAATTTCAATCAGAATCTCAAAAGTCTGGTTATTTTCTTGGATCTTGCCAAGTCCTTCGATACGGTTTCCCATGATGTATTATTAAAAAAAATGAGAATATCGGCATTAGAGGACCTGCCTTAGCAGTGCTTACTAATTCAGTGGCGGCTCGTTAATTTTTGAGAGAGGAGGCTGGACCTAAACGTTTTTGTAAAAATATACTTTATTCACAGCCTTTTAACCTTTGCACAGCGACCGTACCAGCTACTTCAATGACAAAATTAATTGTTACCCAGCAAGAACCAACGTGGAAGTATAGAGTTTCTCTAGGCGAAAAATTTTTTTGTTCGTTTTTTGTCTTTTATTTTTTTGGATTTTTAATATTTTTAATTTTTTTTGGAATTTTCCATATTTTGTTTTTTTTTATTAATTCTATTTTTTTTATATATTAACGGAATTCTTCGGTCTTTAGTTTGCGAAAAATGATCAATAATATTATCAAAAAATTTATCATTTTGTTTTAAGTGTTTTACTAAATCTTTTTCAATAGATATTAAACTAACATTGTATAAACGATTTTGGCCCATTGTATTTGGCATGTAAGTTTTAATTCGTTTCGGAGTAGAAAATGATCTCTCCACCGATGCCGACGTGACAGAAATGGTGACTGTCAAACCAAGTAGTTTATAAAACTGAGGTAAAACTTGTTGCAAATCATTGTCTATCATATATTTTATCATATCGGCGTGACTGTCATACTGGCCTAAAATATTTTTATCCGAGTATATAACGCATAATTCATTGTGCCGTGCTATTTCATCAAAAAATTTATATTTTAGAACTAAGTTATCTTGAAGTGTATTGGGGAACTCTTTTGAAAAAGATTCGAAAAATCTTCTATTCGTCAAGTCAAAAAACTTCAATTCATGTAAATCGGAAAATCGAATCTCAATTTGACCTTTAATAGTAGGTATCTAACATTTCATAAAAAAGTTGTTTATACTTAATGTAGTTTCTTGTCTACCAAATTATATGTTTTCCTCCTTTTCGCGGAAAGAGCCTCATCAGTTGAAAAATTTTCAAATAAAATATTAAAATGAAATTCTGTATTACAGAAACTTGAAATTTTTCCAATGAGATGTTTCGAACGATCTCTTGAATTTATGTTGTAAAATTTGAAAAATAAGATCAGTTTGTTCAAATATTAATTTAAAATTATCAAGAAAAAACAAAAATTCTTCATTTTCTAAATAAGATTTTAAACCAACAGCAGCATTTAATGAAACCTGATCTGTTGAAAAGTCATCACTGTTTAATACAAAATCAAATGTTTCAATTAATTTGTCTTTATTTTTATGGATGGTAAATACTGCACGTGATGTAAAATTCCATCGAGTTGGAGCATTACAGGGAAATCAATGATTTTTTTAAACTTCGTCTTGTCAATATTACTATTAGTATTAACAATGATCGATTTTGATAGTTACCTGACATAACTAATCCTTTCAAATCCGGTAAAGGCCGTTTATTTAAAAGAAACACTTTTATCATATGTTAATTCACTAAATGGATTTTCTAAAAGGCAGCAACTAACTCACTAACACTCATTTTAAATTTACAACAGACAACAATCTAACCTTACTTGGCGTGACAACACATAAACAAACAAGCACTGACTGACCTACTCAGCAGTCGGCAGAACGCACGTCTCGTCTGTCATAGATTGCTAGCGCCTGCCGCAGGCTAGCCTCCAGAGGGTGTTGCCGTTTTCGCTGATTTACCCAGTTGGCGTTCGGACTGGTCGGAAAAACGGCAACTGCGTTGAACAACACATGCTCAGCGTTTGAGATATATAGAGAGTCTAGCCTCAGGGCACTGTTGCCAGATTAAAAATAACTACTGAGAACGGGGAATTAATTGTAAAATTTTAAAAATTATCAGAGAAACAGGAAATAAAATGGAGAATGATCATTAAGATAAATTGGTGAGGAGGCTGAGCCTCCTTAGCCTCCTCCGAGGAGCCGCCACTGTACTAATTATTTACATGCGCGATCGCAAATTGTACAAATGAATGACACTTCAAGTGAATCCGAAGTAGTGAAAATTGGCATACCACAGGGAACAGTTTTGGGACCAATATTGTTCTTAATTTATATAAATAAATAATGTACTAGGGGTAGGCACACACATCTTTCCTGAAAGTGCTCGTTGCTTTTCATTTTTCAATAAATAATTGACGTACCTGGATTCAAGATTTGCTTAATCAGCATGAGGGCCAGTTACTTCCCCATATGCAAACTATTACTCTCAACTTTTTCAACAACTTTTCCAATGATGCAAGATATCGTGTCGTTGGCTTCTTGACTATCGAAGAAGGTTTCGATGATTTGATTTGCATACTAGAATACTATATTTCTATTAAGATCGTAAAGATTGGGACATTACAACATACATATCATAAAGTCTTATGACTATATTGTTCAAATTATGCAATTAATAAATACTTCTTGATTTCAATAAACTTCCTGACATCAACATGTTTGGCGACTTCCTCTTGATACTTCTTTTCCGGAGCACATCTTCAATTTCCACTCATCTGGTATTCTGCATACCGAAGTTTAATACGATAAACACCCTCCTCGCCGGAAGGTAGTCCGCCCAAAAACGAAATGACATTCGTACAAACCAAGCGAAATGTAATGAAAATTGATTGTTCAGACTAACTGAAGCGTTGAAATTTAAAGCATTATTATGCCGAAAGCTAAAACACAGTGGAGTTTCCTAATTTTAATTAATACTTGAAATGTTGTATTCATCTGTTTGATATTCCCATTATTAACCACTAATATGATAATAAATCTGCAACTTGTGAAACAATTGGAGACGCTTTTGGGATTCCGTAATGTTTTCCTATCAATTTTTTGTAAAGTGATATAGCTGTCGTTTTTACATCTCATTTTGAATGCTAGATGCCTTTGTGTTGAAAGCGGAATGGATTACTATTGGATAATAATAATAATAATGATAATCTTTATTTCAACATGGTTTGTCTACATTTAAAAAATAAACATGAACAATACAATATTAAAAAACGTCGTAGTAACTATATGTATATACACTTCACTACATACATATATACATATATAAACAAATAATGAATAATATAGAAACACTATCACCGTAAAATGTTAGCACATAATATTGGTCTAAAAAATCTGCAACTATATAAGGTTCTAAAGTTATTAGCAATTTAGTAACAGCTGCTTTGAAATTTTTTAATTCCTTAATCTCTTTAATCTCATTTGGAAGTTTGTTAAAAAGCTTAAGGCTCATGTATTCCATATTTTTTTGATATAGTGTTAAGTCAACCTCTGGGTAAAGATATAAAATCTTACGAGTTTCATATACTTGTCCGTTTTCATACTCTGCCGAATAGTGTTTGTTTCTGAAGTTGAACATAAGACTTTCTGAGATATAAAGTGCCGGAACAGTTAATATTGAATTTGCGAAAAGTACCTTTACAGGAGTTTCGATGCCTCAAGCCATAAATTATGCGTATTGCCATTTTTTGTAGAATCAAAATCTGTTTAGATTGAGAGCTGTTGCCCCATAAAGTAATCTCATAAGTTATCAGAGACTGAAAAAAGGCGTAATAGACAACCATTAGAGTTTCCTTGTCCCCCAATTTTTTTAAAGTTCTTAATACGTATAGTTTAGATTTAAGTCTGTTTGAAAGAGATGTTATTTGTTCATACCAATTCAAATTTTTGTCTATAATAAGTCCCAAAAATTTAGTACTATTATCTACGTCAATAATTTGGTTATTCAAAGTAAGAGTTTTTGGAATTTCAATATTCGACTTATTAGTTTGAAAAATCACACACTTTGTTTTTAACTTGTTAATTACAAGTTTATTGACTTGACACCAATTTTCAATCTCTGTCAGCACTAGGATCAACTCCTGATTCAAATTCTCAATATTGTTACTTTTAATGGCAACATTCTCGTCGTCCGCATAGTTTATCGAGGTATGACCACTTTCCGATATTATTATAGGCAAATCATTGATAAATATTAGAAAGAGAAGAGGCCCTAATATGGAGCCCTGTGGCACTCCCATTTCAATATATTTTTTTTTATATGTATTGGTTCTGGTCTGAGTACATTTCTACAACTTGGTTTCTATATTCTAAGTAGCTGACTATAATTGACAACTGTTTTCCTCGTATACCGTGATTTTTCAGTTTTTTAATCTAAATTGTGTGATCTATACAGTCAAAGGCTTTGGATAAGTCTAAGAAAATTCCACAAGGTATCTCTTGATTATCCAAAGCCTTTAACACAAATCTAGTAAATTCGGAAACAGCTGTCATTGTACTTCGGCCCCTAAGAAAGCCATGTTGACTTTTGTTAAAAATTTTGAATTTTTAAAAAAAACCTACTAATCTGTGACTCAACATTTTTTCTACCAAAACACCAAAACTAAAGTTATTTTGCAGCTGATTACAACCCTTTATTATCTCATCTTCTGTGACTGGATAAAGATAAAGCCTATTCGACAGAGGTTCAATGGGACAAACATAAGATTCTTGATTATTTTTATCATTGTATAACCTTTTTCCAGAATTTATAAAGAAATCATTAAAATCATTTACCCGTATTTTTATATCATTATTTTTCTTATTTTTATTACATACAATATTTACAATATTCCAGGTGGTTTTTGATTTATTACTTGAGTTTAGTATTTGCTTTTTTAAAAGTTTTTGTCTTTGAGTTATTATTAATGAGTCATAATTTTGTTTTAGCTTTTCATATAGTACATTATAATTTGGATCAGATTTTGAGATTATATTTAATAGATCTGGGGAATTTTTTAAAGAGTCTAACTCCTGATTTTTTACTATAATTTTTTGTTCTTATTGCAAATTTTGTATTTTTTTAATGGAAAATTTTGTTCAAATAATTTTTTATAGTGCTCTATAAAAAGATCCCATGGATAGGAGGGAGGGTAAGAGTACGCTCTCATGGTTGTCCACCAGGGAGGAATAAATATTTTTATAAGATCTGGCATAGGCCGGACGAATATACACACTACATAGAAAGAAGCTGTACACATACTTCTAGATTTCCTAGATATTTGTTTGTACTGTGTTTTAAAAGTGATAAACTTTCTTGAGAAATTGTGTGACCTGCATTCAAAATATGTTTGGATAAGCGTGATTATTCACCATTATTCTTCTTTATATGGGCGAAATGTTCCTTATACCGAGTTAAAATGTTCCTTCTAGTTTGACCCACATAACATTTTGAACATGACTCACAATCGATTTTGTAAGCCCCGGAGTTATCGAAGTCGGAAACTTTATCAAAGCTGTTATCTAGGCGGTTTTTCAGTTTGTTGTATTGCAAATTTAGAAAACAAATTATGGAATTTATTAAGTACTGAAGGATGATAATTGAAACTTTTGAATCTTATGAACGTATTTAAGGTAATGCGTCTCATTTGGTTGGTTGGCTACGTTCCAATTTCTTTTTTTGCTTAGAAATTGAATTATTGATCGAAGATTTGTCGTAACCATTGTCCAAAGCTATTTGCTGAAGTTTCTCAACTTCGTTGTTATAATTTTGGTGGCTCAACGGGACGTTAAATAATCTATGATAAACACTGTTAAATGGAGTTAAATCTAATAGTCCAGGCAATAAGCCGGGAAAAAGGCCATAATAAAAAAAAAATAGTAGGCTAGAATTTCAAAATTTGTATTGCATTTTGTTCCTACTACCCCATAGATCATTCATGACTATCAAGACCGCAGGGGTCTACCTTTCTACCCCCAAAACGGGGTTTCAACCCCTCAGAGGAGCATTCTTATAAAAGCAATCCAAATGTTCAGAAAACGATTCCTCAGTCAGTTTTCTCGGAAAACTCCCTCTAGATGGGAAATCTTGAACATTTGGGATTCTCCTGGGGGTTGTGAATAAAGAAACATAATGTTGTTGCAAAAATGACTTCTTGTAGGTTTTTTGCATCGCTGATAACGATTCCGCTGTTATTTTTCCCAAAAAACTCTTTGCAGATGGAAAATTCTGGAAATTTGAGATTTTCCTGAGACGGTTATGAAAAATGAAGTATACCTAACTTTGATGCAAAAATTACCTATAGTAGGTTTTTTGGGTCGCTGATCACGATTCAGCTGATATTTTTCCCAAAAAGCTCTCTCCAGATGAAAAATTCGGGAAATTTGAGATTTTCCTGAGGCGGTTATGAATCATAAAGTATAATTTTGTTGCAAAAATGATAGTAGGGTCGGTGATCACGATTCCGCTGTTATTTTTCCCAAAAAATTCTCTCCAGATGGAAAATTCGGGAAATTGAGATTTTCCTGAGACGGTTATGAACAATAAAGTATAATTTTGTTACAAAAATGACCCCTGGTATGTTTTTTGGGTCGCTGATCACGATTCCACCGTTAGTTTCCTCGGAAAACTCCCTTCAGATGTGAAATGCGAGATTTTCCTGGGGTTTGGGAAGAATAAAATATAATTGTGTTACAAAAATGATGACCCCTAGTAGGTCGTTTTTTGGGTCGTTGATCACGATTTTGCTGTTGGTATCCTCGGAAAAACTTCTCAAGAGTGAAAAATCCAGAAAATTAGTTTCCTTTGCAGTTTCGGTGAATGAAATAAAAAAAAAATTCAGGTATGTATTATTACTCTTTCTATTTTTTATTAAAGTTCTACTTTTCTAAACTTCATTGTTCTACATATTTATTTGCATCATTATATTCATATATATATATATATATATATATATATATATATATATATATATATATATATATATATATATATATATATATATATATATATATATATATATATATTTATTATTATTGTTATTATTATCATCATACATTTTTTCAATTACTTACATAATTTTGAAAATATGAAATTTTCAGTTCATAGTTATTTTGATCGTCATCAGATACATTATCAAATTCATTTTCTAAAATACTATTATGACCATCGTAAAACATACTAGGGGTCATTTTCGCCTCTTAATTCATAGATTTTCTGAGCTTTTGGATTTTTTAATAAGAATGCCCCTCTGAGGGGTTGAAACCTTGTTGTGGGGGAGGTAGGAATATCGGTACCCGCGGTCTTGATAGTCATGAATGATCTATGGGGTATTAGGAACAAAATGCAAGAAAAATTTTGAAATTCTAGCTTACTATATATTTTTTTTATTTCCAGGTTCGTTGCCTGGACTATAAGCGGTGTAGCGTAATCTGCCGGGGTATATCTATTTGTGTGAGTGCGTCTTCTGCATATGACGGAATCCAAGTGATTACCATCACTTATAATGTTATTATCAACTGAAGAAGGTTTACTACCTTTTTCTATTTCGACAGTGAGTTTCATTGAATCAAATTAGCTACTAAGAGTGCTCAAAAAGTCATATAAATCAATATCCTCACTTGTAATCGCGAAAATATCGTCAACGTATCTATATCAAACTTTTGGAAACTGATCCAATTTTGATATTTAGGATGTTTCATTTACGCTCAAAAAAATATTGGTCAAAAAAGGAGCTTGTGGATTTTGCAGATCCGCTAGTTTGTTTATAGCAATTTTTGTTGAAAGTGAACTAATTTTGCTCCATTCTTAAAGATGTAAGGATCACTTATTTTGTGCAATTTCTATGGGGAATATTAATATTCAATATTTATCGACTCAGAGATTGGGGTATTTGTAAATAGTGAAACAACATCAATTGAAACGAGAGTATCACCAGGTTCAAGTTTGATATTTATAATTTAGTTTACTGTGATAATGGCTACTTTGTAACTCATCATCGATCGATAGGTCATTACTTTGATAGTATTTTGTAGTGAATAAGGATGATTATTTTTTATCTATAGTGTTATAGTGTATCCACAGTGTGAACTCTTTTATTATCTTTCAGTGTGATTGGTTCATATTCGCTTGCGAACGATCGTATTTCATTGGGGAGTAGAAACACGTCTCATGGCATAAAATGTATTCCCCTCACAAATAGAATTTTAATCTGTTCGAAAGAAGATTGCGGGGACGCTCATTTTGTGAAATGGCTAATTAATATGAGCTCAAAGCGGCATTAATTTCATATTTATTCGAAACTTAGACGGAAACAATGGCGAAGCCACGAAAACTATCTCGAGTTATAATTAGTTCTGAAGTTGTACGATATGATTATGT
The DNA here is from genome assembly GCA_958510875.1 of Endomychus coccineus. Taxonomy (NCBI): domain Eukaryota; kingdom Metazoa; phylum Arthropoda; class Insecta; order Coleoptera; family Endomychidae; genus Endomychus; species Endomychus coccineus. The sequence goes on along the minus strand of OY294070.1, from coordinate 109,629,259 downwards.
TTGCTGTAATGAAAATATTAAATAGATAAATACTGCAACATTATACCTAATTTTACGACTTAATGAAAATAATGGAACTTGGACTGTATTATCAACTTTTGTCATAACAATGACTTAACAGTTCAATTATCTTCAACGATTAATTTTCATTAAATGTCGCCTCGCTCTCATGAATTTGTCATTTGATGGTTTTGAGTGTATTTCGGTTAATGGTATCTAACTAGCGTTCAATGTTTATTATGTACTTTAATGGAATTATTTCATGGTACTTTCGGAAATGTTCATTGCCAATTAATTGAGCTGCCTTTACGATTCTCGGATTTCATCCCAGAACTATTACTGCGAAATTATAACTGTTCATATCACGCAGCGATGCCGATTGGCTCGCATATAGTCAGTTCAAGATAAGGAAGGAACTACGACATAGCAGCATGATATTCAGTGATGTCTTCTATGTTTCTGAATACAACTAACCTAGACTCCATTCCCTTCACGAGGAACAGCATGCTTAACAGATAGGCTAATCTGTCGAGACGGCCTTCTACTCAGCTGTTGGCTTTATAGAGCAACAGCTGAAGCGGAAGGGAGTCTGCATTGGTGCCTTCTTGAACATAGAATGGGGCCGTCAATAAGACCTCTGGGAGCTCTATTAAACAAGTGACAGAGAAACATGGAAAACCGCGAGAGCTAATAGGATGGACACATTTCTATGACGTGCCAAGGTTATATCAGAAGGATGTCCACAGAGAATGGTAATCTTCCCCCTTTCATAGAGTTTGGTCGTGGATGAGCTACTAGTAAGGTTGAAGCGTGCTCGTATCAAGTCGGTTGGTTATGCAAATGACATCGCCATATGCCCCAGATTAGCCTACGAGGATACCTTACAAAGAGCTTCTTCAACAACCCTTGATAATTACAGAAGTCTGATGTAGATAGAACAAACTCTCCATTCAGCCGGAGAAACCTACTATTATCATCTTCTCCAGAAGGTACAACATCGAGCTTCTAAAGAAGATGGTAATCCGAGGCAAGTCAGTTGATTTTTCCGAGACGGTGAAATATTTGGGAGTCACTCTGTACAAGAAACTACTCTGGCAGAAGCAACCAGGAAGTAGGTGCCAAAATGCTACTCAGCTATCATTATCTCAAAACTCGGTCATGCAGTTATCGTATGGTTGGAAAAAATCGAACTGATTACATCCCAGAAGCTCCTGGACAGAATACAGGCACTCTTCCTCAGAGGCATTACATTCACGAGGAATAGTACACTGACTGCGGCATTGAGAACGATGACAATGACGATGAGGAATCTCGCAATGATGGTGGTCTACAGGCTTAGCTGCAATGGCTCTCTAACAAAATGAAGTGCAGACCAAGCAGGTTTATTTAGGGGGCAAACTGGAAGGTCTGGAATCATCATCACGGGCGATGATTTAGAGGATCTAAGCGTAAAACAAAATCTGTCTAGCAGCGGGATATCCATATACCTCCTGAAAAAGTAGCCGGGGATAGTGGATAGTGTACAAGGGTCATTGGCTAAGTGCACGGAACTTTATATTAAGCCCTCTACCATCTCAACCAAAACCATTACAAAACCTAGACTTCTGTGACAAAAAACATAAATTCGCATGTTATCTATATCCACACGTAGATGGCGTTAGATATTTTGGTATTTCTACCATATTGTTAGTAGTGTTAGTCAGTGACGGCTGGTGACCGTTGGGCGATCAAATAGTGCCGCAGGCGAAACATTGTTGTGGGCCACACCCACATCTTACGTCATTTCGTGCATTCTGGGTGCCTACACCGGCCAACCATGGCCACCGCGGTCTCCCAATCGAGGAACTTGTCACTGTTATTGTAGCAATCAATACAAACAACTTAAACCCTCTGGGAATATTTCTTCAAGATGATTGTCCTTAAAAGATTTTATCATTGAGTGAATGTTCAGTTTTCTAATTGATCGTCGTTATAGATAACCTGTAATTCATTGATTAATTTAGGTTTATCAACAAGTATATGCAAATATCAGTTAAAAAATATATTGGAAAACATTTACTGTATACTTTAAATTTTTGTGAATCAGCAAGCGATAAAAAAATTATTGGGACATATCTGCAAACCATATTCCTATATGTCCAACTTATTTCTTTTGGCTGTTGGTCCAGAAAAAAGTTCCGTAATTTAAAAACGTGATTGAATGCTAATTCATTTCATACGATCCCTAGCTGAAAATAATTGTGTTTTGCAATATCTATGGGATTTTTAATTATTAATTAACCTTATTAGTGAGAACTTATTCAACTCAGCCCGGATCTACCAGGGTAAAGAGTTAAACAAAACTGTTATGATTTAATTATTCAAGGAATTCTAAATTCCATGTATTTAGCAATATGAATTGATTCTAAGTGAACTTGGCGAAAATTCTACCATAAACACCACAACGCAAGCTATGATTTAAGTGATTCGTGAAATAGTCAAAGCAAGATTTTTAACTGAAGAAGTTGAAATATGGCTGACCTCATTATGGTGAGTTTGGTTTTTTATAATCTTGGATAACCACTCCTATTTTAGCAATATATTTGGGGGTAGTTACTTTTACCCCATAATAGAGAAACTTGCGCCTCACTCTAGTGAGCTGAATACAGAAGAACTATTATATTTTTGTTGACTAGAACCTTATTTAGACTTCCTTGAATTTAGGTATGAATGAAAATTATATCAACTTAATATTCTAATTACACGTTTAATAAGAAACAACTGCGTCCGGCACGTTTTATTTCTTGATTACGTGAATAGATTGTAGCTTCAAAGAAAAAGAAAGGGTGAAAACCTCTGTTCAAACCATGGCAAGTGATCCACTTGCCGTTCCGAATAAGATTATAAACATATGTCTCAGCTACCAATATACTGTAAATCCCTTGTTTTCTTCAAAACCATTCCTGTTAACTTCGTAATCTATGATTCCCTATTGAAACTGTGAGGAACCTCATCGACTATGTCGAAATTTTACGAATTATAATGACCCTTCCTTGACAAGGATTCACGAAATACACAGAACCAGCTTGAATTTTAGCAACTTTAGCAACTCGATATTTGAATGAATTCTAATTGATAATTAACAAGGCAGCTTTGCTACAAGGACCATCCCGAACCAATTTTTTTTTTTTGAGAAGTATCGAGTCTAGGAAATGGCTCATCGTGAAGGGTGTTATTTATTTTGACTTACATTAAAATTTGGAATAAATGTTGAGCAAAAATAGAATAAAAATTAATAGGTAGGTATCTCCTTGTTAACAGTAACTATAACACAAAAAACAAGAACACAAAGTGCACTACAACACGCTGTACAAGTTTCTACACTACTACTGGAAACAACACAACAGAACCCTTGAAAGTTTTGAATATAGCTCTTGTTCAACAATCCCCGCACCGGCAAAACACGACCGGTAATATAATAATCAACCATAGAACAACTATGATAAAATCAACTGATTCCTAGACAATAATTTGCTGCTCTATCACAGAAAAACTGTAAAGTTGCCATTCTTTATAGTTGTTATGTGCTGCCCATGTTATAAATTTGTTCGGCTCTGGAATTTTTCGACGGATAACGTAGAAGGCGGTCGAAACTGCTGCTTTAAATCGCCATAATATCAACACGACGATTGAACAGTGACGTTTACGAGAAGCCTCGGGTCATCCAGCTGATGAGCTGTATAAGCGGCGGTATAGATCGCTTACTCTTCTAGTAAAGGGACGTTCATAAATGACGTAACTCTAAAAATAGCCGCTTTTGCCCCCTACCACCAACCCCCTTTGTCACACTATGTCACACTTTTTTCTCTTCCCCCCAAAAAATTACTTCACATTTCAGTTAATACCCCTACAAATGGGATTTAATCGTTATATAAATTTCTCTTCTTATTATCAACAAATGATTGAATCATTTACTACGATTCACGTTCTACGAATTCACAATCGATATTCATAAAAATCAATGTAAAAGAGCGTTTCAGAAACAGCGCTGTTGTGCGTACCGACAAATTCATGGCCCAGTCGATAAAAACGAAAACCATATATTGGAAAACGCGCGCTCTAATTCAAAAAATATAGAAGACGTGAATAATTTTTTGATAAAGAAGTGTGACATCACGCTGATTCTCCCCTTACCTCCCTCATGTCACGAAGTGTCACGATTGTCTGCGTCCCCCTCCCGTAAGCGCGTTACTTCATTTATGGACGTCCCCTGAGGTTGCAAGATTATGCGCCAGGGCTAAGAGAAGTTGTTGTATTTCATTCTTTGTTTGTAACAGTAATCTTTGCGCCAGAGGTATATAATATAAAATACTAAAATATATTGAATTAATATTAATCATTATGAAACGTATTTTTATATATTGTACTTGTTCTGAAGAATATTTGTCTACCCCGACGAGCCGCCACTAAATTTAAGCGCAAAGCAAATATGAACCCTGATTCAGAACCAAACGGAATAATACTCCTTACAATAAAATATTAATCGAATTCCTAGATATACATTCAAAACGCGTAAGCTCCAAACGAGCGGCATACGGATATCTGGAAGTGGAAAATAAATCAAGTAGTGTAATGAATTTTGGAGAATGATTTCGTGTTCGGAAATAAGGCGATTATGTGTGGTTAAATCTCACAAACACGTGTACCTAGCTCAACATAGCTAGTTCTGTAGAAATTTTCCAACCTAAATAGTTATAATATTTTACGTGAATAGGGGATCATAAATGACTGCATATTAGTTTCCGGATTGTGGGCAGATACTCTGCTTAATATTCCAGACTTGGCAAGGCTGCAAATCTTTACGCTGGCGTTCTGGAGTCGAAAATGGGAAATTAACCTCATACCATTCGCTGTAAATTATAATAACGACTTTATTTAACTACCGGCATAGAACAATCAGTTATTATAATTAAAAGTCTTCCATTTTTCTTTGAATATGTTTATTAAGGATTTAAATCTTGCAAGGGAACGTTCCAAACACATTTGAAACTGCGTGATATATTTTGCTTTGTTTGAATATATTTTTCTACTCAAATTAAATAAATTGAAATATTTTATGAACATTGATAAACGAAATAAACGACACTATTTTACAGTGGGTTTTAATAGCGATGTATTTTGTTACGAATCATATTAGCTCCAGTATAGACTGCTAAATTGTCACTATCAAACGATAAGGTGAGCTATGAAAGAATAGAAATATAGCTCATATCATACAGGATCAGTTGAGACCGGTATATTGAAATCTTATGAGTGGGATGAACATACGACAAATGTATAAGATGAGTGGTGTAATTTATAGATTTATAACGTGCCTTGAACCGAAAAACAACGATGAATATTTGACCAATGCGCTCGCTCTGACTTCACTTCTACAGGTTGTTTCTTGCGAAAGTTTGTTCACTGTCCTGAATTTCCACTTATTGCGAAAGCACGGCGACTAGAATTGAATTTATATTCTAATACATTATAAAATGAATTAACTTTTAAAATAGATAGTTTATTCTTCCTAACCTTTAAGCTCATTTCCCTCATATTCAAAAGGTTGTGATGACCACGTTCAACTTCTTAAGTAGTAACATCCCATTTGAGGAACTATTTGAAGCAATATATTGCGTCTGATTCGGTCAAACTCACAAGATGCCCATTCGCAGTTAACGAGAACGATGTTTTTGTTTAGACCAAGAAAATGTTAAAACTTAATTGCATCCCACCAGAAAAGAGTCACCTGAAGTTGGGCGGTCATGTATAAATATCAAATTGCGGCAAGATAGACTGAAACCTGAGAAGTTTTCAACCACCATGAAAAGATATGTAATTCGCGTTAAGCTTTGGTTCGAAATTCCCATTGCCTGATAATAAAAAATTGCATATGGACAATATAATTGCTAATTTAGAATGCGGAATTAGAAATAAAAATTTAGAGGAAAAGAATTAAATTAGAAAAAGATTTGCAACATCTTGACAAATAAAAGGAATAAACACGAAGCAAACAATAGGCATAGTGAAAAATCGTTTTAACTATCACACAAAAAGGACAGAAGGGTTCTTAGATGTTAACCCCCAAATATTAGTTTTGAACGCGGATAAATGTAATTAAACTGTCATAATGCATAGAAATGACTACGAAAACAAAATAGAAAATCTACTAAATAAAGAAACCACTTACAAAAAATTAAAATCTGACTCAACATCATCAGTTGGAAATGAAATGAATAAATCAATGAATGAATGGTTTAAAAATAAGATAATTGATTTGAAAAATGCATTAATTTGTCATAATGGTCAAGCACCTTATATCTATGGGTTTCAGAAACTAACTAAAAGTGATAACCTTCAAGACCCATTGTAAGTAATATTAGAGCGCATTCCTATAATTTATCAACATTTTTATCAAAATCTATCAACAATATAATAGGAAGAAGTTAATTTTATGTGAAACACTGTTGGCATTTTAATGAATTCAAAAAAATCAATCCGTACCCGTAGATCATCTTTTAATTTCCTTGGACGTTGTTTCTTTATTCACAAATATACCAGTCGTTTTGGCAATGGGTAGCATCAAAAAACGTTGGACAGAGATCAAAAACCGCATCAAAAACTATAGATCAATCAGAATTTATAGATGCAGTAAAGTTTTGTTTAGAACGCACTTATTTTCGATACGGTGAGCAATATTTCGGGCAAATATTTGGCACAGTAATACGATCTTCTATTTCAGCTACTATTGCTAAACTAGTTACGGATTTTCAACCCGTATTCTTTGAACGGTATGTAGATGATTAGTTTTTATAACATCTAATTATAGTTTTATTTCAAATCCAATACTAGCCATAGAAAAACTTGTCGAATTCGTAGAAATTATAGGAGACTTTTCAGAGGAATGTAAGACCAGCAAGGAACCTTGGGAAAAGTAGGGTTCTTGGAAAACTAGAAAACGTGGTTCAAAAGAATATAGGCATAAATTTCTAACAAATATATCTAAAATATTTCTAGGTGATATAATATATATCAAACGATTTGGATCAGCATTTGGAGTACAATATATTGCCCAAATTAAAATATTGTCCCATAACATCTGTTGATGTAGAACGTAGTTTTCGCTGTTTACAAATATTTTAACTCATGAAAGATATCTCTTTTTAATAGAAAATTTTGGGAAACATGTAATAATAAATTCGTTCCATAGTGTGACGAAATAATTTAGACTTTTTTATTTTATATATTAAATTCTAAAAATATCATTTTCTTTATATTTAATACTGTTCTTCAGAAAAAATTAGTATTCACTTTTCTGTATTCGATAATTTTTCTAGGCTGAAACGATTTTGCATTATTCAAAAAGAAAAATAGGGCATATTTATTCTCACATTTTTCTATTTCTATTATAATAGAAAAATGTGAGAATAAATATGCCCTATTTTTCTTTTTGAATAATGCAAAATCGTTTCAGCCTAGAAAAATTATCGAATACAGAAAAGTGAATACTAATTTTTTCTGAAGAACAGTATTAAATATAAAGAAAATGATATTTTTAGAATTAAATATATAAAATAAAAAAGTCTAAATTATTTCGTCACACTATGGAACGAATTTATTATTACATGTTTGCATATGTTCAAAAATATGTGCATATTTTCAATAAAGGCTAGCATAAATATGCGCATATATTAACATTTTTATTGTGCATACACTCCGCTATTTAATTATCAATAAGGCATAAATGAGTGATAATTATCAATAAGGCATAAATGAGTGAAGGGAAAGAAAGAGACCGATATAGCAGGTATGTATGGGCGCATATCAGCTGCGGGGGGCGTCACGTGAACTATTTACGTTCCTGTTTTTAATGGTGATGTACAATACAATTGCGTGTATCGGTCAGATTATTGGGAAAGAGATCGCAGTCTATAACAAGAGTTCAAATGTAATAAATAATGACAGTGAACGTAAATCAACTGAAAATTATGTTTCCAAGCCACTGCTCTGCATTATCTACGTCGAACATATCCAATTTGTCAGTTGTATTCCAGTGTGTAATATTGTATAGTTTACAATGCCAAATCTCCATTCTCTAAAATAATTTCAGCAGTTAATTATCATATCAAACTGCCGGCACTGTAATTCACTCCGTGTATTTGGTCCATTACTCGGTTACGTGTATTATTCTATTCGGCGACGTAACAGCATCGTTTTACATCGCAACGGGTGCTCGTTATTTCAATATGTCGGGTAATGTATTGTCGACAATTGTTGTTAACATATTCGATCAGTAATTAAATAAGGGACGTAAATCTGATTTAATATTTAGACCAGCCTTGGACATGCGCAACTAACGACTGCTAGTGAAAGTTTTCAAGATGGTAGCTCGCTTAGCCATATTAGAGCATATTGAAAACAACGATTTGAAAGAGTTTTTTTCACGATTAAAGGTGCATCACAGATACCCCTCGATACATGCCTGCAAATAGTGAGGCAAAGCCAGTATACCAAAAAAAATTGTGCAATTCCAACCTGTTGACGATGCCTCTAGTTTGGTCTATATTGCCTCGACTAACTCTACATGCCAGGTCTATGAGCTTCTAATCTTGAATCATTTTTATCTTACCGCCAAGTGGTTCTTCTTCTTAATCAACGATAACCTGACCGCGTGAGTAATTTCGCGCTCAGCGTTATCATTCCTTCTGTCTAATACGTGTGAATTACAAGATAGTCATAATGTAGATCATGGTTGTGTGCGAGCTTGTTTCTTTTGTCCGGAAGATGGTAACACAGTGGATCTCAACTATGGAAATTAAAACAATCCTCGTATACAGCTTGAGTTTTACGAATCTGTACAAACGAGAGTCTTATGGGTCAGAGCGGGCCAGATGAATTGAGTGCTTCACAAGATAGACAAGTCAAACACTAGAAAGTATGTAGCAGGTTGGGCCTGGTGATGTTCATGTGCGATACGCTCACTTCACTTGTGTTCTGAAATATCCAATATGCGTATATTATTCTACTTGATTTGATAGATGAACAACGTACTCATGAATGTTGTTAAGAAAATAACGCGTTTCAGGGCTATGTTTCAACAGAATTAAATTCATGAACAATTACCATTTATTGTGAAATATTTATTCATCTAATAATAAATTCTTGTCCGTCAAGATGATCAGTTTTGGCAAAAATAAAAACACATTTTCATTTTTGCGTTCAAAACCTCCATTTATTCAAGTATATAATAAATTATATTGACGCGAAAATGCAACTCCTTGAGAAAGGGGGCTATCGGCTTCTGTCGTCATTGTAACTTGTTGGAGACACTTGAAACAATATGTACGCCCCAGAATAAATTTTTTTAATTAGGCATAAGTACAAAAAACTTGTATTTTGTTCATAGTTCAAAAGGCGATACGAAGAGAACGGACATGAAGTGTCGTTTCCGGGGTTAGTTTCTTAAAATTAGTATTTCATAACAGACAAAATGTTACTAGTTCTGGTTGGAGAATCTCCCTTAATGTGTTTGTTGTTTTTTAACTATAAAACTAATGTCGCCGTAGTTACCCCTGGCATTCCCTCATTTATAAATATTCTTAATCGCCAAGTTAAAATTTTCAAGGTCGCAATTTCTTTCCAAATTCACTTTAAATGTCAAATGAACCACCTGGTAGAGTTGCATGATGGAAATAAATCTCTGAAAACATGGCTAATCGAGTACAGGCAATGCCAGGAACAATATACATAAGAAACAGTCACCCTCATCAACTTAAAAGACTGCAAAAGTGTTGAGGACATTTCAGCTACCGAATATCCTTCATCACAATGAATTGAATAAGACATCAAAATGTGCCTATTCAATTACTATTTGGACTTAAGAGTGAACTAGAGATTTCACTCAGCTGGAGGTAGATCTGGATTCATTAAATTGCGTTTTCGCAATTGTGAAAAATCAGCGTTAACCGAATATTTTTTATATACAGGTCATACCATTTCTCAAGAAAGTTTATCACTCTTAGAGATAGTACATTTTCACCCTTTCTAAATTACCTGGATATTTGTTATTACTGCATTTCAATAGTGATAAATGAAGTGAAATGGTGGTACCTGTATTTGACGTATGTTCCGCTAACGCTGATTTTTCAGAGTTATTTTTCTATGGGTATGTGGGCAAAATGTTCTCTATGCCGAGATAGAATGTTCCTTCCAGTTTGGCTCACATAGCATTTTGAACATGACTCACTATCGATTTTGTAAATCCCGGATCTGTCGAAGATGGAATGTTTATCAAAAATGTTGCCTAAATGATTGTTCAGCTTTTTATCACATCTATAAACAGATTGTATTGCAAATTTAGGAATACAATTATGGAATTCATCAATTACTGAAGGATGGTAAGTGGAACTTTCGAATTCTATTCTACTATTTGAAGGTAATGGCTCCAGTTTGGTGAATTGGCTTCCAACACTTTGTGATCTCATCCGCCATTTTGCAGGAAGATGAAAATTACCTTTCAAATGGCGCACATCCGCCATTTTTGATGGATACGTCACTGACTACCCATAATACAGGTTTTATTGTGAGTTGCTTATCAATTTCAGTTTATCATCACTTGGAATTCAACATATATACAGAAAATTCACTCAAACAACTAGGTATATATATCTCTGCAGATATAGTTAAACCAATTTATTATAAAATAGTTGAATTTAACAGTCTTTTTCATAATTTCCAAAATAAACAGGGAGAATGGAATGCAATCAATTAATCAAACTAGAGCCACAATCAGCGAATAGTTCAATAAAATTCAAGAGTTTCACTTATTATCATCCTGCAGTAATTAATAAATTGAACGATTTGAACTCTAAATTTGCAATACAACCGGTTTGTAGATGTAAGCTAGAAAACCGTTCAGGCAGATATTCGATGAAGTTGCCTACTTCGACAAATTCGGAATTTACTAGATCCGTGAGTCGTGTTAAAATATGTTATGTGGGCAAATTCATTCAATGAACTTAAAATCGGGAAACTTTGGTAATTTTGCTGCGAAATTTCTCATTTTTCACATAACTATGGCTTTATACACAACAGAGGTTGATAGTCGCGTATTCTTAGCTGAAGTAGAGAAAAGCCAGGAAAATTTGCGGAAAACTGTAGGGAACCGGAAAAGAAAATCTTTCCGTGTCATCGAAATTATTGTGTGATAACTCATTACACGATTTTTTTTGGTGGCTGATTACGAATTTGCTAATTATAGAGTTCAAAAATATCGTTTTCCGGAGAAACTTGAGAAATTTCATAATAAAATGTAATTTTCTTAGGTGGAATTTTTTTCAGGGCCGTGTTGAGCTACGTTTATGTTATCGATGTTTATGTTAAATTGTACAACAATTTAAAGTAATGCCAAAAAACTAATTATTTGATAATTCCGGAAAAATCAAAGAAAAATACTCTAACGGGATTGGAATTATCGTGTGATAAGTCACTATAGGGGTTCATTTGGTCCCTGATTACGAATTTGCTAATTACAAAGTTCAAAAATATCATTGCACACCGGCTCTGGGACTAATAAAGATCACTGTGTGGTGCATCAGGAATAGCTTGTTATGGGAGAGAGTTTAATTCACATTCCATTATTGAATTTGAATGAGTTTACACTTAGAAACCCAGAATCAAATTAGCATATTTACTTTCAAGCATTGTGAGTATATATCACAATTATTTGCGTCGGTAGTTCTCAGTCTCCTGCAAGGAGTAAACGTTAACTAGGTAAACATGTTTATTATTAGAGGAGTGAAACAGACGAGATACCTCATAAAATGTTTATTCCCAAGATTTGAAAATGCAATTGAATTTATTTGCATTGGCTTTCTTCGTATACAGTTGTCTTAATTATTATTCTAATTTTATGCATTAGATTTTCATGAAGCAAACGAATATTCAAACTTCAATAAACTCATCGGCTGAGATTTTGTTTTGATGGACTGCTTAACAGATGAATGAAGTTGCGTCAAATAACAGTTTAAAAATTATGCAGAAAGTATTCGGAAGAGAATAATTTGTCTCATCATTATAGCTGAATAGTCTTCTCTATGAGCAACGTCTGAGAAAAAACCAATTAAGTTGATATAATTAGGATTACGTACAAGGGCGCCAGTATTTTAGCATAATTTCAATTAAGATTGTCGGTATTCTGTTTTTGATTGAAAGCTTATCTGAATCAACAATAATGTTTGGGCAATTTGCTTGCATTGCTGGTGCAATATAATCATTAATCAAGAAGGAAATTAATTTTGTTACTTTGGTCCAAGCAAATTTGTTTTTTAAACTTCAAAACCTTATATATTTTCTCGAATCAGTATTGTTGGAAAGCCATTTTGATTCTGTTTAAAACGGATCGATTGTTAATAGGTGAATTATGACCGTTTTAGATTCTATGGTAGGAAAAAGAGTGGATAACCGGCATATTTGAAAAACCATCACGACCTTACAGTTGAAAATGAATCAGGGATTGAATACGCCATAATGAGGGGTCTCTCCCAATCCATATTTTCTCAAACCAGGGAGAGGTAAAGCCCTTCAGCTCCTCTACCATCCGAGAAGTGGATCTGGAATTATACATTACTAAATTCACTGATCCTCCAGCCTAACCAAAGGAAGTAACAGACTTTTTGGTGGTAGAATTTTCCACAGCAATGCCACGAAACTGTTTGTTCTACCGGTTATTGAGTTGCTATAGAATTCAATTTTGAAGGATATATTTCAGTTTTTGTAAATACCGGGATATCAAAAATTATCTTGGTCAAGGGTGGTTGTGGAATCTGAAACGTGTGTCTTAATTTACGTTTGAAATAATTATGTCATAATTAATTTGAAGTTTCTAAAAGTGCGAAACTTCGCAATTTTATACGAATATTGTAACACTCAGAAGTTTCTAGCACTTTGGACTCCAGGATTTTCACGTGGCCTATCGACATTAGAAGGTTTGAATTATCTAAAAACATAATTGCATGAACGCCAGACGTCCTATGTAATTAGCTACGAACGAAATCATTTTGACATATGCCTCTAAGAGCTCGCTGCGCGCAAGTTGGAGTTCATACATTTTTCCTCGGTCTTGTTAATTTGGGGCCGTTTCTTGCCCCGTGCGACCGGTGCCAGTTGTAATTAAGTGTTTTTGGCTATGGGCCGCTAGCTTTTACCCGCTTCGTGTATATTTTAGTCGCGAGAAAATTCCCTTCGGTACGTCGCACGTTAGACGCGCGTAGCTGAGATCTGAGAATAGCTCAGACTGTTTTAATTAAATTTTCCCATCTAATGGACATTTATCGAAGAAAGAAGGGCCATCGGGCACGGTCCGATACCAAATCTAACTACATGGAGCGAAAATGGAACGCGAAAAGTCGTCGTAAAGCTGTATTAGGTACAACCAGTTTGCACTTTTCTAACTCGCGTGCTACGGGCTTCTCACGTGAACGTCATTCGATTTACGGAAAATTAACCATTTCAAAACAGTTTTCGACCCGGATTGTGGCTATCACGACCTCTGAAAAGGTTCAAAGTTCACATAATTATTTCATAATTCGTAGTTCATTATTGTTTTACAACTGAAATAAATAGGTATGAAATCTATAGGTTATTGATGATGTCAGTGTGACAGTGACATAATTATTTCAAACGTTAAGTAAGACACATGTTTCAGATTCCACAACCACCCTTGACCAAGATAATTTTTGATATCCCGGTATATTTTAACTGCAAGAGAGGAAAACCTATGAGCCAGCGGTTGAATGTTGGGAGATGAGCTAGGCAGCATAATTTTTTTGGAAGTTTGGAGGTCATAGGCTTCAGGAAAAACCACACCAGGCAATGAGTTTTACGACATCGCCGCTCTATAGAAAAATGAAGTCTGGTTGAAAGAAGTTCCACATCTCGCCAGCTTGAGAAAGAAGGGTTGACCAGGTCTGCCAACTCTGAAGCTGAAAGTACAGACGAGATTCCTGATGAGCATCGACCATTTAAATATCTATAGAAAATAGAGTGATCTCCCAACTATGTACAATGTTCTAGAGAGGTCAATGAATATAATCTAAGAGCTCCGGCGTACGTTTGGGAGCTCAACTCCAAACATGTGAACAGAACACAAGATCAAGTTGAATCTGTGCTTCGTATATTGATGCCACTGTTGGCTCGGTTTCCTCAGTAGACCTGACATAATTGTCCCATGAGAGGATGAGGTTGGTGATGGTAACGAGCATGGATATGGAGGACTTCATGAAAATAGTACTAATTGTCATCATCATATTGGAGATTGTGAAATCTTTCTTTCTGGAAAAATACCAGCTTACGTTTTGGTTGCATTACACTCCTACTAGATAATCAGATGCGCTCATTTTAAAATTCTTATCAGTTCTGTATTCATTGCATCGATCTGTCTCTCCAGGCCTGCTCCTCTGATTTCATTGGATGATATGGGGGCTCTAGATGGTATGGAGTGTACTACCATTTGTAATGCTTTGGACGGGACATAATGTCACTTCCAATAGATCGTGGTGATATGGAAGAGAAAGAAAGTGTGGGACAAGACCGGTCCCTGTGGAACACCAAACCTCATGGTGGAGTAGTGAACGATACATTAAGATAGCCAAACCATATTATTTGGTGCCAAACTTGGTCAACTGCTTTGGAGATATCCACTTCGACAGCTAGGAATTCTCCATATCGATGTCTGTTCTGTGATGATCGAAGTCCTATCAACGATTTTATAGCTCTCCAGGTATTGGATGGGGTCGATATTGCTCAATTTTTGCGGAAGCTGATAAAGATATTCAAATATATCTTCTTCAGCAGTAGTGCATCGATACGAAGGCTTTCACACTCCCAGGGCAAACAATTTCTGCAAATCCCCATCAGTGAAAGAGGTTTCGCGTATAAAATCCGACAAAACATAGCTGAAATGCACCGTTTACCTTTGTTGTGAAAAATGGATTGTTGTTATTCTTCAGTCCTTGCACTCTTCCAACTTCTGTTCTCTCATCAATCCTTCACATTATCATATTTTGGTTCATGATGTTCATAGTGACGTTCAATTTTATACAGTTTTGATATACCTACTAATATAATTGTTACATATCAAGCACATGAAATTATCTTTTACTCCACAGGAAATATACTCAAATTCCCACTTTCCTCGAGAAATAGGATGTTCCTCAGTAATTTGTCGTTTAGTCTTGCTGCCACTTGTTTTCGCATATATACTGAATAATATGGAAGGATCTGGAATATATGTGTCATCGTTAACATAAAATAATAAGACATTGATAAACATTTACTTACCAGAAACAGAAAAAACTGTACAAATTAGTAAACGTAACGTGAATAAACTTATTATTCTTGTTCTCTGGAAGCGAAAGCAAGCAAGAAGTACAAACAAAATTAATGGCGTGGTAGTTATTATCGTTAGCTGCTAAAATATTCGTTTCTATGGGGGGAATGCTGCGTTACATCTCGTGTCGTTTGTCAAAATAAATACAGCCTGTTCGTGCAAAGAAAAAAGCCACATTTGATGCAGTCGTGTTGTAATGTTAATCCGGTCCACAATGTTTTTAAATGCGCATAACCATTTTTGTACTGTGTTATACAATGTTTAAAAACAAAATTCTCCACTTATTATCTGGAATAATACAAATTATCCCCAATCTTGAATGTGATTCATGACTGTTGTAGTATTCACCTAATGTTTGGAGGAAAAAAAGGAACTACTATCACTACATGTGATTATTTAAAATGGAAAACTTACTTACTGTTCCTAATTGTTGAAACAGTATTTAATTGCATATTAAATGAATCAATGAAGCGTTATCTCTTGTATGTTTTGGAAATGTACTGATTAAGTTCGAAATCACATCAACGTTTATTCAATAAATGTAGTTATAGCTAATAAAGTGAACTTTAGTCCTATTATTATGATGGAATCGTCATTAAAAAAGGAGGTTCTCACATCACCGACCTTAGTACTTATGAACAATAAACATGAAAAATGAATTTGCTTGTTATTAGTGTACGTTTGCCCCCCCAGTTTTTGCACAATCTCATATTAAAATAATAAATATCACTTCACAGTTTTACACACTACTTATTTTGAATATTGAACATTGTAAAATAATATAAAATTCACTCTATCAGTCGGTAAGTCGAATTGTCGTTGCCCATACTCCTGGTATTGCTTTTCTTAAAATTTCTTCTCATATAGCCACTGATCCTTCCCCCGATCTACCATCTGTACCAACGTAATAGTTATATTATCTCTTTTTTTATTGCGGAGGTGAAGAAAACCCTATATGGGGAGCTTATGAGCTTTTGAGTCTCAAGGTCTACTGTGAGAGTCACCATTCCAGGCATACTCATTAAAAACGTCACCTCCTCTATAGGCTTGTCTGGCTATTGCCTCCGGTAACACTTAGGCCTGCTGTCCCATTGTACCCCACATATGTTTTATTTCTTCACGGTATCCACTTGAGTATTTTTGTACCTTGTACTAGTTTGTACAATTCCTTTACTGGGTGAAAACTGTATAATTCTGGTTCGCCGTTAGGATTTCCAAAAATTGTCTTTTGCGATCCAGTGCCTCGCATTCACACAGTATGTGTATCACAGTTTCTGTATCCTCACTGCAAAGTCTGCATGTCAGGTTGCCATTGTACAGTCCCATTTTGTTCAGGTGCTCTTTTACTAGCGCATGGCCAGTCATGAGCCCTGGTACGACTAATAGGATTGTCGTTCTTTTGTTATACGGGGCTCTGATGTATTTCTCCGAATGTTCGTTTCCTGGGATTTTTCCCCAGTATTCTTTGTGGTTTTCATGATCCAGTCTTCTACAGATCTCCGTGCTGTACGTTTTGGTACCCCCGTGGTCTGCTATGGATCTAGAGCGTTCTCCGACCCTCTTTTCGCAGGTTCGTCGGCTTCTATATTGCCTGTCGTCCCCTAATGTTTCGGTTTGTCACTATTTCAAGTTCTTCTTTGCATGTCAATACCAGACGGGATGTGACTTCCTGACTTCTCATTGCCTTGAGTGCAGCCTGACTGTCTGTCAATATGTGGATCTGCTCATCGTCGATGGCTCTCCGATCGTTTTCCTCCACACATTGAAGGATTGTATATACCTCTGCTTGAAAGAGAGAGGTGTGCTTACCCAAAGGATAGCTCAAGCCAGTCTTTGGGTTTCTTGAGCACCTGCACCTTTTCCAGTCTTAGACAAGATCTTTCCTTGTAGAATGTCGCAAAGGTTTGTATGTTCTCATTCATTTTTTTCTGGTATTGATACCACGAATGTGTTATTAAAAGAGTATCGCTTTGGAATGTGATCTGTTCTCATGCCTAACACGTCCCTGGTCACGATTTTTTACGATACTCATGTGTCCTGGTCCAATGTGAACATTTTCCAGTGTATTTTGTATACTGAAAGCACCAAGCCTTGCCTCTCATTGGACTACCAATTGGAGGGGAGGTAATCTGCAGTGGACGTGGATCTCATGGCCCCTGTAATCTCAAGACATGCAGGTTTCTGGACCTTGGTCGATATTGTCATGGTCCCTCTTTGTAGTGTTTCAGGTCACCATACCAAAGAGGCGTATGTTATTGCGGGTTTAATCACCATAATATACAACCAGTAGAGCATGTTCTGTCGTAGCCCCCATTTTCTCTCCAAGGAGCGTGTGTCCACATAAAATAGGGTCTCTGCTTTTTCAATTAATTTTCCCAGATGTTGTTTCTCCTCGAATCTTCAGTTCTCAAGCCCTCTAATTTGCGTTTACGAGTGAATGCTATTATAGTTTGGCACAGATATTCCGATTTCATTTTCTCAATTATGAGTAAAGACTTTGATCTACATATTTTTTGAACGTGCCTAAAAACCAATTTGATTCAATTAAATTCACCGTAGAATTGGAGAGCAATAACGGAGTTCCTCTTCTTGACATCAATATTATCCAAGATGGTCACCATTTGGAATCCAACATATACAGAAAACCTACTCAAACGTTCGGATATATTCCAACAGATTGATGTACACCAATTAATTATGAAATAGCTCCATTCAATAGTCTTTTTCCATATCATTAAATGTTCCCGTGAGCTAGAAAAATTGTAACAAAGAAGTCGGGAAACTTCAGAAGATAGCGGCGAACAATGGTTTTGACCAATTTCATCTGAATAAGTTAATTGCTAACCAAAAAGGGAAAATAGCACGGATCAACTAACCAAATTAGACTATTATCACTTTCAAATAATTCAATGAAATTCAAAAGATTCACTTATCATCCTCCGGTAATTAATACATTCCATCGGTTATTTTCAAAATTTTTGATAAAACCCGTTTATCGATACAAAAACAAGTTGAGAACCGTTCAAATACTTTTGATAAAGTTCCCGATTTCGACAAATCTGGAATTGAGAAAAATGATTGTGAGTCGTGTTCAATAAATAAGCTTTTTGGGTTAAACTAGAAAGAATATCTTAACACGTTAGGAAGAACATTCTGCACATACAAAGAAGAATTATGGTAAAAAAAATCAGCATCAGGAGAACATATTTGAAATATGCAGTATTCTTCAAGAAAGTCTACTACTTTTGAAACACAATACCGACGAATATCTAGACAATTCAGAAGGGAAGAAAATGTATGAGCGAAAGAGCAATTTTTTTTATTTCAGATTTATCTCCGGCTAAGGGTAACTCCTTGTTTGGATTAATAAATCCAAACAATATCAAAACGGGTATATTTTGTTTTCTACTTCAGTTTACTCTGATCGTGGCTTGTTAGCTGGAAGTTTATCAGTTTTGATGGATACGGGTCATTATTTGGTACCAGCAATCCAACGGGTGATTATTTCTACCAGCAATCATAGAAAGCTTTGCCTACGATTTGACGAAGGTAGTGTGGCTCTTACTTAGGGCCAGTTGTACAATCATGAGTTAAACCACAGTCAGGAGTAAACTAGAATTCAAAAAGGATGTTGTACATTCAGTGGTCATCCCTCGAACCATAGTTAACTCATTGATCATCTTACCCACCGACTTTGGTTCAAGGCAAGTTTAACCTCACTTTTGTTTGTCATCTTGTATTGAATGTGAGTTTGGCGTTTAATTTATAAAGTTGTGTATTTCATAAGTTATTCCGGGCATCGTTATGGACATTGAACTAACTGACGACGAAAATTTTATGCAGCTGATTGAAGCTATTACCAACGGACTGCAAAGAATTTCTCGGATAATCAATGAGGGAGGGAATCATTTCCAAAAATAGACAGAAGACTTTTACAATAGATCCCGCCTTATCAAACACCCAGTGCGTCTAATACTTGGCGAAGTACAAGACCAGATAAAATCGCCAACTAATTGGTTTTGAAACGTAACAAAATGCTCCAAATAATAACTTCTGTAATTGCTTTTAGGAATCACGAAGTTTCTGGTGAAGAAATACCATACATTTTTTTGCTTATTGCAGTTGGTGACTTTTTCATATGCATAAGTCAACTGCAAGCCGAATTATACATACAGTTTTGACACCTATCGCTCAATTGAGGCCTCGTTATGTTCAAATCCCAACCCATCCAGAGAGAATTAATGAATTCCCGAACTCCACTGGTAAGAGCGGGACCCTATCCAAATTCTTACTGGCTATACATGGTCAGTGCCCGGGCTGAAACGCGACTCACCAGTCGAAGGTGAGGGATTGTAACAATGCTACTCTTCAACACCCGCTAGCCAGCATGCAGCTTCAAACACACACTGCACTGCCCGGCAGAAACTAACGCCTCAATTGGAGAGGATACTGTCTTTTGAACTATCTGGACCCCTCTCCCCTTGACTACTCGTGTTCAGTGTTAAACAGCTTCCGTTTGACGGCCTATCTTATATCATCGCCCCGACCGCGAATCCATCAGTCAAAAAAACTGGGATAGGAAGCTCCGACACCAGACTTTAGGAGTAAAACCATGTGGTGCAGCATCCACCCACGCAGAGGCAGCTGTTTCATTTGCCCCTGGCGGAACTATTTTAGGTGGAACCACTACGGGCACTACTTGCTGGACTATATTATTTCCCCTTCTGGGCTATATCAAACTCCACTTCCTCGTGTTACCTGCTGTACCAGGAACGTTTGACGAGTCACCGTTCGGTTTCGTTCAAATAGCTTACCGCATATGTCTACCAAGCCCATGAATCCATTTCGGCCAGAGTTCTGGGATAAGAAGGCACGATATCATGGTTTTAGTGGTGAAATCTATTTGGTACACAGTTTACCGGATCTTTTGCAGTGAGAACTGTTAGTTTCACCCCGAGGGGTTACTCATCTCGAGACCCGCGCATAGGTCGCTGCTTGCTGGCAATTATCCGAACCATTTAGTTCTCTCTGAAGAGTGAATAACAACAACAGAAATCTTACCTAGAACAATATTATCATTGTCAAAATAACTTCCCTTCCCAGTCATCTGACTGGTTAGAATGCTGCGTAAAGCTACATCTATATCAGTTATTCCTGTCTTTTTTACGGGACCTCCACCTGTATCCATTCCCTCACACTCTTCTCCAGTCAGGTTCTTCTTGCATCTTTTCTTCAGGCCCCAGTATCGATTTCGAAGCGTCAAAGTGTGTACTTCTACACTCTGAATTAAAGTCCCTATCAACTTTAATCCAAGCTCTCTTTTTGAGGTCATTAATATCAGTCCCTGTTCTCTTACACTTCAGGGACTGATATTTCTGCACCAGAGGGACGAGGATATTTTCCTCATTGGGGTAAAATTTAGTGTTCTCCTTCCCATTATAACAAGCAATCTGAAAGAGAAATACAGGGTTTAAATATAGCGCCGTAACTAGATTATTTGAAAGCTTGTCCTTGTAATTGATTGCTTTTCGTTACTTCCCGAAGAAAATCTGCACGTAATTTTATTCCAAAAAATTCTAACGGTATATAATAACTATAACTATTTTAATTTCAACCATGTTTACTCATCATCAGCTGTTTATAAAATAAACAATGAAAATAACTATTCCCAATGCCAACGGTGTTTCTAGTGACAAGCAATGACGTCAGGGGGAACCCGTACCACCAACTGTAATTAACCTTGGTTCAACCTACCAGCTGTCAACTTGAGTTTGAACAACACTTTTATACTTGAACTACAGTCAACGTTTAACTTATAGGTTACCGGACTCATGAGTTAACTCATGATTGTACAACTGCTAGATTGTTTTGGTTGCACTAAATTACTATGACGTCATTCCTTTCTTGTCGTGAACAGGGCTTACATAGATGTAATTCGACACGAATTAGTAATCAGTCATTGGGGATTGTAGAAGCGTGATGAATCGACTTCATATTAGCTGGTATGTGTTGTGGGCCGAATGCACCTCACGAATTTGATAGACTTGATGTATACTGTAATCGTGAAAGATTCATGTGGTTCTTTCAATTCCTTTCCATGATGCATTGATAAATATTTGTGATTATTCAAAGTATATACTTCAATAAGTAGCTTGCGAATTTCCTCATGCATTAGAAAGCAAATGATATAACAAAGCTTCTAATTTATGTTTCAAAGGAAATGCAATTAATTATACTCGGTTTGGCATTCTTTTTTGTATGCTACCTGCCTTTATAGCAGTGTAGTTCTGAAAGCAGAAAATGTAATATAATGCTAGCGTTTGACGCTGATATAAATAAGCCACTTTTCATTTGACAGGCTAATTATTTTAATAAATTTCATAACAATGCGGAATGCTTTTGCATGCACACGTTGGCCTAATGTTTGTTGTGATATAATTTTATAATCGTTGCAAATTGCATAGGATGTGTTTATACCGCGGTTATCTGTGACGATAATATCAAAATTGTTTCAGGGCTGATTTGTTCACATATCTGGAGAGTAAATGACATTGAAACAATGTAGATATGCAAATTAGTATGCAGATTATGATGATTAGTTACAGGAAATTTATCTGCTTCTACAATACATCTCCCACATTATACAGTAGGGAGTACGGGATGTAGCACTTAAAAACCATTCTATATTTCCGAATGAAGGTTAATTCTATTCAATTCTCGCAAATTTCTCAGTTTCTGAATGCTAGATTGTGAAACTTTATTGATGTTATTTTATCAATATGTTGATGAGTTTTTGACCGCACCATGACGCCCTTTGACCGAGCTATTAACTGAATACAACTGGATGTGCTTCTTACAATGTTATTTGAGAAAATAGATAATTGGAGTTCAGGTGATAATGAAAATAATTCTAACATGAAATGTATTTGTTATTCAGTTATGCGTTGTTTCGGTGCGGCCATCGGGCAGATGTTTTTCCAATTTTACCTCCTTGTTTCTTTGAATCCCTAGAGATCTGTACATCTATGGATATAATTGATGATGATTATCTCAGCGGAAAATCTAGTTTGTCGGTGTTGAAACACCATCTACTGGATAATCATCATACCTCTGGCGGGGACGAAGTTTTGTGTCCATGTATAATGTCAACTGGAATGGATGAGTATACTGATCTACAAAGTAATGATACATAACCATTAGTTTGTGTAATATCCCATGTGGATTACCCCAAGGTACAATATTAGGTCCAATGCTTTTCCTTCTTTACGTAAACGACATATTTTCTGTTGGGGTAGACTTGGTGATCGTTTGGTATGCTGTCACTACTTTTAGGAACTTTTTTATTTGACTTTTTGAAAATTGGTTATTTTAATCTATAAAAATTCACATTACCTAGACATTGTATGATAATACATTCTCACGAGAGCAAGAATAAGACTGGCTTACCAGCTTTGGGATTTATTGAAGATAAATCCCATATTGATATATTATAAGCTCTTAAAGCAAGCGAAAACTGCACAAAGAATGATAATTTGAATAACTTATAAAAAAACCTAGGCAGTATTCAACCTGCCAGCCATATAATGATTCTGGACTATTAACTATGTCTCGATTATATATATTACAAATATTAAGCTCTTCTATAACAAAAAACATCTCATCAAAAATTCATCATAATTAAAGAATTCGAAGTAAGGGTGTTTTTTAGAGGCCTTAAATTAGCAACACTGTTTTCTGTGACAGCCGGTTTGATAGTTTTCTGTTGCTTTGTGGTTAGTTTGGTTTGGAAACTCTTCATGAATAGACTCACGCCAGAGCAACGTTTGCAAATTGATCAAATTTGTTTTGAAAAACACGGTTCAATTCTAGAAACACATCGGGCATTACGTGCGTTTCATGGTGCTCATAATTGTCCATCAGAACGAGTAATTTGAGAAACTATGGATCGTCTTCGCAATACGTCCATTTTAAACGATGATACGCATCCCGTAATACGTCGAACAGCGCGCATAGAACAAACGATTGCCTAGTGTTGATGAATATCCAAATTTGTTAATTCGTCATCGTGCTCAACAATCAAACATGCGTCCATCCACTTTACTGAAAATTCTGCTCAAAGATTTTGGCTCACGTGCTTACAAAAACTTGTGCAGGAATTGAAGCCACACGAACCTGAACTATCATCGTTCGCGCCGTACATTTGGTGAATAGGCTCAACGAAACATTACCATTGATCCACAATTCAACTGGCCATCTCGTTTGTGCGATTTGACGACATTAGATTATTCTATTTGCGACTATGTAAAGTCGTATGTGTACGCCGATAAACCAGAAATAATTGAGCACTTGGATGCCAACATTCGACGCGTTATTGCCGAAATACAGCTTGATCTACTTCAGATTATTCCATGTACGCACCAGACACATGCCCCAAATCATATTCAAACAGTAATGACAAAAAATCTTCCGAACGAAATCAATTTCATGGACATCAAAAACATTTTTCTGTGTTTTATTTCAGTTTAAACGTCTTCCCCTCTGAGAAAAACACCTTCTATATAGAATGAAAACGCTATTTTACCGTTCACAAAGCAAGCTGTAGATCTACGTGATTTCACAAAATATGTCTTGCGACAACTGTATAATGCACTTTCCAAATTGTATCAAGAAAGCGATTTAGATTTTCTCACCACAATGATTTATTGTATAACATCAATAATTATACTCTAATCTCCAGGTAAGTCTGGCTCTGCTCATCATTCTTTGACTTATTGTGTATCTCCCCTCATTGTCGATATTATTACTATACGACGTATTCACTATAGTTATTCATTTAACAGTTTTAAATGCTTACTAGTACACTATAGATGAATACAATGATCAAATATCCCTAACCCTACCTGCGACAAGGTACTACTTTTATGCAGTTAACTGCATTATAATGATAATAAAAATACCAACAATTCTTATTGAATAACATTCATATTTTCCATAATAAATACTATTCAAAATATCATTTATAAAATATGCTCTCAGATTTTTGATATTTTATAACATAATTTATTTTGTAAATTTGAACTTAATAGCCCGAATTATTTCAATATAATTATGGCAAGATCAGTCAGAATATTATATCAAATACTGTCAATTTGAAATGATATTCAATCATTTCTAATGTTACTACTTTTTAGAATCTTCTTGTGATTCCGATTATTTTGTATTTCGCTTATTAAATTAAATATTTTTTTTTGCTTACTTTGACTACACAGAGGAAAACCTATAAGGTTCGAATAACATCATGAGAGCCAGTGGTAGAATGTTGGGAGGGGAGATAGGCATTCGTATTTTTCTTGAAGGTTTGGAGGTTATAGACATAGGGAAAGACCTCACTAGGTAAAGAGTTCCACAAAAGTTCGATGAAAAAATGAAGTCTGGTAGGAAGAAGTTCGGCAGGTCTCGAGCTTGACAGTGAAGAGGCGACTAGTTTGCATGGGCGCCGACTCCATGGTGCCCAAGAGGCTCGAGCCCCCCAATGTTGTGTGAAGGGGGGCTCAGCCCCCCAATGTTCAGAAAGACTGGCTCAGTTCCCTTCCCAAAAATTCAAAGCATAAACAAACTATTAAAAACTCTAAACAAACTTTCGTATCTATATTTTGTTTAATAAAAATGATTTATTCAGTTGCACAAATGAATACATGATCTACTGCCTTTGTAATGTAATGAAGTTTTGTTGTGGAAAACAATCGTCAAGCATCTTTGGGGGAATTTTCAGTTTGTGCGTAAACGCACCATCACTGGCAACATTGGTAGCTAGAACCGGGATTACGTGGTTCACCGCTGGTGGCACTGAGTTGGGGAGGGGAGTGCATGTTTAAAATGTTATTTCAAATACTACTCTTTTGAACTTTGGAAGTTATCGTTTCAAGCTGTGCATTCTACATTCTCGCTATTTTAAAATATTGACTTGTTAAGCTCAATCTTTTAACCAAGAATATTAGGCACAATGAGATTTGCTGGGTAAACGCTTTAATAAATTGGCACCTTGACAGCCAAAAACATTCTTTCAGTCGTCTGCTCTTGGTGAAGTAACCTCAATTTATCAGTATTTTAAGATTAAAACTAGTGTTCAGGTTTCGTTTAAATGAATTACAACCACGATGTGTTTTATTCAGTAAAAGTGTCGATGCACAATGAACCGTAATGTCTTAGTAATTGTAGCTTTATTCTATTTTGTATATAAATCTTAAGAAGTTAAGCAATACAAAACCTGAACTGTTGATCATCGTTAAAAGGACGATCCAAGTAAAATGCTCAACTTTGACCATCCCCCCCCCCCCAACAATCACTTTTAGGGTCCCCAATAATTTTTAAAAGTCGGCGCCCATGCTAGTTTGAGCTCATCTAGTCCGCCTATCTGGAATAACTTGTGGTGAAACAACAGACGAGATTTTTGTTCAACACCGACCATGGACGTATCTATAGAAAAGGGAGAGATCTCCCATTTTTCTACGATGTTCTAGAGAGATCAATGAACTCGTAAGTGTGACATCATCAATCAAACAAATAGCTCTCTTCTGGATAGGATCCATGAGCTTTTCAGCGTATGATTGGGAGCCGAACACCAAACATGTGAAAAGTACTCCAGTCAAATCTGTGCTTTGTAGATTATGAGGAGCTGCTGGGATGTAGAGTAGCTCTGGGCACGGAATAGAAAACTGATTTTTCATGAAGTGGTTTTGGCAATGGACCTCACATGATGAGAGGGTGCTGTTGATGATGATCTCAAGTATAGATATGGAAGACTTCACCGGAATAGTTGTACATGACGTCTACGCATCAGCGATTGTGGAATTCGCCTTCCTGGAGAGGATGTAAGCTATAGTTTTGGTTGTGTTGAACTCTACTAGATTATCAGATCCTCTTTTCGAAATCGTTTGCCACATCACATAATCCCATCGACCTCTTCTGGCTTCATTGGATGATATAGGGGCTCTAGATGAGAAAGCGCTATGAAGTTGACCATCGTCATAACAAGCTGTGGCCGGAACAGGTGGTCACTTCCAACAGATCGTTGATATAGATTAGAAACAAAGTTGGTACCAAGATATATCCCTGTCGAGAACCAAAGAGGCCTAAAATGATGAAGCGATATGAAGTGTACCAGCATCTGCGAGCTGTGGCCGCGACAGGTGGTCACTTTCAACAGATCGTTGATATGGAGTAGAAACAAAGTTGGTACCAAGACAGATCCTCTGCCAGATCTCCATTAATTGCGTCAAACTGTCCTTGTCTGCCTCCTCTAGCTTCATTGAATGGTATAAGGGCTTTAGATGAGGAAGCGGTATGAAGTGTATCATCATTTGCAAAACTGAGGACGGACAGGTGGTAACTTCCAGCAAATAGTTGATATGGAGCAGGAACAAAGTTGGTGCCAAGAGAAATCCTCGTGGAACACCAAAGTTGATAGTCATTGTTCCGGATGATACTCCGTCAACCACCACATTTAGTAATCTATCTGAGAGAAAACCTGATAATAAACGAAAAATTGAGGCGGCAAAAGTCATATGACTGAAGTTGCTCGATAAGGCTTTGGTGCCAGACTTAGTCAAATGCTTTGGACATATCCAATGATACAGCTAGAGATTCTCCATGTTTCTCGATAGATTTCTGCTATACATGTGTTACGTAGGCAAGCAAGTCTCCTGTTGATCTATGCTGACGAAAGCCATATTGCCGGTCTCTCACGAATTTAGAGCTCTCAAGGTGTGTGATGAGCTCGATATTTATTGCTGTTCCCATCACTTTAGTGATCACATATAATAGTGCAATGGGTCTATAATTATTAGGAAGGGTCTTCTTTTCTTTTTTGGAATTGGTTGGACTCTAGCTGTCTTCCAGCTGGAAGGAAACACACCAAGTTTGTATGAAAGGGTAAACAACCTGCAGAAAACTGTTGTTAATTCAGGCGCGAACTATAGATGGCAGCAATATAAGGAGGGTCCTTTCCTTGTGGATCCAAAGTGAAATTTGCTGCAAAAATTCCACCAAAAAGGTTTTTTTCTTCTTGTGATGTGGTAGCCAGTGTGTCATCATCGTTGGTTAGGCAAGAAAATGAACTGGAAGTCAAATTCCTACCAATTGCTTTGGAGAAAGTCCATTCGGTCATTCGATAAGCTTCGATTTTAATTTGGCATTGTATGCCTCTTTTAGAGCATTTATTGTTCCATTGCTCATATTTCCCGGTTCAACGTATTCTGTTCTGGTCTCCAGACATGGGTTACCGCGCCAACGACGGAATGCTACTTGTTTTGGGGCGACGGCCCTAGTCTGATAATATGCGAGATCTCTGTGGCACATTGTGCTGGTTCATCAGATTCAAAACATACGCTTTCCCAAGGACACTTGAAGAGAAACATGTGGAGACCGTCCCAGTCGGCTGAGTTGTAATGCGAAGCTGTGCGTGAATGTGTTGGATTGGTACGTTGGACGATATAGGGTCAGGTTCTAATAAGGGGAATCAACAATTTTTATCTGTAATTTATGAATAATTTACTTATATTGATTTTATGTTCTTTTGTTCTCATATTCGCAGCAAAGTTGCAATCTAATATTTTATTTTAACATCTAAACCGAGGTTTCAATCGTCTCTTTGGATTGATGATTATCTATTATTCCAATAATTTTGACAATTGGCTAGAACATTCAACATTTTTGTCAACATGAAATTGGTCAATGGCATAAAATTTCATTTTACTGAGCAAGAGCCATGTCATAATAATAGCGTATAATGTATTGTTGTGGAATACGTTAGTACTTTGCATTTCCTGCTTCATCAAAATACAACGTCGATAAGCCCACTGATTACCACGGTCTTCAATTATTATGGCAACCGTCCATAAACATTCCAAATCGATGAGCTTCATGTTTTCTGTGAGGTTCTTATTATTTAATCATGAGAACAAATGATAGACAGGCCATCACTCCAATAATCCTGGAATATCGAAAATTGTTCCGTGTCTAACGTGATATATTTATAGAAATATTGTGCTTACAACTACCAATCGACAAAATTCTAAGCATGATAGAAGTAAATGTAATGTGTGCGGAAGTATAATCAATCTAGATTCTACTAATCTGTCCATACGTAATAGGCACTGTTAATTATTCTCAACCTTCGAGCGAGTGCGCTATCGTAAAATTTACGACAAATGTGCAAAATCTCTCCACATTTGCTTTCCTATTCCTAGATCAATCTGTTCTCATCCTCCCAATGAGTGGCTTCATTTATGCATGTCAGGACATCCTTCTTACATATGATTATTATGTTCATTTCATATATTCAGTCTATGTCACCTTTTCAGAAGGGTCATTTCTGACAATACTTTTGCCACTGTTTAGCAGTATTTTTAAGACCATCAATAATATGGTTTTGTTGTCATTCAACTTTGAAAATTGTTCATACACAACAAAAAAGTCGACACGTTATTAGTTTAGAGAAAATCTCAAAAGAACCCTAGAAGAGCAGTTCAGTTATATATCCAGAGATACTCCGAACCATATTATTCCAAACTTGAAAATATCTACAAGATCATAATGTAATTTACGTGCCCATATGTCATTTTCTTCTCGAAAGGGAAGAAAACATGTTAAAACGGTCAATGCTGATACTTTTGCCACTGTTTTGCAGTATTTCGAAGACCATCAAAAATATGGTTCTGTTGTCATTTGACTTTCAAAATTGTTCACACACAACGCAAAAGTCAACATGTTATTAGTTTAGAGGAGACCTCAACAGAATCTTAGAAGAGCATTTCAGTTATACGCCCAGAGATCCCCCAAAAGTGTTATTCCAAGCTTAGAAATATTTACAAGATCGTAACGCAATTTCCTGCAAATAACGACTCATTTTCTTCTCGGAATGGTCAATTCTGACAATACTGTTACAACTGTTTTGCTGTATTTTGAAGAGCATCAAAGGCACTTGATACGCCAATTTATTTGATAATAAGACAGATGAGAGTTGTTGAAACATCTTTCATCTTCTCTCATTATTGAATAATTTCTCCCATTATAACATTCAAAAAGCGATAAAGGAATACACTTCTCCTAAAATTTCAAATCAACTGAGCCTGCTTTATCCACTTTTTATCTTCCATATATTGTGAATATAACACATCGAATTTCCAAAATCCTTAAAAAACATAATATATCTTCTCGGTTTTCCACACTTCCAGAATCATCTCTGGAAGGTATTCATAGCATTCCCTGTTCTTGCGGTAAAGTCTACATTGGTGAAACAGGTCGTACAGTAGCTACTCGTGTGAAAGAATATGAGCGCTGTACAAGGCTTTGTGACACCAGTAGATCTGCACTTGCGGAACACAAGTTTGACACTAATCATCAAACCCTTTTCGAAAATACTAAAATCCTAGCCCGAGCCCCAAGCTTCTATCAGCGGAATATCCTTGAAGCTATGAAAATTTTACAACAACCAAATAATTTGAATCGTGACTCAGGTTATTGCCTTCCCAACATTTGAAAACCCATCCTCGAAAATTCCACTCCGCGTATGATTACACAACGGCAGGGTCATTTGCCAGAACGAAGTTAACCACCGGAATAAAGGCAGTAAACTGTGTAGCGTGAAGGATTTTTCCTACAATAAATACGGCTACAGAAACCAATACAATCAGTTTCAGTTTAAGCATGCCTTGAAGATGCCACCTGTTATGATTGGCGAAACGTCGGCATCAAGTCGTGCTATTGTGACGCGGAATCCATCCGGGAGCAAAGATTTTTCAAGATTAGCTATCCGCGGACATCTACTATTGTTACAGAAACAGAAATGCTTGCGTTCAACTATCTAGAGAAATGTTACGTATGGCTTGGATTAAGAGAAGTAGGGCGGAGATTGGATAGGTGTTAAGAAGAAGGATGAGATGATCACATTGAAAATTTCTTGTAGTGATTGCTTACATTTTTCTTTCTGTGATAATAATAGCAACATATCATGTGTTTTTTGATGTTAAATTAGAAATTAATACTAATAAATAATAATAATGAATAATGTTCAATTATTGCGTCTATTGATTATACTTTTTTTTACAAAGTTACTCAAATTTTTCAAAGGAAGAAGATAGTGAATTATTTTCTTTAAAAAAATTAGTTCTTTTCAAATATGCCAAAATATTGGTATGCTTTCGGAAAAAAATGCCAATGCCGTAATTACTTCAGTTTTCAAATATGGAAAATATGGAGAAATATATGCGAAATTTCAGATTTTTTCTTTTCTTATAATACAGCTTCAAAACACAAGAAGAAAGATATTTCCCCCGTTTACACCCCCTAAAGCAAATGAGTACCGATCTGTATGAAATTTTACAGTCTTGACCTTGACCCTCTCATAAGATTCAAATCGTAATTGTTTTGATCACTCTACGTATGGAATGATCACCAAGCAATGGAATATGCTGTTAGCTAGCGAGTAGCAGAACAGATATAATGCAGCAAGATGGTGCAAGACAAAGTACTTGGTATTTTCAAGAGCCAAGAAAGTAAATATAGTCAAAATACCTCATCGTATAATTAACATTGAAAACAATGAACTAGATGCATTTTTCAAGATTATTATAACAAAATGATCGACGATGTATCTAAACCAATGTATTTATTGATTAGCTCAGAACTAAACACGAATTTTCTAAGGAAATAGATTGCAAAAGTATTGAAAGGGGGGAATTCACGGCATAAATAGAATTAGTTTACTTCTTTGGAATAAACAAATCTCATCATACAGATGTAAAAGAGATTTTTGCCAATGTTAGAACTGGTCAAATGGAGATGTACGATAAAAATTATCGGCTTAACAGACGAAAGACTGAGCTTGCAACGATTAGATATTTTTTTAGGCTTTCGTTTGCAACTGCCGAATATCATTCTGATTGAGGGGATACTTTAATAGTTGCATGTGTGAATAATTGAACTAATGGTTGATAAAATATGGTTTTGATTTCCTTTTTTGATAATTTTTCACACACAACAGAAAATTTGACATGTTAATAGTTCATGGGAAATCTCAAGAGAACCCTAGAAGGGCAGTTCAGTTATATCCCCAGCAATATGTTTTGCAAACTTGAGCTTCAAAACGCAAGAAGAAAGATACTTCCCCCGTTCACACCCCTTAAAGCAGATAAGTACCGATCTGTATGAAATTTTACAGTCTTGACCTTGACCCTGTCATACGATTCAACTCGCAAGTGTTTTGATCACACCACGTAAGGAATAATCACCAAGCAATGGAATATACTGTTAGGTAGAGCCACGATATAGTATAATGGTGATGCGTCTCTCATATTAAAAGCGTAGCCCAAGTCTGTGAACTTACAACTCTTGCCGCAGGGTCGCTACCGTAGGATGTAAGAGGAGCTATACGGCGCACAGTGGGTGAATTCACGAATTTAGGTGGACAATAGTCAAGTCAAAAATTTTGAATTTCTGAGTGTTAGATATTATTATTATTATTTGCAAAATTGCATAATATTAATATTAACTCTTTACTGTGTTTACAAATACATGGTAAAATGAGTGAAGGACTCCTGTTTACACAACTGCCTAATTCTTTACAGTTAGAATATCACAAATCGCTGTCTGATTATTATGTACAAGTTGTTTCTGCCGTATACAAGTATAGTTTTTCCTTAACAATGAATATTACTGAGAAAGATAAGACCATATATTTCCATATTTATATTAGATCTACATTGTAATCTATATGTAGAGTTAATTAAGCAATTTGTAAATTTATTCCCATATTCAATAAAGAAAAACTCTATAACCTTCAAGAGCTCCCAAAGACTTTTTATTACAATTTGTTTCACCAATCCTTCTTTTTTTTAATGGTGCACAGATAATTTGCGATTTTTTGCGTTTTGGGTCATACAGAATTTTTTTTCAAACACTGGGTGATTCCAAACGCAGGGTGATTCATTTATTAGTTCCTTTTCCAAAAAAAAATGATCATATCGTGAATAAAGATCGGTAATTTTTATTGGGAATCTTTTACAATTAGATGTGAAAACGATATCATTCATACGGCCACTACCACTCTGTTTACAGGCCTGTATTCGAAAGTCGAATTTTTTGATGACTTATCCCAATAAAAATGAATTCACTTTTTCAATTTCTAAAAAAAAGTTGTTCTTCAGGTATTGAATTGCATTTTTCTATAGATCAAATTCGACAATTTTGCGAATTCTGGAGTTTCATTTTCTTAGTAAGTTTGACTGCAAATTAACAAAAGGTTCTTATTGTTTGTTGAGACACAAGGCAAGAGAAGTTGGTCATGATTTATATCCTCCATACTACAGATTACAACAAGCCAAAAAAGCTTGTATTCCGGAAGAAATTACAACTATCGAATGTAGGGCTGAATAGCCATTGCAGGCATTACTAAATTTAACAGTTCAAAGGCTATGTGAATTACAATCTCCCATATTGAAGCAACTCGTTGACATGGGAACTTATGACTATAACTTATATAGTAATGGGGATGCGATGGAAGTGGGGGACAAAGTAAATACAATCAGAAATTTTCTTCTGATTCTAATAGTGATGAAAATATTTTCATGTTTTCTTTAGTTCTTTCAAATTTAAAATCTATCAACAGACAATCCCGTCTATGGCAGAACAGTGTTTTTGGGTCAACTGGGTACATTCATATTTCAAAAAGAAACGGCCGCGTTAATACTTTCTTAAACTAAACTTGTAAAAGAAGAAATTCAAGCCCTAACTCCTACCAAAGTCATGGTCAAAGATTAGGAAATATCCATAATTCACAATTTGGCATTATAATCTAGGAGCCAGAGCGATATTGATGGTCTGAACATTACCACGATGGTACTATGGTTCATCGTTAGAGGACGGTTCAATGACCAATTCATCTCACAGACCATATTTTCCCCGGCTGCTAAATCTAAATCGAAACTGCCGTTTCGATTTCAAACCCAACCAAAATCTCAAAAATTTACTAGTTTATGTTAAAATTGGTTATATTATTCATATTGTTCACATTTTTTTGGGGGTGGTTTTAGGGGATTTCGGGGGGTTTAAATAGGCAAGGAGGTATGGCAATTATTTTAAATCTTTTTTTGACCTCCAATAAAGTTATTTAGCATGGTGCCATCATGTTATCTTGTGAGCTGCAAGTTTTAGTCACAAAATGAAAAAAAGAAACATTTTTGGTCCAAATAATGGTCAATTACACGGAAATGGACCGATAACTTTTGATGACATAGGGTATGTTAACAATTGCCAACACCAATGAACATTTTCGACCAGGTTTGAGAAGGTTAACTAGCGGTCCATTTTCGGTCCAATTTTAACTGGTCGGCCTGATAACGGATAAAAAATGATGGCACATGGTGGAAGTGTATAAGAATGACATGCTTTTCAAGTAACCGCAACTTGGGAAGGGTTAACCTTCAGTAAAAAAAAATGCGGATGCTATATCTCGAGATCTAGCAGTCGGGGAAAATTCGGTCTGTCAGATGAATTGGTCATTGAACCGTCATCTGACGATAAACCATAGTGCCATCGGGTTAATGTTCAGACCATCAATATCGCTCTGGCTCCTAGACTATTAACTATGCTACATGGTAAAGCGTTTAACGCATTGACAGAGACCAAGTCAACTCAGACATGCTACATATGCAAATCATACAGCTCCTCTTACATCCGACGGTGGCGATCTGCGGCAAGAGTTGTAAGTCCACAGACTTGGGCTACGCTTTCGTCATGTATAACAGTATACGATACACATTACCATTTTATTATACCGTGGGTAGAGCGTAGCAGAACAGAATTACCAATAGAGTGATTGTGCATTCATTATATGTTCATTCTGTTCATTATATAACAGCGACCCATTTACGTCACTACTTTAAGGGCTTCCAGTTTTTATCCGTCAATATGTCATGTACCGTTCCCGACGACAATAATTATGCATCCTATTTGATAAACTGAATGGATGCATTTTGCATAACATGAATCTTTTCATAATACAGTTATGTCGAATTGCATTGTCTTCATATCAAAATGATAAGCATCACAGAGAATATATGCTGCAATGAGTAGATACACTAATATTCATTTCATTATTGTTAATTTTGTATGGCGATGATTTGGAATCTCAGTTGGACAGATGTTCTAGTATAGTATTGTAATAACAATGTGAGTAGTATTGTTCACTCATTATATTCATGTTTATTATCCGACTGCTGTTTGTTGCTATTGTTACATAACCTATTATCTATTGTATGAATTCATTTGTGTTATAACAATTAATTTTGTTATATGTAAATTTTGTTGAAATTTAATTCAATCAATTAACCACAGTTCGCTGGTCCTAGGCAGTACATCTCTCGCTTCATAACTTCATATTTTATGTCATTTAGATGCTGTTAGATCTTCTCAGTTATGTGAATAGTGGATCTTTTGTGCCTAAATCTAATTGTAAATGGAACGTATTCAAGTTTTGAACTACGTATGATATGCAGAACTTTCTCGGGGTTGTTTTCATCATTTATTCAGGAAGATTTTCCGTTTCAAAGGTGACCAGTTAGATAACAAGTTATCTGCATGCTATTCTGTTTGTTGAATGAGAGAAACTTTTGCCCTCTCTGTTGGGGAATGATAATGATCGTTTTTAAAGATTGTCTCGATGATAAAGTCTCTCTGATCTAGATCGATCAACAACATTACATACTAATAGTTGAAGACAGTTGTTTCACCCTCTCGTGGAGCTCATTGGTAAAACAAGAAAGTTCGCAATGTAACGGAACGATCCTTCTGAAGCATGGATATTATTAAATATACATACATGGATAGCGTATGGTATACGAACCTCTGTTCAGTCGATGACTCCAACACGTAAGAGAGACAGAAGACCTATTTCAGCCTGGTATTAGACAGAGAGGGAGATCATTCTAACCACGTGACAAGGGGCAAGAACGTGCATAATTTACATTTGAATTAAACGGTGCACTTTACGAATTTCATGAATTATTAAATTATAATCCTCTTCGATCGGTTTTTATGATTCAGCAACAACACATAATGGTATTATGTACAAAATTACATTGAAGATCATTTTAAATTTAGTTTATTTACATGAAGCACCCATATGCAACTTGTTTTGAATCTGATCAATGGAAAACTTTACTACGTAATTAACTGAAATTACTGTACCCCACATCAAATGACATATTCAGTTAATAAAAGCTGCAATTATTAAATAATACATATATTCGACTACATAATCATTACCAAACATGACCTAATAAATAAAACAACATCGCAATTCTGTGAAGATTTAATTTTAATATGGAAAACCAGTAACATATACACATTATTCAAAATTAAATAAGCTACAGAAGAAATATATCCATTAATATCAAAATGCTTAAATAATTAGATAGAAATAATATAGCTATTTCTTGGAGTAGTTCGAAAAGAAAGTATCTCATTTATTAAAATTATTGATTCAATTCTGCTACCATATAACCCAAACCTGGATTTTTCCTAGGCCTAATAGATGCCTAATCATCAGCTTACCTTTTGTATCATAATAATAAACATTAACAAAATATAACGGTTTCCAAAGAAGATAAAAGTGATATAAGCAGGGTTTAGTTCACAGCAATAATGTTTATGGTTACAAATTAGATTATTGTAACCTCAGTTTTAAGCTTAATTTTAACGTTATATAATATCAAGTACTATTACTGTTAACAATGCAAATTCTTCGGGAATAGAAGTAAAGATTGTTCTGAGATGTCCTGCCTGACCTTCAGATGTTTTAATAGATTTTTGATATTCTTAATCCTTGCATTCATTCTACGATTCCTCGTAATCAAGTATTTGAATACTTTTCTGCGCTTATCATAGTACGCTTCTCAATTCGAAAAATTATTTTCATGTTAGAACATGAAGGTTAGAACATGAAGATACAAGACTGAATCTAAATCTTATGAATCTACGTTATAAATCTACTTAATATATAACATACAAATTTTGTGGTCTATTTACGGGTTGTTCTCCATTGATCCTGAATGAGGTGCCCTCACAACAAATAATGTTTGCATCATTACTAGTAAAAACATTATTTAAACATATACTCATCTAAAAATTGATAATAATAATAATTCATATTATTTACCGATTTCTAGGTTCTTTGGGTTTCACCTTAAGCTTCAAAACAAAATACTAGGAGGAACTACATGGTCTTTCACTGATTTTCTCCCGAATGAATACAAGAAATCATTTTCTGTAAAGTGTTCACTACGAAGATTACTCTTTTTTGTTTCATAATTCCATCTGAAGGGCAACTGAAATGAAAAGTGATTATTAAACTATAAGTTTCCATTTTCAATCGTGAATTGAAATTGTAATTCGAACGTCTACATCTTGATTACATTATTGTATAAAGTATCTACAGAACTTCTAAATACCAGTGAGAACTAGGTCCTCCTTTTTGATACCGATAGATTTATTAAAAGTATCCGATATAACTAATTAATCACACACTTCACTATTATAACCTTATATTTCAGTCGATAAGCTGGGGATTTTGGAAATACGCGACTGTCAACATCTTTTATGTATAAAATGATAATCGCGTGAAAAATGAGCAATTTTGTATGAAAATGAAGAAATTTTCCTGATTTTCAGCCCATTGAAAGGGATTTCCGGAAAAAATATCCTCGGATTCATGTTCAGAGGGTGAGAATAGGGTTAATTTAGCGTTTAGAAGTGAATGTGAGGCCGTGTCCACTCAGCTCAACCCCTACTAATGATTCAAATCGGCCAAAGAACAAAAATAATTTTTTTGATACGACCTCTTGGTTTTTTTTTAGAAAGTTCCCCAGCTTATCGACTGAACTATTATTGTAGTCAAGAGTTATTACACCTTATCATTTGATAAGGTGAAAGTAAAAAGCCAAACAACTAATCACAACTAAACAACAAAGCACTGAAGAAGTTTACTATATTAAAATATTGATATTTTCTTTTGAAAACAACATAATATGATAGATTACAGTAACATGTACTCTCATGGCTAGAACGATCCCACAGTAGATAAGTTCGGAGTTATTCTATTTTCTTAGTAAGATATTATGAAAGTTATATAAAAAACAATATTCACTAGAACAAAGACTCATGCTATATGATGACATATCATGTTAAATCAACAAAGTTGTATTATTGCGACATTGAAGTTAATGTCGAGCCGTTGGGTCAACCCTCGAGCCGAATAACACAATGTAAAAACAATCATAACAAGGCTTTCCCTTTAGTGAGATGATTCTACTTCTTCCTATGAACCACTAATCCATAACCCTGAGAACCTAGATAACTTCTGGCTGTCTTTAGCAGCTCATATCACACATGATACCTCACAGTAAGTAATTCTTCTCATAAAGTCTGTAGAATCATCATCATCATTATATTTCAGCAGGTTTGTTTCTCACCAGGAGTTCAGAATAGTTCTCATACTGGCTTCCATTAGTTCCTTTTGAAGCACTTTTACTTCCCCGAAGAAATGGTGCCTGTGGAACGTTCCTACACCTCTGGTCATTCTACATATGTAGGGTGCCTTGAAATGAATGTGTTTATTAGGACGACCGCCATCTTTCTAATATCTCAAAATTCCCTGGCATGTATGGTAGCACCGGCTCTTGATCTATTCTGTACAAGTGCCTTAGATGGTAATACAGCAGGTAGGGCCACATTATGACGATGGGTGTACGCCGAGGTCGCTTTTGCAGAACATGCCGACAGTAGGTGGAAGACCGTCTCAGACGCCTTTTGACAGTCCATGCAGCTGACATCAAGAATCTGCACATCCATCACGTTGCAGCGATATATCAAGGTGTTGATTACTCCATCTCGGCAAGCTACTATGAATCCCTCGCTTTCGGATGTAAGCCCGGCTGACCTTAGATAGTTGAAGGTCAGCTTGGTTATTGAGCGTTTACATGTTTTTGTAGAAAACACCGTGTATCAGCTTGTCAACATACCGCCCGAGCATAAGATCTTGCTCCGCAGCATTTATCTCGGTCTTTACTGTAGAAGGTTGCAACTCGAGGACGCCTTTTAGCTGGAGTTCTCGACTGATGTGGAATTCGAGGCCAAGTTCTTCCGCAGATTCTTCAGCTGCCTTAACGATGAATACCTAACTCCGGCAAATCGTGACTTTTGCACAGGAGGGGGTTCAAACTCCTAAGAACTTTACACGCTATACTCAGAACCACACTCCTATGCAGACTTTCCAAACTGAGGAGTCATCTACGGAAACGGACGACCTGGGCTGCAAACTGGGATGGATATGCATTATTTTCCGGGTGTCTCTGTCGACTCGATGCAGCTCATTAACTGTCCACTTCATCACTACAAAAGAGTAGAACAGGACTAGAACGGCAAGCATATTCGTTGCAGGTACCTAGTTCTCACTCGAAAGTACGGGAGACCAAATCTTTGGAGCAATGTTTCTGAACTTGCGGTCGAGAGCCACATAATTAGGACACTGTGGAATTCCCAGGTATCGATAAGTCTCTCCAGCATAAAGATGACTGACAGAAATGTTCTGGATAAGTATAAACAAGGTTTCTCTGCCTAATTGACCACAATGTCGTGTAAGTAGTACATTAAGAGATATAGAACATTTTATGAATAACTGTAGGGGTAGTATTCCCACGAGAGCTGTCAAGAGCTCTCATACCACTCGTGTCATGAATTTGTAGTAGCTCGGAAAATCTATCCGTCAATTTCGCATCATGTTTAATTTCTCAGTGATACATCTATCTATAGATGGTGTGAGATAGTTTGGTCTTCGTACAATGCTGTGGCTTTGTTATGTCTACCTTCCACAGTGATTATTCCATAACGTTGCAAACTATTTCGTTCTACTGATGAGCTCTATCAGAAGAGCAACGCAGCTGTCTAGAACTATTAGTTTGCGGCACTATTCATCGATTTAGACTAAAGAGACCTCATCAACATTAATTTCAAAAATAGTCTAGATCGATTCAAAAGAGCCCAGAGCCGATATTTCCGCGAAAATCCGTAAAATTTCTTTTTGATCGATTACAATTGATATTTGCCTGATACTTTATTATTGAGGGAAGTGAAAAACAGTATTCAATACTAACCATAAATTATTCACAAAGAACGTAGGTACGTTAGTGTTATAATCCTCATGAAGTGAATGTAAAAAGACAATGGAATAAATTCCATTGAGGGATTCCGTGAAATTCTCTTCTCCTTCTTTTCCACATTAGGAAAATCCTGAATACGTTCATGTGATTTACGAATGTATACGAGATTGAATCTGAAAACTGGCATCTGAAGTGGTTTTTTTCTTGTTTTCAGGTGACCAGAATTATCCTGCGAGGAATGATTTAGATCTAATGCAGGATGCAAAACCTCCAACGTTCGTGACTCCAGGACAAACGTATCGAATCGCTACCGGCAGCACGGTAGTGTTGCCTTGTAGGATATCACAACCAGGTAGGGTTTGATTTGTAACATGTTTTCTACATTTAGGTCTATTCAAAGAGCTCGTGGTTCAATAACCATCATGAAAGGCAATTCTAATTATGTCATTCAGGCTATTCAAATTATGAACACATGTGAAATAAACTGACCTTTTACAAGAATGTTATTCGTCATTCATTCATTGATTCTTTGAAATTTTATGCATTTCTCTGAATATATTTTTGTTGAAATTCAAATTCAATTTCCTATTACAAATTTCGCTTTAGGATCTTCATTTCCTGCTGAAAGGTAGCATTTAATATTTACTTCCGACACAATTTTGATTTTCTTCTCTCTTTTTTTTGCACAAAAAACCGCCATTTTTAAAAAATCGTATGTTTACGATTGGGTCTTTTGACCCAAACCAAAATGCAAATTGAAGAGATTGCTCCCTATATCATATCCAAAATCCAACCCCTTTGCATGTGAACAAGAAAAACTATGCCATTTTGAAAATTGTGGGTTCAAAACATTTCTAGGTTAGAAAACTTGTATAAACCACAAAATTTGTATTCAAATAGAGGATCATTTTATGCATATTTTAAGCTCTTGAAGTCCTTTTTTTGATAAGAAGAACTCGAAATATTTCTATTTGTAAGTTTGGGCCCGTAGTGGATTGTATTTCCTCTCCCCCTACTTTTCAAAGAGATTTTTCCGAAATGAAAAAAAATCGAAAATTTTAAATTTACAATTTTTTTTTGTCAAATCTACATTACCGACGCTCGACTGATCACATGTTCGTGATCAGCATCTCAAAAAACATAAAAATCAATTATAAAAATAGATGTGGAAAAAATAAATTTTCATGTGTAACTCAATTGCACAGCAACTGGACTACTGGGTCAAGATTCATTATTAATTAGTTCAGGGCATTTCGGATACAAACGATGTCAATCCGAACACATATGAATGAGATATAATTAGAGTTGAAGTAAATTTAATTCATATATTGCTCCTAAATTTGAAGTTTATTATACATCCATTTTTGTACACCTTCCGACTGGGCTTATTTTATGTTCATAAGATAAAATCATAGACCTATCATCCTAAGGAGACGAAACATTCATGAAACTCCATTTGACTTGTCGCAATCATTACATGAAGTATGACAGAGAAAACCAACGGACCTCTTTGTCGTCGAGTCTTTATTACTCCTTATATGCAACGCTGTAACTATGATTGAAAACTTTGTACCACTTGTAAGGCAACACCGCTTCGAAATAGCTACGAGAAATACGGAAGCTGTCAAATTAAGTAGTACAGAACAAAGTCCCCATTCATAAAAGGTGCGCGGCGTTGTCGCTTTCTGAATAAATGAATCAATGGAATGGAATAGTTCTATATTTAAAAATTTAAATATTCTATAATTCGATTATATGTTCCAGGTGATCATAAATTATGGAATATTTTTCAGAGAAAACGACATTTCAACAGTATTGTTTCTAATATAACCAATAAATATTGCTATTGACGTTTCTATAATAATTACAAATCCCAATCCGGCACACTGAACAACTAATCTGGCAACAGCACATTCCATACGGCCATACTTGTAATATACAGCGGTCTGAGTGTCCCGAATGGCAATGTCTGATCGTGTTTCAATGTAAACAATTCTGTCTCCTCAGGATGATAGGTCTATGGATAAACTCCATATACATTAAAAATGTTTTAAAGGCTTTATTTTTCTCATCAATTATTTCTCACAATAACAGCAATTAAATGCTTCACATAGTGTATAGAATTGAAACTAAAATGTGATTTTACTTCAAATTATGTAATCCAAAGATATTTTATACACTGATATGAACTATATTTTAATACGACCATGTGTGAACGCTCTAAAATTAGATATTGATTATACAGGGTGTTCCATCTCAGACGAGCCACCCCGTATATTTCTTATCTCATAGTGAGTGTAAAAATCTCCCGGAACACGTCGAATTATTTTGTTTGGGGGATATCTTTTGACGTATATTTGAGGCTTGAACGAGCAACCCCCTAATGGGGGGCGCTTCAACCCCTCAAAATTGAATAGGGGAGAGGGGTTGAGTGATACATCATTTGAAAGGTCTTGGAAGCCTCTTTACAACGGTGTATGAAAAACGTAAATTTGATAAACCGTTTTCGCCAAAAAATAATTTTGTTGCTCGAATGCGCCACCTTCAATATTTTGGTTACTTGCTCATTTTTATTAAGCCTTTTTCACTTAAACTTGAACAATCTTCAAAAAATCGCATTCGTAGAAAAATTGAATTGTGTCATGCTTACAATGAAAAAAATTAAATCTGCTTGTTTAAATCAAATGTTCAAATTGTCCTCCATTGACTTCCATACAATAATACAATACAATTAATTTTTGGCAAAAAAGGTTCATCAAATTTACGTTTTTCATACACCGTTGTAAAGAACTTCCAAGACCTTTCAAATGACGTATCACTCAACCCCTCTCCTCTATTCAACTTTGAGGGGTTGAAGCGCCCCCTATTAGGGGGTTGCTCGTTCAAACCTCAAATATACCTCGAAAGATGTTCACCAAACAAAATCATTCGACATGTTTCGGGAGATTTTTCCACTCACTATGAGATAAGAAACATACGGGGTGGCTCGTCTGAGATGGAACATCCTGTATAGTACATAGTGGTGGACACTTAATACTAAAGATTGTATATCGAAGTGAGATACATTCAAGTTGAACACTTATTGCTAGATGGATGCCCTGCTTCTTTAACATCCAGCTATTTCTACTATCATAATGTAAGAGTAGATAATGTTTTAATTATATCATATCGTTCATTTCCAGGCAGCTACGTTCTAGTATGGAAACGAGGGATAGCCGTGTTAACAGCTGGTCCCGTGAAAGTTACACCTGACCCAAGAGTTAGATTGCTGCCTTCTCCGGTAACAACAGGTTCATCTCTACCCGGAATCCCAGAACTTTCAGGCGGCGGTTACAGTCTTGAACTGAAGGACGTGAGACCACAAGATGCCGGGGATTATGTTTGCCAGATTGGCACTATGGAACCTCGAGAAATCACTCATACGTTAGAAATACTGGGTGAGTAATTACATTACTTCCTTGAATTCATGCATGGACAATTCCTAAGAAACTATTCCTGATTTGGTGTGAATAAAAGTTTCAGTGAGAGAGAATGATAGGATTCGAAAGGGAACAAGGCAATGAAATAGGCTTGCGTCTTAATCTTCCCTATAAAGTTTCGTAATAAATGGGGAATTACTTTGCATTACTTTGTATATTATCATCATGAGATACTGAATTAATGCAATTGAAAAAGCCACATCACTCCAATATTTTAAGAAAGATACTGTGAATTATTTACTTGGCCAATTCCTCAATGGTATCACAAAATTAATATCCAGACAACTCGAATTGACTGCAGTGTCCTACATATCCTTCAGAGGCAAACATATAATGTATACGAACAGATATTTTGATAATTATTATTATTGTTGTGAATAATTCACGATGAAAAAGGAATCACGTAATAGTTAGTGATTTAGTGCAACTAATTCATTTGAACAATTTTCCTGAATAACTGCACACTATCTTTATGAAACAGAAACATTTCATTTTAACAATTGGCAACACTGTCCATATGAAAACTGTTGGAACGGCTGGCAGTGTCGCTCTATAAAATCTGAACGAGTGCTCCTACTTTGCAGGGGACGCCATGTCTTATCAGTTAACAGGTGTTGCTAGGTTATGGTGGAAGTTTTGTATGGTACCTAGACATAGGGGCAGATGGTTGGAATCATAACACTGGGTACAAAATGAGATTCATGGGTTTAATGTTCATTACATGGTACCTTCTAATACTGACTCAGACTGACTAAGAAGTTACTGACCTTACTTCTTACTATTATCTTACGTACTTGAATATCTATTCTCAAGGGATAAGCCTTGCTCCTCTATAAATAGTCCTCGCTATAGTTCGACGAAGGTTGACCTTCGTTGCTGCATTGATACTCATGTTCATGGACTCACGGTTGGAGTCTTGTCAACTCATCATTTGTTATGCTATATAATACAAATAACAAATATGTTTTATGCTTCTTTATACTTTGC
The DNA here is from genome assembly GCA_958510875.1 of Endomychus coccineus. Taxonomy (NCBI): domain Eukaryota; kingdom Metazoa; phylum Arthropoda; class Insecta; order Coleoptera; family Endomychidae; genus Endomychus; species Endomychus coccineus. The sequence continues at coordinate 109,585,175 of OY294070.1, read as the reverse complement.
GATTCGCGGATACTCTTCAGTTCTTAGGCTTCTTGCCTAAAATGATGTGATTGCATCATTATATTGTTTTCAATTTATATTCAAAATCTACCTGTTTTATAGTAAGCTATCTGAATTTTCCAATTCATTTATTTACGCGTATACAGTGTGTCCACGTTAAGGACTTACCACCCTTGTAACTTTTGTATTCTTCGACGGATTTTAACAAAAACTTCTTTGTTAGGTTGGTATTCAAAATGTGCATTAAACTAGGAGATAACTTTAATTTTGGGTTGTGATCATGGCTACCTACAACCACTTTTATTGGTTTGAATTTCAGGAAGTATTATTAGGATTTTTTTTTTCAGAAAAACAGATAACGGATTCTCATTTAGGATAACGTTAAACTTACCTGTACCAATTTTCAGTGTTCTAAAATACAGGGTGTCCAAGAAATTAAAATTTAAGTTTAATTTGTATTTGAGAAATTCATAATGTAAATTCCTACTAATATCTCTGAAACTTGGATATGAATTTTCCATGAAATAATCAAGAAACATTAATTTGACTTTTTTATTACACTTATTATTATTTGAAGCATTATGAAAACAAATGAAACGTTGACCACTCGAACAATTTCCACTTTTCATTTTCCTTGCATTATATCATTTGTTTACAATTTGGTGAAAAGGCTTAGTGTGCTGAGAAAACACAAAATCTTGTCTTAGTTGAAAGATGTTAGTCGATCATATTCAAGGAAACCAAATGATTCTCAATTATTTTAATGATAATCCACATTTAAGTCTCAGGGATGCTAGTAGAAATTTGAATATTTTTAGAAGCTGGAAATGTTTGAAGAAAATCGGTGAGAACCCTTCTAAGCTAAAATTTTCTTCTTGAAGCTGGAGATGCTGAAGCATCTGAATTTTATATATATTTTTTTAAAAACGCGGTTGTGGCTACATTTACGATCAACGGGATTGTATCATCATAAAATATCAGAATGTGGAGGTAAATGTCTTCTGTGTCATTTTGAACGAAAATATTATTGAGCCATACCTTTTTATGAATATTTAAATGCTGCTAGCTTTCTAAGATTTCTACAAAGCGAGTTTAACGATGCACTTGATGGTCTTCCTCTTGTTACAATTTATACTTAACGCTGTTGATGTGAGAAAGTGGTTAAATGATAATTTTCCTGATCGTTGAATCGGACGCAGTAGTCCTCTTATTCGTTGGCCGCCGAGATCCCCAGATATTACGTCGCTTGATTTCTTTCTTTAAGGGACAAAAAAAAGTCTATGCTGCAAGGCCTCAGAACCGAGAAGAACTTTGTGATAGCATCACAGAAGCTTGTCTCAGTCGATAGAAGTTAAGGAATGTGATAAGGAATAATCGGCGTCAAATTGAGAAGTGTATACGGGAATTTGGTTAATTAGTAGAAGTTCCAAAAATTCAACTTGTTTACAAATTTCTCATTCGCTAATTTAACGAGGAAGTTGTTTAATAATTTGTATTAGTGTCGATAAAACCACATTTTCTTTTCTTAGACACCCTGTATTTTAGAACACTGAAAATTGGTACAGGTAAGTTTAACGTTATCATGAACAAGAATCCGTCATCTGTTCTTCTCTAAAAAATCCCTGATAATACTTTCTAAAATTTAAGCCAATAAAAGTGGCCGTGGGTGGCCATGATAACAGCCCATAACTGAAGTTATCGACTAGTCTAATGCACATTTTGAATACCAACCTAATAAAAAAAGTTCATCGAAATCCGCCAAAAAATACAAAAGTTAGTAAATCCTTAACGTGGACAAACTGTATATAGAAATATATGATATCTTTATTTCATCTTCATGTCTTTCTTTTTTAAATTCTTGTCCTGTATATCTTGTTGTCACTGCCTTCCACCTTCCTAATTCTTGGATCGAAATTAACGCTAACGTATCTCTCTCGATATTCAGCAATATTCTTCTCAGATCTGCCTTTTGCAGTATCTGTCATCCTTACTGTTGTGAAACTTTTCCACAGTGTACCTACCTTATCCATATGTTGATCAAAGCTCCAGTCTTACGTCAATTATCTCTTCTCCCTCCATCATACATGAAAACATTTTGAATATTTTGTAATTCATATTACTGCTGTCAGACTTTTCCACAGTGTACCTAAGTCAAATGTGTGAACCAAAGCTGCAGACTCACGTAATGCTACACTTCTTCTCAAGTATAACCCTTATAACATCTTTGTCGAATCTTTTCCGAAGTAGATTTCTATTATCTCTTCTTCTTCTGTTATTGCTGCGCCTATCTCTTCAATTCCTCCATGTTGAATATTCGACTTATTTCGCTCAGTAACATATTTCAATTGTCCCGTGACGTCCTGGGTGATCATTCCTATAGCCACTGGATTGTTATTGAAATATCGAATGAAATATTTGCTCGCAATTACTTCGCTGATTCAATTGGTACTATGTTCACTATAATATGAATGCAATATGCTCTGTTGCAAATTTCATATTATTGTTATTATTGACTAAAACTATTTTGTTGTACGCAAATCGCATTTCCAAATAATATGTAATCATTATGCTAATCATATATCAATTTAATTTAAATTTGTATCTCATCATCATATGCATAATATTATAATAATTATAATAAGTAAAAATTGTCTAACTGTTAATAATAATATATATCCCTCTAGTTATCCGACCCCTGATGAATTAATTCTGCATACTCAATATTTTATATTCTTCATAATAATAACTCCTTAATGGTTTTATGGATAATTTTTCCTAGCAATAATATACTTCTTTAAACCAATGCAAGTCAATATATGTATATCTGATTATATATAACTACTGCCTTTGGTTCCAAATTATTTGATAAATAATTAAGGTTATTCTCAATAATATATTAATACCTAACACTTTAAAATATGATAATTACGTTTAATATTTAATAATTACCAGCATGCCTTCAGCATTTTTTTCTCAGCAAAATTTCATTACTTGCTAATTAATTCCAATTAGTTTAAAAATTGATACCATCTATATACTTGATCAATTTATATTTTTAATAACGTATTTCCAGGCTATTTCCGTTAATAACTCAGTTCAAATCCAATTTAAACTATTAAAATCATATATAACTAAATTAATTCAATATTATTCAATATAGTTAAATGTGACACCAAAAAACTGTATTCAGCAATTACCCTGATTGCAGTGAATCTACTTAATTAATAAATCAATAAATTAATAATTTCTCATAGATCTATATAATATACACAGCGGAGCATATTTGCGTGTTGTTTTATAAGTTGATAAGTACGAAATAATCATCCTTATCAACTGAAAATATTGTCAAAGTTCTAAGAACCTTTCAGCTACAAGCTACGAAGTAGAAATCATCACAGTAGATTGAGTTAGAAAACAGAATGCCTATTTGGGGTTAATGATGCGAACAAGGGGAAACCAACTGCTTTTTCGCTTATACATTTCCATCCCTTCTAATTTACCTAGATATTTGTCTGTACTGTGTTTTAAAAGTGATAAGCTTTCTTGAGAAATGGTGTGACCCATATGTGACATAGTTTCTAATCATGATTTTTCACTATTACTTTTCATTACATGAGCAAAATGTTCTTTGTAACGAGTTAGAATGTTCCTTCTATTTGGACCCACATCTTGAACACGACTCAAAATCAGTACAAACAAATTTCAACTCATCTGGGTCCAGAACACAGTGGAGTCGAAGGTAATGAAATCGCTGATAGTCTGGCCAGGCGGAGTCGTTCGGTGCCGCCGTTTGGCCGAAGCCAATGGTCCTTTCATCAAACTGCGTGGAAGATCTCGTTCTTCGTGGCCAGCTGAACAAACAGTAGTCTGACCTGTCATGAGGCAGGCGAAGCTCCCAAAGAAACCTTTCCTCATAAGGGACCGGAATTCTCACGGGTTACTGTTATATTAACAGATACCTACATATCATGGGCGTCACAGATGACCCTATATGTAGGTTGTTTACCCTTTCATACAAACTTGGTGTGTTTTCTTTCAGCTGGAGGACAGCTAGAGTACAACCAATTCCAAAAAAAGGAAAGAAGACCCTTCCTAATAATCATAGAACCATAGCAATATTATCCGTAATCTTTGAAGTAATGAAGAAAGCAATCAACATCGAGCTCATCTAATATCTAGAGAGGTCCAAAATCGTGAATGATCGGCAATATGGCTTTCGTCAGCAGAGATCAACAGGAGGTCTGCTTGCTTACGTACTACATGAATGGCAGGAACTTCTGAAAGACATGGGGCTGTATCATTGAATATCTCCAAAGCAGTTGACCGAGGCAGCAAGGCCGTCTTGGGGAATTTCCTTCATATGGTTTACCGCCTCTACTTTGTCGCTTACTATCGAGTTTTATCTCGGATAGATCACTCCCTGTGGTGGTTGACGGAGTATCTTCGGATACAATGGATATCAATGCTGGTGTTCCACAGGGATATGTCTTGGTACCAACTTTGTTTCATCTCCATATCAACGATTTGCTAGAAGTGACCACATGTCCCGTCCACAGCTCTGCAGATGATGATACACTTCATTTTGCTTTCTCATCTAGAGCCCCCATACCATCCAATGAAGCCATAGGAACGAGTCAGGGACAGGTTGACACAATTAATGGAGATATGGCAAAGATTTTGAGATGAAGATCTGATAAGCTATAAGAGTTCAATGGAACCAAACCTCAACATTGCCTCTTCTCCAGGAAAGCGGATCCCACGATTGCTAATATGATGATGTTAGGCACAACTATTTCTATGAAGTCTTCCATAGCAATGATCGGAATCACCACTAACAGCACCCTCTCATGAGATGATCATGTGAGGTCCATTACGAAAACCGCTCCAATAAAACTTGCTTTTCTATTCCGTGACAGAGCTACTTTACATCGCAGCAGCTCCTCATAATATTCAAAGCACAGGTTCGACCTACCCTAGAGTACTGTTCACATGTTTGGAGTTTGGCTCCCAATCTTTTGATTGATAATCACACACGAGTTATGAAAAAAATTTCGACAGCCAGCGTAAGCAATATTCTGGGTTTCTGGTGAGTCAAAAACCTGCTAGAATAGAATAGGTTACTGATCATGGGGAGCACAATGTGTCCAATTCAGTGGCCTTAGTGCATCTAGGGGGTCAACCCCTCGCTCTTTCTTGATGGCGATAATGTGGTACATTGATCGATTTCGTATTAGATAAAGTTATATAATTTGGTCTTTTTACTATACTAATAGTCCGTTATGTATACCATACATAGACGATCGATAGGTAACGCTGCAAACTTTGTCCTCCTACTAATCACCTCTATGAGAAAAGTGAAACAACTTTCTAGAAGTATTAGTATGTGATATTACTGATTGATCTGAACTAGAGATACCTTATCACCATTCGTGACTACAAACTCCATCTCGGGATAATATCGTAATTTATGTCTATGTGATATAATTACCAGTACACGTGAAGTAGTAGTACTTTCTTAGTTGGTTAAGTAGGAGATTACTCTTTTTTCGCAAAAGTGCTTCATCGGTATAAATTGCTAGAGATATCGCAGACCGTTTCAGATAAACTTAAAATCGTGAAAGTCATTATGAATAAAATATACTTCAGCTTAATGGCATGACAGTGTTGCGTTCTATTCTGAAGAATGGTTCTTGAATTATTGATGTTAGCACATCAACTTGAAACTATATATTACTTACGTATACAGAGTTACCTCCAATTCTTGTGTATAATTAAAACATGTTTAAGAATAGCCCATATTCAAATTAATGTCATTTTATTTCCATCAACGTGAAGACACTAATCTAATCATCAATGGTCCCTTCATAATAATCGGATATGAAGCATTACGTGCTGACGATGACATTAATTACATATTATTAAGGAGAATTGTCAGGGGTAATACCGCTTCCGAGTTGATTAGAACAGACATGGCGACTTGATAATCCTTAAATACTCGGTTGAATCTATAATTATTACATCACGAATAACCGATGCTGATGACATTTATCAGTAGCGTTTAATGGACATGAGATCTATATTATCCAATTATAATCACATACATGATAACTTGAATCTTAGTCACATAACAAAACATGCCTGGAACACATGGTATTCTGTCGTTCGATTTTGGGAATAAGAAATTCATCACAAAAATAATTATTGATTTTAAAATTCTAAAATTTTTTTTGCCACCATAGGCGTCCAAGTAATATACATATTGTTATGATTTCTTTCCCTATATAAAATAAAATGGTAGAATTAGAATTTACCGAAACAGTAAAAATAGAAAAGTATATATAATATGGAATTAAAAACATTATTTAAAGTTGAATAATAAGTAGAATGAGATATTAAACATTGTATAATAACAGAAACAAAAATGTGAAATAGTCTATAGGAAGTGTAAAGAAGAAACAGTGAAAGTGGATAAACGTACAGTGATAGGAAAGAGGAAAATCATAATTAAAATGATCCAAAGACTATCTGAAGATAGCGAAATAGTAAAATAAGTTGAGAATAAGTTATAGATTTAAGATAGTATTGATAAATTTCAGTTCTACAAAGTTATATAGATGTTATTCATATTTTGAATTATGTATTAGATTTAAGCAATAACAAATGTCAAAAAAGACATTATAATCAGAATTATCAAGTTGATAGGAACCTAATCATAGGTTGTTATATATCAAAATATGGGAAAAAATGTTGGTACCATGAATTTGAATAGCAGAATGAACAATAATTTTAATTAATTTTAAAATCTTCAATATATCAAAATTTTAAAAATACTCAATTCTCATTGGTCGATACAACAATTAGATGCTTCAAAGTTCAACAATACTAAAGAACTGTCAGATTCAACAATGGGAATAGCTTCCTAGATATTAAGAACCTAATTGGCTAAAAATAGTTCGAACAGGCTTCCTTTTGTGGACCCTATAAAAGGAAAAAAGAAAGGGAAGCTAGTTAGTTTGCATTTACATCTGAGCACTGAATTGCAGCTCAATTTAATTTCCATAACCTAAGTTTGTAGCATCGGAGAACTGAAAGAGTCTCTGCTGCTTCGAAAAGTTTATATAACCGAAGTCAATTAGTAATTCCTACGAAGCAAATAGTATTCATAAACTTCATCTCAATGTTAGTAAGGTTAACATAACCAAAGTTACTTAAGTGACATCGGAGAGTAATCAATCTTCGATAGCAGTTCCAGTTTGTTATAAACAAAAAAGTTTTATATCTTAAAAAAGAATGAAACAATTAACAACAAATTATCAACAAAATCCTGATTAAGAAGAAGAATCAACGTGTTATCTGTGAATGTGTAATAGCAGAGTATATGTTTTCGAAAGTGCATAACCAAATGAAATAAGAAGATATAAAAACCTAAGGAACATTACCAACATTCTTCCTAATATTTGTAGGATATATAAAAGTAAGTCTATTTACAATTTCATCATTGTATCGTTGTATCTGAATGTAAAATTGTTATTGTAATCATGTATACATTTTAAGTCAATTGAGGTTAACTTGAAACATAGCGAATTTTAAAGCATAAAGAAAATTGTCAGCATAGGAACTTTAGAAGCTTAAAGTTAATTTGTATAATTTGTAAACATAACATAATACAAGGTTCATACCTAAACAAATTTAAATATAAAAGTTTTAACATTTTAAATAAGGTTTTATTTAATTCCATATAATAACAAAATAATATCAATTCAATCAAATTAAATCAGAGAATAAATTCAAAATTAAAATCAATAAAGAGCTAGCCGGAATAAAAATTAAAATTGAAAAAAATATAAATCATTGAAAATAAGAAATCATTAGAGTTTAGTTAACAATTGTCACCACAACGTGGGGCAATTCAAAACTCATTAGAGTTTAGTTAATAATATATATTACGTTTACAAAAAAATTGATATGATTGGGAAATTAAATTATAAGGTCGGTTTTACTCTATTTATTCACAGAATTATTGTAATAAAAAAATGTGTAACATATGGTCAAGAATATAATTTACTTATAATACATAAATTTCACATAACACTCGGAAGAAAACATTGACATTTTATACATGATAATACTACATATTTTATGGATTGTGTCCATATATATTTGAAACAACTTTGATAAAATGCAGTAGTTATCTTCTGTTGTTCTAAATCTAACAGTAACTTTTGCAAAAAATCCTCTCTGAATTGTGAGTTTTCAGACATACAAGGAGTAGCTACATTATTACATTTTCTGTACAGTTCTATTTGAGGTTTTAACAAAATGAATGATAGTATAAGGATTCGCAAGTATTCGTGGTTTTATTTGGAGTTGAAGGATGTTGAGCCCAAATGTGGGGTGGAAAAGTGGCTTCGTCGGATATATATAATCCACCAAATAATAAGCAAAAACCGTTAACCTATCGTCACTTTATTTTATCGCAAGTAACTCAAAAACAAAAAAATCAAAATCGCTTATCAGATTTGGATTAAAAAATACTATACCAAAACAATAACGAAGCCACTTTCCAATTTCACAATTTTTATTTTCATATTCTCCACCTAACCACACTTTTTGTATTTTAAGCCACCAAGACTGAGTGAGATGGAAGCGGCAACCAATAATTGTAACACTTTACAAACTGCATTATGAATGGCAGTTTCAAAATTAACCACTACTTTCTCGAAAATGAAACTCAATTGTTAAGAGAATAAATAAACTAAACTTAATTTTTTCGAAACAGAATCTTCAAGTTTCTTCTTATTTCTTTTTCAGTAAACTAAACACTAACGGTATATAGTGTCCATTCATGTAACCATGTATGGTAAATAGTTGTGAATTTTGTGCAGTATTGGAATGTGCAATCCATGTACATAAAACTCGACTCTGTTTTGCAGCTTAAAATTACAATTCCATTTCGAAAATCCAACAGTGAACTTCGTTCGCAGAGCGAGGCAAAGTTGGCAATGTTTTGCGACGTCTATTGTACATATTTTCTTTGACGGATTTTAAGTCCGAGGAAGTCAAAGATTCTGAAGGGAAATCGGAGGGAAAACCATTTGATGCTAATTATTTATGCAATATTTCATTTGGTCACTCTGTAAGGTTCTTTTTCGCTTTTCTTTTGCGGGCAATAGTAAGAACTTGTCTAGCAAATTTTCCTTTAGGTTCGTGATAATGTCAATTTTTAATATTGTTACAACAAAACTACCCGATTCCCCAATAGCATACACATTAACCTTACATGTAGGCCATTTGAAGTACCTTCAGACAGTTTTATTAGTTGAAAATCGATGTTCAGAAAACTTATAGTTTTCGTAAACTATTTGGGTGTTTCCGCGTTCACTAATAATTTCTTTCACAAATGACATTCTGAATTTTGAGAATAATGTTAACTATCACTTGTTAGCACGTAAATAGAAGGTTGAGTGAAGTTGTTAACAGTGATAGTCTCATAATATACTATTTTGCGCACATATAGTCTCACTTGTCATATGGCATAGCTGCATGGGGAGTATCCTCGGATTTACAACGAGTTTTTATTTTGTAAAAAAGCTGTTCAAAGAATGTTCCATATAAGCTCTCAGACCACTTGTGAACCTATCTCTTTAGAATGTAAGATTCCTATAGTACCATCAATTCTCATATATCAACTGCTATTATATGCTCATAAGAACATTCATAAATTCAAAAAACGTGGGAACTACAAAACAAGAAATAGTACCGGGATATCAAACATTATCTTGGTCAAGGGTGGTTGTGGAATCTAAAACGTATGTCTTACTTCACGTTTGAAATAATTATGTCGTAATTAATTTGAAGTTTCTAAAAGTGCGAAATTTCGCAATTTTATACGAATATTGTAACACTCAGAAGTCTTTAGCGCTTTGAACTCCGGGATTTTCACGTGGCCTATCGAAATTAGAAGGTTCGAGTTATCTGAAAACATAATTGCGTGAACTCCAGACGTCCTATGTAATTAGCCACGAACGAAATCATTTTGACATATGCCTCGAGGAGCTCGCTGCGCGTAAGTTAGAGTCTATACATTTTACCTCGGTCTTGTTAATTTGGGGCCGTTTCTTGCCCCGAATGACCGGCCCCAGTTGTAATAGAGTGTTCTTGGGTATGGGCCGCTAGCTTTTACCCGCTTCGTGTATATTTCAGTCGCGAGAAAATTCCTTTTGGTACGTCACACGTTAGACGCGCGTAGCTGAGATCTGAGGATATATCAAACTGTTTTCATTGAATTTTCCTATTCAATGGACATTTATCGAAAAAAGAAGGGCCGTCGGGCACGGTCCGATACTAAATCTAACTACTTGGAGAGAAACGGCAAGCGAAAAGTCGTCGTAAAGCCGTATTAGGTACAATCAGTTTGCACTTTTCTAACTCGCGTGCTACGGGCTTCTCACGTCATTTGATTTACGGAAAATTAACTATTTCAAAACGGTTTTTGATCCGGATTGTGGCTATCACGACCTCTGAAAAGGTTCAAAGTTCACATAATTATTTCATAATTTGTAGTTCATCATTGTTTTACAACTGAAATGAATAGGTATGAAATGTGTAGGTTATTGATGATGTCAGTGTGACAGTGACATAATTATTTCAAATGTAAAGTAAGACACACGTTTTAGATTCCACAACCACCCTTGACCAAGATAATTTTTGATATCCCGGTAGCACTCTTCAAATACCCCTACACAAAACTGAATTATTTGAAAGGAGTCCACAATATCAATCTATACAGCTTTATAATAAGTTGCCATTATCGTTTGAATGTTCAAATGAACGTTCTTTTAAAAAAACCGTTAGTAAAATCTCAAAAAAGAAAGCTTATTATTCTAAAATAGAATATTTAAATGACACATTTTAATTCATTCATCAGAAATAATGATTTCCTTTTCTTTTCTTCCTATATGTTTATTGTGAAACGTTTGAAAATGTATATATATGTATAACAATATTTTATTTATATTCTTGAACCATTTGGAATCTATGTTATGCTTTCTTAATATGTTGGTTCTTGGATAGACTGATAATAAAATAAAAATTCTCTTTGACGTTTCGATAACTGTTTATTATCTTTAACAAAAATTGTCAATTAGTGTTTACATGTAATTTAGGAAAGAATAGATGATCTCGATTAATAAAATGCGTCTGCAGCCGATTTGTGTTTTCGAAGATACAATTAAAACTGCAGAAAACATTCGATCGATTGTGCGTGGAAGAGTAATGTATGGCTAATTATCAATTTGAGATGGAATGTATCTAGTTGAACATAAGACATTTTGAAATTATGCAATTCTGAATATCTATGATTATTGTATGAATTAGTTATTCCATGATTAATATTTCACTATTCTATTCTATTATCAACAACTAATCAAGTTTAAGATAATTCTATGGAATTTAACCTTAAAATTGTTATTCATAGTGCCATAGCTAAATCATACGTTATCTTTTTTAGGTTGAATTTTGAATAGACAAGTGGCAAGTGGTACTTCAATATGAAAGAATTTTGTTTGAATTAGATTATTGTAAAGTTTCGAAACACTGGAATCAATTTTGTCATTTACACAATTGTTTATTTTTAATTTGAATACATTTTAATATCAAACGTTTGTTGTAATTCGTTTCAATATTTAAAATTTTTTCATTGTTGTAGTCAAATGACAAGTTAGTGTCTTTCACATGTTTATTAAGTGCAGTGGATGAATTTTCGGTATATTTGTGCCCATTCAATTTTTTTCGAGGTATTGGGAAGATTGGCTGATGTATACCTTGTTGCAATCTTTACAAGAGATGGAATAAACAGTATTGGCTATCTTTTTGAAAAGTATGCTGCTTTTTAGATTACTTACTTTTCTGGTTTAAATAACATTTATGACATATATGTGATATATAATATTATAATCTATAAATTGTGATTTTAATAATTTCAGGACGATGTTCAATGTACTTACGTATAATGAAATGGATAAACTAAACTAAACTGGGAAACTATTAATAGTTTTGAGTGATCTTATATCAACTTATAGAGGAATAATAATAGCTTTCGTGAAGTTCTAGAAATCTATTAATCAATGTCGTACATTGTTGGATTTATTAGTAGAACATTTATTCATAGATGGAATGAGATATTTTAGTCTTTTTACCATACTATTGATCGGTTATTTCTACCTTGGACCGAGATTTCGATTTTGATTCCTATGACAAGAACGAAACAGCTGTCTAGAACTATCAGTTCGAGGCGTTACTGAACAGTCTAGACTAGAGAGATCCTAATTTATCCTGCAATATTAAATAATATTTTTGTATTCTGTCCACGACTTTTTTTTTCTTGTTAATTTCGATAACCTGGAATATCATCTCCACTATTATATAATGACCCATCATATGTTTCTGTAACAGTAATTCTCTGATTTATGATCGCTGTAATTCTTTGTCTATTGATAAGTACGTATAGTTCTACCTGGTTATGCATTTTTTATTTTAGTTGAATACCGTCTGAAGATTGCGAAATACGCTGGAACTCGAGTTGCTATGAATAAAAATGATATCGACATGATAATGTTCAAATTTACAATATGGATTCAATTTAATATCACATGTTTATTACATGTCTCAATCAGAAGTTCTATTGCGCAAAAAAAAACAATTCTTATAATTATACTATAGAAATCGAGGAAATCCTTTCACATGCTGAATATGGATTATCAAGTAGCACCATGTTTACGTAATCTCAACTTAGCCGACAAGAGTTTTAGAATAATAAAGTAGGTTCACTCATTGACGTGGGATAACCCAGAGTTGCAGACAAATCCCTTCCCAGCGCTTCAGTATTTACTAGACTTTACCGCACCAAACTTTCGCACTTCTTTCGAAAGAGGGAAGTAACTTTTATTTGAATACATTAAAGCGAGTGGTGCCGATTTCGGTAATAAAGCACGTAGCTTAATAGACAGTTTGTAGCTCATGGTAATAATTCTATGCTATTTATATCTTCTAGAGTGTATGTGTACGTATATTATACCACGAACTTCTTGATAGGGCAATTTGCATTTTAAATCATTATTTTATGTTACACGCAAGAGAGCTTATCAACATTATTTATTTACTACTGTTTATGACCTTAATTGATAAATTAAGTTGGGTTTCCGCCAACAGTACTCCTAAGCGTTATGAATAAATTATGAAAACATCACCATTGGGGTTATTAACAATGATTGAAATATCGTTAACCACCTTAACGATATTTCAATTTATTTCTCATCAGAACGTTGAAGGTTTCATCAAATTCACATTTTGTTATTTCATTGCCAATCGTTTTGTTCCCTTATTAACGCTCATTTGCATGTCGAACTCTTCATGACATATGACCCTCTGTATTAAATAAAATAATGGAACATTAATCCATTTTGTGCTCATAGTAGTCTAGACATTTAAGGAATTTTTTTGTTCGAATTTCGGCGAGCTCTAATTTTAGTCTATTCTTATGTATCTTGACATTCTGAACACGATGGTGTAGTTTAAATTTGGATTAACCCTGTGCTCGGAAAACTGTGTTAATTTTTTGGACACAAATATGGCAATTTTCAGATTTTAGGCATTTTGAGACAAAACTATGAGTTGTATGAAAAAATATTTCAAACAGAGGTTGTTGGAAAAGTTACTTCGCGATTTTGGCTCCGGTCCGAAGTCGATTCGAGGTCGCGGGTCCAAGATAGGGCCCATTTAGTTTGTTTTTCGTCATATTGAAGAATTGAGTAATGTCAGAGAATTTTCATCCATTTCATATCCTGTTCGGTGAACAGATAGCATTTTTATTTCTCTTTGCTTTAAAATTTCTATTGAAACACAATAGAAAAGTCGCATATAAAACGTCTAATAATTTGCACAAATTCATAAATAATTCTTGAACAAATAGAGATAAATTCAAAATATCTGGAGCTCATAAGTTATGTCGTAATGACTGTGATGCTGTGTATATTGGCCATATAGGTCGCAGCTTTTATCAGAGATTCCAAGAACATATGAAGTGCGACAGATGGAATAACACCGTTTCAACTTATGCTAATCATCTAATCGAACATAACCATAATTGCACTCACAATCCCGAAATCTTACATATCGAACGGAATGGCTTGAAATTGAATATATTGGAATCATTTGAAATTGTTAAACATGTTAGACACAAAAATGATGTAGTTTTAAATGATCTATTGTTCATTTATTATGCATCAATTAATTAATCCCTTTCTTAATAGTTCTTCAAATGTTCTGAAACCAATGATATTCTCCTCCTCTTAGTATATAGTCATTATAGTATCAAACCATTCTCTGCCAATGTAACTGCATCTTATATCTCAGCTCAGATGATGACAGTGTGTGTTGAAACATATGTAAATAAAGTGGATAATAAAAACATTCATTGTTCATTTAGTGTACATTATTGGTTTTATTTCCATTTGTAAATTAAAAATTGAATTTATTTCAGTTTAGAATGGCCGATTCTATTCAATTTTAGGAAGTTAAATATTGCCCTGATGAATGCTCTTGTTTCTCTCTTTCTCTCTTTGGATTTTGTTCAGAAATTATCCGTATTTATCTTATGTAAGCATTAGCATTGAGTGATACAAAAATTATAAAATAGTAATACGAGGTATCATTTTAATGAAACGTAAGCTCTATACTTGACAAACTAATAATAAAGGTGGAAAATGTGATATTTTATTTCAAAAAGGAGGACAAAATTGGAAAACACTCGAACTATACCATTTCGACAACATTATTTGATACTCTAAAGAGATTTCACCTAAAACCTACTGGCATACATATACTTTCTTCATAAATCACTTATTTTTATAGATGTTTTCTTGACAATTGGTGCAGTATTATTTTTTGTAACGGCAAATCAGAATGTGTTATCAGATTCGTGATTACTCCTGGATGTCGCCATACACACCATATTGAACGGAAGATACAAATTTGTTTTCACTCATTAATTCACAATTCATGTTTTATTCGCAAAGCCTGTTCATTTCTATAAAGTAAAGCTATATATTGCCCTAGTTGAGACGGATAGATGAAAACGTACAAATAATTGATAGCTTACTCTCATATCTCGTAGATCAAGGATGATTAGAATATTTTGGAAGTAGAAATTTTTAAAATTTTTATCAAGATTTTTATTTTTTGAAAAATTTTGAATATGTGTTGAATTTTTTAATTACAGATAGTATACGGAATATTTCAAAACGTTGGTCAGCAATAAAATTAATTTTGTTCAGGAATGAACTGTATATATTTGACGTAAATATTAGAATTAAATCATCCAAAAATTATAAGATAATAATACAATATGCTATTTTAATGAAACGTAAGCTCTGTACTTCACAAACCAATAATAAAGGTGGGTAATGCGGTTTTTTGTTTCGAAAAGGAAGACAAAATTAGGAAACATTTGAACTAAACCATTTCGATAACATTTATTTTACTCTAAGAAGATTTCACCTGAAACCGACGTAATTTTTTTTTGTTAACATCGAGTTGAATCACTACTCCAAAATATTCTAACATGGGATTGAAACGATTGATGAATCGAATGAATCTTTGACATTGCGATTCAAATCGATTCATCGGATGGTAAAAGCAGTGGTAAAAACTGCCAACAATTCAGATTGCCTTGCGCACCCGCCAATATGTAAGCAACAAAAACATGCAAATAGTTGAGAAACATCAATTCTTACTTCATTCTGATTATATCCCTACATTGAATATTCTAGTTCGATTATTGAATGCTATTTAGAAAGCTAATATAATGTTCAACCGCCAGTGCATATTTTCAGGTGCATCCACCAAAATGTAGTAAGAAATCTGAATTGTAAATATAATGATTTGAATAGTTAGAATTTCCTACATAAAGTACCTACATTAGATATTGTATTTCGATTATTGAATGCTATTTAGAAAGCCTATATAACGTTCAACCGGCAGTGCATATTTCCAGACGCATGCACCAAAATGTAATAAGAAATCTAAATTGTAAATATAATGATTTGAATAGTTAGAATTTCCTACATACAGTCCCTACATTGAATATTGTAGTTC
Organism: Endomychus coccineus; assembly: GCA_958510875.1. Classification (NCBI taxonomy): domain Eukaryota; kingdom Metazoa; phylum Arthropoda; class Insecta; order Coleoptera; family Endomychidae; genus Endomychus; species Endomychus coccineus. The sequence goes on along the minus strand of OY294070.1, from coordinate 109,569,023 downwards.
GATTATTGAATGCTTTTTAGAAAACTAACATAATGTCCAACCGGCAGTGCATATTTGCAGGCGCATCCACCAGAATGTAAGAAGAAATCTGAATTGTAAATATAATGATTTGAATAGTTAGAATTTGCTTCTGATTATCAGAACTATGTTTATATATCAACTGCTCCATCAACTCAACTTTGCGTAAGAGTTGTATCAAATTGAAAGTACTAAAAATAATCCTAATTGGCATTTTAGTTTTATTGATATTCGATTATCGGCTGGAAAATTGATTTCAATAGTAAGTTTGGAGAATACTAACCATCCAATCTGAATAGAAACATGCTTATTTCAAAAATATGAAACCAGTATGTAACATGTAATTTTCAACTGGTAACAAATATCCACGAATTACAATATGAAAAAAGTTATACGATTTTCACATTTTATTTTTCAATAATGTAGTTTGGAAAACTAATAATGAGAATAAATATCAAGAAGAACTATAGTTAGTCGTTTTATATATACTGATGTGAAAAGAAACCGCAACACATGTATTAGTTAAGGGGTCTATAAAGAAATACTTTTACGCCACACAGAGGGGATAATACAATAGGAGGGTGCGATTAATTGGGAAGTGTACATTTTGGTTATGGAAGTGTACGGAGTGAGGTGAAAATTCAACAATTTCTTGGATGACCTCTAAACAATTCGACGATTAAGTTTATGATAAAAAACAGTCAAATAATTATTCAATAATGAGTTGCCCTTGCTTGAATATGCACTCATTCACTGAAAATGTGTCGAAACACTTGCCTTGTAAAGGCGGTTTATTCTTTTTGTTTCAATCAACTTCGGAAGATATGACACTGCAACAAGTTCTGAAACATCGGCTATTAAACTGAATACATTCATATTTCCCCGAAGGAGAAGTAGGTTATATCACAACCAAAACGTATTACTCACTCTGAATGAAACTCACTGAAGCAAGGTACACCACAGTCCTAGGTCCACTAATATTTACTTCGTATTTGAATGACCTTGCAGAAAACACATCTGAAGGGTGGATATTCATGTATATAAACGACACTTCTATTATCATATCACTCAAAATTCCAGAAGTAGTAATTCAAAAAGCTATTAAAATCATGAATGAATTCAAGTGTAGAATGAACCATAGATTTCATCTAGCCCCACATATGGAAATCGAATGGATTCAGATCGGGGCTGCGGAGAAGTCAATTCAACGATGAGGGAAAGTAACATTCACCTAGAGCTAGTGAAAAATATGGCGTTAAATCACATGAACCACATCTTTCTTCTCAGCCGTCATGCAAGATCTTCCAAAATGTTGACCAAAATCATTTAAAAAACTTAAATATGATTCAACATTCAAATTGGAAGGTGATTCAAATGGGCCTATTAATGCATCTCCTATTACACGACATCACACATTTGTTTAAAATTCGTGCTGGAATTGTCTTTCTTTAGTGGAATGAAGGTTTTCAGTTTTACAGTGGTGACTATTAACGACGACTACTAACGACGATGAGTGAAAACTCCCCTTGTGGTAAAAATGCTGGGTCATCATCCTGTTTCCTCCTTAGAAAGTGACAAAACTTCACTGTACATAGTAGGATGATAATATTTGTGGCAAATTTTGCACCGGTGTAAAATGGCACGGATATAAGTTTTTATTGTGAAGATTTCTAAACACGGATGGTTGGCTTAGTCCAACTTCAGCATTTTCCGCAATTCTTCTCAAAATTTCATCTTCTTGCTGTGGGGTAATAGTTTTGGGATGCCCTATATGACATTTTTGGTGGAATGAATCAGTTTCACCCAATCGGTTATACAGATTTTGGAACATCTTACGGTTTGCCTGCCTTCAGTTGGGGTATTATTGACGATATTTCCTAGACGCTGTCCGCCCAGAAAAACTTTCTCTTGCATAAATGGGGAATCATATCTCTTATTTCCTCATTACAAAAGTGATTGTATTTCGGCATCAGTAAAATCAGTAACAATAAAAATTTACAAATTTGCTTACATACGTCAAATTTCCAATAAAAATTTGTCAACATTTGATGGCGAACTTGTGTTATAACACATAACATCCTATGTATTCAGTATTTAGCGTGCTTCGGATTACTGAGATTCAAATATTTCGAAAACTGCCAATATTGTGGATAACAATGTATAATTTTCTTATACAAAAAGATGATACTTTCTAGTTGAAATATATAAGTTTTTAATAAATGTGTGACTACACATAGCAACTACTACCATCAGCACCCTCTCCTGGTACGAACATTTGAGGTCCATTGTAAAAGCTGCTTCACAAAAACTTGGTTTTCTATTCCGTGCCAAGAGCTATTCTACATCCCAGCAGCTCCTCATAATCTTACAAAGCACAGATTTGACTTGTCCTGGAGAACTGTTCACATGTTTAGAGTTCGGTCCCAAATATACGCTGAAGCTCTTAGATTCTATCCAGAAGAGTAGTACATCGTAGAGAGCTGTCCGTTTTCAATAGATAGTTTGGTAGGTACCATGGCGAGAAAATTGAAGACCAGCGAACATAAGTAAATTCATGTTGAATTCAAATTTTTCAGCCAGTCAGTCAACAGTATCTTCCGTAATTTGCTTATCAACAGATTCCCTCAAATCTTCTATTATATAAAATGCAGCTATTTTATTTAGGCGGAATAGTTTGGTGAACTTTTCTGTTGGCAAATTAATGTGATTCCTGGTATCTCTAATATGCCGGTATTGTAGTCAAAGAATTTTCCTTACAATTAGATATCCTGAAGTACTTTGAATGAATTCTCATGACCTACCTATTTCCAGTATTCAAGAACTGGAAGAAATAATGAAACAAGTGGTTCTCTGCCATACTCCCAATCTTGTATCTTGTCTTGTAATGCTTATCAAGTACTATTAAGAGGTTGCTGAGATAGCAATATTGATAGCAAGATTTCTCTAAAAATTACATTGTATTGCTCAAAATTGATGACCAGAATAACAAATATTTTTTCTTGATAATATTGCTATTCACAAACAGAATAGGTTTGATTGTCCGAGATGCCTCGAAACTCTCCACATATTATGAAAAGTTCCTCATCCGATGTGAAAACCGTTAGGAGATAGCCGACGGGGGTTCATAAGAGCCAAGCTCCTAACCAATCAAAGCCCTAGGAACCTAATTCAACTTTGGATATCATTAATCTTCAAATATTGCTATAATGAACTCCAATGGTTTTGAAAAATCTGAATGTTGTAACATGATTCAAATATTGCCTGGGCAACTTGAAGGCCCTCAACATGTTGTGACGAAAAAGTGACATAACTTCAACAATAGAATATAGAAGGGTATGAGATGTGTGATAGCCTTTCTAGAACAGCGGAGTTGTGGAACTCTTCACCTAGTGAAGGCTTCACCTATGCCCATAACATCCAAACCTTCGAGAAAAATTTGAACGCCCATCTCATCTCCCAACATTCCACCGCTGACTCACACGATGTTCTTCGAACATCACAGGTTTCCGTCTCTTGTAGTCAAAGTATAAAAAAATTCAAAATGTTGAACGTGATTCACTAGAATATATTGATGAATATCTACTACATATATATGTTATACTCATTTGGCCAAATGGCTCATTCACCGGAATAAATACTCAATTCGTGATATGAGCATAGCCAAATAATCATCAGAAATCTCGTCTGTTGTTCCACCACGAAAAATTTCAGATGAGCGGACTAGACGATCTCAAACTTGTCAAGCTCGAGATAAGCCAACATTCTCCCTACCAGACTTTATTTTTTTATCAAACAGCGAAGTTGTGGAACTCTTTATCTAGTGAGGCCTTCCTCTATGCCTATAACCTCCATAATTTCAATAAAAATCGGATGCCTATCTCCTCTCTCTACATTCCAACGCTGGCTCACATTATAGGTTTTCCTTTCGTATAGTCAAAGTATTTACCTCGAAATGGTGTATGTGAACGTACATTCACAATCTGAACTTTCATTTATGAATCACCCTGTATATATGTAGGAGAGGGATCGAAAATAATTTAATCAGTCTGAGCAAAAAATAATTCAAAGCATGAGGTTTTTGTCTAATGAAAACTACTGAAAATATTGAAGTAACGTTGGAATTTTTAGTTGAATAGTTGAAACATTAATCATTTCTCTATGTCTAGGTACATTCTTGTGGGAATTGCAAATGCATTGGTTGCTAATACCTGAGAGTCGCAGTTTTTGTTCAAAACATTATACGTCTAAGAAAGTGGAAAAACTCACTTGACATATTTTATCGTATAACGAATGACTGGAAATCTCGTATTCCGTAGTTTTCCGCATTTGAGAGTATTCGTTCAGGGAATGGACTAGCTTGGTGATTGCCATTTGCTGAACATCATGGAGAGAAAAACTGTATTAATATGGGACACATTTCAATCTGGAAGAACTGTCCAACTGTTCGTGTTCATAGTTTTAATAATAAATTTGAACTTAAACAAAAACTTAAACAAAACGAAACTTGTACAATTTACGACAAATAACTATAAAGAGGTTATAGAAGAGCGGATGACCATAATGAATGAAAAATATGCTTGTAATAAATTTTCACAAACTTTGTTTTCATTTAGCAAAACGTGACATGTTTCACTATACGGTGGCTTTATCAAACAATGGTTTTACAAACTATGGTTTATTCCTCAAAAATCAAAATTGAGATCAAGAAGGAGGGGGATGTGTACAGTAGGATAAGAGTTACTTTGTTTTATAATTGGAAATTCCTTATGATAATTCAATTCTGAAATGGGAATATTAAGATCTATGTATCATGCTTCGAAGAGCAGCAAGCTTATGTTGTATGGGGTGGTTTGATTTTTTGTGGATAATTATGTCCTTATGTGAAGGCTTATGATATATTGTACAGGAATGCTTACTATTTAATTCAGTTACGGTTAAGTGCAAAAAGTTAATAGTTTGATTGATTTTTACTTCAACTATGAATTTAGTTTTGGGATGAAGATTTTCCAAATGCTGAAGAGAAGGGAAGAATCTAATTGTCTTTATGTTCCATTGAAGCATGTTGATATATCGTCAACATACCGGTGCCTATAGATGAATCTTTTTAATAGGCTGTTTGTAAATACCCAATTTTAATTCGTTCATAAATATAATCCATAATTGTTCTTGAGTAATATACACATTGTTATTGGATTGAATATAATTCTGAGAAAGTGCGTAATATTTATGTATTATAACAATGTTTGTGTAGATACTTTGGATCATCAGTAATGTTTCCACCGTAGGTATACTAAGAAAGAGGTTAGTGACAACTGAAAGGCGGAATATATGCACGTCAATTCAGTTAAAATATGCGCATATATATGCATAGTTTTTCTTTGAAATATGCAACAATATGCATTTATTTGTCAAAATATGCAATTATATGCCTTGAATATAAGATGGTAAAATGTAAATAAAGAAACGCCGGCTCTTTCAAAAATTATTTATTTTAAGTAAAATTAAAAGAAAAATATATTAGGTGAAATTTTTAAGCTGAAATAGTATAAGATATAAATGCATCTTATACGATACATGTATCCTTCAAAATTTTCCAATAAAAGTGTTTGCCTTCTGTCTGTGAAAATATGTTTGTACAAAGAGAAAGATCTTTCAACATCTACCGATGTGATCTGGCAATATTTTAATTTGGGTAGTAAGTTATAAGGCCAAGGTATTACTTCGTTGGATGGTTTAGTATCAAAAATATTTTTGACTTCCATTAAATACTTAAAGCCTTCATTCTTTCCCACAATAACTTCGAGTTTACTTCTTACTTGATTTCCTACATCACCCGGAACTTTTTTGCATTTGTCGGAAAAAGTTTCAACAATATTAATTGATTCTCTTAAACTCATATTCCTACGACGTTATTATATCTGGTATAAAACCAAAATTAACCTCAATAAAAACAAGTTCCTTGGCTAAATTTACGTTTTTGAATACTGCTTGACTTTGCACTACACACTGTGAATTGTCTTCTAAATCTAAAACTATGTATGTCTTTAATGGCTTCAAAATGGTCTGCGTAGAATATCGCGGCTTTAATCCATGTTGCCCATCGAGTAATTACGGGCTCTGGAGGTAAACTAACTCCTGGCAATTTCTCTCTATAGATCTGCACTCTTAGAGGTGCTTTCAAAAACACTTTCTTTACATTTGAAATTACTTTGTTCACCAAGGGATATGCTGTTACTTGGAAATTCCTAAATATCCAATAAATGCCGGCAATAAACCATATAATAATAAAATGGGTTCATAAACCATATAATAATAAAACCTACCCACCTTTCAAATTATTTCAATTATCTGCAAGGATCGCACTTAATCTTTTGATAAAACGAAAAACATAAAAATATGCTCACAAATTTTATTTTTGCCGAAATATGCAATTTTTTATGAAATTTAGGACAACTATTGAGTGGTAAGGTAAAATCTTGAATTTTGTTGTCAATTACAAGTGTATTTTTTATTAGAACAATAGATATGAATTTTCAACAAGTAAGCACCGAGACCATCAAAAATGTTCGCAATCAGTCTATAAGCAGTTTCGAGAATTTGACTGTGGGATGAAAGAATTGGATGGGATTGAACTTTGCAGCTTATGTTAATTCTAATTTGTGTTTCATTTTGTTATTTACATATTGAAAAAAATGAATTTACATCAAGCAAGTATAAGCCATACAGGAAAGCGGTAGTTTCTAGACACCATTCTATTTGTTCGAAAAATATCGTCTTCCGAATATAACTAGAAACTTATTTATCGGAAATAATGGTTCTCCAATCTATTATTTTATCAACCCCATTGGTGATGAAGTAGCAAATGACTCAATCATTCTGAGAAATAAAAGATCCAAACTGCTATGTATTAACTTGTCAATTTTTTATTTGTTTCAGTTCCTCCTCGCATTCACTTCGTATCACACTCGGACGCTCTTCAAGTGTTACAAGGATCGACGGTGAAGATGGAGTGCCGGGCATCCGGTAATCCCGTACCGACGGTAGCCTGGACGAGAAAAAACAACGTTCTACCTAGCGGTGAACGGTCTGTGGCTGGCCTTTCTCTCGTAATTCAACATGCTGACAGACACTCGGCAGGACAGTATCAGTGTTCGGCCGATAACGGCGTAGGCCAGCCCGATACCAGACATATCGCCCTCAATGTGCTATGTGAGTTGAATTTTTTTTGTCTGTCCCATTGCTATTAGGTATTATCTATCTGAATGAAATTCAGCTCGACTCAAAGCGGAATCAAAATAGGACAGAACGCCAATTGAATATCGTGCTTTGATAGTTTGTAGTAGTTTTTCAACTACGTCATAGATAGACAGATACTTTATTGCCTTTGATGCTGATACATTACAGATTTGAGTGTAATTACATGTTAAAATACTTGCAATTGAGTTATATCGCAATTAATCAATTTCGGGAGCTATGTAAAACTGTGCAAATAGTGAAATGAGAATGCTATAATCATATACAAATGACAATATGTTATAAATAAATTCTCGGGAAATGGGCCACGCTAACACGTACGCTTATTATTCTCGTACTAACGTACGTTTTGGTCTCACGACGATCATTAGAATACATATCAATGTCTAAACCAGGATTTCTTAAAACTAATTGTATCAAGCACAAAGCGTTTGATTATAACCATCAATTCGATTGTAAAATGTTATATTTTAACTGAGGAAACCAATTATTATGAAAGATCTATTCTGGAAATGATTCACATAAAACGTGTCTGTGAATTATAGAACATACATTCAATCATTGAGTCAGATTTATACTAATTTGAATAATTAAAACTATTGCAAATTCCTACATGCGTCTTTATAATGTTGAAAGTATATTCTAGGCAGAATTCTCAAATAGTAATATTTCTAATAAGGTCTGACAACCTTTTTCTATTACCTCATGAATCTTCAACATCTGGTTCGGAAGAGAATACTTGAGTGTTATATTTTTTGGCTTCAGTCGTATACAGACATTGTTTGACATGAGTTCGTATATTATAAGAAAATTGCGAAGCAGTGGATTCTTGATACATATTCATATACTTAGAACATTAATGCGTTACACTTTCGATCACTCGTGTTTTTGTACGTTTTGGCAATTTTCAATTGGAATTGGTGCGATAAGGACACTTTGTGCTGATGCAATTAGTTTCAAGAAATCCCGTCTTAGACATTGATACGTCCTCTGATGATGGTCGTGAAACCGAAACGTTCGTGAAAACGAGAATAATGAGCATACCGTAAAACGGGGCTACTTGATAAAACTTTTTAGTAACTTCATACTGTCAGCTTCAAATTATGAAATTTTTTCGAGGATAAAAATCACCCAGATGGCATTTCGTGTCGAAGGAAGCTCTTACAGCAATAAAAAAAATTCCAGCTCTCACCACTTTTCGAAAAAAAAATATAAAGTGCACATTTTCAAGTAACCCCGTTATGGGGTTATTTGAAAATTGACCTGAAAAACACTTCTGTTCTTCTGTAGACCTGGTATAGGGGTTAAATGAATAGAAATAGAAGTATTACAAAGTTGTCAGCTATTTGTTTCATTAAGATCGGTAATAAAACACAGATTTTATTGCAAAAAAGTAAATCCTTACTAAACTGAAAACTTAAAAAAAAACATCAAAAACTCAAAAAAAAACATTCACAAGGAAAACAAGAACATTGTTAAAGCTGACTTTATTAACTCTTTTCTCTAAATTTTTTTCCCTCTCCTCAAAGTTTCCGCAATGGTTAATTTCATTTTTCTCAACGAGACCAATATCTTCAACTGCTGGATATATATAGGTATTCTTCACTTTCTCACTCATTCTTAGAAATGTGCATGAATAACTATTTTCTTGGGGTTGGGCTATTTTAGCTATAAACTCTCTGAAGGTTCCATTTTTGGTTTTAAAATTCACCAATATATAGTCACCACATTTAAATTGATCGTGCTCAATAGGTTCTTCTTCAGAGAGTATTTCTCTGGAAGTTTCATCCACAACTGATTCTTGATCAGTAGTTTCATCATCGATATGACCATTGTCAAAGTCTGAAAAAGTTTCTATATCGTCATCACTATCATCATTTGTAGTCTATAAAGGTTTTTTGTTTCGTAAATTGGCGGGTAATATATCTTCGTCACTCTCAGAGCTGGAAAATACTTCCTTTCTCTTTGGTTTTGTCTTTAGTTTATCCTTTGTGTTCTTCTTTGATTTTTGTTTCTGATCTTCTGAAGGCGTATTTGCAATATCTTCTGATCAAATACTTTTGCCAGGCTCTACCGATAATTTTTTTTTGCGTCCTCTACTAGATGTTCCTGGCTTTCCAAATCTAGCCTCTTGGAACAGTTGTTTCAACGTCTCACCCAGTATGTTCTCCGTTTCTGCAGTTGCTGCAAGATCTTGTGTTTTGGGAAGTTTTTGAAGGATTTTTTGGCGGTCAATAGGTGCAATGCCTGTTGCTTCGAATCCAGATTTGATGTTTTGCGGACAAAAGCCTGGGAAATACGTCTTCCCTGATAACTCCTCTATTTTTTGATTTCCAATCTTTCAGCACTTGTCGCCATTTAATTTTTATTGGTCTGAAAACACTAACTAAAGGCTGGGTCAAGTGAGTGCTGTTAGGCGGCAGCAAAACAAACGAGATATTACTGTTTTCACAAGTTGTGAGGACTTCGAGTGAAATGTGGCTTGCTAAATTATCCCCTATCAGTACTTTACGACCAGGAGGTAAACTAGTAAAATAGGGAAGTGCAATTTTCATAAACCAGTCTTCAAAAATATTGGTATCAAACCGTCCAGAGTGACTTCCACCTGGGAGGTCCACCTTCTGTCCAGGTGCTCCATAAGTGGTCTGCCTTATAGACTATATATGGTGGAAGCATAACACCTGAAGCAGAGCAAGAAAACATGACTGAAGTCGAAGACTTCGGAGTGTCCATAACTTTTTCTGCTCTCTTAGACTGCTTTCGAACAATGACTTTGATGCGACCGGGGTCATCGGTAAAGTTTATTTCGTCGTAGTTGACTATCGCTTCGGGATTGACATCCTTGAGCACGTTTGTAAGATTATCGAAATAACCATTTATAGTTGTATGATCAATCTTTGCCCGACTTTGTTTTATTGACTGCGATATTCTTTTAGACAAATCGTCTTTATGTCGATTCAAAAACTTCTCCATCCAACCCTCTCCAGGTCTATTATCCACGAATGGTTTCACTTGTTGACCTCTTCTGGTCAAAAAATCCTGAACTACATCTTTTATATCACTAGGTAAGCCCCACTCTGATGCAATACATATTGCTTTTACAATGGCTTTTTCATCAGAAAGTCACAATGCAGTACAGTGTCCCGGATTTAATGGATGTAATCCTTTAATTTTTCTATACAATGTGACCTACGGTATGCCATATTCTTCAATGAGTTGAGTCAAATTGCCCCTTTCATACCTCCGCACAGCAGCATTCAACGTTTCCTCCGTGTAATTGCGGTACGGCCGACTTCCCACCTTTCTCTTATATCTTCGAACCATTTTCAAGAATCCCCTGAAATGACACCAAAAACTAAAATCTACGCCACTGGCTTTCGAATTAGCTACAGCGATCAATTGAGGTTATACTAGTGTTAATCGGTTATGATGCTCTTAGAAAAAAAATTCATGGCTGTACTAATAATTCCCAGTATATCTGGGCAATAAGAAGTATTCATGAAAAAAAACATTTTTCTTTACCTTACTGTTTCTAGATTTCTACGTGCCACACTATTCCGCAGAAACAAACAAAAACAACGTTACCGCCACTTGTTGTTATGCTCTAACTGACTGACTTAGAATTATGTTTCCTAAATATGACGTTAAGCAGCAGCACCTGTTAATTCAATCAGCTGCGTTCATTTTCAACTAGCCCCTGTATTTTCATGTAGCCCGTTTTACGGTTTGTGTTTAAAACTAATTGTATCAAGCACAAAGCGTTTGATTATAACCATCAATTCGATTGTAAAATGTTATATTTCAACCAAGGAAACCAATTATTATGAAAGATCTATTCTGGAAATGATTCACATAAAACGTGACTCCAAGTCTGTGAATCATAGAACAGACATTCAATCATTGAGACAGATTTATACTAATTTGATTAATTAAAACCATTGCAAATTCCTACATGCGTCTTTATAATGTTGAAATTTATTTTAGGCAGATTTCTCAAATAGTGATATTTCTAATAAGGTCTGACAACCTTTTTCTATTACCTCATGAATCTTCAATATCTGGTTCGGACGTGGATACTTGAGTGTTATATTTTTTGGCTTCAGTCATATACAGACTTTGTTTGACATGAGTTCGTATATTATAAGAAAATTGCTGAGAGTGGATTCTTGATACATATTCATATACTTAAAACATTAATGCGTTACACTTTCGATCACTCGTGTTTCTGTGCGTTTCGCCGATGTGGGTATTTTCAATCTGAATTGATGCGATAAGAACACTTTGTCCTGATACAATTAGTTTCAAGAAATCCCGTTTCAGACATTGATACGTCCTCTGATGATGGTCGTGAAACCGAAACGTTCGTAAAGACGAGGGTAATAAGCATATGTGTTAGTGTAACCTATTCCCCGAGAATTTATATATAATTCATGCCCGGGTCAAGAAAAATTATTAATAACAATGTGAATACTACAAAAGTCCCTTTGAATAGAGGTGATAATTTTATTTTGAGATGAAACTCACAATTATTCAGAATTGTTATCTGGAATATTTGATTCAAATTACAGTTTAAGTATTCATCAAACGCGTAAAAATCAGAATTTAGTAAGAATCTTCTTAAAATTAAAGAGCATTTCATTCATGTTCTATGCTCGCAGTTTTTAGGAATTTTGTTATAAAATTATACGCAAAAGGGAACGGAGAAATTCCCGTGTCTAGCTGCATGATAATATGTTCCAGATACTATTCCAAAACATTCTTACTGTTTTTCCACATATTTGATTGTAACAACATTAAAGAAAACGATAGCTGTAAGCTATCATTTATGCGTTAGCCGAACGGTGAATGCAATTCTCTTGAAATTTTGTCACAAACCTTGAGCTGTTGTCGAGTTATTGAGCAGAGCGGTCCGTCGAAACACTCGACTCAATTCGCTCTGTTTCACTGTTCGGTGCGATAACTATCTGGCCGATTCTAGAGAGAAATAGAACTACACATTCGTTGCCGGAAGCATCTACTGGTGCGGCACCCGATGAAGGTTAGCGCTTTTTGTCGAAGGCACCCGGAAAAAGGTCTGGGGTAGAACACAGACCACTTTCAATCCTGATAAACGTGAATCCGTTACACTTTCAATTTTGGATCAACGTTTCCGGTAAATCCGGTTAATCTGTACTTTGAATCCTTAATACTTTGAAATTACACAGAATATAGTATTAAAGAACTGATAAGTTTTTTAGAGTTTGAGTAGACACTTATGCAATGAAGTCTCTCCTCTTTTCGGCTCACTCACTCACTCCGTCTCAACCCTTTGGACATATGGGCAGTGTACTGACCGACCTCCTAGTTATAATTTGTAACTAATTTGAAGATGAATATATGAAGAAAACTCTAAATAGGCCAGATGTGGCCTTAACAAGACTTGCATCAGATTCGTATATTCTGAGCTATAAATGGTTATATTATAATATTATCATACTCTTCGTAGACAAAGTCCTAAGAGTATATTGCATTTACTCAAGCTATTTTAAAAATCGTTGAGAAAGTCTTAGAGAAAAAATTCCTCCAATATAGAATTATTCATCGAATTTTGAGCAATTTTGAAAAAATACGTTTGTCTGTCTGGATGTCGGTCACGAATTGCTTGTCTACCCGATTAATTAAAGGCGAAAGGTCCTATCTTATAGAATTTTGACAAAAATCGTTTTCCAGTGAAATCGTGTAATGAAATACCCTTTTCTCAAGATTTGAAAAGTATACATTGACTCGATTCAAAACTTTTACGTATGTAAGTTAATTTGAAACTGCTTCCATCCAAATTTCAACAAAATCGTTCAACAAACAATTATTTAAGTAACGTTACACCGTACTTCAACTCTTTACAACAAACGGCGATGAGCCAAAGGTAAAGTCTTAGGGCTAGGATACTTGGCGACCATCCAGTAGGCTCGAGTTCGATTCCCAGAAACGGAAATTCTTCTAGTTGTGTACGGATAATGGAATAAATAATTCATCTTATTCATTCTCGATGTGTCGAACAGAGTAGACGTAAATTCTAGAGCTCCTTCCTAAAAATTTAATATCACCGAAAACATCGAATCTTAGACTTCAAAAAGTGCAAGTTTTACTGTTAGTTTGTTTTACAAATAGTTTTCACCCAGTGAAGAAAACATTATGGTACTAACACGCGAACAAGGAGAAGAATTGAAAGTAGCTGTAAACAATTCAATGAAAAAACTTTGGACAGATGAGACATTCCTAAAAAACATCACAGATAAGGTGACAAATTGTGTTTTGTTAAGTGTAAACAAGAAATTGCTGGAATACGAACAGCGTTTACTAAATATGGAAAATGATATGAATAACCAAAACAAACAATACGAATCGGTAATAACGAAAATGGAATCATCATTTACCAACCTACAGGAGGAATACCAAAAACTTTCTCAACAAGTTGAACATCACGAGCAACAATCAAGACAAAAAAACATTCGCATCTTTAATATGAAAGAAGAAGTCAATGAAAATACTAAACAAAAAGTGATTGCTATAATAAATCTAGCGATGGGAATAAATCTAACTAATGATGACATTCAAATGTGCTACAGAGTTGGGAAAATAAGTGACAGAAAAAACAGAAGTGTGTTCCTGAAACTAACAAATTACAATATGAAACAATATATCTACTCCAATAAAAAAAAGTTGAAAGGAACTGGAATCGTAGTAAAAGAAGATCTAACACCCTCAAGAATGGCTCTCATGGACGAAGCAATCCAAAAAACAGATTTCAGAAGTGTATGGTCAGACAAAGGTGAAATAATAATCAAAATAAATAATAAAATTAAAACAGTGAAATATCTGAAAGATTTAGAATCGATAGGACATAACTAGATGCAATTAATATTATTATTACCGTATGTTTATAAGAGTCAATTTTTTCTTATTCTTTTTTTTTTGTTTTTCTATTATCATCATATTCTTAGAAATAATTAAAGTTAATTTAAAAACAAAATGTTTACTTCCATTAAATTCGATGGATCAAACAATGTACAAGTGGAGGAAGACTCTAGACATTTACTTCTAAATCCACTTTAATTCATGTTGAATTTACTGAATACATTAGAGCAGGGAGAGATGCAAACTAAGGTCTTGAAAAGTATAGGAGATACATTTCTGAATAACTCGAATGAAAATAACTGTAACATAATACATTTCAATATAAGGAGTGTAAGAAAAAAACTTCGATGAATTATTAGTGTATATTGAACCAGTGAAGGAAAAAATTGATATTATAATTCTATCTGAAACTTGGCATGTGGACAGGGTAAGTGACTTTGAAATACCAAATTTTAACATTCATTACAATAATTCAAAATTCAATCGAAATGATGGTGTACTGGTATTTATAAAAAGCCATTTGACAGCAGATATTACTATTATTCCCATAACTGAGACTAACTTACTCAATGTTTCTATAAATAATAATAAATTTAATATAAACATTACAGCTTCATATCGTCCCCCATCAACAAATGTCATTAGTTACATAAATGATATTAATAACTATTTGGGAAATTTGAAAAAAAATGAATTAGACGTTTTTATGGGTGATATAAATATCAATCTACAAAATGAAGAATCACTTGAAGTAAATAACTACGGAAATGTACTAAATGGAAATGGTTATATGTCTTATATCAATACAACAACACGAGAAACTGAAACCTCTAAATCAACTATCGACCACATTTTTGCCAGAAGAAATAAAGAAACATTGAATATAGATGCATATGTTATTGAAACGAATCTATCCGATCATTATTCGACGTTCTTATCTGTTTCATACAAGGAAAAACATAAAGGTGAACAAACCGTGGAATTACAAAAAAACTCTTTGGATCATAACAAGCTGAACCACCTCCTAGGTAAGGAAAACTGGCAAAGTATTTTTTTGAGCGATGATGTTCAACACTGCTAAACTTATTTATAGAAAAAATCAATAATAATATATTGAATTGCACTAAAACTAATAATAGAATTCTATATCCTAAAAAAATTAAACCATGAATCACAACAGGCCTCATAAATTCAATAAAATACAGGGACCGTCTAAAAAAAAAAGTAATAAAAAATTCTTCAATCCAAAATAAAGCAGAGTATTCACAATATCGGAATATGTTGAATAGACTACTGAAAGAAACAAAAAATCAATACTATAGAGCCAAAATACACGACGCTGGTAAAAACTACAAACAAATTTGGGAAATTATAAACTGTGCTTCCAATACTACTAAATCCAACAAAAACGACCTAAAAAATATTTCAATTTATAGTAAGGATGGTATAGAAACTGAAGATAATCTAGATAAAACGAATATTCTAAATGAGTTTTTCACTAACATTGGCAAAGAAATGACAGAGAAGGTCAATAGGGACAATGAACTAAAACCCAATGAACTAATAAAAAAACAAAATGTTTCGTCAACAATTTATCTGAAACCAGTATCGCCAAATGAAATAATTGAACACATATCAAATCTAAAAAATAAATCTTCAGCTGGTCCTGACGGCCTGACTGTAAAAACTATCAAAACAATACATAAGCACATAATTTCACCACTGTCATACATCATCAACATATCTTTCTCGAAAGGTTTAATAACGAAACAATGGAAAGAAAGCAATATAACACCAGTTTTTAAATCTGGAAGTAGAAAAAATCTCAGCAATTACCGACCTATTTCAGTAATTAACAACTTCGCGAAGCTCTTTGAAAAATGTTTGAAATCTAGACTGATAGATTTTTTTGAGAATAATCAAATAATAACAAACAGACAATTTGGTTTTAGAAATAAGTTAAGTACAGAGCATGCTATAATAGACCTCACAAAAGTGATTGTGGACTCCTTGGACAAGTCAGAAAAATGCCTATGTATATTTGTCGACTTGGCCAAGGCTTTTGACACGGTGTCCCACGAAATATTGCTAGAAAGACTAAATGAGGTAGGTATTCGCGGTCCAACACTGAACATTCTAGAAAATTATTTAAAACACAGATATCAGAGAGTAAAAATTGATCATATATACAGTACACCTCTTGAAATAACCACAGGTGTACCACAGGGAACAGTATTGGGCCCAATACTGTTCCTAGTATATATCAACTCAATAGCAAAATTAAAAGATTTTCAGGGTCATCTTGTCTCTTACGCTGATGACACTGCAATTGTGTTTACTGATAAAAATTGGGATAATCTGTACGTTAGAGCTGAACAGGGTCTTTCGAAAATCTCACAGTGGCTCAATTATAGCATGCTGACGCTGAATACGTCGAAAAGTAAATTTCTAACATTTTCCACAAACGTCGACTCACAACCGAATAGAATAAATATTTTTCTTCATAATAAAACATGTTCTCAACAAAACTGCAACTGCCCAACTATTGAAAAAATCGAAAAAATAAAATACCTTGGAGTTATTGTCGATCAACACCTGAAGTGGAATGAGCATGCTATATATGTAAATAAAAAAGCTAGGCAATTAATTCGAAAATTCTATGTACTTAGAGACATATTAGATGAGCAAAACCTAATACTTATATATAAATCATTAATTGAACCACTATTCAGATACTGTATAGTTATATGGGGAGGCTCATATAACAATGCTATACAAATTTCAAAAACTACACAAAACTGTATACTGAAAATAGGATCCAAAAAATCCAAACGTTTCTCTACAGACAGGCTTTATGAAGAACTAGACATTTTCAATATCTACAAACTACATATACACCAATGCTTGCTTTATATGCATACAATATCAAAACAAATTATAAATACAAACAAAACTATTCCAACTCGCTTTATTACAAACCAATTGATTGATATACCCCTTTTTAGAAAAAGTCACTCCCAGTGCAGCCTTTTCTATATAGGACCTAGATTATATAACAGATTACCACTCCAAATAAAACAAATAAACAAAATCAGTTCCTTTAAATACGAAATTAAGAAAATTATCAATGAAAATAAAATCAACATATGAAAAAAAAAAAAGAAAAAAAAAAAATTAATAATAATTAATAAATATAGAATACAAATTTGATTTCTCATTTATTTTCGTAAATCAAATTTCCACACCTCCATGCCCTAACTGGATTGCATCTCTCTCAGCACTATTTTATTCAGCACTATTTTATTTAACTATTTTATTTATCTTATTTAAGTTAATTTTACCATCCTCGTCCAGAAAAATGCAAAACAAGCATTTATGCTTAGGCAATTTCTGTACAGGAGTGTTTGTAAACAATATTAGAATGAATAAATTTGATTTGATTATCTTTACACAAGTGCGAAGAGTATCTTCAAGGATGTGAGACAATTATATGAAATTAGTAACCAAATCAAATGATTTCCTGAGAGT
Source organism: Endomychus coccineus (assembly GCA_958510875.1). Taxonomy (NCBI): domain Eukaryota; kingdom Metazoa; phylum Arthropoda; class Insecta; order Coleoptera; family Endomychidae; genus Endomychus; species Endomychus coccineus. The sequence continues at coordinate 109,551,329 of OY294070.1, read as the reverse complement.
GACTTTGCCACATACACTCCAAGCGGCAACTACTCACCAGGCTTCTATTGCCAAAACAAGTTCACTGTTTCGACTGTTCTGAGGTCTCTGGTATGTTGTGATGAATCCATCTTTCGTCAACGGTTACAAAACGGCGCTAAAGTCCTCCTTATCGCGCTTGAACATGCCCAAACACTCCTTTCAAGTTGTCATATGGTCGCGATGTTGTCAACATTAAAAAATGTATGCAAAATGTTCCGTGCCCATTCGATTGAGATGCCCATAGCTTCGCCAATCTCATGCACTTTAACTCGCCCATCGACCAGCATCATACCATCATAGATTTTATCGATGATTTTTGGTTTTATAGCCTAAATTGGACGACCAGAAGGTTCAACGTTCCTTGTTGACATACTTCCACAACGAAAATCAGTAAGCCACTTGTGAATCGTTAGAATCGATGGTGAAGAGTCCTCATAATGTTTAACAAGTGATGCTTTGGCTCGCGTAATGTTTTTTCTACGCAAGAAATAATGTTTAATCAAGAAGCGAAATTCTTTCCATATTCACAAAAATCTTGAAGGTCGCTTGTTGTCGATGGGTGTCAAATCAGAACTGAATGACATATCAATCTGAGAATTTTAATGTGTTCTAGTTAAAGATGGTATATCCCAAAAGTCAGATGGCTGCTATCTGTTTTATTTTTCAGGGAATTTCCAACTTTGTCGTTGTAGGTAACATTTCCTTTTCTATTCTTGAATGTATCTTGCAATTCAATACAATATTCGTCAAATTTCTAGTTAGGGACGTAGATTCATCCATCGTTTATATGTTATGATATGAGTATAACTAGGAAAAGTGCCTTCGGTAAGCTTCATATTATTATTATTATCTACTTTTGATTGTTTGACACTTGAACTGAGAAGAAGAATAAGGAGCACAGCATTCCTCCATAATTTGTTGAATAATAATATTGACTGCAGTTACTTATTAGGTGAATTAAATTTTGTTGTACCTAGATCATCTTCTCGCTGTCCCTTAACTTTTTACAATGTTAGATCTAATACAAATTTATTATCTAGATGTCCGATATTTATCATGACAACAAACTATAATGTTATTTGTTCACAATGTGACTTATTTTTCAATAATATTCAGCATCTTATCAGTATGGTCAAGTGAGGTTATTTATCACTATGTAATTTGAAAATTTAGCCAGTTTATTTTCATTTTTTCTATAAGATATTATTTTTCTTATATATTCCTTGTTATTCTTCATATTATGTTGCTCTGTATTGTTTGTCTTATAATTGGGTTAACCTGTTGGGCACATATATACTAAATAAATAGATAAATAAATAAATATGATATTGAAGCTTGATCTAAAGTTGTAGTCTAGACTGCCAACCCCTCCAATGTGTAAACATAATTCACAAAGACATAATTTCACTCACCTTCACTATGAGCGAATGGCACACAAACACGTGAAACGCAGATGTAATTATAATTCTCATCTGAATAATAGTTCACCAAAAGACTGTGCTAACCATATTCACTGCATTGGTTAGGTTTCTTTGAATACATAATAGCTGTAATACGATAGGGTTTCAACTGCATGCAGTTTTATCAACTAGTTATTGTCACGTGTTCGCTCAATTTCCAAATTGTTTTCGAGTCGATTGGAATACACAATACATGGTGATTTTGTTATAGTGCTGAAGTACCTTTGAACAAATAGTGGCTTGCTTAGTCGACATGAAAGTTCAAATTGTCTATTAGAGAATAAACAATGAATTAAAGTATATTTATAATTAAGAACGGTAAGGAGTGTTTACTGACGGATGACAATGTTCCAATATTGTATTCAATCAGAAATCCCCACCATTTGTGTGTTTATACTATTTCATGTAATGCCTTGTTATTTTTGTGTGACATTGTTATACCGCTATGTTCGCAAAATCATGCATATCCCATAGCAACCAGTGATTATAGTTTATTGTTCGCCTGCGGCAAAAACTAGCATCCATAGGAACTGTTAACTGATATATTGCAAATGATCTGAACCAGGTGAAGGGTGGAGATACGAAAATTATAATTCATGACATTGGAAGTTTATTTGAATTTTCAACATATGTGATTTACAACTCTACGTTTCATACTCTAAGTGTAATTAGCTCTAGTATCGAAAAGAAAACGTTCCCCTGAGGAAGTGCCCTTGATTTCCATACCTCGTTTTCGGGATATAACAAATTTTCCGTTACGTATATGAAGAAAACGGTTCATCGCACAAAAATTCGTAACCCCTTTTGGTAAGGATGTGTGTTGGGGAGTTTGTATGAGTAACTTAACCCTCGGTCCACGAATGACGTAAACAATGTCGGAAAGCGCCCCCTAGAGTTTATTTTCTCAGTTACATTACTTAAGTGATCTAGCCGATCGTTGCCCAGCCTTTTTATAGTGGATTCAATAATAAATGAAGATGGTGCATATCATCGGCTTACTTGTAAAACCTACCAAGTCCCTTTTCGAAAACTTTCCAGGAGGAGGGAAAACTGTATATGTTAACATGTCCATTGGGGAGAAAAATGCTATTGAGGTAAAGCTTAAGTTCAGTAATAGAACAAAGGAATTCATCATTTTCATATAAAAATTTGTTAAACATATTTTGTTATGGAACGTATGAGTGTTTTAAGGCAAAATTTGAACAAAAATTGAACTTAGGCGTTTTAATCTTTCATGTTCATATCAACATTTGACATGGTTTTTGATAAAAAAAGCAATAAAAGCAAACCAGCTTCATTGTCAATTACCCACTTTCCTTCGTCAATTTTTTCCACACCTTTATACATTTCTTCTTCTTCTCGCTTCAATTTGTTTTGTTCTCTGCTCCGCCGCTGCCTATCGGGTTTTCTCTTTCGTTTGGGACCCTCAATTGCTTTCAGATCTTCTTTCTCTGAAGCCTCTGAATCCACCGATGCGCTGTCTTCACGATGTTCACTTGGTTCATATTCTTCATCATCGCTATTTTCGATTTCTCCTGATTCTTGATTAGCCTTATCTAACTTATTACTTTCTATATTATCAGTAGACCTTAACGATTTCTTGGCTATTATTTCTGTATGTACATTTTTTCTTTTATATTCGGATGTTCTATTTCTCCTCCTATTACACATTCTTCCTTAAAATGTTTCACTGTTCATTTTTCTTAATTTGTGCTATCTAAATGCGATAAACCAAAACAGCTTTTATGATCTCCGAGTTCATATAGAATGCTGCATGCTGCACTTACCCCTTCTCTCAATTTAGCAAAACTTGATCTTCGGTCGGTGACAAAATTCACATTATTTTTTCTGACGTACCAAATCCGCTGTTAGAGGTCCATTTTTCCGAAGTACCATGTTAATGACAGCTCTACCCTTCGATAAACCAGGTGGTTACAACACCTGAGGGAGAAAAACAACCATGACTTTCTTGTTGAACAATAAACAAAAATTAAAAAACAACTGATTTTTGACTTGAACCTAAATGCTTTTAAGTAATGTAGTAATCAAATAAAATAGAACCACAAAACCTTCTAAGTCTAGTCGGCAAGTCAAAAAGAGTTTTTCTGAAAGTTTTCGTTACTCCAAGACTTCAAATAAGAACATAATGTCCACTTACCTTATTCTTAACACAATTGTCCCATCTTTTTTCAATTTGGTATTAAATCAACATAATAAAGCACCTTTGACAGACAGCGCCAAGAATAACCTATGAATTATTCACATTATAACGTGACCTTGTCGCTTTTCGGTAAAGTGCTTACTGCGGTAAGCTTCGAATCCTCGGGCGCCAGATTTTTCCCAAAGGTTAACTCCTTTTGAGGACTTCTGCTAGGGTCCTCTCCACAAGGCTTGTCACTATGCCATCTAAAGATAGCCTTGTCTCTAGGGTAGCTACAGTGAAGTATAACCAGAGTCCAATGGGCAAAGAACAGTATCGAAATTGTAGGCTTTAATTACAATTGATACCTGGTTATAACTTAGCTCGTTAAAGATGGAGCAGAAATAATTTAATGAAACAGGGAATTCCAAATATTAAAATATATACTGATTTTAACAAGTACACTTTCAGAATAATCAATTTAAATGCAATTGAACGGTATTATTTCACAAAATTTACACCCAGACGGAAAATGTAATGAAGCTCAAACGGTAAATGAAAACTCTTTCAAGAAATCAACTCTACGATAAGTCCGGTCACTAAATTCCATTCAGCGGTACGAGATCGGTTGATGAATGATTCAGAATGATCAATTTGCGGCAAAGTACGAATCAAACAGGTCTCAGCGTAATGAGCGGTATGCGGTAAATTTTAGATAGCAGCACTAATAAATGAAATGTTCAAATCACACTACGATATATTCGGTTATTAATTCGGTTGATTCGGGAAATATTGTTTTGCACTAGTTTTCCGATTGTACGATATCAGATTTTACTATGTTTCGGTTAATTACTCTAATTGAGTTTATTCTGTCATCTCACCCACCCTTGTACTAACTTTCACGGAGTACCCGGTAATTGTGTGACAGTGTTAGATTTTATACACTTTATAGATTCAGAATCTAGACAATTAGGGTTTATACTTCCGGGGTGACACAGTGTGCACAAACCCTGACTATCACATCTGCAATAACCCCTATATCCACGGCCGAGGACTTCTCATGGTATTAAGGGAATTATTACGATTCTCAATCACACAACCACCCCCAGCTTATACTTCTGGAGTGACACAGTGTGCACAAGCCGTTGGTGGTTTGGTCGTCTTAGGATATACTTATACTTCTGGAGTGACACAGTGTGCACAAATATACCAAAGACGCCCGTGTCGTTCAACCATACACACTCTGTACGCACCACACAATAACTTGAATATTTCAATTCATGCGCGAATCCAAATCGTGCGCGATTCGAACTAGGATAAACTAGTATAAACTCAGATTCACCAATTCAAATTACTGAATACTACGGAACTCAGGTATCGTACAAACGTTCACCAATTACAATAACAATCATAAATTACGGAAATCAATATATCGTAATGCTCAAAAATATAAACTTATTTGCTATCATTTACCTTCTGAAACAATTCACTTGCACGGAAAACTATTATTAATTCACAGTTTTAAACCTGACTCAAACTCGGATAATTAATTTACTTCGATTATAATCATACTTCAGAGGTACTAATTTATACTTGAAATTCAAATACACAAGAGAGTAACTGCACTGATCGAAATTCAAAAAACACAAGAGAGCGATCTTTCGGCTGTCACGGCTTTTCTATGTTTTCCGAGATTCTGGACAGGTCTGCTCCACCAAATCCTTATTTTTGTGCCAATGGTTTTTACTTATGCCCCGAACAATGGTTAAAAGTGACGCTACTTTTTAGATCTAAAATTCGCGCTCATGATATCACACCAGTTCTTCCCGGCAGAGTAAACAAGTGTTATCGGGGTTTTTAGGTTGTTCGCCCTTTTTATACATAAGCCTGCACAAAGTTTGGTGTCTTAACTGGTCAGACCCCTGTTTTTGCGACATATTTTATTCGAATGAAATGCAATTTTTGAACGGGCATGAATTAGATTCATCTATTTGAATAATTATACTTATTTGAAATTACGGAGATTTAGAAAAGTGGCAATCACGGAATACACATTCAGAATTCATTCATATCTATTGAAATAATGAACTGTTCAAACTGAAATTACATGTAACATCCGTATTTATTGCCTGATCTAAATTAAATAATCTTTCGAAATTTAAGCTTCGTTACAACATAGGAGGTTTTGCTTAACATTTTGACACCAATGAACTTTGATGGTTTTGATATTTACTACTAGATGAGGTAATAATGCTGTTATGAACTTAAAAGGTATTGCAGTATGAAGATGTTGCTCCAAAACATTCAAAATGATCAAAACCTAAAAAATCACCGAATGATGAGGTTCTGCAAGTAAGCCGACGATACAGTATCGCATAGCTAGAATTCATATATCGTATAGAGACTCTGTACACTGATTATTTCAGAATACAGCATAACTCAACTATCATTTGTATGATATCTAATTGACAGTAGAAGTGAATTCAAATAAGATTTTAGATTTCAAAGCGGTGTTTCTTTCTTTGATATTTTTTCATTAGTTTTTTTTCCATGTAACTGTAAATCGTAACTTTTGTGAATTCATGATAACAAACAAAATTGGTTTTCCCTTTATTCAGTTTGATACGAAACACTTGGAGGGGAAATGGAACAAGATACGAAACACTTGGAGGGAAAATGGAACAAAAGAAACTCCATATTTTCTATCTTACGTGTATCGTTCATGCTAGAAACATTTCATGAACGCTATTCCGTGTGCTTTCCTATTAATACCTATTTTCTTTCACAACCTAGGTGATGCAAATGCATACGGTTTAACTTCGAATGGAAATAATTATTAAGTGGTAATATCGGTTTTTTTTTAATAATGGTGAGAGAGTCCTGCAAAGACAGTATCACTATTTTTCTCAGCAGAATATAACGGTAATCCGATAATACCCCAGTGTGCTGTGTGGGCTGGAATATAATTCTGTTCCCTCATTCAAAGTAGCAGTTACTCTTATCTGACAAATGACATTCCCCCTACGTGATTCAATTATAAAAGGTTTCCAAATGACGATTAATCGTTGCAATTCGTTGAATACTGAATGTGTCCTGTCCCTTCAGCGACGTCCAGCAGTCTCTTGGAAGGTATGATTCCAAGCTCCTGGTGATCGTGCTCTCGCCTAATCATGACCATCTGGCTTCTACGAAGACTTCGCAGATCGAGAACGGGTGCTGTAGATATTTTCTCCTTCTTCACTGCCTTTGCATATAGTTATTGTGTAAGAGCAATGTTTATTTCATGTTTAATTCATCATTCTGGAGAATGGCTCAAGATGAAGTGATAGAGGTTTATCTGCATTACCTTGAGCCTGAAATTGTCTTTTGTCGGGGCACAATTAGGCACATTCTGCTTGATCTCAATACCAAAAATTGTATGAGGACAGATGGAATTCTGTGGTTCCAAAGGAATGTGCGCCTGAATGAACAGTAGTTTTCTGCAAGTTGTTCACTCTTTCATACAAACTTGGTTTGTTTCCTTCCACTTGGGAGGCAGCTAGAGTTCAACAAATTGCAAAAAAAAGAGACCCTCCGTAATAATTATAGACTCATTGTATTATTATATGTGATATCTCAAGTGATGGAGAAAGCAATCAACATCGAGCTCATCGAATACATAAAGAGCTCAAAAATCGTGTATGACCGGCAATATGACTTTCGTGAGCAGAGATCAACAGAAGACCTAGGTAACACAAGTATGGCAGGAATCTATTGACAAATATGGGGAATCTCTGGCTATAGCATTGGATACCACCAAAATATTTGACTGAGTCTGGCACCAAAGCCTTCTTGAGAAACTCCTGTCATATGATGGTTAGCCGCCTCAACTTTGTGTTCACTCACGAGTTCACTCTCCGATAGATCACTTCTTGTGGTGGTTGACGGAGTATCCTCCGATACAATGTCTGTCAACGCTGGTATTCCACAGGGATCTGTACTTGTTTATACTTCATATTGAAGATCTGCTGGAAGTATCCATCTGTCCCTTCCACACCTTTGCAGATGATGGTATACTTCATACCGCTCTATATTCTAGATCATCTATATGAATGAATCCAATGAAGCCAGAGGAGCGCGACAGGAACAGGTTGACGTGATTAATGGAGATTTGGCAAAGATTCTGAAATGGGAATCCGATAATCTAGTAGTATGATGCAACCAAAACACAAGCTTGGGTCTTTTCCAAAAAAGCGGATCAGACAATCCCTAATATGATGATGTCAGGTACAACCATTCCTATGTAGTCTTCCATATCCATGCTCAAGATCACCACCAACAGCACTCGCTCATGGGACGATCATGTGAGGTCCATTGCAAAAACCGCTTCACAAAAACTTGGTTTCCAATTCCGAGCCAAGAGCTAGCTCAACAGCTCCTCATAATCTGCAAAGCACAGATTCTATCTGATCTGGAGTACTGTTCACATGTTTGGAGTCGGTTACCAAACTTACGCCAAAGCTCTTGGATCCAATCCAGAAGAGAAATATTCGTCTGATTAATGATGTCACACTTCCTCAAGAAAAGGAGTGAACTTTATTTAATATAAGCTCTAGTAACGCCGATTTTTGATTTTTATTTTTCTTTGTATGGGCAAAATGTTCTGCATACCGAGTTGCAATATTCCTTCTAGTTTGACCCATAAAGCATTTTGAACACGATGTTATATTCACCATTTAAAACAACGTAGGGAGTGGAGAATGCCACAAATAATTTCACAGCTTCCTTGCTAATTCAGACTATTCTTCTTTTCTCTTCATTTGAAACACTTCGATACTTTTCGAATTGAATTCAATCATAAGCATGCTGTCAGTAGCTGGAGCTAAAAGATTTTCTTTTATCTTCAGATCAGCCAGTTGTACTGACATATACAAAAAAGGATTTAGTATCATCTATGTTCATTGTTATCTTCAGAATCCAGTTCTGAAAAGTAACTCAATAGTTCAACTTCCAAATTATGTAAGCTCAGTATCATGCAAGGAATGTGAGAGCTTAGTACCAACGGTTGGTTCGTTGCAATTTCTTCACCAATGTTGTGAATGCAAGAGAAGGAATCGTTCATTCTGTTTTGTAAAGACTTTGATCACAAATCAAGTTTTGAATTGGAATTCTTTAATTTTCACCCTGGCAGTTAGAACGTTTTCATCTCTAATTTCACTAGCATTTTGTTTAAGTTCACATTTGAGTTTCATCACATAATGGCTTGTAGAAACATTAACAATTTAGCTTCCAGTTCCAGAACTCGTTTCAATCACATTTCCTCTGGATAGCCCCCTGATCTTTTTGTGGTAGAGGAGCAAACAATTCTAAACAGTCGAAGTTGCCATGCTCTACCCCCAATAGAGGTCACAGCTTTGATCACCAATTAAGCACATCATTCAAATCGGAAGGTCCTGGGAGGTTGCCAGAATTTTTTCATTCGTACAGTGGTTGCGTATTTGAGATGGTTGGAAAATATTGAATCGAAATAGGATTTGAACTGCATTTTTGAATCAAAATTTAGTTTCTTCTGATGATGGCTACTCGGTCCTCAGTATTTTAACTACATAAAGATAAGGGTGATTGTCTCTTATTTACAGTGTGAACTCTTTTATTGTTCATTAATAGCATCCAGTAATCGATATTGCTTCCCTGTATATCAGCGGAATGGAACATTTTGAAACCAAAACATTCATAGAGACATTATTTTTGTGAAGGATAACTAACATTTTTAGATAATAGGAAGATAAATGTACGTGATTTGTTATCAGTATGTCGTCCAAAAGAACGGGGTTGTTGAATCCAATAATAAACATACAAACTCAAATCTGTTCTGTGAAATGAAATTAATTTCTGGACCCCCATTGAAAATATCAGTTACTCTAATCTGACAAATGACATTTCTACCGCGAGGTTTAATTATAAAGGGGTTCTAAATAACAATTATGCGTTGCAATTTGATGAATACTGAATGTGTGAAAATGTTACAACACATTTCAGTTTGTCTGTTGATGAATAAAATAGAATACAATTTGATTAACTTTTGAGTTTCAAGCAAAAATTGGAAATGAAGATATGTAGTGCAATAAAACTTCTATTTTCGGCCACCTCTTAAAAGCGGTCACCTCCAAAATGGTCAATTTTCGAATTCCTCAATTATATTGGGATACCCATTATATTGACCCTCCTAATAGCCGCATCCCCATAAATGGGCCACCGTCCCAAATAAGTGTATTTCTTAGAAAAAAACTTGCAATTACAGCTCTTATTATATTCAAAACGTCAATGTCAATGTCAATGGCGTTACGCCAATTGAAAGGCACCGCAAAATTTTCTACCCATAATTAACCGGCGTAAAATATGACGATTTTTTTCCACAACGTAGTTGTACTTAATTTAATGTAGCAAATATGCACTGTCTAACTGTTCACGTATGTCCACTATGCCTAGAACACTAAAAGCCATGTACGCATTCAGATGAGAAACGGAATTTTCGTGTGTCTTTGCTCTGTCTGCGATGTGTTTCAAATCATTCAACCCTTATTTATTCCTCGCACTAACCTCTTTCTTGAAAATTAAGCACATAAAACAAAATAGTTTGCTTGTCACTGGAAATGATATCGAGAAATAATGTACTGAATCACATGTGAATTCATTTCTGTTTATCTTGGTGGTTGGGTGAGCACGTTGGTGATTGGGTGGGTACGTGCCTTTGTGCACTTCAGTACCAGCCACCACTGCCCCCTGAAAAATTAGAATTGTAAGTTAAATTTGTTAGTTTGTTAAGGTAGATTCAATGTAGAAAGGAGTAGTGTTGTATCGCTACCTTAAGTAGGCATATGTGAAGTGATGTCAAGGAGAATGGGTGGTGCGGGTTTGCCTATGTGGAGTTGCTACACATAAACAATGAAGTGTACCGGAATGGCGGAGGGCGCGAGAGGATCGTCAGTGTTAAAAGATGGACGGTATCTTGAACGCGGTAAAAAGAACATGAATAAATATATACAAAAACTCGTATGTACTGACATGGTAATGAAGAGTTGAATAGTTTATCTCCTGTTCAATTCCGAATCCATTATAAAAGAACAGTAAAACCATGGTATCCATCTTCAAAATAACTAAACACTTAGTACCAAAGCCCTTCGATTCTATTCGATCACCCATAATAATCAGATTCATTAAGAAATACAAGGTTAACCAATCAATTCCACATATCTAGAACAAGAACAAAAAATTCAGTGAAATCATTTTTTTTTCAAATGACCGGACGATTTCAATCAACTTGGCCATAAAAAAACTGAAACACATTACATTCTTTTTAGTTTAGGCATTTAAAGAATCGTTTTGTCCTAATTTCGGCAAGTTCTAATTTCGGTCTATTCTTATGTATTTTGACACGCTGAACACGATGGTATTGTTCAAATTTGTATTAACTCTGTGTTCGAAAAACTATGTTAATTTTTTGGACCCGAAAACGGCCATTTGCGTTTTGCGACAAGACTATGGGTTTTACAAAAAAATTAATACGCGCTTTTTGGCTCTGGTCCGAAGTCGATTCAAGGTCGTGGGTCCAAGATAGGGTGTTTCTCGGCACATTGAAAAAATGAGTATCTGCCAGAGAGTTTTTGTTTCTTTCATATTCTATTTGGTTGAAGAGATAGTATTTTTATTTTTCTTTTCTTGGTTTCTTTGGTATTTTGACATACTTAACTTTTTGACGCCAAAATCGGTTATTTCGGAAAATCTGTATTTTGCAAGTTTCGGACGAAATACTCACGTCATCTATCTAAGCCCAAAATCGTTCGAACGATTCCATTCTGTACCTACCTAATATCAAAAATTCAAGCATTTTGATTCAAAGACATTTTGAAAATTTTGGACCAAACAAAAATCCAAATTTTTTTAGGCTAAAATTTTTTACGGAATCTAAATTGTAGGTATTTTGAGTCCAAGCAGATCGATTTAGGTTAAGTAGAAGTGGAGCTGTCCCGATTAATGTGTTTGGGCCTCTAGAAGGCCAAGGCAATTTTGGGTCTATGGACAAAAACCTTGAATCAAATTACAGAGATGTGCATCGGCTATTTTTAGTTTAGTTTTGAACAACGTCTGACGATTCGTTCACAACTCCGAGTTATAAGGAATGTCATCATAAAAAAATTATTGCGGAATTTCATTTAGCGGCAATAAGCGAGCGTCGGTAGAGTAGATTCCGCACGCGAAATTATAATTTTTCAAATTTTTGAAATGTAGCTGAGAGCTTATAATCGCTTTGTGTGAATGTGTTAGTGTATGTAGACATGTAAACGTGTATATGTGACCGTGACATGATGTTTTTATAGGGCGTTACATAACAAATTTCAATATTTGAACAAAAAAAAGATTACTAAATAATTTTGTTCTTTTTCACATTTATATCCTATTTTTATTCTTCAGAATTTATATTTATTAAAAAATTATCTATATGTCTAATTATTCACAACTAACCAAAAATGTTTCATATCTTTTCCATTATTCGTAACATAATATAATACCAGGATATCAAAAATTATCTTGGTCAAGGGTGGTTGTGGAATGTAAAACGAAATGTTAACTTTGAACCTTCTACATGGTCGCAATAGCCACAAACAGGGTCGAAAACTGTTTTAAATTTTTTAATTTTCGATAAATCGAATGACGTTCACGTGAGGAGCGCGTAGCTCGCGAGTTAGGAAAGTGCAAATCTTCGGAACATAGAACGTCTTTACGAGGACTTTTCGCATGCGGCAACTGGCGCCAGCCGCACGGGACATAAAACGGCCCCGAATTAACAAGATCGAGGTAAAAAGTATAAACTCTAAGCTCCTCGAGGCATATGTCGGAATGATTACGTTCGTAGCTGATTACATAGGACGTCTGGCGTTCATGCAATTGGGTTTTTATACAATACGAACCTTTTAATTTCGATAGGCCACGTGAAAATCCCAGAGTCTAAAGCGCTAGAGACTTATAACATAACAATATAAAATTGCGGAATTTCTCACTTCTAGAAACTTCAAATTAATCAATTTGACACAAGTTCTGATAACGTAAAGTAAGACACACTTTTCAGATTCCACAACCACCCTTGACCAAGATAATTTTTGATATCCCGGTATTATAATATAATTTAATCTAATATCTTATGATATATCATAGCATACATAACATTGCTTATCGAGAAAAATAAAACTTTTCTCATACAACTCTCAAAACGCAAAAAATCGGAAAATTGTCATGTTTGGGTCCAAAAAATAAACATAGTTTTCCGAGCTGGGTTAACCCAAATTGAAGCTACACCATCGTGTTCAGCGCGTCAAAATACATAAGAATAGACCATAATTAGAAGTCGCCGAAATTCGGACAAAAATCCCCGATTTTCTTCCTCAAATACCTGTACTATTTCAAAACCAGCCGAAAAACCATATAATGTCACTTTACTCTTGAATCAGCGTATTTGCAATTTATTCTGGGGAATGATTCACATCAAATTAGTTTATAGTATTTTTAACATTTAATTTATTATATTTATCTACAGTGACATGGGCATGCTCAGACATCATCTCAAAAATAGCCTAGTATCCAGCCCCAAAACTGACATTTCCGCGAAAATGGAAAAAAACATTTTTCTACCGATTACTTCCCTCATATTACATGTAGTGAGTTATTAGACGGAAGTTTGAACCAACAAAACAAACTGTATTGCTTGAAATTGTATATTTGCATGGGATTGCGTCTACATAATCCTTATGTTGGAGTAGTATGTTAAACATTATTACAATACAATTTCATCGGGAATGGCTGGCTGCTTCGGATATCAGAAGCGATGAACGCGATGAAAGAAAATAAACAACCAATTTATTGACAGCATATTAGAGAGTTCAGCTTAGTTATCCGGCGAACGTGTATGTAAGTTGATAAGTATTGTAATCCCATTCTGATATTTGCATCGCAATGCTATCAAAAATTCATATCAGATATCAGCCATTCTCCGCCAAATTGGTTCCGTAAATTACATGTTGTCGTTATGAATGTTTGATTTCCATAAGCTCCATTTTGCTGTAACAATGCAACGTGATACTAAAAATTAATTGAGTACTCATCGATGACTTTTTTCCACGTGTAAGGCTAATGAATCGTGACTGTATGTGGGAAAATAGCGATTACTCGAGAGCGTGTTAAATTTGATCCAATTTTTCATGCACTATCTCTGATGATAATGTAGTTTGTGGTTCAGGTTTCCGTTGTAGTGTTTCATCGCTCCAGATGTGGATGTTGAAAAAAGATATATGCAAAATGTAAATCGTTTAGTAACGTTGTAAACTTGCTGGTTCCACTGATGAGCTCTATAACAAGACCGGAACAGCTGCCTGGAACTATAAGTTTGTGTTACTGATATCTATCTTGACTAGAAAGACCTTATCATCGTCATTTGACAAAACCCAACATGGGATAAATGAGTATAATATTCATATATTCATTGGTTTCTGAATCTCTTACATCAAAATGTAAATAGTTAATGTTGTAGAAGCAACGCTTAAGTTAGGTTACCTATTCATGGTGGCTCAGCAATTGCGCCCCACACGATAGCGCCTCAAGATGTGAGCGCTCTCTGTCAAATGCGCTCCACCAAATGATAATTTATTGAAGGATAAAACATTCAACATATAAACAAATGACGAATTACCCCTTCATCATTTATTATTTTGACTTAATTGTCCAAGATTGTACAAAATGAAGACAAATAGTGGGTGGAGCTATTCGCCCGGTAATAAACTAACCTGCCATAACATTGCCTCTTGGACTATTCTACATGTGTACAAGGGTAAAGAAAATGAAACAAGTAAAAAACAAACTTCCAAATTACCTACTTACCTAGTATTCAATTGAATACATGAAAATTTAATAAACTAACCTGCGATAACATTGCCACTTGAAGTTTCCTGCATGTGCACAAAGCCAAGGAAAATAAATCAAGTACAAAAACGAACTTTCGAATAATCTACTAAGCTAGTATTCAATTGAATATATAGAAATTTAATAAACTAATCTGCGATAACATTGCCGCTTGGAGTTTACTGCATGTGGCCGAGAAATATCAATCAAGTACAAAAAGAAAATTTCAAACAGCTCAATCATCTTGCTTTCCCTAGAATACATAGCAATTAAAAAAACTAACCCGCGATAACCTTGCCGCTCGGAGTTCCCTGCATGTGTACATGTGAGGGAAATCAATAGATTACAAAAACAAGCTTTCGAATAATCTACTAACCTAGTAGTCTTAAAAATATATAACGAATCAACCTTCACTCAATAAGCATAAACAGAGATATCATTTCAATCAGCTATCTTATTTCCCTGAAACTATGGCGGATAACATCAGGCAGAAAAAAATCAGGATTTGTACTTCGAAAATTTCTCAGCTATAGGTTTGGCATTATTGAGTGTAATACAAATGAACTGAACGATCAATATCTATTTGCTCATTTATATCAAAATATGGAATTTTTATCAAAGTCTGCTTTTTAAATTGTTACAACTAGTGTGAGAGACATAAATAGTTCAAACTCTCAATACGTTTCAAAAACAATCGAAATAATAATATAAATTTAAATTACAATCTTATTAGTTAGTTTTTGTGATCTAGTTGATGAGACTTTTTGAATATTTTTTATTTACTTCAAATGCAAAGTAAGGTTTAACTTCTTTTAGTTACATCATTCTAGTATTATTTCATTTCTTATTTCATGGCAAAATCGCAGGATTACTTCTGTGAATTTAAATAAATATGTAAAATTTACTTTAGTAATTGTGAAGTTATACATATTTATCGAGTGAAATATTTAACTTACAAGAATGTAATATTTTGTTATGGAAGTTATTGCATAGTTTTTTGTTCAAATCGTTGAACATATCTATGGGAAAAAATTACATGATTCTATGCATCAGATAGGCCAATCCATGACTGTTTGTGAAATTACACAGAAAATCGTGGGTCACAAATGAACCCACGGTGTAATTTTACATGATATTTACTTTAGCTTGGATGACTGCAAAGTTCACTTAGAAAATATCAAGTGTTCATCAAAATGAACTCCTAGCAAGTTTGTCCTCCCGTCAGAGTTGACCAGCTCATTACCAAAGAGAATATTGACTCTGGTCATGTAAGATTTATTTCACCTGTTCTATATAGAACGCAAGAAGTTTTACTTATGTTAAAAGTTAAGTTACTTCTACAAAATAGTCATCAATTATAATTAATTTTCAGTGTGAAGTCGTTCGCGTTCATCGATTGACAGTATTAGTGTCATCTGCATGAGTTGAAAGGAAATCCTATCCCTTCATGTAATGTATATGGGAGGTCATCCATTGTCAAATAGTATGGACCATAAACTCTGCCCTGCAGAACACCATTCATCACGTTATCGTTTTGAGACACATGAGATGTGGAGCTCGTTTCTATTCCGACATATTGAGTGCGATCAGATAAAAATGATCTGATTGGATCTAATGAGGCACCACGAATCCCGTAATGTTTTGACAATATTGTGGTTCAATCAGTCAAAAGCTTTGGTAAGATCAATGAATATTCCACATGTCGCATCACCGGACTCATTATTTCTAAGACTTCGGTTAGAAAACTAAATAGAGACAAGTGTTTACACTTCTATCCTGACGAAAACCATGTTGAAAACTGTAATGAGTTAGTTATGCTTGAAAAAAACTTCAAAATTCTTAAGCTGTTTACTTTTTCAAATATCTTTTATAATAAGGTTGATAAAATATTCAGTTTTGTCCCTTTTTTTCAAATCATCATCATCATTGGCCATAATCCCGGATGGTTTTCATCGTGTTACAAAATAAGTGATGGAATAGTTTCTGTTAGTTTAACATATAAGATATCTTATTCATTCAGTATTGTTTTGACACAAGAAAGTTGTACGATCACTTACTTCGTTTTCGGACAATATTGGACCCATCAGCGACCACTTGAAACATCCTTTAAAATCTATCATGTCTTCAAATGGATGCAAAGTTGAGATGGATAACATTGATTCATCATGCGGCATCCTAGTTATTGGAGTTTTCGGTTAGTCATGCAGATTTTCAGCACTTGATGCAAATTATAAAACTGTATTCGACAATAAATCTCAAAATTAACATATATAAGGAGATAAATGTGTTTTATAAAGCACGGAATCCGTTTGCAATCTTTTCCTTCGGCAGCAAACAATATTCAATTTTCATTTCATTAATTTATGAATAATCACGCTTTCCAGATGCTTCCATGATCTGAATTTCGGAATAATCCTCAGAATCTCGCTATCACTCAATACCTACAGTGAATAAACTGCACCCCAAAATAAATATCAAAAATATCTGTAATATTCCCATACCATATTCTATACGTTTTACAAAGTTCCAGAGGTATAACAATATGAGTGATTCCAGTAGATCTTTTTAATTTCACTGGCAAATTTTAGCAGATGGTTCGAATCAGCAAAATACATTCCACAGTCTATGTTCGAAATAAATGGAATATTCCAAATACTATACGTCGGAATATCCTAACAAACTTCTCGAGATGAGCCATTAGGATGATTTTGCATCAAAAGCAAACAATATTGAAATGTCATCCCAATTGGTTCATAGTGAATCTCCTTTTCCAGATGATTTAGGTAACCGGATTGGCAAGATTTGTTTGACTCGGAATCTCATCCTCACTATTTGCAAATGATGTTGTTCGTGATGTGTGGTCCAAAACGTATGTCAGAAATATCCGAAATATTCCGTTTGAGTAGCATGATTATCTTCTCTTCTTCGATAGCCGACTATCGAGTCATTCTGTTTCGGAGAAGTATTACCAATTTCAAATTCATAATGATCGCACTGTTAACTTGGAAAGTAAGTATGAGAAGGAAAGGAAAACTGTTGATTGGGAGGAATTAGACAATCTTGTTACAAACAGAAATAGTTTACTGGATAGCTCTGTCAACTTTTCAGTGAAAGCAGATGAGATTCAAAGTATCTTTTAATATCAACACTGACAGACAGTCAATAAAAAATTAGAATATTCTACAAAAGAACGTTAGTCATGAACATGAATTACATGATCAAAATAGACATATCAACACTCCCACTTAGTCCATATTCATGACAAATCCAACTTAAATAAAAAATCTTCAACTAAATGTAAAGACAACCTCTTAGCAATTTGTTCTTGCGATGAAATATATTTCAACATAATTTGGCAAAAATCTAGTCCTTCTCGAATGAAATTATATTTCACATCTATATGTTC
Organism: Endomychus coccineus; assembly: GCA_958510875.1. Taxonomy (NCBI): domain Eukaryota; kingdom Metazoa; phylum Arthropoda; class Insecta; order Coleoptera; family Endomychidae; genus Endomychus; species Endomychus coccineus. Next base: position 109,533,373 of record OY294070.1, on the reverse strand, counting down.
CAATCTTTGATGTTTTGATCTTTTCTACTCGTATGTTGAGTTGAGAATCAATTTTTATGCATGACTGATTATCTCCATGGAGTATCGTTGCTTCAGATAATACAATATTCATGTCATTCAACGATCCTCTCAACCAAAGACATTCACTTACAGCTACTGAAAGAGCATTATATTCTGCTTCGGCAGTTGAAAAAGCAACTGGTATACCAAGAAACAGTAGAACCAAAACATTTGAAAATATATGCAGATGTAGATCTTTTGCGAAGCCTGCATCACAAGAACTTTCCAAAATATTATATTTCTTTCTACTAAAAATAATACTGAGATCTTTCGAAAATTCAAGATATCTCAAAATCCTTTCCGAATGAGAACAATGTAGATCTGATTCCTCCGATCTGAAACTAATGAGGAAATTAACTGCGTAACATAGATCAGGTTTCGAAGTCACCATCAAATACATTAAACATTCTAAAACTTCTTTGTGAGGATATTTTTTTGATGGTCTTATTTCTTTTCCAAATATAAAATTGTCCTCTATTGAAGTTCTTGCAGTATTACAATTGATCATATTGAAATTTTGGAGAAATTTGGAAATGTAATGACCAATTTTACTCATTTCCTCAGTAGTTTCCCACTAGGAGAATATCATCTTAAAAGACTCAAAGATGATATTTCCAAAAAAAATTGACAATTATCTGATTCTTTCGTGCAAAAATTCTCTCTCATCATTACGCAGTCAAAACGGTTATACCAACAACGTGGTATAATCTATTTGAAGATTTATTCAATTAACATACTATGCCATGAAATCATGTAATTTCCCATGTACAAATGTAGTTTTTACATCCATATGGAAAACAGAAAATTCTTCTGAACGGCCAAAGCCAACAATATTCTAATGGTTATTAAATCTGCTACAGGAGCATAGGTTTCACAATAATCATAGCCATATTGCTGACTATAACCTTTTGCAACTAACCTTTTGCAACTAACCTTGGTCTATACCTTATTTCATTTTTATCAGAATCAATATTTTTAATTGTGAAAATCCATCTATAATATACCTCCGTTCTGGTTTTTGAACGAGTTTCCAAGTTTCATTTTCTTAGAGTGATTCCAATTCTTCATTCATCGCAGACTCCCACTCTTTCCGACATGGATGACTTTTTACTTCATCATAAGACAATGGTACATCATTAACAAATTCTTTAGCTGGAAGTGCAAATATCACTATGTCTTCAGAAAATGTAAGATGATTTTCCCACGATGAAGTTCATTTCAGAATCTTTATGCCTCAAATGGGATTTTCTAATTTGGGATATGTGTTCTGATGATACAAAATGATTGTCGTCTTCTTTACAGTTCCTATAAACTTGATTTACTTAAGATTCTAGTTTTCCGTAAACATTCTCATCGCTCTCAATGTCACACATAGTCATTTCTTCTGGTTTAACTTTGTCTACATCACTCACCGGATGAAACAACTCATTTCATCTCGTTTCAACAACAACCAGAGGACATGTTTCAAAATTTTTCATGCATTCCATCGATTCGTCAACTATCACATCTCTCCCAATCTTCACACATTCATTCTAACAATCTCACAATCTTTGTCCATTTGAATGATAACCAATTATAAAACATTTCAAACTCTTCTTATCAAATTTGGTATTTCGAAACTGTTTAGATTTGTGAAGATATACTTTACAACCAAATATACGTAAATAATAGATTTGGTTTATCACCATTCCATATTCTAAACGGTGTTTGAGATTTCATAGTTATAATATTCTACGACGGAAGGTCAGTCATGAACATCAATTACATCATGAAAATAGACATATCAAAAAGCTCCTCATTGGAACGATTTTGCTGAAACAAATATTGAGTTTGCTACAATTTTATTTTCATAGATCAATACTAATTTCAAATGTAGGTGTGATCGCTGAAAATGTTCGAGGTATCAAATTCAATAACCCTTTTGCTTCGAAAGAATGAACGCAAAAGTTTCCAGAGGATCCAAGCAACACATTTGTCATGGAAATGAAGTAATTCCTGAAATTTATACACATATCTTGTGGCAGTATGTTATGTTATGACATGTGTCAAGTCGTCATGCTTTGTTAAGGGTCAAACGTGCTGCTGCGCCCCGGAACAAAATGCGAGAATGAAACTCCACCTCGACAGCCGGCAGCGTGTTATCATTTCAAATGGCACCCTAACGGCCCTTTACTTAATTGTTTTCGCATTAAGCGGAATATTTAATTAAGCTTTTATATTTAATGGATAAACCGGCTCATTCCTTTTTGACCAAGCAAATTAGCAGCAACATATAATTTTCTGCCACGATTAACTGTAATGCTTCAGATAAATATCTATCTCAATTAAGTACTTTTGCATAATATTCCAGACAACATAAAATCGATGATGTTGGTCAAATGATATCAAAGTAGCAATCAATTGTAGATTAGCTCAATAAAGGCAGGTGAAGAGGTGAAGGCAGATACATTTCTTCTTACAAGAATAGAAGATGTTTTTTTAGACCAACTGCGCAGAGCAAAATAGTTTTCGACGTTAGTCTTTGCTAGCTCCCCTCACCAAATTGGATTAGAAGGGTAATCAAGACCTCTAACAGATTTCTTGACCAATACAACAGGTCGTCACTTTTATATTTAAATATATCTAGTAATAGCTTTACGTGAATTATGACAGAAGACCACGGTCGTACATACAGGTCTGGGAACTCTATTTCTTGGCATGAGTCTCTTACATTCCGCCTAACTCGTAGTCCCTCGCTAAGCCACCAGCTAGCGCTTGGATCGAAGTATGGCAACAATCACATTATTGAGTAAAATAATTTTTCTCGGAACGCAATGATTACTAATCTGACTTGATAGAGGAATAGAACAGTTACTCTAGTCACAATGTATTACTCACCTTGAAAATAACTTCCCCTTCTTCGCACACATAAAAGACCTCGTTAAAACGATTTCTTAAGCATCCACTTTTTTCGCATTTCTGCATCTTTCGGCACTTCAAAAACAGCAGTTTTTCGCTTCACACCTTTGTACTCCGTTATGCATTTCGGCACAATGCACGGTTTCGTAATTTTTTTCTAAGAACGCCGGTATTCCTTGTGTTTACAAGTCAACAATGACAGTTGCCAGAGAACACGGTCATATACGTATCAGAGATCATTCTTCGACTACTGCGCCACCCGTTGGTACTACGCGACAGTTGTCGCTTAGCGGACTCACTTCTCACATAGGAAACAGCCTCGAGTTCCCAGAACTGTATGTACGACCGTGCAGAAGACATATCTGGATTAAATTATTCTATGTTGATGACATTTTTGATTCTGGCTGTAGCCAAAGCATCATAATTCCAACGTGTCCAAAGTTTTCAATAGATATTGTAAATACAATTGGAATTCAAACCTACCAAAATGTTATTTCCTACAAGGAGGAGTACATTTTCTCAGGACATTCTATATCAAATTTAGGAACATCACCCGACCAAAGTAAATTTGACGTTATCAACAATACAGAAGATACGTACCCAATTTTGCTCAAATAATATACAGAGAAGGTCCGAAAATTCATACGCTGAACTTTAATGATAAGGTTGAAGAAAGTTATCCGGTTGCCATTCATTTCTCATGTGAATTAAATTCAGTTGCACCTACAATCCATAAAAAAAATATATAAACAGCCTTTTGGATTGCGCTGTAAAATTGCTAAAGCCAGAAAACCGTCCCAGAAATTTGAAAAAAGTTCATAATAAATACACTGGAAATAAATGACTACCCAAAGACATTTTTTAACTCCCAGATTGAAAAAAGAATAAGAAAAATCTATGAATATTATAGTTATGAAGATAATCTTATAACATTATAGTAAGTTTAGGAAAACTCGAAAAAAAATAACAAATGCTTGAAAAAGTATGTCATAATTGTTGCGCATAAAAAGTCTAAAACCGTTAATAACTACAGATGAACAACCCCACATATAAATCAAATTGTTTGAATTGCTGAGCGTTGTTTCGATTATAACCATATGAAAATATTGATATTTTAGCTGAAGAAACCAGTTATTATAGAAGATCTATCTTGGAGAAGATTCAAATAAAACGCTATCCTAAGTCTGTTAATCACAGATCCGACGTTCAGTCATTAAATCAAATTGCTTGAATATTTTAAAATTTCTACGTATTTCTTTATGATGTTAAAATAGTATAGAGGTGAAAATCTGATACAATAAATCATGAACTTTGGTACAGCTAAGACCTCTGCAATTGTGAAAATAAATATACTTTGACTACACGAGAGGGAAATCTATAACGTTCGAAGAACATCGTGTAAGCCAGCCAGGGAATGTTGGGAGAGGAGAAGGGCATTCGAAGCTGTTCGATAGAAGAATCAAGTCTGGTAGGAATAAGTTTGGCAGGCCTCGAGCTTGACAATGAAGGGATGACTAGTTTGAGCTCGTCTAGTCCGTCTATCTGGAATTTATCGTGGTGGAACAACAGACGAGATTTCTGATGAACACCGACCATGGACATATCTATAGAAAGAGGAGAGATCTCCCACCTTTCTGAGATGTTCTAGAGAGGTCAATGAACTCGTAGGTGTTACATCATCAATCAGACGAATAACTCTCTTCTAGATAGAATCCAATAGCTTCAGCATACGTTTGGGAGCCGAACTCCAATATTGTGAACAGTTGATCGTCCCACGAGAGGGCGCTGTTGGTGGTGATCCCGAGCATCGTTTCAGAAGACTCCTGAGGAATAGTTGTACCTGACATCATCATATTAGGGATTGCTTTCCTAGAGAAGGAGCAAGCTTGAATTTTGGCTCGCATTAAACTCTACTAGATTATCAGATCCCCTATTCAAAATATTTGCCAGATCTCTATTTACTGCGTCAACCTGTCTCTGTTTCGCTTCTCTGCTTTCGTCGGATGGTATAGGAGCTTCGGATGAGAAAGTATGAAGGGTACCATCGCCTGCAAAGCTGTAGACGGAACAGGTGGTCACGTCCAGCAGATTGTTCATATGGAGCATAAACAAAGTTGGTGCCAAGACAGATCCCTATGGAAAACCATCGTTGATAGCCATTGTATCAAAAGATACTGTGTCAACCACCAAGTGGAGTGAACTTGATAGCAGGCGACAAAGTTGAGGCGGCAAACCGTATGGCGGAACTTTCCCAAGACAGCTTTGGTAGACTCGGTCAAATGTTTTGGAAATATCCAATGCTACTGTTAGAGATTCCCCAAGTTTTCCGATAGATTCCTGTCATACATGTGTTATTTAGGCGAGAAGGTCTCCTGTTGATTTCTACTGACGAAAACCATATTGCCGGTCATTCACGATTTTGGAACTTTTAGAAATCATAGATAATAGTGCATTGATTCTATCGTTATTGCGAAGGACATTGTTTCCTTTTTTTGAAATTGATTGGACTCTAGCCACCTTCCAGCTGGAAGGAAACACACCGAATTTGTATGAAGGGGTGAACAACCTGCAAAAAAAAAACCTGGTGTTAATACAGGCGCACTTTCCTTGAGAACGACAGGTGGAATTCCGTCTGACCCCATAGGAATTTTGGTTCTGTTCAACTCCATGCATACTTGTTGTAAAGAGCGTTCTGACGTCTTTGCTCTTTTTTGAAGTAATGACGATTTCAACTATAAAAACCTCACTTTCGCACATTAATGTGTTACAATTTCAATTTTTCATGTTTCGTTCACTGTTTCGACTTAAATTATTTCAATTGAAATTAATTCGATAAAGACGCTCAGTACTTAGTGCACTTAGTTTGAGGAATCCCGCGATTGTGTGCGGTGAATTAGATCTTCGTCTTCTGATGATGGTCGTGAGTTCGAAGCGTATGTAAAGACATAATTATAGTTGACATATTATGTGTTAATGTAACCTATTTCCCGAGAATTTACATATAATTCATACTTGGGTCGAGAATCATTCTATTAAAAATAGAAAGAAGATAAGAGAATAATAATATACTAACATCACACACAAGTACTCCGGTATCTCAGTGAGTAACCTATTTTTGTTTGATCACAACTTTATACACTCTAAATTTTACTCGTTTATGTTCATAATTTTTTTCCCTTTAAAATTACTATTTCTTATGTAGTTATTTGTACTCTTACTTCCACTTTGAAAGGAAAGTGAATGGATGAATAATAATAATAATAACAAAGTCTTTATGTAGGTAATATGACTGTTCTCGAATCGGTTTTACTGGAATCCGATCTATCCAAATACTCTGGCGAACCGTCTGGATTACACCTATCGATGTTATTTTGAATACGAATCGTAGCATTTTACATTTCCAATGAATGAGTAAGCCCACCATGAAAGCAATACGTTGTACTTCCCCTCATTTATTATCGACGGTGCATGTTTTGCTACTACAGGCTACAATTCAAATGTTTCAGTAATTCATTAAATTTGTTGCAGATCAACCGGAAGTTGAACCAGAAAGAGGTGTAGTGCATACTGGACTGGGTTTAGAAGCACAGCTGGTTTGCATCGTACATGCTGAACCTCCACCCCAGGTAATCATTTTTAGTCGAATAACATCAAATATTAACTTTGGATCATTAGGGAACTACCTATCAACACATTATTCCGATTCCATTCCGTTATCACTTATTCATATTGAAATTCAAACATGAACAATAATAATCGTGGTAATTGCAGTACTGATTTATTGCTTAGTAAATATATCTAATAAAGCAATATGGAATATAATCTAGGTATACACATGACAGTGATAT